>CM062296.1:177845071-178445071 GCA_031216915.1 Pictodentalium vernedei
ATTTACAGTTCAGCATTATTAGCCTCATTTTGGTTTTTTGTCTGAAATAATAAGGCATTTTCTTTAATATTGTTGGCTTTGCAAATGGGTCAACTCCTTTGCATGACCAGGAGAATACACCCCATTTCATGTTTCTTCCTCATCCATTGAATGCCAGGTTGTTGCCTCATTTTTGCCAGATTGCTTTCTGCTGTTGTTTTTAAGTGAAAAATGTTGACTAATGGTACATTTTGTTATCGGCTGTTCTGTGTATAGCCCTGGCCATTGAAAGTTCAACTGTCTGAGACAACCTACACATGCAAGGAAGCATTGTGTACGTATAAGTGCAAAATGATAAAATATACACATTGTGGAAAGGGATATAAAAAAATTAATAATAACCTAATTCCGCATTTTGTTGTGATAACCTGGAGTTAGTCTAAACTGAAAAATGAACTAACCATGGCCTTATGTAAAGAGTTATAAAATTACCAAAGAAAATTATTTGTTTGGTGGCCATAGGGAAATGTTTAATGTTTCGGCCATGAAGCCATTTAGCATTGAAACGAATATTCACATATCCATTTGCGAAAGGCAGTATTTGATCATTAAGATGACACTTGAGTGTTCGTGCACCTCTCTGTTGAACAAACATCATTTACATCTTTTGTTCCTTGGCGAAGCAAAAATAACATCACTCCATAAACTCGTCATTTTTGCACATGGATTTGGTATAGATGTATCAAACCGATTGCCGATTCATTCCCACGTCGAACTGGCTGACATGGGCCGTGAGCTTAGGGAGGCCCGCTCCTTGCTCACTCAGGTTCTTTCCAAGAGACTTCCGGTTGCCTTCAGTGGTTTCCAGGTGCCTCCCAGGATTAGAATTGGGATGCAATCTGATCCCCTCGGGTGCCCACACCATGGGAGCCATCGGCTGGTTTGCCTGTTATGTGCTATGTGTCTTCCGACTCAGAGGATGGGTCAGACATACCTGACGTCAAGAGCCAACAGTTTTCTGACTTGGGGGCAGCTCTTGACTTTGTGTTTGAGTTCCTTCCGGATCTCAAACCGTCAGACCAGTCGACGGTGTCAGCCAGGCTGTGATCATCGGTCGCGTGCCTACAGCCTGTGGTGCAACCCGCTTCTGGGTGCCTTCGACTGTGATACCTTTTTGCCTTCAGTGCATTATAATTCCTAGGATTTTGCCAATCTGTCAGTCTGCCAGACTTTGACTGTCTTGGATCAGGACTCCTCGTCCCTCGGACTTTCCAAGCCCAATTCGGCCGTTATTCCTGTGGTGTCTCGGGGAGTCCCTGTTGGGCTTATCGAGAGAGATGCTGGGCATGCTTTCTCTCTCAAATCATGTCGTCTCTGCTTTGGCTGCTTATCTGCCTTCAGATAAGTTTGATGACGTACAGTCTCCTTTGCATGTGATTACCAAGCCGCTCATGCATCTTACTCGCATGCCTGTAACACGGCTGACTTGGAAATAGTTCGCTGGGACGCTGTGTTGGACACAAGCCATTCCCTTCCTGAGGGGCAGCGCGCTGCTCTTCGATCCGCTTCTTTGGTGGGTCCGCTACTATTCCATAGTTCTGTGGCGATGGTCCGGGATGACGTCCTGCATCATTCCAAAGATCAGCTGCTGCTTCGTCAGCTTGATCGGCCTTTTGTTGGAGGCAGGGGCCATTCTAAGCCTATCAAATGCCCTTCTGCTTCCTTTGCGAAGCCAAGGGCTGATCCTCCTGTCACCGCTTCTACTTCTTACTCACGAGGTAAGGGTAAGCGTAGGGAGACCAGAGGGAGGACTCAGGATCCTTCATCTAGAAGAGGAGGTGGTTTCTCCTCTCACGGGCCTTGCCAGGGCTCGAAATGAAGGTCCTCACCTATATTCGTCCCAATTTGGAGGACGGATATCAGAGTTCTTAGACCATTGGGCCACAATCACATCCGATCCTTGGGTGTTAGATGTTCGGTCCGGGCTGCGAATGTCCTTCCATAGGCACCCCACCCTGTCGTGAGTGCCTAATCCAGCACATTTTCCTTCAGACGTTTCATGTCGGGAACTTTTGATCGAGGGGGCGATCGAGGTCATCAAGAACATTTATTCAGTGGGATTTTATTCCCGCTTGTTCTTGGTGCCGGTTGTCAATCTGAGTATCCTGAACCAGTCTATCATTGCTCCCAAGTTCAGCATGGAGACTTCCAGGTCGGTTCTCCGCTCCATTCACCAGGGAGTTTTCGCTTCCAGCATCGACCTGCCAGATGCTTACGTTCACATTCCGATTCATCGGACATTGCGAAAGTATATCAGGTTTGCTTTTCTGGGGCGAGTTTACCAGTTCAAGGCCATGCCTTTCGGCCTCAACCTGGCTCCTTGAGCCTTCACTCGACTGATGTTGCATGTGATAGCCTTCCCTCGCACACAGTCCAGGGTGACTACTTCTGTTTTTCTGGACGATATCCTCCAGAGGCACTCCAATGCTGCTCTTCTGGAGTGAGATGTCGACACACTGTTGAGCCTGCTCACGTCGCTAGGGTTCAGAGTCAATGAGGAGAAGTCATACCTGGTCCCTTCTCAGTCGTTTTGTCATCTGGGGATGGACTTCCGTACTCAGCTGAATACGGTGGCGGTTCCCCGGGCGAGGGCTGTGATTCAGCTTTCACCCTGATTCTGTCCCAGTCCACGTCCACGACAGCTCTTGAGTACGTCCACGACAGCTCTGAAAGTAGAAGCATTTCTCCAGTAGTCTGCCTGCATAACATCCGACAACTTGACAGAGTTAGCATAAGCCCAGGAGGTAGAGAAGGCACGCATCTCATGGGCAGAAATACGATTGCTTGGTCTCTGTGGTTTGGTAACGGATCTCATTCCTCTAGGTCGGCTGCATGCCAGACCTCTCCAACACTTTCTGCTCAATCGTTGGAGGCCAAATGTCGATCTTTCTGGATCTGGTGCTTCAGTTACCAGACTCTCTTCATCGTCACCTTCTCCCCAGGACGGATATTCAGTGGATTGTGTAGGGAGTTCTGTTGGACTTGCCCTCGTCCAATCGGCGTCTGTTCTGACGGCAGATGCCAGTGATCTCGGATGGGGTGCAACGTTGGATCCTCTAGGTCTCTCCCTTCAAAGGGTATGGTACCAGGATTAAGCAGCTCTTCACATCAACCAGAAGGAGCTGCTTGCGTTTCCGGCAGTGGATCCCCCACCTTTCGAATCGTCCGGTCCTTCTGTTGTCCAACAATTCAGCAGTGATTGCTTACATTCGGAATCAGGGCAGCACTCACTCAGTTTCCCTGTACGAATTGGCTCGGGATCTTCTACTTCTTGCCCAGGATGTCAATGCGGTGGTTCGTCACATACCCGGTCATCTGAACGTCCTAGCCAACTCCCTGTCCTGATGGGCAGGGTCATTTCCACCGAGTGGATGCTTCACAGGGCAGTGTTCCAGTCACTTTGTGATCTTTGGGGTCGTCCTCACATCGATCTTTTTGTGACCCATTGGAACCATCAAGTGGACACTTTCATGTCCCCTTGTCCAGATCTTCTGGCTTCCGCCGTGGACGCTCTGTCACTCGATTGGAATGGTCTGTTCGGTTACGCCTTCCCACCGGTTCCGATTCTGCCTCAGGTTCTAGCCAAGATACGAACCTGCAGTTGTTGAATCATTCTGGTCACTCCCCTGTCGCCTAAATGGGTGTGGATCAATCAGCTCCGCTCTCTGATGGCGGTGGTTCCAGCACATCTCCCTCTATGTCTCGACCTTCTTTGCCAAGGTCACCCGAGGAGGTTTCACGTCGACCCGACTTCATTGTGCCTTCACGTATATCTTTTGTCAGGTCCTCCATAGAGGTTTTTCGAGACGAGCAATGGAGTGCATTTCTTCTTCAAGGCAGCACTCCACTGGTTTAGCCTATGTGGCTAAGTGGAAGGTCTGTCGATGGTGTGCTGATCACTCTGTTGATTATGCGAATCCTTCGATAACACAGATTGCAGAGTTTCTGGTATATCTGTTTGGGGGGGGGGGGGGGGGGCTTTCGAACCTTAACAACTCAACCTCCTATCTGTTTCAGGGCTCTTCCCTCTGCTGATGGTAATCAGCCTTTGCTCTGTCCAGTTCGTGCGCTTTGTATTTATCTCAACCGGACGCAGTTCATTAGGAAAGGCAGGAAATGATTCTTTCTGTCTCTTATTCCTGTTCGACAGAAGATCTCTCCTCAGTCCATTTCTTGATGGATTTGTCTTGCTATTCGCGTGGCCTATGCTTGTCTAGCGACTGATGATTGAATTCCCAATCGTATTTCAGCCCATGAGGTGCGTGCCTTGTCTATCTCCTGGGCTTATGCTAACTCTGTCAAGTTGTCGGATGTTATGCAGGCAGCCTACTGGAGAAATGCTTCTACTTTCTCCACCTTCTATCTGCATCAGTTGCAGGAGCAGCCTGAGGACCTTTTTTCTTTTGGCCCTCTTTCTTCTACCCTAGCCATAGGCTTCTTACAAGGTCAGTTCCAGCCCTGTGCTGTTTTACTGTCCTTTCTGTCTGTGCATCCCTCAGAGCCATACGCCATATCACTCATTGTCTTTTTCTAATATTTGTGATGCTATGGTTTGATAGGCCTAGGGAACTCTTCTTCTGTCCACGGTTCCAGTCGGGTAATGTGGGGGTTGGTTATGTGATTCCCTCCTCCTATTGTCTATTCAGCCTGTAGTAAACAATTGTAGGGTAGGTTGATAAGAAATTTTATAATAAATTTCCTTTCTTATTATACCTACCACAATTGTTTACATGGAGGCCCTCCCGACTTCTTATTCAGGTAAGAATCCTTCCTCCCCGCTGATCACATAACTCCAATGTTGGCCGATTCAAAAGAATGAGTCATTGGTTGCACATTTGCGCTCTGGTACCGGAAGCCATGGATCTGTACTAGGAGAAGAGCATCCCCTACTGGGTGTCCGCCAGTAGCACTCGACCCAGTTTTGGCTTATTTTTTCTTTTTGCTTTTGCACCACTTTTCTTTCCCAAATCGCTTGGGAAAGATCGAAATAGAGAGTGTATTTTCCAAATTAGGGTCTTCCACTGTAGTGCAAGCCTGTAGTAAACAATTGTGGTAGATATAATAAGAAAGGAAATTTACTATAAAATTTAAATTTTTAATGTTTATTTGGTTATTTGAGAAGTAAACATCAGATTTCAATAAATTTCTTTTTATCGTTTTTATATTAACATCATTTTGGATTCGATTAAAAGTCACAATATTTTGTCAAAAATTGAGAGAGCTATTGCCCTTTGTGTATTCTGTTTTTGTTCAATTTTGTATGTCTTTGTGCTAACTTGAAAAGTAATCAGCAGATTGTTGTCTTGGAAAGTTTGAAAACCATGCTGATTTGTTGAAAATTGATGGAACACCACAACTTTTTCAAACTACCATGGACATTCCTAGGAAATGTCCAGCCATTTATTGGGCTTTGTTATGGTTGTTGATATCAGTTTCTAACCACATGAATAAGAGTTTTCCAAATTATTGTAGAAAGCAATAGTGATTTTCTCCATGCACCAAACTTATCATGTGCTCTGGAGTGATTTTATGCAAGGCTTAAGGTGTTTAATATCAAATGACAGAAAATGTGTAATGATAGTGAAAAAAATCACATGATTACATTTAAAAAATTCTGGCTGTGGCAGAAGACATCCTGATATGCCACTATTACTGGTATATCAAAATACAGTTCAGCCTCAGTAATATCATGCTCTGCCACCTTCTGTAGTCTTTATCTGTACGTAAATTAGGGGGGAAAATGCATTACAATGCTTTTCGAACCGTCTTAACAGATTTTGATAAAATGACAAATCTTGGGTATTTTTGGTGAGGAAATCTTGTCACACAATTGTGAAAAAAATGTTTTGCAAATTTTTTTTCTTTGAAGTATAATAATCAATTTCAGGTCCTTGAGGGTACCATGGCAAGTGTAGTTTTATTCTTTATTTACAGTGGTTGACTAATTATGTTTTACTGGCAGAATAAGACACATTATCGAGTACCTAAGGTTAAAATCCTCTGAAGTGGGAAACATAATTCTGAATGATTGGCTAAACTTCTTATCAGTGTGGTTGCACTGTAACATGGATACCTATAATGACCTGAAACCCAAATAAACATAACTCTCTTTCAAAGTCTCATGTCTCTATTTTTAATTAATACATGCACCCTGTTAATTGATTAGCCACTTTGCTAATGAAAATTATTCAATTTCCCAAATTTGACTTATTCTTGTGGCAAGAGATTTGCTGTCCATGGCAGGAATATCTGCTAGTAGCAGGTAAAGAGTTAGCAGGGATGTGTCACTTTCTGGTTTTTAGAGATAAACTTGGCATTTATTCTATTATATCTTGTTTGACAGAGCTCCATGAGCTCTGTCAAACAAGATATAATAGATTAAATGCCTGTATTGGTTGTACTGAAGCTAAATAGGTCTATAAACAAAGGAAAACTGGAGAGAGTCAGGGACAGGAGTTTACGCTATAATCTATATTCAATTAACAGGTCCGATTTGTACTGGAGGTGTAGTAAATGGTTTTGTGTTGGGAAATTATATTCAGTTAACAGGTTTATTCAGTTAAGAGATATCCAATTAAGTGGGCTCCACTGTAGACCAACTGACCCAGGGAATTAGCCCATAATCAAAAATAAGCCCAGATTTCAGTTTCAGAGTCCCCTCCTTGTAAATAAGTCCAGTCCATGACCTAGTAATGTCAGAATCGATCACAGCCATTCTGGTACATGCAGGCTGTTACAATGAAAAAGAACCCCTTACCCAACGCACATGATATGGAAATTTTTATTTTATTTTTTTTCAAATGTTTGAAAACATTTCAACAAAACCATATCCTGTGACTCTGCATTGGAACGACCTTGACAATCTCTTTCCAATGAGGTCACATGACATGGTTTTGTTCAAATTGTTTTAAATTACAAGGGTGCATGCTGCTGATTCTTTGGGTAAATGGTTAATGCATCTTTATTATTGACCAAATCACCTAACTTTATGTCAACTTTGCATCCAAATTCTCCTGTATGCTTCACTTCAATAAGCCGGCCCATATACTTTTGCACCCTTTTACTTCACATGCCCTAATTGGCTTATTCCTGGTTCAGTATGGTATGTAGATATATATATTTATTATATACTAAACGATAGATTATCGAAAAAATTGCAGAAAGATAGAAATCATATCCCTCACTGTGAAGATATAGAAATTTTCACTTTCACTGTATCAATCAAAATGGCAGCTTTCAAAGCATCACTTCAAGCTGAATACAATTCAAATTATCACTGGAAATGATCAATTTGTTGTAAAAACATATAATGAAAAGTAAATCTAGTATTTTTGAGTGGATACCAATCATTTCTAGCAATAATTCAACACATATTCACCTTGAATTGATGCATGAAACCGTCAGCTGAATTTGATCGCAAGTTACTACCTGTTCTGAGTATCGATCAAATCGCTTCCGTGTATCAATGCGCTGTTTACTTTCATGCATCAATTCAATGTTGAACAATTAGAATTATCGATAGGAATTATCTTATAAAAAGTGTATAATAAAAAGAAAATCTAGTGTTTTTGAGTGAGGCACTCACGAAAAATAAACATTTGTCTTGGTCACTCATGAGATAACCAAAAACTCTAGATATCCTCTATATATTTTTTAAACAAATGTAATATCTTGGAATTAAATATATTAGGAGGACAAAACTTATTTGGTGCTTCTTTTCAAAGGGCTGAGTTCGAGAAAAGGTATGATAAAAGGATTTTAGAGCTTCAATGGTTTTACCCATTTTTCTAACTTACATCATCTTGTTCTTTTGTAGAGCTTTTATTTAATTTTCTTTTGATGTACTGCAAAAAGTTGAAATGCAATTAAAGGTGGAAGGAAGTTTCAGTTCTTTCCTTACGTCGCAAACACTTTAAAAGTGTTTGAATATATAAAATTCTTTTAATGACCCTCACCTCGCATTTGCATAAATTGATTAATTTTCCTCTCAAATTTTTTTATAAAATATTATTGCCTCTCTAATTCTGACATTCAGATGTTTCATTTTGTCCTTGTTTTTATGCTTTCAGGAAAATGTCTCCACTCTTTGCAAGCTTCTTATCATTACCAATACAGAGGTCTCTTGGGTGGCAGAGAATGCACGAACAGCTTATGTTAGCTTCAAAACAGTATTCACATCTTGTTGATTTGGGTAAGAAATACTCCTTGAATGTAGTAATCAAATTATCTTTCTGCATCAAATGTAGCTCCTGAAAATAATGCTTTGAAAGTATTTGAAAAAGGTTTCTGAATCCCAAAGGTTCCTCAAAAGGCTGGAAAAGAAGTCTTGTTTTGCATTTTCTATTGTTGAGAGGCTTCTTTGTATTCTCATTTGTATTACTGAAAAACAACAAAACGGTCACGAGGATCTCCTAATAAGAAACTCCACCAAGGCCCCACAAAGTAGATATTCTGTTTCTCAGGCCATTTTTTGTAAAATTGCATGTGGGCGGGAGGTTTTAGCTCACCTTGACAGAGTCAAGCTGAGCTAATCTCATTGCTCTCCGTCTGTCATCCGTCGTCCATCAACACAATGTTTTGGTCTTCTCCTCCAAAACTACTGGGCCAATTCAAGTGAAGTTTGTATGATTGATGGTCCCGAGGAGGCATTGCAGTTTTGTTGAACTCAGCATGTCCAGCCCCATATGGAGGGGGGGGGGGGGGGGTAAATGCTCCAAAATATTTTTAAAATCTTCTCATGAACCAGCGGGTATAATGACTTGATATTTGTTGTGGAGCTTCCTTTTGAGGTGTAGAATCAAGTTTGTTCAAACGAAGTTCGTGAAACAGTATTTGGCTTTGTAATGGGAGGGGCAATATTTTTGGCCCCGCCCAAAATTTCTATTTTCTGAACCGATGGCCCGATTTGAACCAAATTTGGTATGTGGTATTACGGTCATAAGTACTTGACTCGTGCAAAAAAAAAAATTCATGCATCCCCATGTGAACCCCAGGAGCTAAAAATAGAAATATTTTCAAACACCCATATTTCCCAAACCACACTGAACAGAGAGCTGTTATTTGGTATGAAGCATCCTTAGGACCAGCAGAACTGAATGGTAAAAAAGGTTACCATTGGTTATGTTAGGGTGTCCTGTGGAGGGCATCCAAAAACTGCTGAGTCAGTATATTTGCAAAAATTCAAGATAATCTTTTCTCCAGAACCAATGGTCAGAATCTTTTGATATTGGGTATACAACATTCATAGGGGGGTCAGATGCCAGTTTGTTAAAATAAAGCCCATTGGTTCAAATTATTAACTTTGGGCAATATGGGGAATATTCCTAAAAATTATTCTTCTTCAGAACCACCAGTCAGAATCTTCTAATGTTTGGTATACATCATTGTTATGAGGGTCAGATTCAAGATTGTTCAAACCAAGTCCCTAGGTTAATATTTGGGCTTCCTGTGGAAGCCCAAATTTTAACTTAGTTCAATATGGGGGATAATTTTTAAAAATCTTCTTCAGATCCACCAGTCGGAATGCTTTCATATTTGGTATACAACATCTTTAAGGGAGTCAGATTCAAGTTTGTTTAATTTGGGTCCCTAGATATATATTTGGGCACTCTATGGTAGCCCAAATTTTAAATTAGTGCAATATGAGGAAATTTCTCTAAAACACTTCTTCAGATCCACCAGCCGGAATGCTTTCATATTTGGTATACAGCATTTTTTTTTTTTTGGGGGGGGGGGTCAAATTCAAGTTTGTTCAATTCAAGTGCCTGGGTTAATATTTGGGCTCCATATGGGAACCTGAAATTTAACGTTAATTAGTACAATATGAGGAAATTTTTTTTAAAAATCTTCTTCAGATTCACCTTTGAGAATCATTTAATATTTGGTTTACAACATCTCTAGCCGAGTCAGGTGCCAGTTTGTTCAAATTGGTTCCCTGGGTTAATATTTGGTCTCCCTATGGTAGCCCGAATTTCAATTTAGTGCAATATGAAGAAACTTCTTTAAAAATCTTCTTCAGATCCACTAGTCAGAATGCTTTCATATTTGGTATACAGCATCTCTAGGGGGGGGGGGGGGGGGGGGGGGGGGGGGGGGGGGGGGGGGGGGAGGGGGGGGATTTGGCCATGTAGCTGAAGAATTAGAAATTTTGTGTTCAGTACCCTCTAGAGGTGTGTAACTAAGATTAATCCACATAGGTTGTATCATCTTCTTCAGATCCACCAGTCCGAATCTTTCAATATTTGGTATACAGCATCCTTAGGGAGGTCAGATGTAAGCTTGTTCAAACCAAGTCCCTGCATTAATATTTGGGCTTCCTGTTGGGAAATTTCAAGTTTGTGTAAATAAAGTCCCTGGGTCAATGTGGGATCCCTAATTTTAACTTGGCGCAAAAGAGAATTATTCTTTAAAATCTTCTTTGGAACCACCATTCAGAATGTTTTGATATTTAGTATACAATATCCTAGCCGGGCCCAGATTCAAGTTTGTTCAAATCAAATCCCTAGATTCAGATTTGGGCTCCTGACGGGGCCCAAACTTTAATTTAGTGTAATATGATGAATAATCTTTAAAACACTCCTCCAGATCCACCATTAGTATGTGTATTGAAATTTGGCATCCTGCATCCTGGGGGAAGAGTCAGATTCAAGTTTGTTCGAGTTAAGTCCCTAAGTTGATATTTGGGCTCCCTAATTTTGCATTACTGGAAATCTGGACATTATTTACTTGATGACTCATATCTAATTACCAGGTCAAAATTGTACTGAAGTAGTTTTGTGCTTATAAGTTATAGTCTACTGTTTGAGAGGCGGAAGCCAGTATAATGGCTTTAAAGAAAAGTGAGGGTACCAAGTCTTTTTATTCTCTATCAGCATTTCAAATTTTGTCGCAAGCAAATAAGATTTTGTTCACACCAATTTCCTTTATTAAAATTTATTGGAAAATGCCTGGTGGCATTTTTCAATAAATTTTAATAAAAGCAAACTTTGGGGAGCAAATTCTGAATAACAAAAATAATCTTAGCACCCTCCAATAAGTTGTTTCAAAACAATTATTTATGAACAAATTCTTGCAAAACTAAGCCTCCCAATGCTGATGTTCTTATCTTGAAAAAATACTAAAGTTATAAATTACCTTTGAAAAATAATTTTGCCCTCAACCAGTTAACCCTTTGAACACTGGTGGTATCTTCCATGCCAGTTAAATGACAGAAATTGGAATAGTCCATATCCATTATTTGGGGGTAGAGCAATTAATATTTTCAGCATGCAGCCTTCATGCTGCACAATGAAAATATTAATTGTTCTACAACACACATTCACTTAGTAGCCAGCCTACGAAATTATGACGTATCGTGTTGCTGGATCGGAAAAGCGGTCTCTCGTCTTGAAAGAGTTAAATTTGTGTGTATGATTAGAGAATGGTTGTTATTTCTTGGGAAACCACTTTTAATCGGCTAACCTTCAATTAATGGGGGAGATTTCTGGACTCTAAATTTGACAAGTTCTGTTATTCAAAATCAAATTGAACCTCAAATCGAATACAGGTGTCTTAAAGTCCCTACTGATCAAATATTCCAACTACATCATCAGTGCATGCCTTCATCGAAGGAATTCCTTGATGATGTAGTTGGAATATTATCCAGTAAGGATTTTTGTTCAAAAACAGAGCTGAGAATTCTGTGCTGGGCACTGCCAGTGAGCTCCTTGTTGATATTGCTTGGGAACTTTAAATTTGCTTTCAGCAGTGGTAGTGACTAGTGAAACTGGAATTATCATTAGCATGAATGATGGCATGGGTACAGATGCTTTTTATGTTAATGTAATGGAAATTACACTCAGTCTTTATTTTCAACATTATTTATGTACGATATCTATCTCAGCTATATGTTTTGTGAGATGACTAAGGTGACTGATACCAAACAAGATTCCACTGAAGGAAAATGAATCGGACAGCCGATTTAGAATTGATCCGAATACCAACTTAAGATTAGAAATCGAATGAAGTAAACATTTCAAATTTGTACTGAAGGTTTGGTAATCATAAATGATTTGGTGTCATAGGGTGATTTTCTCTCCTCTCCAGCTTCTACAATACAGCCACCATGGACTGGTTGTAATTCACACATGGCCAGTGATGTCCATGCATGCATTTACCAGGTAATAGAAATCATCATCAGCCTAATTTTATTACTGCCCCCCCCCCCCCCCCATCCCCCTGCAAGGGAGGGATATAGTGTAGAGCTCTGTCTGGCTGTTCATTCATCTGGCTGTCCATCTGTCCAAACTTTGTTTATGGCATAACATGAACAATAGTTACCGGATTTCAATTCTTTTTGGTATATGTCTCAAGAGCAACAATGTCTACGTCCAGGTCAATGACCAGCGTTATCCAATGAAGATTATTGGAGTTATTGCCCTCTGTTTAATAAAAAATATAGTGTAATGCTTGTTGATATTGCTTGGGAACTTTAAATTTATGGAATAACTTAAACATTAGTAACCAAATATAATTATTTTTTTTGATATATAACTCTTTAGGAACAATGTCCACCTAAAGTTCAATGACCATCATTATCCAATGAATATTGTCAGAGTTATTGCGCCCCCCCCCTCCCCTTCCCCATCCCCAGTGCCAATGAGGCAATTTCTTTCAGTGCTCCAAGATGCATTTTGAAGGATTTAGAGCGCTTACGTGCAGATAAAAAAATTTTACTCCTATGACACAAACCACCCCACCCCCATGTCAATTAGGCGTTTTTTTTTCTTTGCTCAAAAATTCATTTTGAAGGATTTACAGTGATTACATACAGAAAAAAAAATAATTCCAATATATTATCTTCTACTCCCTCCCCTGTCCAGTTGGGGTTTTTTTTGCTCCAAGATGGGTTTGGCCAGATTTAGAGTGATTTTATGTGGGGAAAAAAACTCACCTATGCTCCCCCTTCCCAGTTGGGGGGTGCGAGGGGATTAGTGATGAACCGATTATCAAAACTTGCTATGAACCGATTACTGATTATTTCTCTGCTGATTGTGCCAATTTCGATGCCGATTCCGATGGTTGAAATAGGACCAAGAAGAAAATCTGTTAGTTCCTGTTATACTGCAGAATTTCGTTGATAAATCACCAATTACGAAAGCTTAATACCACATAAGTTCTCAGAGTATGCATTTTTAGTGCTGGGCAATATTAGCCAAAATAATATTTGCATTTTGAGAGTTGGGGTGGGGGAAGATCGTTTTTAATGATACAATCAACCGATATTGTTCTCTTGTGAAGATTGTGGTTTATTCTGGAAGATAGTGTTAATACGGTTTTCTGTAAGAATACATTACACTTGGCTGTATTAACCAGGAAGATACTGGGCACACACACTTTGTGACATAATTGAATAATAACTTTGATGTTAATGCATGTTGTGAAGCTGTTTGGTGCATTGTTTACCAAAACACACGCAGCATCAGAATATATTATTTAATGTTCCTTGTTCAACTTGTTACCTCCCTTGATGTGTTTCTTCAGTGTTGACATGCTATAAAATGAATTTGACAAACTGAAAACGTGTTTGTGACTGTAAAAAATTGGGTACAGAACTGAAAATTCCTAGGGTATGAAACGTCCAATCTTGGGTATGAAACGTCCAGAAATTTGTGCACGAAACGACCAAAGATTTGGGTACGAAACATCCTAATTCAGCGATCTGAAAGTTGTGGCTACCCTTCAACATTCAGATTCTGAGGAGGGTCGATCTATTTGCAGTAAGTTCCTGAATTGCAGTAAGTAACTTTGCAAAAGTTCCTCAGTGTGCACGAAGGTGTTTTTAATCCTTTGTCTTGTTGGCACTTAATTGGATTACAGGTTTGTCACCTACATCAGTCTATTGTTAATAATTGATCTTTAGCTCTCCTGACTGCAAGTCAGTGTGAGGTATTGCCATCACTTGGCGTCCATCGTCTGTTAACTTTTGCAAACTTGGCTTCTTCACAGCCATTCAGCCAAATTCAAACATATTTTGCACAAACCATCCCTGGGTATACCCTTTCTATTTTGTTCAAATGAAGCGGCTGCCTTCTTCGGGCTCTGGTCAATGATGCCAAAGCCTAAAAATCTTCTTCTCATGAACCACCAGAGAGATTGCATTGATATATGGTATTTAACACTCTTTGGTGTTGAAGATTAAAGTTTGTTCAAGAGAAGTTGGTAGATCAATATTTGGTCTCTCCTTGGGCACATACCCATTTTGGGCTCTGCCTAACATTTCTATTTCAAAAACCGATGGGCCGATTTGAACCAAATTTGGCATGTAGCATAAGTGGGTCCAAAGTACTTGATTGATGCCCGAAATTTTTTTTTTCGTAGCCCTGTGGGTACCCCAGGGTCTAAAAATAGAAAAAAATTCAAATTCCCAGATTTTCCAAACTACCCAGAACAGAGAACTGTTATTTGGTATGAAGCATCCTTTTACCAGTAGAATGGATTAAAAAAAAATGGTCATCGGTTGTGTCAGGGTGTTCTGTAGGGCCTTTGAAAAAAATGCTGAGTCAGCATATTTGCAAAAATTGAAAAAAAACATTTTCTTCAGAACCTCTGATCAGAATATTTTGATATTTGGTATACAGCATCCATAGGACGGTAAAATACAAGTCTGTTCAAATCGATCCCTTCGGTTTATATTTGGGCTCAACAGATGTGCCCAAATAATTAACTTAGGGCACTATTGGGAATAAGCTTTAAAAATCTTCTTCAGATCAAACAGTCAGATTCTTTTGATACTTGGTATACAACATCTCTACAGGGGTCAGATTGAAGTTTGTTTGAATTGAGTCCCTGGGTTAATATTTGGGCTTCCTACGGAAGCCCGAATATTAACTTGGTGCAATATGGGGAATAATCTTTAAAAATCATCTTCTTCAGATCCCGTCAGATTCTTTTGATATTTCGTATGCAGCATCTCTAGGGGTGTTAGATTCAAGTTTGTTCAAATGGGATCCCTGGATGAATATTTGGGCTCTTTATTGGAGCTCAAATTTTAACTTCGTGCAATATGAGAAAATTTCTTTAAAAATCTTTTTCAGACCCACAAGTGAGAATCCTTTCACATTTGGTATGTGACATCTCTAGAGGTGTAAGATTTGAATTTGTTCAAATTGACTCCCTGGGTTTATATTTGGGCTTCCTGTGGGAACCTGATTATTAACTTGGTGGAATATGGGGGGATATTCTTTAAAAATCTTCTTCTTCAGATCCACCAGTCAGATTCGTTTGATATTTGGTATGCAGCATTTTTAGGGGGGTTAGATTCGAGTTTGTTCAAATGGGATCCCTGGATTAATATTTGGGCTCTTTATTGGAGCCCAAATTTTAACTTAGTGCAATATGAGAACATTTCTAAAAAATTCTTCTTTTTCAGGCCT
This sequence comes from Pictodentalium vernedei, assembly GCA_031216915.1. Classification (NCBI taxonomy): domain Eukaryota; kingdom Metazoa; phylum Mollusca; class Scaphopoda; order Dentaliida; family Dentaliidae; genus Pictodentalium; species Pictodentalium vernedei. The sequence continues at coordinate 177,860,524 of CM062296.1, forward strand.
ACTAGTGAGAATCTTTTCACATTTAGTATGTGACATTTCTAGAGGTGTAAGGTTCAAATTTGTTCAAATCGAGTTCCTGGGTTAATGTTTGGGTTCCCCAAGGGAGCCCAAATATTTACTTAGTACAATATGGAGAATTATCGTTTAAAATCATCTCCTTCAGATCCAGCTGTCAGATTCTTTTGATATTTGATGTACAACACGTCTGGGAGGGTTAGATTGAAGGTTGTTCAAATCAGGTCCCTGGGTTAATATTTGGGCTTTTAATTGAAGCCCAAATTTTAACTTAGTGCAATATGAGAAAATTTCTTGAAAATTCTTTTTCTTCAGGACCACCAGTGAGAATCCTTTCATATTTGGTATGTAACATCTCTAGGGTTGTCAAATTAAAGTTTGTTCAAAGTCTGTCGCCTGTTTTCTCTTTTTTTCGGGGTGGGGGGGGGGAGAACTAGAGAGAACCACAGTAGTTGAAAACAAAACAAAAATTTTGTTTGGTTGTTGTTTTTTACTACTTCACAGAACAGGGCTTGCTAGGAAGCTTTCCTAGGACCGGCAGAAATGAATGGCCCAAAAAGTTGCCTTTGGTTGTGTCATAGCAAATCAAAAAATTGCTCTTGCTGCTGATCACTTACTGATACACTCATCTGTTTTGACAATTTGAGCCAGGTGAGCGTTTTAGGCGCACTTGAGCCTCTGTTTTATTGCTTGCATCTATTAATATTTTTATACTGTACCAATGAACCAGACATAGCTGGTGCTAACTCTTAAAATATAGGGCCAAACACAAATTTTGCCCCCCAATCCCCAAAATTTGTATCTAAAACCAAAGAAAACATGTCCAGAATGGCCCTCCACACTTCACCTCTACTGTGCATGTGCAGTGTCAAGGACATTCCGAAATTGGCGCCATTAATCATTCTAAGTTTGGCCCTTCATCAGTTAACATCTGACTGATCTTTGTGCTTGTAAATCTCAGTTTAAATGATGCCAGACACATAAATATTAGTGAAATGGTGACTCTAAGGAGGATAGAGGAGGAGGAGAGGAAAAATGTGTGACAGAATATTATCAGGGCTGTAACTTAAAATTTTTTAATGAAATTATGTTAAGTTACCTATTGTCGAGGCAGCAGCCATTTTGTTGTCATTCTTGTTTTTTAGTTACACTGATTTTTCAGGTTTTCCTCTCGCCCTTTCCTTTAAGTCCCCTCTTGCTATTCTCCCATGCTTTTGGCATAGTTTCTGTAATTATTATTACTAAATTTCTTGGGAGTTTTAGCTGAATAACAGAATGAATTCTGTTCTTTTCCCCTTGTTTACGTCTTCACCTATGGGTGGTTAGGCGTTGTGTTCTGCATCTACCATCTGATGTTCTGCAGTTTCTTCCCTGGAAGTCTCTGTTTTGCATCAGATAGTGTATTTTTGGTAACTGATTTCGGGCCTGGATGCCTGGAGTCTTATTTTAGTGTTTTTACACTCAATGTTGACATTTACAACAGCCCTCTGTGTGAGGGGGGGATTTTTTGAAAATAATATCTTGATGTTAATTTAATCATAACTAGATACATTATTATTGTTCGTAAGTGTTGCATAAATTGTTTAAAATATTTTTAAATTTTTTGTCCACACTTAGGCTTGGGATCCATTGGGGCTCAACGTTACTTTTCAGAAACTTGGGCTGTTCTGAAAAAATATTTTTTCAAAATATTTTGATTTCAATTATTTTTTCTATGTTAATGGATCATATTATTATTATGTATTTTGATTGTCAGGGGTTGGTGCGAGTACCAGGACTTTGTTTTCTTTTCACATTGAAAGGATTTTGATCAATTGTAATAAGAGGAAGTCTTCCTCTGACTTTTATAATCATTCTATATGTGGTCAGTGTACTCGCATTAACTCCTGTTCTGTATCTGATGATTTCGATGACAACATGGGAAGCGTATATCACGGTATGTTAGTGGGGAATTGGACATTCCGGTTAGATTAGGGTGATGTATCTGTGATGTCTTCCAACAGTGTGCCTCCGTCGTCACAATTAATGAAGGGCTAGCGGAAAAGTGCTCATGTAAATACGCCAATTGCCTAAGAGGACCCTAGTAGGTTCGACGGCCTTTGACGTCCGCTAGCTCGCCCGGTGTAGCGTCCATTCATCGAATGGTTCGGCAGCCGGGTTCGTCCGTTGCGGTCTAGAAGGAGTTTTGGGGTGATGCGAGCACTATAAATCAAACAAATGCACACCCAGTGACGGCGGATTAGAGGGAGAACGGAGGAAGCCTTTTAGTCCGGTTCATAGCTCGTTCTGGTCCATCCGGACGGCGAGCGAGAGAGGCCCCTCTCTCGTACAACAACATCTGGCCCCAGATGTTGTGGTACAAAATGTTTCGCATTCGGAGCATACGTCCGTCGCTCGGGACGCTCCGACATATAGTCAGTCGGAGAGACTGTCAATAAGGCTTCCTCATTCTCATGGTAGCGCACACGACCGCTCTTGGCTACGTGACCTCGGATATCCAGTCAGCTTCGCCAGTCAGAGAATCATCGGCGACCAGGTCACACCATCCGGTAGCCAGGGACACGAGGCCTGCAGACTCCGGACGTTCGCATAGAAAAGTGTGCGGGAGTCAACGTACACGGAACTTCCGGCGGCAATGCATCGTAAGACCGCTACTGCACAGGCCTCGGGGACGGACGTGCTATCCTAAATAGCACAGCTTATCGCAGCATCCCAGCAACAACTGAATCTGTCGCATAATGTTTTATCCGACGATGCTGGGTTGGGACGCTCTGCGGAAGCGGGTAGGGACGTCCGAAAATTTCATCCGGTCCGACGGGATACCGAAAGGGATTCGGAGGATTTCGAGGTTTCCCTTTCGGAACAGCATATGCTGTTGTGTATGTCATCACACTTCATCTTCTACAGGTTCTTTCGTCGGACCAGAATGCTGCGATGCCGGATAAGAAACTGATAGCGTCGGTGGACTTAGAAATTTTTGGTTCGGTTCAGGGACATCGTCCCTCAGTTTCGACATAGTCCAATAATGTCACACAAACTTTCGAATTATTGAACGACGCTATATATTTATTATTATATGCTTGCTATTACCAAGCATTTCTGGTTTCTTGTTCGCAAAGTCACGGAGATGTCTTTCAAAAGTGTGCCTCTGTCGTCATAGTTAATGAAGAGCTAGCGGCAATAAGTGCTCATGGAATATGTCTATTGCCTAAGAGGTCCCTTGTAGGATCAACGGAGTGACATTCGCTAGCTCACCCGGTGTAGCGTACATTCATTGAATGGTTCGGCTGCCGGGTTCGTCCGTTGCGGTCTAGGAAGGAGATTTGGGTGATGCGAGCACTATAATTACTTTAGTACTCACCCAGTGATGGCGGATTGAGGACAGATCGGAGGAAGCCTGTTAGTCCGGTTCCTGGCTTGTCCAGGTCCGTCCGGGCTGTGAGCGAGAGAGGTCCCTCTCTCGTCCAACAACATAGGGGACCACATGTTGTGGTTAAGATATTTTACATTCGGAGCATATGTCCGTCGCTCGGGACGCTCCGTTATATTGACAGTCCGAGAGACTGTCCATAATGCTTCCTCATCCTCACAGCAGTGCACACGACCGCACATTGGCTACGTGACCTCGAGTATCCGATCAGTTTCGTCATTCAGTGATTCCACGGCGAACAGGTCACGCCATCCGGTAGCCAAGGGACACGAGGCCTATACACTCCGTTCGCTCGCATATTAGTAGTATGCACGGGGTAACGATCACGGAACTTCCAGCGGCAATGCATTGTAGGACCGCTTCTCCATAGGCCTCAGTGACGGACGTGCTATCCGAGTTAGCACAGTTTTATCGCAGCATCCCAGCAATCGACAGTTTCTTGGTCGAATCAGGAATTATCTGACGGTGCTGGGTCGATGCGGTCCGCAGTTGCATCAGGTACGGACGACCGAACGCTTTATAGGGTCCGACAGGATGGCGAAAGGGTTTCGAAAGATTTCGAGTTTTCCCTTTCGTAGCATCGGAAGCTGCCATACATATCTTCCGGCATTATCTTCCAGTGATTGTTATTTCGGACTACATTGCTGCGATATTGGATAAGAGACTTATAGCGTCATTGGACACGGAATTTTGGATCGGTTCAGGGACATTGTCCCTGACTTACCGACACAGTCCAATAATGTCATTGAACATGTGTATTATTTATCGACGCTATATATATATAAGCCTGCTACCAAGCATGATAGTTTAGTTTCTTGTCCGCAATGCTCATTTCTGCCTTTTATCATTTATACGAATAATTTATTTTGGCAGAACAGGGCATACCGAGAGTTCATATGCGTCTAGACGGCGTGGTTAAAGACTGGAAATAATCTTTTTCGCCGTCTATGTTTTTTCCAACCACAATGTTGGAAATGACAATGATGTCTAATAGACTTAACTTAGACGCTTTATCATACGTAATCCACCTTACTGAGGCGTTATCATTACGTCTTCAAGAGAAAGAATTCCAGGATATGATCCTCAGTGTGATTTCTTTTGAGGGCAGTAGTTTGTTCACGTATAACTCCGCCCTTCAGTGGCTGCTTGGAGTTGGTTAGACGTGACGCAGCCCTAGCTACATCCATGCGCGTGGATAGTAAGGTGAAGAACTCTCTCAGAGTCGCTTCGGTCTCGGAGAAGCTTCTCTTCGACGGCAACTTTTCAGCAATCCATGAATTGCTCGTTTTACACGTTCTCTTGTCTATCTAGTGTAGCAAGAGATTCAGACTGGGGCAAACATTCGGTGGTTGACTAGAGAGTGCTACTGCAGTTGCCGGATCCGATTTTTATTATGACGGTTGCCAGTCAAACAGGTTGGGATATAATATTGATCCCAACGGATTCGAAGTGCCAGGGTCTTTGGGTTCCGCAGTCTCTAAGCAAGCACTTATCTTCCACGGAATGATGTTTTTTTAGGCTTGCTTTATGTCATTGGATGAACATTATTCAGAAACGCATGTCCAAAATCCTGTCCGTTAATTCGACAGTAGTGGCGTTTCTCCGGAACCAGGGAGGCACTCATTCGTTTCCGTTATTCAATTTAATGGAAAGAATCCTTCTGTTTGTTATAGTACACCAAGTTCTGCTTCGGTCCGTCATATTCCGGGTCGTCTGATTGTATTACCGGACTCCCGTTCACTTATGGGTCGCTTGTTGCCGTCAGAATGGACTCTCAACAAACAAGTATTCAATCAGATTTGCTATCAATGGGAGCGCTAAATGATAATTTATTTACGACACATCTTGCTTGTCAATTGCAGACGTATGTGTTTGCTTGTCCGGATCTCTGAGCTTATGTTGTTAACGCTCTATTGATCTAATAGGACGGAATGATAGGATATGCGTATCCTCCTGCGCTGTTGTTTCAGCAAGTATTGCTAAGATAAACAACCACAATACATTTCTGTTGATAGCATCTCTGTCTTCACAGAGACTGTGGGTAAATTTACTCTGATGTCTACTGTGGGACTTAACGCGAAATCTTCCTCCATGAGAGGATCTTTTTTCGCTGGGTAAAATCGTGTCATCTTTATCTCAACCGCAAGGTCTCAACCTTCACGTATTCCGTTGTGTGGTCCTTATTGCATTGTAAGCATTGTACTGGATGAGCTTTGGACGCGATTTCTTACTGTAGGAGAACCTCTTCTTCGCTATTCTATGCGGCTAAAGTGGAGGCTCTTCCGTCGTTGGTGTAGGGATCACTATGTTGATATTGTTGATCCCTCCATACTAGTCATTGCAACTTTTTAGTATACTTGTTTGACAAGATCTACTGCAGCCTGTTATTATTAAGGTTATAGGTTTATGTTACCTCATACCTATGCACTCTATGATAGTTTACAATTGAGTCTTATGTCTCTTTATCTAAGTCAGTTAGTAACTTTTCAGTAAATAGACTCAGAATCATTAGATTGAATTCCTATATGGAATTTAACTTCGGTTCTTATTTAGCTAAGTAATCATTTGAGCCTCTGGAAACAGTAGTTTTCAAATTCTGACCTTTTAGACAGTAATTCTGTTGGCTTCTCTTTTACTGAAGAGTCAGTGAGTTTCATGCACTATCGGTGGATGATTTTCACTTTCGTAGTTTCGGAATCACTACTTCCTTTACTATTTAGGTTGGATTTTTGCATAAGAGTCAGGCTCCTAATTAATATCCGGAACCTATTGTTATTAAGGTCCTTCCGTCTTCGTACGGGCATAGGCCTTTACTCTGTCCGGTTAGAGTTTATGTATTTATAAACAGATATCTGTTTATTACTACGGGCGTAAGCTTCTTCTGTCTTTGATGCCTAATAGAAGGACGTTACGCTCCATTCTATTGCTAATGGATTCAATTAACTATCGATACTGCTTATGGTATATCATTGACTCAGCAGTTGTGTTTGAGATTTCGGCTCATGAAGTAAGAGTTCTTCTACATCTTGGGCTTACATTAATAGTGTCGCTATTATAGATTTTTGAAGGCTGCTCATTGCGCTCAGCCATCCACATTCATGAATTTTTATCTCAGAAATATCGAGTCCATTTCTGGAGGCCTCTATTGTTAGGTCTATTATCTACTGCTCAGAATGTCATTCACTTAACAGTTGCTACTATAGCTAGGTAGGCTGTCTGTTTCGGCAGTGACTCCGTTCTGCTGTCCTCTTCGCTCTGGGCTATTTGACCCAGGGCAAGAAAAAGGGGGGAGGGGGAGGGTGTTCCCTTGGGTCACCTGTTTTACTCTGAAAACAAGGGGATACCTCCTCCGGAGTTAGTAATTCTGAGCTGTTATTGGGACGGTTGTTTAGTGAGAAGTTTATGTTTTAAAAATTCATTCAGGTCTTAGTTTTTAAAGTATAGCTTTTGAATATAGCACGTGTCAACGGACATTATTATACAATCCTCAGACACTTTTAAGGAGTATAAAGAGTCTCTATTCTCTAGACTTACTTTATTTATTGGCTTACTTTAAAAATTATTAGTATAAGGATTATACTAGATATTAATAGAGTACATGGATGTATGATGCTCAATTTTGGAAGGTGTTGTATCTTTCTAATTTATCATAAATAAGAAAGATACATGTAAGGCCTAATACTTCTTTTTCCCTAGAGGGGATGACTCTATTTTATATAATTGAGCGTATTCCATCTTGCTCTATGTCCTTGGCCCTCCAGCCTTTTTACTATTCAGCTATGTCTGGGTCATTGGTACAGTATAAAAATGTTAAAAAATTTATAGTAATTTATATATTTTTTATACTTACCAATGAGCCAGATGGGGATGGCCCTCCCAGGAGTTGGGAACTCTTACCTCCCCGCTGAGTACATAGCGCTTACCAGGCACTGGTTATTAGAATGATTAAGGGCGCCAATTTCGGAACGTCCTTGACACTGCGCATGCGCAGTAGAGGTGAAGTGTGGAGGGCCATTCAGGACATGTTTTCTTTGGTTTTAGATGCAAATTTTGGGGATTGGGGGGGGACAAAATTTGTGTTTGGCCCTATATTTTAAGAGTTAGCACCAGCTATGTCTGGGTCATTGGTAAGTATAAAAAATATATAAATTACTATAAATTTTTTAACCTTTTTAATGAAAAGTCTCAGCGCGCCAAAGGTGCACAGGGACGGTGTGGGATTTCCCTTTCCACTCACAGGTACTCGGCACAAGCTCGGAAATCAAAATAAAATTATATCTGATAGCATTTTTGGATCTATAAGATTGAATGGAATATATATATTGACGTTAATATTTATATTCCATTATGGGGCACAACAGCGTCGATCTAAAAATGCTAGGCTATCAGATATCATATTTCTTTTCTGATTTATCAGCTTGTACCGAGTGTCTGTTGTGACCCGATTGACTTTATTTCTTTATTTGCTTATGAATCCACAGTGGTTCTCCAAAATACCAAAGCTCCCAGGGCTGTGGTAAAATTCCCCATCAAATTTTAATGGGAACTCAAAACTCGAAAATAGGAATATATATCAAGCTTTCGCCCTTATCACCAGCTGCATTCGATAGTATACGTATTTCCTTACATTTGTGCAGAGTAAATTGATCCAAACTATATGTTATCCTTTATTTATCGAGATATGAACATGGGAGAAGCGTCAACAATCACTTCATTGTCGTCCATGTGACTTTTCACTTGTATCGGCTCAAAAATAATAACCTGGAGTTCTGCCTAAACAAATATCGATGCAGAAACAGAAATACGGTCGCATTCGCGCAGAGGAGGTCTATTATGATCATTGCACAGAGGCATTTTATTAGGAGTTACCGTTTTCGCTTCGATATTCGTTTCGACAGCAACTCCGGGTTGGGCAAAAAACATGGACAATATCGAAGTGATGGTTGATGCTTCGCAGTGTTCATATCATGATAAATGAAGGATAATACATAGTTGGATCAATTTACTCTGCACAAATGTAAAGAAATACGTGTTCTATCGAATGCAGCTGATATATATTCCTATTTTCGAGTTTTGAGTTCCCATTAAAACTTGACAAGCAATTTTACCACAGATTTGAATGGGAGGAATCTGAATGTAGAGGGGAAGCCACTATGTTCAGACCGCTGAACTGCAAACGTCCAACTGAGTATGAAACGTCCAGAGTACAAAACATCCAGAGTACGAAACGTCCAGATCCCCTACAGACTACCGACTAAACACATTTTATTTATACATGTACCCAAAACAACGTACAGCACCATGATTGAAGACCAGTGACTTCGATCAGCTGGGAATATTGGCAATCTCCATCAATCTCGTACCGATTACAGATGGTAAATCCCGTAATATCTCCGCTCTGCAAATCCCTAAATATTCTGATAGGCACTTCACACGTTTTTAATGGGGAAACTTTATTGAAAAGGCCAGATATCAAAGAGATTTTAATAGTCAGTGTTGAATATAGAATAACCGGAAGCGGCCGGTTTTTAACTGCTGGTTGTCATAATGAGCTGATGGCCCATAACTGGCCAGCTCCAGTTGCCGATTCCAATTATCGGTTCATCACTGGAGGGGATTCGTAGCACTTCATTAATTGTTTGATTATTCCTATAATTAGTGTTTGGAATCTAATATTATTGTGTCTGTGGAAATATTGCCCAACTGTGAATGTGTCCATGGCGGCCCTTCTGTACCTGCATCTGAAACTGGAGATGCAAGAGAGGTTCAGATCACCAAACATCAAATGAATGCAATTGAAGATCTCCTGGACATCTCCAGGAGTCTGGAGAGCAATAAAACACACCCCAAAAGATTTCAATATCATCAGAAGTAATTACATTAATTTAAATTTGAAGACTTGTACTGGATCTTGTTTTTGCATGGGTAATGGTTACCCAACATGTTGCTCATATCCCTTGTATGTGAGGATGGAGCACATGCTCTACCACCCTGCTGTCAAAATACCAGTTTTCAGCAGCAACCTTTACCCATAATGCAGTTGAAATTTGACCAATTATATCTTTTTTGACATGGCTCTGTCAAGGGAATAGAATTTGTCATATTTTAGTCTTACATGTACAGAATTGGGTCCTTGAAAATGAAATTTTTTTAGCAGTACACAAGTACTTGGGGTTAAAATTACCCAATATTCTTTTGAATGCTGCTTTCTCCATACGATCTTTGTGAAAATTATTGAAATACAGTATGGTCACCGTGAACTGGTCACTTTCTTTGTGTGGCCAATATTTCCACGGATGCAATAATATTAGATTCCAAACACTAATAACAGGTTTAATCCTCAAAAAATTAATTAATGAAGCACTGGGTACAACCCAGTGCTTCATTAATTAATATTTTGCTGCTGATGATTTTTATTACCTGGTAAACACATGCATCACTGCCCACACGTGGATTATGACCAGTCTACGGTGGCTGCACTGTAATGCTTTTGTAAAAATTTCTTGTTTCTCAAGCAATTTTTTCCTAGATATTTTGATTGTGTAGTCAGGGGCTTTTTTTCTCTTCAGTTCTTGAAAACAGTTTGAAATGAAATGTTTTGAAAATTTGAAATATTTACTCTCTCCTTTTGCTGAATTTTGATGATGCCATAGAACAAAAGTTTTTGGAATGGCCTAACTTTTTTTTTCAGGTTTCTTCACAAAAAAGAGTATTGTGTCTGAACTTCAGGAATACTTGGAAGAAGATTTTCCTGAGTTCAGCAATTTACGGCTAATTGCAGACCAGATGATTCACATGATGTTTGGACAGACTACAGCCTCTCTGAAACAGCTCACCACACGAACAATATTCAAAAAGTGTTTGATAGAAAACAGTAGCAGTATATCAGAGTTGATCCCAACTGAAGTATTAAAGCAAAGATTTCCTTCTGTCGATCTCAAACACCTTGATATATATGAAGATTACGTGAATTTTGCTCTAAATACCACTGTCCTTCAGGCTTTGATACGACAACTTCATCTTCCACGTGATTCACTGGTCAGTTTCCAGGCTGAGCTCTTTCTACACAAGTTTGCATGCAAAGTGTCAAAGCTGAAATTTCTACCTCCAGATGATCTGTTTTATAATGCCGATTCAGATGGGAGTTATGAATCGGGTGATAGTATTACATCATTTAGTACTGAGGAGGGCGATTCTGATTTGGAATATTGGTAGTTACACAGCTGTGAGTGCTGTCTTTAGCCCCTTTTCCTAACATAACGGCCATAACAGTGGGTGCTATTTACAAAAATCGCCATTTAAATTTTTGTACTTTTTTCAATTTTTACCTCAAAAACATAGCTTATTAAGCCTAAAAAAAAGATAAAAATCTGTTTCTCTGGCCTTTCTGCATGGTCCTTTTGGCTGCCACATGCTCTCTTTTTATAAGCATCGCAAACTTGAAAAAATAAAAATTAAATGGTTTTTGTCTGATATTTTACCCAAGTTAATAAAATTGATAAATTTGTCCCTTAACTCTTTTGACGCATAATATTCTGAGAAACCTAGCTCTCGGCGCGTAATAATTTTCAGGAATTTTACCAAAATATGGCTCAGTAGCCAAATTAAAGGTAACTCCTTAACTAGTGGTATGATTTCAATAAAACTTTAAGATGTTTTTGAACTGATACTGAAGTTATAAAAAATGCCATCACCATGGTGACTGAGGTCACGTGACCTTGGTGATCATCTTGGATTTTAGAAATTTAGACAAAATCGGCCCAATTTTATGTTTTTTCTATTTAACACTTTGTTTTTTTCAGCAGTTTTTACACCAATGAGATAAGTTACTTCAGGAATGATATGTAAACCATAAAAAATAAAGAAAACAACAGATATTAGCATCATGAATGTCCATATCAAGCATAACCATGACATCGGCAGTCATGATGAATTATGACATTGAGGATTCTCTGTTTCCGATAAAAAGAGGTTACTAAAATTGTATGTATTGATGATGTACCTAAAATGTAATGCATACAGAGTCACATGTATTTATTTCAAACACTATTACATGAAACAAGTCATGTTTTGGCTTTCTATACTGCACCCTAATAATCCCTGAGTGTGTGATAAATAGAGATTATTACCATTATGTGGATGTACAAAATATGTATCCGAGTCGAGCTCCGCGTTCTAAGGGGAGATCACAACGAGTCAAAGACGAGTCGTGATCTACCCTTAGAACCCAGAACCAGACTCGGATACATATTATGTACATCCACATAATGTTAATAATCATTTTATCTTACAATATACTGGGGATAAGTCAAGAATGTAGACGAATATATAATGAACTAATTATTCGTACAGATGAACAAAAAACAAAAAAATGGAACTCTCGCGAAAGGAACGTGCTTGTGTCTGACCCCCTGATACAAACATCTGTATCAGGGGGTCGGATACACAACAGTTGCGGAGTTAATACAGACAAAATACATGTTGATTGTAAGATAAAACTCAAAATATGGGGTTACACAAAGTGGCACTCTGCATATTTTACAATTGTATCTGGTTTGTTTTCTTCTGTTTTCTTTCCTGTTGCTGCAAACAATGCAGTCTGGTTTATTTCTGGCCCTAGGTATCATATCAATGAAATGTCGTTCAGTAAGCCAGAGGGGTGTTTCTCCACTTGAGGGTCTTCCTACTCTCATGGCTGATTTTTAGCTCAACTTGACAAAGTCAAGCTGAGCTATTGCCATCACTTCTCGCCCGTCGGTGTACATACATATGTACATACGTACGTACGTACGTACGTACGTCTGGGCATACATACGTACGTACATCCACAATTGCCTTTGGCACACCTCACAGGTCGCATTTATGATCAGATCGCTTTGAAACTTGGTATGCTTGTTTGGGTTGACCTCCAGATGGGAGCTGTCGATTTTCTTCAATTTCCGTCAAAAAATGGTTGCCTCTGGCAATGTTCTTTGAACTTAGTTTAGTCAGACCTCAATATTTCCCTTTGGCGCACCCTACCAAGCACACTAAGAGTGGATTGCTTTGAAATCTACCATGCTTGTTTGGGGTGACCTCTAGATGGGAGCTGTTGATTTTCTTCCATTTCCATAAAAAAATGTTGCCGCTGGCAACGACCTTTGAACTTAGTTTAGTCAGGTATCAATATATTCCTTTGGCATGCCCTACAGGGCACATTTATGATCAGATCATTTTGAAACTTTGTATGCTTGTTTGGTGTTACCTTCAGATGGGAGCTAGCGAATTTCTTCAATTTCCGTCAAAAAATGTTGCTGCTGGCAATGACCTTCGATGAACTTCATGCAGTTATTTGGCGTGCGCACCCTGTAGTGCACATTTTTTACTGGATCGTTTGAAACTTGGTGTGCTTGTTTGGGGTGACCTCTAGATGGGAGCTATTGATTTTTTTCCATTTCCGTCAAATATAGTTGCCATTGGCAACAATCTCTGATGAACTTAGTAAAAACTTAGTTCAGTTATGCATCAACATTTCCCTTTGACACACCCTGCAGGGCACATTTATGATTGGATTCCTTGGAAACTTGGTGTGCTTGTGTGGGGGTGATATCTATATGGGAGTTATCGATTTTCTTCCATTTCTGTCAAAAAATGTTGCTGCTGGCAACAACCTTTGAACTCAGTTTAGTCAGACTTCAATATTTCTCTTTGGCACACTCTTCAGGGCACATTTATGATCGGATCACATTGAAACTTGGTATGTGTGTTTGGGGTGACCTCTAGATGTGAGCTATTGATTTTTTTTTCATTTCCATAAAAAATTATTGTTGTTTAGCCTTTGAGCCATTTATCCCTTTTGCACTCTCTGCAGGATATATTTATGAATTTCCATAAAAAAGAGTGAAAAAAACATTGCCACAAGCAGTGACCTTCAAACTTAGTGCATTTGTGCATTAACATCTTCCTTTGGCATGCCTCAGAGGGAGCATTCATTATCAGGTTGTTTTGAAACTTTGTATGCTTATGCAGAGTGACAAAGATAGGAGCTATCGATTTTCTTTTCATTTCCATCAAAAACTGTTGCTGTTAGCAACAATCTTTGAATTTATTGCATTTGTGCATCAACATTCTTTGACATGGCCTGCAGGCCACATTTATCATAGGATTGTTTTTGAACTTGGTGTGCTCATTAGGTGAGACCTTTAGATAAGAGCTATTGATTAGCATTCATTTCTGTGAAAAATTTGCCATTTACAATAACCTCTGAAGATAATGCATTTGTGTTTTAACATTCTTCCTTTAACCAGTCTTACAGTTTACATTTAAAAATGCATGGATTACTCCGACGTTGTACACACACAATGCTGTTATGTTGAAATTTCACCAAATAACATTGGTACCAATGTTCTTCAATTTTGCCATTTCTCTTATAACTTAACAAGTTCAGGTTTGTCAAGCTACAGTGTCATTGACACTTTCATTTATAATTTGCCAGGAGACTATCAATGACACACTTCCTGAAAGCTCTAGGCAAAAGTTTCTTGCCAGGAGTTGATTTTTTATATATAATATAGCCATTAAACAAGAGCAACTTCACAAACTCTATGGAATATAGTATGGCACCACTTCTTACATTTATGTGGATATGCAAATGTTCCAAGTAGTTGATCAAGTCGGTCAACACCTGCCATATTTTCATTATATGCTTTGACCATAACCGATTTTTCAACTGTATGAAAACCATTGGCTCCCTCTTTGGACCACATTTCTTTATCAACTGTTAAGTTTGTATGCACAGTACTTATAAGATGTACATGTTTAGTGTCTTGCCAAGCACACACCAGCATATTATTTTTTCTCATAAAAACTGGTGAATCACCCTTATTTGGATGAAGTTTTTTGGGATTTATTTCAGCAGGCATATGTTTTCTGGATGCCTTTACAGTACCACAGAAGCCAAAATGTTTTTAGTTGTAAGATATTCACACAAATTTGGAGAGGAATAGAAATTATCACAACAGAATGTGTCCCTCATCTGCGTAACCATGTAACAAATTGGCCACTACTTGTTCAGTCATTGAAAGATGTGTCTTGTCTTGAGTAAATGTACCTTTTCCAGTATGTGTGATAAATTTTAGCGCATAGCCTGACTTGCTTTCACACAGTGCATAATCTTTGATCCCCCACTTTGTTGGCTTATTAGGCAAATACTGATGAAAAAATATTCTTCCCTTGAATTTTATCACACTTTCATCAACAGAAAGTGCTTTTTCTGGAGCATAAACAGACGAATAAATGTGTTCAACAATGTCAATAACTGGCCTTATTTTATGGAGAGGATCGTATCCAGGTTCACCACATGGAATTTGAGTGCTATTGTCATTGAAATGCATAAAGGAACTAAGAAGTTTGTATCTGTCATGGTCATAACATCCCAAAACTGAATACTGGTGAGCCAGAATGTTTCCCAGTAGTCCTCAATTTCTGGCTTATTATTCAACCCCATGGCAATTTGGAGGGCTATTTTAGCCTTCATCTCATCTACGGTTGTTTCTTACCAATATCTGAAATGTGACTGTTTACCAAATTCACTTTTATGATGTTGCTGGAAAAATTGAGCTGCATGTAAGTTTGTGTTTTCAACTATCAATTCAAAGAGGCTGTCTGGAAAAAATAACTTGAAATAGTCTCCAACTTCAAAATCACTGGTGTCCACGAGGACACCCTGTTGTACTTCAGTATGTTCAGGAAACCACGTAGCTTCGTTTACATCATACATTCCACTTGTTTCCCATCCACTTGGTTTTGGCAGTTTATTATTTTGTCGGACTCGTTTTTGGGTAATTGGTGTTTGTTTCTTTGTTTTCGGTTGTTGTTGGGGTGGGCTTGACACCTGACAGGGGTCACATTCGTAATCATAGTCTATGGTGAATCATTGCCAGTTTCGTTTTCAAACTCCGATTCAGTATCGGTGTCTTCTATTCACTATTCGAGTCTGAATCACCATTTATAATTGACATTGCTTCATTGAGTGTCATTAGTTTGGTAGGCTGCTTTTGGGCCATTTTTGTTTTGTTTCTGGGACTTAGCAATCGAAAAAAGTTTATAAATTCTCAAATGTTTATCAAAACAACATACGATAACTTGATTTGGTTGTTCTAGAATAGAATGAGAACACTCCGGGAATAAGATAACGTGTGATAATAAAACTGGGACATGGATCAATAAAGGGGTGTAAATGTCAACTGTAGTCTCCAGTCGCGGTTTTCCGTGCTGTCTCTCGTTTCAAAAGAGTTAAGTGCAACAAAGCTTTTCAATGCGTTACCATTGCAAAGCCTTTTTGCACTCAAGGGACGAAATACACCACCACTCAGTCTATTCTGTAGATTATGAGGCCTAAAACATAAAACAAACCAAGAACATGAACTTTTGATGGAAAAGAAATAATTACAAAAACAAAAAATAAAATAAAAAACTGCTTGCCCACATGTAATTTTATAAAACATGGCCTGAGAAACAGAAGATCTATTTTGTGGGGCTTTACTTCTCAACTCACTCCAATAAGCGATGATAAGATTTATTTTGGAGAAGAAAATGAAAATTTTCAGTTATGGCTTGTTAAAAAAATTTCTTTTTTTCTGTTTCATTAATCCACAAAACAGCCCTAAAAATAGTTGGAATTATTTGTCTAACTTCGTACACTATTATATGCCAAAAAAAAAACTTTCAAGACTTCAAATTTTCCTAAATTTAGTTTCAAATTCATTTAGGTAACTAAATAGTTTGACAGAGCTCAGTGAACTCTGACAAACAAGTTACTAGTTGGTCAGATATTCAGTCGTATAATTGCAAAATAGTATCTGTGAAGAGATTTCGATGTTAAAAAAGGAGTGATGAGGCAGATTTTTAAAGATTAGGGAGATGCCTGAGAAACCAGTATATTTGTTAATAGCCTATTCAATAATTTTTTTGGAAGTGTCATCTGTTAGGTAACAGGTTAATAACATTCCTATTGCTTGCAAAATTATCTGACCGAATAATTGAATTCAAAACAAAAAATACCCTAGAACATGGAGGTTTAACCCTTTCCGACTATGGTTTAACGTTTTAATGTCATGTAGAATCAGGCTTTTGCAACGTCAAACGCAATTGTTAAAAGTCGTACATCATATTACGTACCGTAGTTGCAACACACAGGAATTTTTGTACATATTATTACGTACCATAGTCGCAAAGGGTTAAAAAAATGTTCTAACCCTCCATCTGCCACAAGTTAAATGATCGGGCATTTTTTCCCATAAATTACTCTCAAAGTTTCCATTTTTCCTTGAAACTATGGTATATGATCCTTCATTAGAATAAGCTCATTCAGTTGAGAGGGTCATAACCGTGGCTTTGAATATAAAATGTAAGTACATACTTGCAGTGCTGAAGGTTATTTGTCGACACATATTTACATAATTGTTTGCTGGTCACATTGAAACTGAAAGACCCGGCAAGTAAATGTTCTGTTTTAAGGTCACTGAACAGATTACCGGTGGTTAGTGAATAGCTAATTTGTGTTTTATCTCCTCTGCTTTCCCCTGGTCTGGCAGTCAAGTAAACAGAATGAATGGATACTGTCCCATTGAGGCTTTCAGTCCTTAGTCTTTTAATTTTTACTCCGTGTTATGGCCTATTAAGTCATCAGTTAACTTAAAATTCCTTTCATCTTTTAAATGTTGTATGCTCCTCAGCAAAGCCTCAGCCTTGAAAATCCCCTTATTTGTATAAATTTACATGAGGATGACCCTTCAACCCAAACCAATATCTGTAAACTCCACCCTTTGGATAATTGTTAGCGGAATATTCCTGTTAACCCTTATGGGTCTGGAAATTCACACTTGGCCACAGCCTGTACACATCCCATGGCTTAGCAGTGATTTCTAGTCAAGTGTTGGCTGCCTATAAGGCAGTCAGGACTTGACTTGAAACCACTACCTAGATAACTTGTCAACAGTTAGCATGACCTCATGATAGCAAGTTAATGGCACATGTTCTGAGGTTGTAAAAGTCAGAAATAGTTACTTGAAACCACTACCTAGATAACTTGTCAACAGTTGGCATGACCTCATGATAGCAAGTTAATGGCACATGTTCTGAGGTTGTAAAATCAGAAATAGTTCTTTAAAGAGTTAACCCTTTTAAGTCCAGTTAACCCTTTTAAGTCCCCACAGAAAGACTGGGAAGTTGGCCACTGCTTGTTTTCCATTATAAGCAACTTCTGCTTTACTGGTAAAATAGAACCTGATAACCAATGCCTTGGTGGAAGTCCTCAAAAGTTGGCAGCCTAGATACAGTACAGCTGCCGTGGACTGGTCACTTTCCATGGGGTGGGCAGTATTCCCACGGACACAATAATGTTAGATTGCAAACACTTATAGGAATAATGATCAAAAATTTAATTAATGAAGCACCGGGTACAACCCATTGCTTCATTGATTAAAATTTTGCTGCTGATGATTTTTGTTACCTGGTAAATGCAAGCGTGGACATCACTGATCATGCATGGATTACGACCAGTCCACGATGACTGCACTGTAAAAACTTATTTGGTTATCTCTTAATTGTATAACCCTGTTAATTGCATATAATTTCCAATACCAAACCAGGAAAGAACTTAGGGAGCTTACTGCATTGAACTTCAAAGAAAAAGGTCCACGGTTCAACCCCCTCCAGAGGTAACTGCGCTGTGTCCTTGGGCAAGGCACTTCATCCTGATTGTCCATGCGGGCGCATGGAGGTGCTGTGTACTAAGGCATACTGCACGTTGATGGTGCACTTATCTTCAACCAATGCTAACCATGCTTGTGCAGAGTTAGTATGATGGGGAGTCTGACAGTTGCTCGGTGGTTCTCTCCAGGGACTCTGGCTTCCTCCACCCACCAGACTGTCAGACACAGGGTGACCCTGGCTGTTGAAAGTGTTGTTTAACCATTTACCCAACGCAGACAATATCAAAATTTATTATTTTGAATAACATATTTTTATACTGTACCAATGACCCAGACATAGCTGGTGCTAACTCTTAAAATATAGGGCCAAACACAAATTATGCCCCCAAATCCCCAAAATTTGCATCTAAAACCAAAGAAAACATGCCCTGAATGACCCTCCACACTTCACCTCTATTGCGCATGCGCAGTGTCAAGGACGTTCCGAAATTGGCGCCATTAATCATTCTTAGTTTGGCCCTTCATCAGTTAATATCTGACTGATCTTTGTGCTTGTAAATCTCAGTTTAAATGATCCCAGACACATAAATATTAGTGAAATGGTGATTCTAAGGAGGATATAGAAGGAGGAGAGGAAAAATGTGTGACAGAAAATTATCAGGGCTGTAACTTAAAATTTTTTAATGAAATTATGTTAAGTTACCTATTTTCGAGGCAGCAGCCATTTTGTTGTCATTCTTGTTATCAAGTTACACTGCTTGTTCAGTGCTTTCCTCTCTCCCTTTCCTTTAAGTCCCCTCTTGCTATTCTCCCATGCTTTTGGCATATTTTCTGTAATTTTATTACTAAAATTTCTTGGGAGTTTTAGCTGATTAACAGAATGAATTCTGTTCTTTTCCCCATGTTTACGTCTTCACCTATGGGTGGTTAGGCGTAGTGCTCTGCATCTACCATCTGATGTTCTGCAGTTTCTTCCCTAGAAGTCTCTGTTTTGCATCAGATAGTGTATTATTGGTAACTGATTTCGGGCCTGGGTGCCTGGAGTCTTATTCTAGTGTTTTTACACTTATTGTTTACATTTACAACAGCCCTCGGTGTGAGGGGGGATTTCTTGAAAATAATATCTTGATGTTAATTTAATCATAACTAGATACATTATTATTGTTCGTAAGTGTTGCATAAATTGTTTAACATATTTTAAAAATTTTTGTCCACACTTAGGCTTGGGATCCATTGGGGCTCAACGTTACTTTTCAGAAACTTGGGCTGTTCTGAAAAAATATTTTTTCAAAATTTTTTGACTTCAATTATTTTTTCTATGTTAATGGATCATATTATTATGTATTTTGATTGTCAGGGGTTGGTGCGAGTACTAGGACTTTGTTTTCTTTTCACATTGAAAGGATTTTGGTCAATTGTAATAAGAGGAAATCTTCCTCTGACTTTTATAATCATTGTATATGTAGTCAGTGTACTCGCACTAGCTCCTGTTCTGTATGTGATAATTTCGATGACAACATGGGAAGCGTGTGTCACAGTATGTTAGTGGGGAATTGGACATTCCGGTCCTTTCCCCACAGGGTCACTCTACTTTATCAATTTCTATTTCAGACGATCAAAATTAGGGTGATGTATCCGTGATGTCTTCCAAAAGTGTGCCTCCGTCATCACAATTAATGAAGAGCTAGCGGAAAAGTGCTCATGTAAATACGCCAATTGCCTAAGAGGACCCTAGTAGGTTCGACGGCCTTTGACGTCCGCTAGCTCGCCCGGTGTAGCGTCCATTCATCAAATGGTTCGGCAGCCGGGTTCGTCCGTTGCGGTCTAGAAGGAGTTTTGGGGTGATGCGAGCACTATAAATCAACCAAATGCACACCCAGTGACGGCGGATTAGAGGGAGAACGGAGGAAGCCTTTTAGTCCGGTTCCTAGCTCGTCCAGGTCCATCCGGACGGCGAGCGAGAGAGGCCCCTCTCTCGTACAACAACGTCTGGCCCCAGATGTTGTGGTACAAAATGTTTCGCATTTGGAGCATACGTCCGCCGCTCGGGACGCTCCGACATATAGTCAGTCCGGAGAGACTGTCAATAAGGCTTCCTCATTCTCATGGTAGCGCACACGACCGCTCTTGGCTACATGACCTCGGATATCCAGTCAGCTTCGCCAATCGGAGAATCATCGGCGACCAGGTCATACCATCCGGTAGCCAGGGACACGAGGCCTGCAGACTCCGGACGTTTGCATAAGAAAGTGTGCGGGAGTCAACGTACACAGAGCTTCTGGCGGCAATGCATCGTAAGACTGCTACTGCACAGGCCTCGGTGACGGACGTGCTATCCCAAATAGCACAGCTTATCGCAGCATCCCAGCAACAACTGAATCTGTTGCATCATGTATTATCCAACGATGCTGGGTCGGGACGCTCCGCGGAAGCAGGTACGGACGTCCGAAAATTTCATCCGGTCTGACGGGATGCCGAAAGGGATTTGGAGGATTTCGAGCTTTCCCTTTCGGAACAACATATGCTGTTGTGTATGTCATCTGACTTTATCTTCTACAGGTTCTTTCGTCGGACCAGAATGCTGCGATGCCGGATAAGAAACTGATAGCGTCGGTGGACTTAGAAATTTTTGGTTTGGTTCAGGGACACCGTCCCTCAGTTCCGACATAGTCCAATAATGTCACACAAACTTTCGAATTATTGAACGACGCTATATATTATTATTATATGCTTGCTATTACCAAGCATTTCTGGTTTCTTGTTCGCAAAGTTACGGAGATGTCTTTCAAAGTGTGCCTCTGTCGTCATAGTTAATGAAGAGCTAGCAGCAATAAGTGCTCATGGAATATGTCTATCGCCTAAGAGGTCCCTTGTAGGATCGACGGAGTGACATTCGCTAGCTCACCCGGTGTAGCGTCCATTCATCGAATGGTTCGGCAGCCGGGTTCGTCCGTTGCGGTCTAGGAAGGAGATTTGGGTGATGCGAGCACTATAATAACTTTAGTACTCACCCAGTGACGACGGATTGAGGACAGATCGGAGGAAGCCTGTTAGTCCGGTTCCTGGCTCGTCCAGGTCCATCCGGGCTGTGAGCGAGAGAGGTCCCTCTCTCGTACAACAACATAGGGGACCGCTTGTTGTGGTTCAGATATTTCGCATTCGGAGCATATGTCCGCCGCTCGGGACGCTCTGTTATATTGACAGTCCGAGAGACTGTCGATAATGCTTCCTCATCCTCACAGCAGCGCACACGACCGCACATTGGCTACGTGACCTCGAGTATCCGACCAGTTTCGTCATGCAGTGATTCCACGGCGAACAGGTCACGCCATCCGGTAGCCAAGGAACACAAGGCCTATACACTCCGTTCTCTCGCATAATAGAAGTATGCACGGGGTAACGATCACGGAGCTTTCAGTGGCAATGCATCGTAAGACCGCTTCTCCACAGGCCTCAGTGACGGACATGCTATCCAGGTTAGCACAGTTTATCGCAGCATCCCAGCAATCGACAGTTTCTTGGTCGGATCAGGAATTATCCGACGGCGCTGGGTCGGTGCGCTCCGCTGTTGCATCAGGTTCGGACGACCGAACGCTTTATAGGGTCCGACAGGATGGCGAAAGGGATTCGGACGATTTCGAATTTTCTCTTTCGGAACAACGGAAGCTGCCATACATTTCTTCCGGCATTATCTTCCAGTGGTTGTTCCTTCGGACTACATTGCTGCGATGTTGGATAAGAGACTTATAGCGTCATTGGACACGGAATTTTGGATCGGTTCAGGGACATTGTTCCTGACTTACCGACGCAGTCCAATAATGTCATTAGAACATTTGTATTATTTATCGACGCTATATATATATAAGCCTGCTACCAAGCATGATAGTTTAGTTTCTTGTCCGCAATGCTCAATTCTGCCTTTTATCATTTCTAGGAATAATTTATTTTCGCAGAACTGGGCATACCGAGAGTTTATATGCGTCTAGGCGGCGGGGTTAAAGACTGGAAATTATCTTTTTCGCTGTCTATGTCTTTTCCAACCACAATGTTGGAAACGACAATGATGTCTAATAGACTTAACTTAGACGCTTTATCATACGTAGTCCACCTTACTGAGGCGTTATCATTACATCTTCAAGAGAAAGAATTCCGGGATATGATCCTCAATGTGATTTCTTTCAAGGGCAGTAGTTTGTCCACGTATAACTCCGCCCTTCAGTGGCAACCTGGAGTTGGTTAGACGTGACGCAGCCCTAGCTACATCCACGCGCGTGGATAGTAAGGTGAAGAACTCTCTCAGAGTCGCTTCGGTCTCGGAGAAGCTTCTCTTCGATGGCAACTTTTCAGCAATCCATGAATTGCTCGATATACATGTTCTCTTGTCTATCAAGTGTAGCAAGAGATTCAGACTGGGGCAAACATTCGGTGGTTGACTCAGAGAGTGCCACTGCAGTTGCCGGATCCGAATTTTATAATTATGACGGTTGCCAGTCAAACAGGTTGGGGTACAATATTGATCCCAACGGATTCGTAGTGCCAGGGTCTTTGGGTTCCGCAGTCTCTAGGCAAGCACTTATCTTCCACGGAATAATGTTTTTAGGCTTGCTTTATGTCTTTGGATGAACATTATTCAGAAACGCATGTCCAAATCCTGTCCGATAATACGACAGTAGTTGCGTATCTCCGGAACCAGGGAGGCACTCATTCGATTCTGTTGTTCAATTTAACGGAAAGAATCCTTCTGTTTGTTATAGTACACCAAGTTCTGCTTCGGTCCCTCATATTCCGGGTCGTCTGATTGTATTACCGGACTCCCTTTCACGTAAGGGTCGCTTGTTGCCGCCAGAATGGACTCTCAACAAACAAGTATTCAATCAGATTTGCTATCAATGGGAGCGCCCAATGATAATTTATTTACGACACAACTTGCTAATCAATTGCAGACGTATGTGTTTGCATGTCCGGATCTCTGAGCTTATGTTGTTAACGCTCTATTGATCTAATAGGACGGAATGATAGGATATGCGTATCCTCCTGCGCTGTTGTTTCAGCAAGTATTGCTAAGATAAACAACCACAATACATTTCTGTTGATAGCATCTCTGTCTTCACAGAGACCGTGGGTAAATTTACTCAGATGTCTTCTGTGGGTCTTAACGCGAAAACTTCCTCCATGAGAGGATCTTCTTTCGCTGGGGAAAATCGTGTCATCTTCATCACAACCCGCAAGGTCTCAACCTTCACGTATTCCGTTGTGTGGTCCTTATTGCATTGTAAGCATTGTACTGGACGAGCTTTGGACACGATTTCTTACTGTAGGAGAACCTCTTCTTCGCTATTCTATGCGGCTAAAGTGGAGGCTCTTCCGTCGTTGTTGTAGGGATCACTATGTTGATATTGTTGATCCCTCCATACTAGTCATTGCAACTTTCTAGTATTCTTGTTTGACAAGATCTACTGCAGCCTGATACTATTAAGGTTATAGGTCTATGTTATCTCATACCTATGCACTCTATGATAGTTTACAATTGAGTCTAATGTCTCTTTATCTAAGTCAGTTAGTAACTTTTCGATAAATAGACTTAGAATCATTAGATTAAATTTCTATACGGAATTTAACTTCGGTTCTTATTTAGCTAAGTAATCATTTGAGCCTCTGGAAACAGTAGTTTTCAAATTCTGACCTTTTAGACAGTAATTCTGTTGGCTTCTCTTTTACTGAAGAGTCAGTGAGCTTCATGCACTATCGGTGGATGATTCTCACTTTCGTAGTTTTGGAATCACTACTTCCTTTACTATTTAGGTTGGATTTTTGGTTAAGAGTCAGGCTCCTAATAAATATTCGGAACCTATTGTTATTAAGGTCCTTCTGTCTTCGTACGGGCATAGGCCTTTACTCTGTCCGGTTAGAGTTTACGTATTTATAAACAGATATCTGTTTATTACTACGGACATAAGCTTCTTCTGTCTTTGATGCCTAATAGAAGGACGTTACGCTCCATTCTATTGCTAATGGATTCAATTAACTATCGATACTGCTTATGGTATATCATTGACTCAGCAGTTGTGCTTGAGATTTCGGCTCATGAAGTAAGAGTTCTTTCTACATCTTGGGCTTACATTAATAGTGTCGCTATTATAGATTTTTGAAGGCTGCTCATTGCGCTCAGCCATCCACATTCATGAATTTTTTATCTCAGAAATATCGAGTCCATTTCTGGAGGCCTCTTTTGTTAGGTCTGTTATCTACTGCTCAGAATGTCATTCACTTAACAGTTGCTACTGTAGCTAGGTAGGCTGTCTGTTTCGGCAGTGACTCTGTTCTGCTGCCCTCTTCGCTCTGGGCTATTTGACCCAGGGCAAGAAAAAGGGGGGGGGGGAGGGTGTTCCCTTGGGTCACCTGTTTTACTATGAAAACAAGGGGATACCTCCTCCGGAGTTAGTAATTCTGAGCTGTTACTGGGATGGCTTTTTAGTGAGAAGTTTATGTTTTAAAAATTCATTCAGGTCTTAGTTTTTAAAGTATAGCTTTTGAATATAGCACGTGTCAAACGGACGTTATTATACAATCCTCAGACACTTTTAAGGAGTATAAAGAGTCTATATTCTCTAGACTTACTTTATTTATTGGCTTACTTTAAAAATTATTAGTATAAGGATTATACTAGATATTAATAGAGTACATGGATGTATGATGCTCAATTTTGCAAGGTGTTGTATCTTTCTAATTTAACATAAATAAGAAAGATACATGTAAGGCCTAATACTTCTTTTTCCCTAGAGGGGATGACTCTTTTTTATATAATTGAGCATATTCCAACTTGCTCTATGTCCTAGGCCCTCCAGCCTTTTTACTATTCAGCTATGTCTGGGTCATTGGTACAGTATAAAAATGTTAAAAAATTTATAGTAATTTATATATTTTTTATACTTACCAATGACCCAGACGGGGATGGCCCTCCCAGGAGTTGGGAACTCATACCTCCCCGCTGAGTACATAGCGCTTACCAGGCACTGGTTATAAGAATGATTAATGGCGCCAATTTTGGAACGTCCTTGACACTGCACATGCGCAGTAGAGGTGAAGTGTGGAGGACATTCAGGACATGTTTTCTTTGGTTTTAGATGCAAATTTTGGGGATTGGGGGGCAAAATTTGTGTTTGGCCCTATATTTTAAGAGTTAGCACCAGCTATGTCTGGGTCATTGGTAAGTATAAAAAATATATAAATTACTATAAATTTTTTAACTTTTAAATTTTCAAAAAATTTCAACAAAACCATATCATGTGACCCCTCATTGGAACGAGCTCCATGAGCTCGTTCCAACGAGGGGTCACATGATATGGTTTTGTTGAAATTGTTTGAAAAATAATATTTTTTCAACTGCTGAATTTGCATATTACGCTGGCGGATGCGGGTGATTCGTTGGGTAAAGGGTTAAACCAAAAAAGAATAAATATGTATGAAAATTTGCACTGGTTTGAAAACTGATACACCCTTCAGCTGCACCTCAGGGTCTATCGGTGTTCACATTTTCATGATTGGATGATAGAAGTTCATATTCAGGCTCTTAAAAATTGTTGTTAGGGTATAGTAACACACAAGCTTCAACAGTGGATGTGCTTCACATTCAGTTGGGAGCAAAAATTGTTTATGAATTTGTCGTTTTATTAAAGTTTATTAGACAGTGTCTAGGTACAGTACAGGTCAAATAAGTTGTAGCATAGCCGCAATAAACTAAGTATACTGCTGCTCCTGCACTGATAAGATCAGAATCTGACATCATTTTCCAGAAAATCATGTCAGCTTCTGGTCTTATCAGTGTAGGAAGAGAAAGATACATAGTTTATAGCAGTTATCCTACAGCTTATTTTGACTTGTACAGTATCTTTCATTAAATTGGAATAAACGTATCAATAATTGCATGGGAACCCTTGAATTGGAGAAGAGGGTGCAGTTGCGTTGCGGTAAGCGGTTCTCATCAGATCACCAAAGTTAAGCAACGTCAAGTCCGGTTAGTCCTTGGATAGGTGACCGTCTGAGCGATCAATTCGGACTCCCACATTGTATCCTTGGGCAAGGCACTTCACCCTGATTGACCACATGGGGGCATGATGACACCATGTACTAAGGCATACTGCACGTTGATGGTGCGCTTGTCTTCAACCAGTCTAACCCTGTCTGTGCGGCCGTGCTGAGTTACGATGTTGGGGAGCTGACATTTGCTAATCGTTGCTCGGTGGTTCTCTCCAGGTACTCCAGCTACCTCCACTGTAATCGACACGATATGACCTTGGCTGTTAAAGTGTCATTAAACCATAATAAATAAATAAATAATTGAATTGGAGAAGAGCTTTATTATTGTGGCTAATAAGTTTTCTCTCTCTGGTATAATAGGACCAAATAGTTAGTGTTGTCAGGGAGTGTGTATTAGGAAGTGGGCAGTATAAATAATTTGAAAAACATGACTTTATACTTGTTGTCACAATATAGCCTCAAATGCTGAAAGTGACCCTAAACATCAATAAATACATAAATCTGGAATAATATATTCTGATTGCTAAAATTAACTTAGAGACTCCCAGTTAAAGGTTTGTGGCTCGGGGCATTATGTTTAACCAAGACGCGAAACATCAAGGTTGTATATGCACTCCAAGCCACAAACCTCAGACCATGTTTCAGTCAATTCATCACAATAACGTATATATTCCAATAAGACCCAACCCAAAGCCCAAAACCGACATAGTGAAATGAACAAGGCAACTTCAGTGATTTGAACGGAGATGGAGTAACCTCGACTTTTTGATAAGTGGGTTGTTAGTATACATTCAAAGAATGATCACTGACCTATCAAAATATGATTTTATAGTCTGTTTGCACTTTGAATCTCCTCCTATTGTTATCTTTTCATATATTTTACTTGGTGACGTCATACAAAAACATATGCCACTCGAGCCGTAAACATAGAAAAAACTAAGCCAGCTCTTGTCCAGTCAGAGGGTGAGAATTTTGGTCTTATTGAAACACAATTATCTGTTCAGCTGGCTGGATTCCACCCTTTTGTCATATCATACATTGTATATAAATTTGTGTACTTTCATTGGATTAACTGCTGGTTCACTGCATATAACCAGAAAGAAAAGTTATGTATTCATTCAGTCTTATATACCAGCTTTGTATTTGTGTGAAATTAATGCATTCCAAATTACTTAATGGCTTTGAATCTTACTTTTTAGGATGACTCAAAAATATGTTTTTTGTGTGATTTATTTGTGTGCCACATGTGGTGATTTAGATCACATTCGGAATGGAAAATACCATTGTGACAACATTTGAGTTTTCTCATGAACTGACCAGGTGCTAAAATTTTAGTAAGGAGGCTGTTTAAAAGTACTTGATTTCATTTTTTAGATCATGCAGGCCTTATATTTCGTAAACTGTTGATAAAGAATTGTCTGTATGTGCATGTCACCAACTTAATTCACAAATAATCAAAACAAATCCCATGATCAGGTTGACATTCTAATAATATCTGGGTATTTTTTGTTCGGTTTCGAATCACTGTTTGAGAACCAATATCTGGGAAGGCAAATCAGTTTCCAAAATTGATTTGCAGAGTGCAAACCACAGGCATGCTGTTGAGTTGTTAAGACTTATGTTGCAATAAAAAATTTTAAGTTGGACCTGTTGAGTTAAGTTTACCAAGTCTTCAAAACTGCTTCAAATTTCATTGTCCCTATATCCCGATAAATTCGGTCTTTTATTGGTCAGAATGCCTTGGAAAAATAGCCATGGCAAAAGGTGCACACAGCATCCAAGGTATATGAGAGTGTGCAACATCCAGGGTATAAGCGCACATGAAACATCGGGGGTATATGGTTTAAATGAAAGCTTTCCACTTTTGCTCACCTCGAAATAAAAATCGAACCAAAAAACCCAAAAATAGTCACAAATATCAGATTTCCAACAATTCAATCATAAAAATAAAATAAGAGCGAATAATTTGTCCCTGAGTTCCAGTGTGTTCTATCTGCCAGTAGGCAAATAGAACACATTGGGACGATATGTCAACAAAATACTGTTTACTCATTTCCTTAATGACACAAGGGATGTTCCTCTATCTGTTGTCTTCTGCGATTATAAAAACAAAATAATTAACATGAATTTGGTCCAAGTGATTGTGGAGCTGAGAAATGCGTCCACAAATTTATTTCCACTATGTTTGTATTGTGTTTCAAATGGGACAAAAACGTTATCTCTGCCAACATGTATGGTATATGGAGATTTAATACCTGGATGTCTCATTTAAAGACATCATTTAAACACCTCTGCTGTGGCTCGGTGTTTAAAAACCGACATCCAGGTATTAAATCTCCATATACCATACATGTTGGCACAGATAACTTATAATGTATAAGATGGATTGTGAAAGGAATTTTGTTGAAATAAATATTTGAAAGTTGGTATTTAACTAATTAAGCTTCAGTACTTGGACGTTTTAGCCCTTGTATATTTTGAAATTTCACCAGAAAGTATTTCATTGATAAGGCCTAAAAAAAGTTAAAAATCTCTTTCTCAGGCCCTCCCTCATGGTCCTTTTGACTGCTGCATGTTCTCTTTTTATAACCAATGCAAACTTGAAAAAATAAAAATTAAATGGTTTATGTCTAATATTTTCCCAAGTTAGTAAAATTGATAAATTTGTCCCTTCAATGCAACAAAGCTTTGCAGTGCTTTAGCACTGCAAAGCCTTCTTGCACTCAAGGGACAAAATACACCATCACCCATGCTGTTCTGTAGATTATGAGGCCTAAAACATAAAACAAACCAAGAACATGAACTTTTGATGGCATAGAAATAATTACAAAAATAAAATTAAAAAATGCCCACCCACATGCAGTTTTACATAAAATGGTCCAAGAAACAGAAGATCTACTTTGTTGGGCCTAAATAGCATATATTATTCCCACTATAGTGTTGAGATCAGCTGCAGTATTGTAGCTGGACTACCAGTAGTCGAACTGCACAGTGCAGTCATGTGTCAAATAGAACACGATCTGTAATTCTCTATATTATATAGTATTAGGGTTTCCCCGATTGGGCAGTGATACGATTTTTTTGCCATGTAGCACCAACACTGAATATTTGTCAACATAGGTCCAGCAATAATGTAAATATGAATGTCACATTGATATTTAATATACTGCAAATTTCCAATGTAATTTGCTGAAGTCAAAACGGATTATACGAAGAATAACTTGATCCAGTATGGGTTTGAGGTCTGATAGTGTCTATCCAATAAGATAATATGCAGTATTTACAAGTCACATATTGCCTAATTTCTTAATATGATCGGAATATGTTGAGTTTGAAGAATTCAAACTGAACTTGACCATCAGTACTGAATGTCAGGGCTGTAGGATGTGTGGAGTAGATATTACTGATCTCCTACCTCCCCCCCCCCTCCCCTTTGGCACATTGGGCCGAACCATGGTCAGCCTGATGTGTATGGGTGATAATGGGTCATCTGAAACTATTGGATTCAGGTGAATTCCTGAAAAGAAATTTGTGGAAATCCAATTAGATTCCCGAAAAGATATACGAAAAATGAGGCCTGTGCTGAACTGTATTTATTACATGAGTAGAGTTACATTTAAATTAGCCCACGTATTGGTTACACAATTAACATGGCTCCATGATTTCCTTGAAAGTCGTGCAATTTTGAAATCTCCTTCCAAGGACCTGGTAAAGTTCTTGAATATTGAAACCTTCCTTGAACATCAGCTGATCAGAGAAGATTCATTTCAACAAGATCCATCTCTCCTCACAGAGCAGAATATTGCTCGAATGAATTTTCTCTTCTAACTGAATGTCTGCTAAATAGGTGCGCATATTCCAAATACTAATTAGTAATTTGAACTGCATGCATCCAAAATTGTTTTGCCCAAAGGAATGTCAACAGTTCATTCTACAAGATACCTGCTGCCAACCGGGAAATTCTCACTTTCATAAATCTGAATGACAATTCTGACCAGCCAAGCCTGAAAATAAGCAATCTGTCGTTTGCAGAATGAGGTCCCCAGAGGGAGAATTTGATGATGCTATCCCATACAGTGTGCCAATTTATCCTCTGGGTACCTCTTGCTCTTAGGCTTGAGACCTTCATTCAGATTGATGTTCACAGAATGTAAATTTAGTGATGCCAACCAAATTCACCCTCTGTGGGTTCTCATTCTGCAGATGACAGTCTGCTTACTTTCAGGCTTGTGACCAGCTGGCTGTTGTAATTATTGAGCTTGATGAAAGTTGAAAGTGAGAATTTCCCAATTCCCGGAGTTTCTTTGAAAAAAAGCCCATTCCCAGGTGCACACAAACCAGGGAGTATATTAAACCCTAGTTCTGACCTGTTACACTTGCTTTGTTTGTATCCTTGAGCAGGTTACTCAACTCCTTGCAGTCTGGGAGCATAATAAGGGTTATATCCGGTGCTTCATTAATTAACTTTTTGAAGATTATTCCTATAATTAGTGTTAGGAATCTAATATTGCATCTGTTGAAATATTGTCCATGCGTGGAAAGTGACCAGTCCACAGTGGCTGTACTGTATTCTCCAGCCCATAAAAATCATTCTCTTTTCCCCATTTATTATTTGTGTATTTCTCATCATGCAGGCTGTGTGCCTTATTGAATCTGTGAGGGTGTACTGACTCCATATCCGTACATTTTGCACATTGGTATATTATAGTATTATTGCATGTGGCATGTTCTGAATGTAAACCAAAATATGGGCAGAGTTATTTCTACCCTTTGGGGATTGTGTTTCATTTGCTTTCTGGACTAAGTGATTGGTGCCATTGTCCCGGATTCAAACTCTATCGATGCTGGTTCTAGAAAGCTTCCAAATGTTCTGATGATGGACAGTTAGATTCAGTGAAGTGCATACTCACAGATCTACCATCAAGTGAGATTTTGGTGTTAACTGGTAGAGTGCTAAATTATTTTTGATCACCAAAATTTGTTCACGTGTTTTTGCCTTGTTACAATTTATGGGAGAGTGCCTAAAGGCACTCTCCCATAAATTGTAACAAGGAAAATCCATGCAGATAAAATAATTTCACTTAAAAGATAACATGAAGCATATTCACTAAATATGTAGCCTTTAAGTTATGGTACCTACACTTCAGAGTAAAGCCCAAATATGGGCTTCCAGCACCCTACCAGTTAAAACTGCAACCACAAACCAATATTAGGTTATTATTCTAGATGTATTACATTTAGCCATTAAAGGTCTGAATAGTTTTTCCATACACAAAAAGATCCATGACCTTTGGCTTTTCAGTAATTTCAAGTCAAGTCTTGGCTGCCTTTTTCAGGAGCCAAAACTTGGCTAGAAACTACTTCTGATGAATTTATATTTTATTAATTGAATTTTACTGACAAATGGACGCATGGGCAGTGCATCAAGTCACCTGTTCTGGAGAAGAAAAATTGTCCAAAGTCAAAATGTCAGCAGTAGGCATGGTCTTTGTTAAAAAGTCCTGGTTTCCTGTATTGGCAGACAAGACATGACTAGAAAGTATTGAAAAACCACAGGACTCTTCTTTCGACAATGTGATAAAAAGATTTTAAGAACAGATTATGGAAAACCAAATAAATTTTGTGAAATTCTTGTTTATTTATGCAAATTGCTTTGTGGTGGTGTAATCTTTTCTACACAATTTTTAAGCTATTGTCATTTTAGACAACCTATATTTGCAATTTTTAAAAGAATTTGGTGATAAAATGTTGAAATGCTTTGCCATGTTATGGTGATAGATTATTGTTAATTGTTTGTGATGATCTTCAAGTTTATTGAAGTGATTATTTGTTCATTTTATCCAAGTCGTCGTATGTGGTTAAATTTTTACCAATTTGAATGGGCCTTATTTTCTTGTTTTGAAATCATCTGGTTTCATGGATGAGAGAAATTACATCATTATCTCACTTTCAAGCCAGAAAATAAGCAGACTGTCATCTGCAAAATGAGGTACCCAGAGGGTGAATTTAGTGATGCTACCCTGCACAGCAGGGTAGCATCACTAAATTTACCCTCTGTGAACCTCAATCTGAATCAGGGTCTCAAAACTAAACAGAAAGAGGTACCCAGAGGATAAATTAGCCCACTGTATGGGTTAGCATCATCAAATTCACCCCCTGGGGACCTCATTCTGCAAATGTCAGATTGCTTATTTTCAGGCCTGCTCACTTTCAGCTAGTGACAAAAATTATAAAGCCCTGTTATTTCAGATTTTGGATCAAATCAGACAGAGGATATCGAATCCTCAGGGGTGGACTGGGCCAAGAATAGTTATCAGGAAATGAGCAAACGTGGCCTTGAACCCTGAGAAAAGTTTGATTTTTCCAGCTGAACGAATGCAGTTTCCTCACATCTGAGTGATCAATGGCAGTTCACACAGAGGACATTTTTGTATCATCTTCATCACTCATTCGGCAAGAATGGAATCAACAGGGGGAACCCCGGGAAGTGAAGCAGTGCCTGTTCACTGTGGTAAACAGGCTCTGTTTTACTGGTAAAATAGGACACAGTCACCAATGCTTGGGAGGTGCAAACCCTCTCTAAAATAGGCAACATGGCTTATTAACGCTCACCCCTGGTCTTGTGTTGATACTCCTGTTGTGGTCATGATTAGCCATTGTGCAAAAATATGTGACCTTAAACACCAATAAGTGCACAGACCCATCGGGCTGACCATAGTTCAGCCCAGTGAGAGAAAATTTTTGATTTTTCAAAATAAAAGAATGCCGTTTTCTTGCATCTGTGGGATCAGTGGCAGACTAGATTGCTGGTATATCGAAATGTTCTCTATGTGTACTGCCACTGTCCGACACAAGGTGACCCTGGTTGCCACAAGTTTCATTAAACCCTAATAAATAAACTGGTTGAGTGCTGTGAGCCACTTTAGTGGCTTCACACAGTATCCATTAGCATCTTAGATTCAATGTTCATAAATTTCTTTTCCGATAGGTGAGATTCTACATTGCTGTGGTGAGGAAAACCGAAAGATTAGGCTGTGGTTAATTAATTTTCAGTGTAGCATTATTTGCCTCATTTTGTTTTTTGCCCGCAATAATAATGCATTTTCTTTATTACTGGCTCCGCAAATGGGTCACCTACTTTATAGGGCCAGAAGAATACACTATTTTATGTTTCTTCCTCATCATTGAAATGCCAGATTATTGCCTCTTTCTTGCCAGAAGTGTTATTAAGGGTAAAATGTTGACTAATGGTACATATCTGAGACAACCAACACATGCAAGGAAGGAGTGTGTAAGTGCAAAATATATGCATCTTTTGGAAAGGGATATATTGTGCCATTTCCCAACGAGGATATAATTTATAATAACCTCATTCTACATTTTGTTCTGATAACCTGGAATATGCTAAACTGAAAATTAACTAACCATGGCACAAATTGGAGCCTGTCATAATTCGATAAAAATTTCCTGTCCATTTTTTGTGGTCACAGTTGTACTGGAGGTACACCATAGCTCATGGTACTGAAATGGTCAATCAGTTGGTATCCTTTGAATCCCTTTATAATATGACAAGAGGAATTGCACCTTCGTTACCATGTTCTGTATTGGAAATAGCCAGGGGCATGGGAAGCATTTTGAACGGAGAGGGTGTGTGGTGGATCAGTGGTTACAGCATTGAACTTCAAACCGAGAGGTTCACGGTTCGATCCCTGCCAGAAGTAACTGCATTTTGTCCTTGGGCAAGGCACTTAATCCTGATTTCCCACGTGGGGGCACGTTGGCACTGTGTACCAAGCTGTAATGCACGTTGATGGTTCGCCTGTCTTTAACCAATGCTAACCCTACTTGTGTAGAGTTAGTACATTGGGGAGTCTGACAGTTGTTTACCATTGTTTGGTGGTTCTATCTGGGTCCACCAGCTTCCTCCACCAATGAAACTGTGTGACATGAGGTGACCCTGGCTGTCATGTTATTAGACTCAAAGAAATAAATAAATTTGAACTGGGGGACATCATAGAAGGCCACCCACACATTGATATATAACAATGGTGCCTGTGTGCCTCAGTGGCAAGGTAGGAATACAATACAGGAAGCTTTATTTTGGGGCTAATGCATCTCTACATTGAGAAAAATGCACATTTTGGGCTCCATATTTAACCAAGTTCCCCACATTGTGTAGGCCCTCATAGGGAAATTTGTTAAATAGGGACTCAAAAATGTGCACTTCTCTCAACTTTAACCCTTTACCAAACATAAGAATTTTGTTTGAGGGTGTCGTCTGTTTTATGTGTTAGGTAAAGGGTTAATGGTCGCAGAAGAGACACACAGTACAAGGGATCCTTGAGTCAAATCTTAAGAATAACGAGTCTGTGCAACCACTTCCTGCTAACTCCCAATATGATTATAATAACGTGAATGCAAAAAGAGAAATACAAATTTCAGCTTACAGCATTTGTATTGTCAGGCCCCACCCTCCCCCAATTTGATTGTTTGGTGGTGGTATTATGGTGTAAAAATATATTGGTGAAGTAACTTAATTGGCTTAGTCTGTCTCTCAACTTAACCACTAAGGGCCTAATCCTGACTTTGATAAATTTTTAAAGCTAATGAACAGGTGCCCCAACATGCATTGTTTAGGTAAACTTAAAACTTGTTTT
Source organism: Pictodentalium vernedei (assembly GCA_031216915.1). Classification (NCBI taxonomy): domain Eukaryota; kingdom Metazoa; phylum Mollusca; class Scaphopoda; order Dentaliida; family Dentaliidae; genus Pictodentalium; species Pictodentalium vernedei. The sequence continues at coordinate 177,895,356 of CM062296.1, forward strand.
CTAAGGACCTTGTCACTTGTTTCTAGGCAAGTCTTGGCTGCCTCTGAAGGCAGCCAAGACTTGACTAGAAACTGCAAAGCCACAGGAGGTAGACCGTAAAACTATAAAAGTATGGAGAAAATGTATAAAAATCTCAATGGCCCTTAACTCTAAGAAGCTAGGGAATCCGAATGAATTTATTGACCATGACACACCTCGAAAAACTTACAGTAAAGCAGGTGCTTCTAGTCAAGTGTTGTCTGCCTATTCATATAGACGACACTTGACTAGAAGCACCTCCTCAGTGTTTAATTCTCCCCCAGCCCAAAGATAGCTGAACCAACACGGCCAGATTACCTGCTGTATTACATCACAGGCAAGAAATCTCGACGCACGACTTCTAAGAGTTTAGGTTTAATCTGGAAAAAGGGTGGTGGGGGGGGGGGGGGGGGGGGGGTTGCTTGGGTTCCTCTATCCCTTGGATTAGCTGCAAGTTTGCTGGATGCTACTTTTTTCACTTAAATTCATAATTTATATCTTTGTAAATTGCATTTTTTTTTGTATATTATTGTGATGAAGCATAATTTATTTTTTTGGTCTTACATAATTATATCTTGATATTTAATTGTTATGAATTTATAATTGTTTGATTATTAAATTTGATGGCAGAATATGTAATTTGATTTTGTGTTTTGACTGTCAGTTGACATCACAGAAATTCTCTGAAGTGGACTCCCTTACACCTTTAACCTTTTATTATTACTTAAATTCATTATGGATTATCTTTTCAAAAAATGAAAATTTATCTTTATTCAAGAAATGTTTTAAAGTTTTGTTGTTCTATGTAAAGGGTTAAACTCCAATACAGTCAAGCCTGCTTCATTGGATTGTTTTGTCATTGTGGATTAACGACACTTTTGACAGCCAGGGTCACCTCGTGTCGGACAGTTTTACTGATGGAAGAAGCCATAGTTCCCAGAAAGAAAAACGGCTAGCAACTGTCAGACCCCCAACAACCTTAACAACACTTTGACAGCCAGGGTCACCTCCTCGACAGTTTTACTGAATGAGGAAGCCATAGTTCCCAGAGAAAACCAACTAGCAACTGTTAGATTCCCCAACATTAACGACACTTTTGACAGCCAGTCACCTCATGTCAGACAGTTTTACTGATGGAAGAAGCCATAGATCCCAGAGAAAACTGGCTAGCAACTGGCAAACCCCCCCCCCCCCTCCCCCAACATTAACAACACTTTTGATAGCCAGGGTCACCTCATGTCAGACAGTTTTACTGATGGAGGAAGCCATAGTTCCCAGTGAAAACCGGCTGGCAACTGTCAGACCCCCAACATTAACAACACTTTTGACAGCCAGGGTAACCTCATGTCAGACAGTTTTACTGATGGAGGAAGCCATAGTTCCCAGAGAAAACTGGCTAGCAACTGGCAGACCCCCCCCCCCCCCCCCCAACATTAACAACACTTTTGACAGCCAGGGTCACCTCATGTCAGACAGTTTTACTGATGGAGGAAGCCATAGTTCCCAGTGAAAACCGGCTGGCGACTGTCAGACCCCCAACATTAACAACACTTTTGACAGCCAGGGTCACCTCATTTCAGACAGTTTTACTGATTGATGGAAGCCATAGTTCCCAGAGAAAACCGGCTAGCAACTGTCGGATTCCCCAACATACTAACTCTGCACAAGCAAGGTTTGCATTGATTAAAGACAAGCATACATTCAACTATACACCATAGTATACTGTGCCAACAACCCCCATATAGGCAATTGCAATTAAGTGCCTTGCACAAGGACACGAGATAATTACCCTGGTGGGGATCAAACCCTGGAATCTTGTAATATGTTAAAAAAAATATCCTAAAATTCTCTGAAGTATTCTTGTTTGAAGGTCTATTTCACCTTGGTACATAGAGGATATCTGCACTGTTTAAGTGAATATCGGGAATTATCTCATTCGTGTGGACCTGAAAGTATTTTTCACTCACGCAAGCACTTGTGAAAAATAAAACTTTCAGACCCACACTCATGAGATAATTCCAGATATTTACTAAAACTGCGTAGATTTTCTTTTTATTATATGCTATGTGACATTTTAATGTGCAATATTTGTTCAGCCCAATTCGACTGCATATAGTTTAAAGACAATAACAAAAAGCTGTTGATAGTTCCTTCAAGGTGACGTCATGCACTGAAGCGTAACGTCATTTAGCAAGCTACTGAAAAAATTCATCATGTGGGCCTGAAAGTATTATTTTTCACTTGTAAACTTTTGTTAAAATAATCCATGAAAATTGGCATTAGCTGGCATTAACACCTAGCATTCTGGTAGTATTTCAAAATTTTGGTCATTGACCCCATATTGCCCATGCAGTAAGAACAATTTCAACAAATTATATCTTGTTTGACAGAGCTCAATGAGCTCTGTCAAACAAAATATAACTTATTAAATTCTCAGCTGTGTTGTGGGAATAATCATCTTCTGAAAACTTTGGTATTTTTGACATCAGTGCAGAGAGTTAAAAGAATAAACATTTGTGATGGACATTTAACAGTAAGAAGGGACATAACTCTGGAAAAAACTGTGGAATCTAACATTCTTTTCCACACGCGCATCTACACTTCAAACTCATACTTCACAAAGATTTTATATTGAAAGTGTCCATGACACTGTAGCTCAACTTGAAACTCGAACTTGGTAAGTTACAAGTGAAATGGCAAAATTGAAGATCATTGGTTCCAATGTTATTTGGTGAAACATCAAAACATCAGAGCAATCCATGCATTTTTAGATTAACTTGACAAAGTCAAGATAAGCTATTCCCATCGCATGTGCAGAAGTTGGAGTCTGTAAATCTGTTCTCATTTTCTTTAGCACAGGCTACACCCATAGTTCTTGTCCTTACACCCAGAGTTCTTGTCCAATCATCACTAAATTTCATGTGCAGGTTCCAGATCATGTCTAGATGAGAATGTCCCCTTTTGGTTGCGATCGGTCAACTGTAATGGCTACCATCTTCAGGTTTTTTAGCTTAACTTGCCAATGTCAAGATGAGCTATTGCCATCACACATACGGAAATCTGGGAGTCTGTTAACATTTTCTTTAGCACAGGCCAAACCCTGTAGTTCTTGTCCGATCATCACGAAATTTCATATGCAGGTTTGAGGTAATGTTAGATGAGAACGTCCTCTTTTGGTCGCGATCAGTCAACTGTGATGGCTATGCGGGCCCGAAACCCCAAAACCTTTAGCACAGTCTACAGGTCGTATTTATGAAGGGATTTCATTGTAACTTAGTAGGATGACTCTGTGTAGTGTCTTGGTGAGAATGTCCCATTTTGGTCGGGTTCAGTCAACCGTGATCGCTGCAGGGGCACGTTACCTAGATTCCTTTAGCACAGTCTACAGGTTGCCTTTATGAAGGGATTTCATAGTAAACTGGTAGGATGACTCGGTATAATGTCTAGATGAGAACGACCTATTGTGACCGTGATCGGTCAACCATGATGGCCGCATAAGCATGTGACCTAGATTTGTTTTGCTGTCTACAGTTCATATTTATGAAGCAATTTCTTTTTAACTTGAAAGGATAACTCGGTATGATGTCTAGATGAGACTGTCCTAGTTTGGTTACGATCGGTCAGCCGTTACCGCCCCCTGGTCACATGACATAAATTCCATTAGCACTGTCAACTGTTTGTTTTGATGAAGGGATTTCATTGTAACTTGGTATGCTATCTAGATGACTGTCCTATTTTGGTTTTTTGTAACTTGGTAGGATGACTCGTTTTGGAATGATAACTTTTATTGACATACATTAACTGTGAGGGCCATATCAACCCAGGCCTCAAATTATTCTTGTTGAAAACATAGCATGTTGGGAACAGTAATTAACATATTCTCAATTATCACAATTCTTGTCTTATTTTATGATCCTTTCATAAACAAAATTTTCCTTTTCATCAAATACTACACAGTCAAGTTAAGCTACAGTGTCACTGACACTTTCATTGAAAGTAAACTGTAGGGCTGGCAAAAGGAAGAATGTTGATAACCAAAAGCAGTTAGTTTAAAGGTCATTGTAAACAGCAATTTTTTTCACAGAAATGAATGTGAATTGATAGCTCCTATCTAGAGGTCTCGCCTAATTAGCACACCAAGTTCTAAAACAATCCTATGATAAATGCACCCTGTAAGCCATGTCAAAGAAGAATGTTGATGCACACATGCACTAAATTCACTATTTTGATGGAAATAAAAAAAAAATCCAGAGCTCCTATCTTGGTCATGCTGAATAAGCATACAAAGTTTCAAAACAACCCAATAATGAATGCACCCTCTGAGGTATGCCAAAGGAAAAGGTTAATGCACTAAGTTTGAAGGTCATTGCTTGTGCCAATGTTTTTGGGGTTTTGTTTTTTTTTATAGAAATTCATAAATATGCCCTGCAGGGAGTGCAAAAGGGATATAAGCTGCTGCACTAAGTTCAAAGGTTGGTGCTGACATTTTTTAATAGAAATGAAAGAAAATCAATAGCTCCCATCTAGAGGTCACCCCAAACAAGTTCCAAAGCAATGTATTCATAAATGTGCCCTATAGAGCCAAATGAATATGTTGATGCACAAATGCACTAATTTTAAACGTCATTGCTAACGGCAAGGGTTTTTGACGGAAATGGAAAAAAATCGATAGCTCACATCTATAGGTTACTCCAAACATGCATGCCAGGTTTTAAACTGATCCATTCATAAATTCACCCTGCAGGGCTTGCCAAAGGACAATGGTGATGCACAAATAGAGCGAGTTCAAAGGTTATTTGCTAACGGCAATATTCAACAATGTTTTTCGAGCGAAATGAAAGAAAATAAAGGTTCACATCTAGAGGTCGCTCCAAACAAGCTCCCCATGTTTCAATGCAAGGAACACCAAGTTTCAAACTGATCTATTCATAAATGCACCTTGCAGAGCGTGCCAAAGAAAAATGTTGATACAAAAATGTTAATGTTCAAAGATCATTGCTAACAGCAACATTTCTTGATGGAAATGAAAGAAAATCAATTGCTCCAAACCAGCACACCAAGTCTCCAAGCAATCGGATCATAAATGTGACATGTGCGTTGTGTCAAAGGAAACTGTAAACGCACAAAAGGGCAAAGTTGAAGGTAGTTGCAAATGGCAACTTTTTTGATGGGAATGAAAGAAGCTCCCATCTGGAGGTCAACCCCAAAAACATACCAAGTTTCAAAACGATCAATTCATGAATGTATCTTGTAGGGTTGTGCCAAAGCAAAATGCTGATGCACAAATACACTAAGTTCAAAGGTCATTGATAACCACAACTTTTTTGAAGAAAATGTAAAAAATCGATAGCTATCATCTTGAGGTCATCCCAAACAAGCATACCAAATTTCAAAGCAACCCAATCATAAATACTAGCTGTGTGGCATGCCAAAGCAATATTTTCATGCACAACTGCACAAAGTTTGAAGGTCATTGCCAACGTCAATATTTTTTTACTGAAATGGGAGAAAATTGATAGCTCTGATCTGGAGGTCACCCCAAACAAGCGTACCAAATTTCAAAGCAATCCGATCATAAATGTGCCCAATAGGGCATGCCAAAGGAATATATTGACGCCTGACAAAACTAAGTTCAAAGGTTGTTGCCAACGTCAACGTTTTTTGACAGAAATGGAAGAAAATCAATAGCTCCCATCTAGAGGTCACCCCAAACAAGCAAACCAAGTTTCAAATCGCTCCAATCATAAATGTAAAAATGCAAGACATTTTACCACTTGTTTTAATTATAGTAGGATGCCAAGATGATTATTGACTGTCATCAATGGTCATGTGACATACTGAACAAGAGAAATGAAAGTGTCAATGACACTGTAGCTCAACTTGTCAAGACAAAGACATGTACATGTATAGTATGTGACACAGCAATGACAAACATCTAGGTAATGACCTGATAACAAAGGTACATATAAAGTATTGTAACGGTCTGTACATAAATACTGACCGTTGCCTGTAACAAATGTATAGGTAAAGTATTGTAAAGGTGGGTGACAGTCAGATGCTAAACTAGAAAAAAATCTTTTGAGTCCCAGAGTGGGTCTGACTGAACCCCAAAATATTTGTTCTCATAGCACAGTGATAACAAAGGCACCCAAAAACACACTCGTTCCTGTCCCAAGATGAAAACAAAGGTACCCAAGAAGTTTTGTGAATATCAGTTCATAAATACGAGCTGTATAGAACTTGTGACAAAAAACTGATTGGGCCTAATTTCGGTACAAAATGGCCACTGGCAGCCATCTTGAATTTTGGATCATACCCAGAAACACTCATTCTCATCCCAAGGTGATAACAAAGGTACCCAAGAAGTTTTGTGAAGATCGGTTCATAAATACAGCCTCTACCCTGAGCCGTATTGACATGTGTGCTTACATTGTGTAAGTAGCACTCAATAAATCAAAAGTTCATCTAATTTGCATAATTTCTGCACGAAAAAAAAAAACCTTACAATATGTGATGTATTCCATGTTACTAAACATTCATACAAAAATTTATTCAAATCAGAACTTTCATACAGAAGTTCTGTACAAAAGACTGATTGCACTAATTCTGGAACAAAATGGCTGCTGGTGGCCATTTTGAATTTCGGACCACACCCAAATACACTCACTCTCATCCCACGGTGATAACAAAGGTACCCAAGAAGTTTCGTAAAGATTGGTTCATAAATATGGCCTCTAGTCTGAGCTGTATAGAAGTTGTGTACAAAAAACTGATTAGACTTAATTTCGGTACAAAATGGCCACTGGCAGCCATCTTGAATTTTAGACCGCACCCAGAAACACTCGTTCTCATCCCAAGGTGATAACAAAGGTACCCAAGACATTTCGTGAAGATCAGTTCATAAATACAGACTCTAGTCTGAGCCGTATTGACATGTGTACTTACGGTGTGTAAGTCGCACTGAAAAAATCAAAGTTCATCTAATTTGCATAATTTCTGCACGAGAAAAAAACCTGTATTATATGTGATGTATCCCATGGTACTAAACATTCACACAAAAAATTATTCAAATCAGCGCTTTCATATGGAAGTTCTGTGCAAAAACCATCGGCCATCTTGAATTTCGGAACGGACCCAAAAACACTCTTCTCGTCCCACGGTGATACCAAAAGTGCCCAAGAAGTTTCGTAAAGATCGGTTTATAAATACGGCCTCTAGCTCGAGCCGTATTGGCATTTGCACTTAGTGCTGAAAGTAACATCAAAATTAGTCTAATTTGCACAATTTACGCACGAGAAAAAAACCCGTATTATATGTGATGTATCCCATGGTACTAAACATTCATACAAAAAATTATTCAAATCAGAGCTTTCATATGGAAGTTCTGTATAAAAAACAGATTTCTGCATCGTCGGTACAAAATGGACCGCACCCAAAAACACTCGTTCTCGTCCCACGGTCATAACAAAGGTACCCAAGGAGTTTCGTAAAGATCGGTTCATAAATACGGCCTCTAGCCCGAGCCGTATCCAATTGTTGACGTACGGACAGACGGACGACAGGCCATGACAAAAGCTCAAATTTGGCTTCGCCTAAGTTGAGCTAAAAATATTGCATTGGGAAGCAACTTCCCGACCATGATGATAAGTGCCATCGGCAACAGTGTAATTGTGTTAAATATTACCGAAATCTATTTTATGAATTTTCAATAAAATGGGAAGAGGACAATATTTTTATCAATTGTATTGACTTGGGTAATTTATCTGATATAAACAGATTAATTTTTACTTTTTTATGTTTGATTTGGTGATGAAAGAAGCATATTACAGCCTAAATGACCATGTGGACGGGTTTAAGAAATAGATTTTTTTATCTTTTTTGGCCTTATTCAAGAAATTTTTTTTTGTAAGTGTCGTCTGCTTGTCAATGTTAGAAAAATAAGTGTTTGATATCCAGATAAAAGTGATGGTATTTTCATTGACTTCATTCTCTTCAGATATGCTTTCAACAAGAAACAATGATACCAAACAGACCACTTTCTGACTCTCTAACAGGTTATTCCATATTTATATTTATTTATTGATGTTTAAGGTCACATATTTATGCACAATGGCTAATCATGAACGTGACAGTTTTACCGGTGGAGGAAGCCGGAGAGAACCACCGAGAAACAACGAGCAGCTGCCAGCTCCCCAACATCGTAACTCCACACTGCAGCACAGGCAGGGTTAGATTGGTTGAAGACATGCGTGCCATCGACTTGCAGTACACCTTAGTACACGGCATCATCGTGCCCCCACACGGGCAATGGAGATGAAGTGTCTTGCCCAAGGACACAACGCGGTTGCCGCAGGTAGGATTCGAACCAAGGACCTCTCGGCTTGCAGCCTGCACCTCTAGCTACTGAGTCACCGTGCTCCCAGGTTATTCCATGAAGAGAAGACTGAAACGTTTTAAAGTGAAAAATGTTTATTTTTCCTCCGAGTACAAAATCATATATAAACAATGTAACAAATGTTTCCTTTATTTTTTCTTTTTGGTACATAAATATTCCATCAGGCTTCCTGCAGGCAAAGACCAATAAAATTCAAGGCTATTCATGGCCGTTTCCTGATATAATTCAGCATTTTTCAAGGCCCCACAATAACCAATTTCGAGGATTTTCAAGGCCCAATCTTTGCTAGTGTTGACTAGGCTCTCCAGTCATTACCCCCTCTTCCCACTTCCCTTGTAGGGAAGTGGGAGGAGGGGGTAATGACCAGAGGTCCTAGTTAGAACTATGTGATCATGAACTCTGGCATAGAAAAATATAGTTAACATTACGTGCTTCACCAGCATTTTTATTTTGTAAATATTCCAAGGCTTTTCAAGGCCTCTGACACATTTTCCAGGATCTCAAGGCCTTGAATGACCCTTAGTCAAATTCAAGGCTATTCCTTTAATCCAAGGCCCTGCAGAAACACTGTCTATTTATAACATTTGCAAGTTAATTTATTCCAACAATCACATCCAGTGTGTATATTAATCCAGGAAAAAGTCTTTCAAATACAAAACAATCTGTCTGTTTATTGGGGTGTACCGACCAGAGTCACATTGTGTCGACAAGTTTTATATGTTGAAAAAGCCAGAGTACATGGGGAGATCCACCAAACAGCAGTGATCACCAGTCAGACTCTTCAACTTATTATTTATTTACTGGGGTTTAACGACACTTTCAATGGCCAGTATCACCTCATGTCAGACAGTTTTATGGGTGGAGGACATCATACAGGAGAGAGCCACCAAGCAGTGGCAAGTAATGTCAGACTCCTCAATGTACCAACTCTGCACAAGGAAGGTTAGCATTGGTAGAAGGCAAGAGCACCATCAACATGCAGTATGCCTTAGTACACAGTGCCTCCAAGCCTCCACTTTGGGGTTAAATGCCATTCCCAAGGACACAACACAGTTGGCAGGGATTGAACCATAGACCTTTCGGTTTGAAGTCCAATGCCATAACTGCTGAGCCACCGTGCTTCCTAATTTATGACCCAGGCACAAGCAGAGTTAGCAGAGGATGACAGCAAACAACATGCAGTGAGGCTAAGTACACATAGGGACCTGCGAATTGACGATTTTGATTCAGTTGAATATCGAATCAAACTGGTGAAAACGAATCAAATATTTTGGAATCGAATCACAGTTAATGGATACTCTGTCAAAGAAAAGTTTTTTTTCTAAAATAATACCCCCGATTATTCAAATTAAAAGACACACAATTATGTGAAGTGCATTTTTCACCTCACCACTTCCCATGCTAAAACTGAGATATAAACCAATATTCTAGCTATTGATTGCAACTATTCGAATCGTTTGACTTTGTAGCTTTTAAATAAAAATGCAGAATTTCTAAAAGGAACCATAATTCAACGCCGAAAGGAGTCGATCCACTTGTAAATTTGAGCATGTTCTATTTCTGTTTATATAATAATTGGGGGTATTCTTTTAGAAAACTGTTGCTTTTGACGGTGTATCCAATAACTGTGATCGAACAGAACAATACTCAGTATAAAATAATGTTGTGAAACAAATCATTTATTGAAGTTGAACAGCTGGATAACTTTTCAAAGTTCGAAAATTAAAATTTTCATAAATGATCGCTGGCCAATAAGTTGAAACGAACAGTTGTAGCGGTAAGTGTTTGTAGCAATGTAGCTACAACTGTATAACAGTTATAAACATTGTTACCACTACAAGTCAGTTACGTTTCTACTCAGAACTGTCACAAACTTATGGCAGAAGTACAGTCGAATCCTGTTAATTGAATAGCCACTTTCCAGAGAAAAATATTCAATTAACAGGAGTATACAATTAACAGGAATTTGGACATTTTACTATCTTCCAGCTATAAACAGAGCATTTTTTTCTATTATAACTTGTTTGACAGAGCTCACTGAGTTCTGTCAAACAAGATGTAATAGAATAAATGCTGAAATTTGACGTATTAGACTAAAAATGTCTATAAATGTGGGGAATTCAGTGGAAATCAGAGTAATTCTTCACCAAATTGCAAGATTTTTTATTCAATTAACAGGAGTGTACTCTATAATCTATATGCAATAAACAGGTCAAATTTATACTGAAATGGTAATGGTTTTGTGTTTGGATGTTATATTCAATTAACAGGGTTAATCAAATCAGCAGAATCAAATCGAATAGATTTTCGAATCAAATTTCAAATCGAATTTCAAATTTTCGCAGGAGCCGAGTACACAATGTTGGCGTGCCTCCTCACTCCCCCCCCCCCCTCCACATACACACAAACCAATGTGTGCAAGCACTAACAAGTATCTAGCCCAAGGACACAGCACATCAAACAGTTATCCTTTCAGTTTCCAGTTCAATGCTCTAACCAATATGCCACCATGCTCGCAAAACAGCTTGTACAGTTGAAACTAGAAGTCCTGTCACATTTAGCGCAGAAAATGCTCATTAATTAATGTGCAACTTACCGCGGAAGAATGAGGTAGTCGGAAATACATTGTACTGTGCAATGCTTAAATGTAATGCACTATTAGCGAGGTCGGTAGTAAAATCATGAAATGAAATGAACAAAAAGAAAGAAAATAATATTGAGACTACAGTATGTGGCGGGTGGATTGCTACTAGGGTGGATTGCTACTAAATCGCTGTGTGACAGACTTTTTTCAGATTTTTCACTTAGTAATTAATATTTTTAATTTCTGAGGACAAAACATAAGCACTTGCAAACTTCCATCACACAGAACACCAGGTGCATGTGAGCAAAGTTTGCAAGTGTTTCTTGTGCTGTTATTAACAATTCAAAATACTTTTTGAGTGAAGGAGATATGGTGCTGCAACTGGGCTTTACTCTGAGGTGAAGGTACTGCAACTTGAATACTTCATACTCAATGGATGTGCTTCGTATTTCTTTGAAGTAATATTATTTAGTCTGTATGGTCTTATCTTGTTACAATTTATAGGAGAGTGCCTGTAGGCACTCTCCCATAAATTGTAACAAGGCAAAGACATGTGAACAAATTTTGATGGCCAAAAATAATTCAGCACTTTACCAGTAAAGTAGTAATCCACTCTCTTCATTCTGTATTTGCAGCAGTATTTTAATATCCATTTACTTCATTACATGTATGTGTATCCCAGTAGAGGTTGGGAATGATGTTAACAATCTTTATTTTCCAGTATAGAATTGTACAGAGTTGGGCACAGAGATGAAAGTGCCCAGAGACAAAAATCCCTGAAAATCTTTTATCAGGAGCCAAAGGCTTTTGCTTAATGCCAAAGGCAGAACTTGAGGGGGAGCCACAGGTGATTGCTCGTCACATGTGCAGGGATGTATGTGTGTTAAAACAAAAATTGAAGCCTGCCTTCATTGAAAATCACTATCCCTGAACACTCAGAATTCAGTCAAATCCCTGAAGACTTTCATCCCTGGTTGGGAACGCTGTTTTTTTTTTCAGGAATTGAGTTAAGCTGATTGTGATCCAGCCAATCATTAAAACCCATGTTGCGCATTTCAGAGGACTTCCAGCTCCAGTAAAACAGAGCTTGTTTACCACAGTAAACCAGCAGTGCTTCACTTCCCATGGTGAGCAACAGCCAAAAAATCACACACACACGAGATAATTACTTAGTTTGTAAGTGAATACATGTACACAAACTTTTGTTTTTACTTTTACTGACAGGTGTCATTTTAACCCTCTACACACTGATGACAAAATAAAACTTTTTTCAAGCAGTACATTTTTACCCTAATGGATCTATTCATTCCGGTCTTGTTTGACAAACTTCAATGAGCTCTGTCAAACAAGATTGAATTGATTGATTTAAGTATTGGTGTCTTTAAGGTCACAAATTTCTATACAATGGTTAATCGTGACTGCAACATGGAGATAAAGTCAAATTAAGTCAATCGTGTATACCCATGTTGCCCATTTTAAAAGACTTCCACCTCAAGTAATGGTGACTGGGTCCCATTTTACTAGTTAAACAGAGCTTGTTTACCTCAGTAAACAAGCACTGCTTCATTTCTTGGGATTGCCTTGGGAAAAATGTTAATGGAAACAGGAAGCAGTATGTTCAGGGCCAGTCAGGGGTATTAAGATCAATGGGGCCCATGGGCTATCTCAGTCAATCAACCTCAGTCAATCAAAGTTGCACAGACAGATGCTGAAGGGAGGTCAAGGGCTACCTCAATTAATTAGTTGAAGTGACGTACAGAGTATGAAGCCCGGTCAAGGGCCAAAATTTAACAGTCAAAGAGGCAAACAGATATTCAATCCTCTGCACAATTCAATATTGTTTGACATAGCTCATGAGCTCTGTCAAACAATATTGAATTGGTTAAATTCCTAATTGCATTATGGGTTGAGCTGGGAGGTTTCGATTTTTAATATGCAGTTTCAGGAAAAAACCTTGGTTTCAGTTAGGTTTTTCTATGTATTAACCCTTAAAGGCCTATTTGCGACTTTTCCGACCTCAGAACAGGTGCCCTTAATATGCCATAATGAGGAGGACCTTATGTCAATAGACAAATTACCTAGGCAGTGGTTTCTCATGAAGTCTTGGCTGCCTCAACAGGCAGCCCAGACTTAACTAGAAATCACTGCCAAGCCATTAGATATATAGAGACCTTGGAATGGTGAGAATTCAACACCCTTGTCTAGGCCCTTAACATTTACCCAACGCAGATGATATCAAAATTTATTATTTCAAATATCATTTTCTGAAATTTTTCAAAAAATTTCAACAAAACCATATCATGTGACCCCTCGTTGGAACGAGCTCGACGAGCTCGTTCCAACGAGGGGGTCACATGATATGGTTTTGTTGAAATTTTTTGAAAAATAATATTTTTTCAACTGCTGAATTTGCATATTATGCGGGCGGATGTGGCTGATTCATTTGGTAAAGGGTTAAGAGCATATAATGAATAGTACTTCGTGCTCCAATACTTGTAAAAAATCCTCAATAGTTTGTACTAAACCGCTCACACAAAAAAGTCTTGTCTGTAAATATAACCATTGGGTTCAGCCTAACTTCCATTTGCTTACTCTTAAGGACCATGGGGGGGGGGGGGGGGTGGGAGGAGGGGGAGGTGGCTCAGTTGGTAGAGGTGCAGGCTGCAAGCCGAGAGGTCCTCGGTTCGAATCCCACCTGCGGCAAACGCGTTGTGTCCTTGAGCAAGACACTTCACCCCGATTGCCTACATGGGGGCATGATGACACTGTGTACTGAGGCGTACTGCACGTCGATGGTGCGCATGTCTTCAACCAATCTAACCCTGCATATGCTGCAGTGCAGAGTTCAGAGTTACGATGTTGGAGAGCTGACAGCTGCTCGTCGTTGCTCGGTGGTTCTCTCCGGGTACTCCGGCTTCCTCCACCAGTAAAACTGTCACGGTCACAATTAGCCATTGTGCATAAGTATATGACCTTAAACACAAATAAATAAATAATAAATAAGGACTATAGGGGATCAGTTATTAAGCCTATTCAGTCAGTAAAAAATAAATTAGGGTAACAAATGAATAAAATTCATCTAATTAATGTTGTGTTCTCATTATCACATTTTATTACTTTCCAAAGTGTGATTTACTGGGATTTCCAGGTTTGATTATAAACGATAACTTCACAAGTGAATTATGCAATCAACAATTGGGTCATGTATCCATGCACGCAAATGAAGAAGCTTTGCTGTGGGTGTAAAGGGGACTTCATTGTCTTTTGTTTTTTAACCTTTTACCTAACATGAAAAGCAGACGACACTTGCAAAAAAAATTCTTGAATAACTATTATTTTCATTTTTTGTCTCAAAAAACATAGTTTATGACCCCTCATTGGAACGAGCTCAATGAGCTCATTCCAATAATGGGTCATAACCTATGTTTTAGAGACAAAAAATGAAAAAATAATGAAAATTGGTGATTTTTTAGAATAGCGCTGGCTGGTTTTGACCGTTACGTTACATAAAGGGTTAAATAATATAATTATCTTTAATAATGAAAAGTAATAAGCAGAGTAATCGCTTGAATGGACTGGTTACGTGAAATAATTCATTCAAGGCGAGGGACTATATTGTAAAACACTTGTGCGCATTCGCACACTCATGTTTGTATAACATCCCTCACCTCTCATGAATTATTTCATGTAACCAGTCCAGTGATTACTCTCTATTTCTTCCTTACTGACTCGTCCACCTTTGCCTGAAAGATTAAGTGGCAAGAGTCTATAGGGGCCATTAGTCCCTCTCAGTAAGATAGTTTGATAAGTTTATGTGCAAACACAGTAAAATTTTTCAGCCATTTTTTGGCTGGATATTGTGCTTCAGATTTTTGGATGGCTCCAAAAATCAGAATTGAATTGAAAAACTGCCCACCTCTAATTATGAGAAAAAATAGCTGCTGGAATGTTTGATGTTTCGACATCAGTGTGTAGGGTGGGGCTAAACCATCCATGGACCATTATTGTTATGGTTTGTAAATTTGTTGAATCATCAATGGTAAACAAAATTGTACTGAATGCAGTTTTCAAATACAAAAAATAATATGTCTGCTAGAATGCAGTTGAAGAACTTGTTGCAGGGTTTGCTACTGAAGAAGAAATTGTCTCAGGAACATATCACCCAATTTTCAACAAATAAATAAAAGCACTCTTTCAACACCCCTTTTCCCCTTTCCTCACCATGTGTTAACCCTTTTCTGCATGCATATCAAAGTTTATTATTTCAACTGGTTCAGGGCTAGATTATTTTTTGAAGTATGAATTTGTCATTCAAAGCTCTCCAATAATTTGAAATAAAATATATATAAGGCCTAAAAAAATAAAAAATATGTTTCTCAGGCCCTCCCGCATGGTCCTTTTGGCCGCCGCATGCTCTCTTTTTATAACCAATTTAAACTTAAAAAAAATAATAATTAAATGGTTTATGTCTGATATTTTACCCAAGTTAAAAAGTTTGATGAATTTGTCCCTTGAGTGCAAGAAGGCTTTGCAATGCTTTAGCACTCAAGGGATGAACTACACCACTGCCTGTGCTATTCTGTAGATTATGAGACCTAAAACTTGAACCAAGAACATGAACTTTTGATGGCAAAGAAGTAATTACTGAAATAAAAAATAAAATAAAAAACCACTCGCCTGCATGCAATTTTACAAATAATAGCCTGAGAAACAGATCTACTTTGTGTGGCCTAAACAAAATGTTATTTGTGTTTGACTGAATACAAAGCATGAGCAAGGAAAATCTTGGCTTTTGTAGCAGTACCCTCATTTTTCGAAGGTCCTGATAGTGGCTTCTAGCACTCAACCAGTTAAATGTTTTTTTTATTTTTTCAAAACATTTCACAAAACCATATCATGTGACCCCTCCTTGGAACAAGCTCCACGAACTCCTTTCAAGGAGGGGTCACATGATATGGTTTTGTTGACATTTTTTTGAAAAAAATTTATTTTTTCAACTGCTCAATTTGTAGATTATGCAAGCAAATGTGTCTAATTTGTTATGTAAAGGGTTAAGCAAAAAGGGTTTGAGGAAGTAAATTTTTGTTTTCAAAGCATGATGTTTGATAAATAGTACTTGATGAGATATTTTTAAGAAATTATAGAAAAATATAAATCTTGTCTTTAGTATGAATGTATGCATGTACACTTCTTCTCGTATCACACTTTGTCTATTCTCTTCATCTGGAACTCTGTTGTTGATTCAACTCTTTCAACCTTTGGTTTTACTGTCAACTTCGGAATGATGAGTATCAACAGAGAATTGTACAGTACTCTGAGAAGATTGGGTACATGCCAGCTCAACAAATGAATATCAGTCCACATTCTCACATAAATAAACTCTGGAAACTTGTGGATCTAATAAACTAATTTGCACTTTGAAGATCTTCATGAAGTCTCTCCAGTGGCCCTAGAATTTCTAATTTGCTTGTGTTTGATTCTCAAGTTTCCTCTCGTCAAGAAAGTAATTTTATATAAGGATGCCCAACCATCAGGTGGCAAAGTACTAAAGACCATGTGCATACTGTACTTTGTAAACTGTTATCATGCTCGATCTCTTGGGGTCTGAACAAGTATATAGCGAAAGGAAATTTTAATACTTTTCCATAATTTTCCATGATAATCATTCCAAATTTCCATGACATTTAACACTTTACCATCAAAACTGCCATATCCAACCACAGCCTTCACACAAATTACCATTCAAATTTTAATATTTTTTCAATATAACGCAGCTTATAACCACTCACTGAAATGAGCTCATTCCAATGAAGGGCCATAAGCTATGTATTTGAGGGAAGAAAGGAAAATATTTAGTTATCTCAGAAAATTTCTCTGCAAATGTAGTCTTCCAGTCATGGCAATGGATATTATTATTTCAAATTGTTAACAAAAATTAAATGCCAAAGAAAATTTGAAACAAAACCTCAATGCAAACATCTTACACACAACAGTTAATCCTTCCTTTAACCTCCAAAGGTTTCTGTCAATTTGATGACTAATCATTTTGTTTGCCTAGTACTCACCTTAGAAGAAATAGGGCGATCTATTTTTTACTTGCCAATGAATACAAACCTTAGGTGAGGGACATACAGATAAGATTAACCATTACAGTCTTTTGATCTTGTCTTCATTTGTTATCTTTTCCTGAACCATGAAATACTTGGTAATGCCTCGGGTTTGTACATACATTTCTCAGTACAATTAGTGCTAAATGACAAAAATTCCAGGATATCCCAATTGCATATCAGGCCTTTAAATTCCGTCAAATTCTCACCAGTAAACGGTGTGCCCAAATTACAGCAATGTACCCAAATTAGAGAGTATAACACACAGCATGACTTGATGCTTTTTTGCCCATTTTACTTCGACTAAATTCATCTACAAAGGCTTTGATATCTGGATACACATTCTGCTACTAAAAAAAACAGTCTTAATTCCATGTTTTTACAGTTGTGTCTAGGCAAGTTTGGGCTGCCTATATAGGCAGCCGAAATTTGCCTAGAAACAACTACAAATACACTTATAAATTTAACTCAGAGTTTGCCCACCATTGTCCAGAGAATCAGAATTGGAAAAAAGGCTCCCTAGATATTCTGAGACAAGAATACAACCCGAGAAAACCAGGAAATAACATTCCAGAAAAACAATGTTGCAAAATGCAGATCACTTGACAAGTCTGCGGTGTCCCAAAATTAGACCAATCTAAAGCCCTGCATATGGATTTTATATTGGATAGGTATAAAACCATTATTATCTAAACTTTACAACTGTACATTTCACTTGATGCTGATTAGTCTCAACTTGGACAGCGAGACTGTAAAGTACCTTTTAGTGCAGTAGTTCCTTAAACAACTTACCACACCAAGCAAATAGTCTTTCAGCTGTACTGTCCAAGTTTGTTCATTTTCCAGTACTTTTTTAATGTCTAGATTAACTTAAGAACCCTGAATGCCAATAGAACTTGGGGGAGTTTTTCTTTCACTACATTCTGTAATAATGTGGTGCATGGTTCATACACCTCTATGCAGATAAAAATCCATGACTTTTCCAGACTTTTTCCAGGATTTTTAGAAAATTTCCAAGACTTTCGACTTCACAAATTCCATAACTTTTCCAAACCGGTATATGAAGGCATGCAGGAGAGATAACGGTCCTTTTTTCTTCAAATAATGCATTGCCCTTTTACCCTAATTTTGGTTTGTAATTTCCAATTGCGTTGTTGACTAAATATTTTATTATATTTGTTGCCCAACCTTTGGGGACGTTTTGACCAACACTTGGGGACGTTTTGACCAATGCTTGGGGATATTTTGACCAATGTTTGGGGACGTTTTGACCAATGTTTGGGGACGTTTTGACCAATGCTTGGGGATGTTTTGACCAATTTATTTTTGGGGACATTTTGGTTTGGGACGTTTTGACCAGCACCCTCAGATTTCATGACATCTTTGGCGAGAGTCACTTTTTCACCAACACTAGTAACAGAGGGTTTATTAACAACTTCGATTGTGTGATCTTGTTTCTTAAAAAATTCACTCAATTTCGAAGTTGCAGTCCGCTGGTTCTTCACAGCATCATCATGTTTTTTCGAATTCATGTGGCTGACAAGGGCCGCTTCGCCCATGTTGCGAATATCAACGTCTTTGTCACAAAGCTGGCACTTGGCTTTCGATTTGTCTTTTCCACGAGCAATCCATACTTCAAAACGTGTGTCTGTGATCCACTTGTCACGAAAAATGCAATTCCCGGGCATATTATTTAAGTCTATTGTTGAAAACCGACAAAGCGAATCAAGGAGGTCAGTTATCTTTTTTTGTTTGATTGAAGGCACTCGATTTACCACAAATAACAATTGGCGGCACAATCCAACTTGTACATGGATATGGACAACAGATTGTGTACAAAATTCGGACAAGTTGTGTCCGGTGTACGTTTAGGCCTTGGAATTGCCCCAATTGCCCCCGGGACGAACCAAAAAGAAACACCCCGATGTTATAGACTGAATTCCATGACTTTTCCAGACCCTTTCCCTGACGTTTACTAATTTCCAAGACTTTTCCATGCCACAATCAAAAAAGGTTCTATTTTCCAGACTTTTCCAGGCCTGGAAACCACTTTTTCAAATTCCATAGCTTTTCCAGGATTCCAGACCCACGTACGAACCCTGTGGTGTGGCACATTGTTGGAAAGGATTCCTGAAGTCTTTTCATACAGAGTGCCCCACTAGAGGATATCATGAGCTTTATTAACTGGTTGAGGGCTAGATTATTTTGGTGGTCCGATTTGTTCATCAGTTTCTTTTTTATTACAAAATTATTGGAGAGTGCTGACAGGCACTCTCCAATAATTTGTAATAAAACAAATTTATATGAAGAACATATTATTTGCATTTGACTGAATATGAAACGAGAGCAAGGAAAATGTTGGCTTTTACTCTGGTACCCACATTTTTTTTTAAATCTATGATAGTGGCTTCTAGCACTCAATCAGTCAAGAAAAACAAAGAGGTAAGGCTATTAGAACACTGAAAACAGTTTGAAATGAGAAAATAAAACAGGTTCGCAAATTTTTGCTGAATTTTGATGAGCAAGGGTTTTTGGGGGAGGTGGGGCTGAATTTTAATGAGGGAGATGCCTGAGAAACAATTTTTTAAATTTTTTTATAATAGCCTAAGCAGTAGAATATTCAGCTTCTCATATTGGGAACACGTTATTAAAAAAAAGACCTACATTCTCTTGCAAAAATATAATTTAAAGGGCAGTTGGCAGAAGAAAATTCAGGTGATCAATTTCATAGCTTCCTAAATTTCTCATCTGCAGACACGTATTTTGGGCCTCTGCAAATGAACCCCAATGTTTGGTCTGGAGTTTCACTGCAGCATGAGAAACCTGTAGAACTCGAATCGATTCATTGCCAGTCTGGTGCATTTTTGAAAGCCACAGTCATGGTAAACGAAAAATGGTTCAATATATTTGTGCATCCCGGAAAATTACATGGAAACTGAGCTACAGGTGTAGTCTAACACTCTGGAAAGTCTGTCTCTCTTTGAAAAACAAATCTTCAGTGCATCTTGTTGCCACTTGTAATGAAAAAGCATCTTGGCGCACTACAGAGAAGACATATGAGCTGTGACTTTTGATTGGAATATCATATGCATATGAAATAGGACAAATACAGTGGAGTCCACTCAATTGGATAGCCCTCAAAACATGCCTTAACCCTAAAGGGCCTGGGGATTTTTATACATTTTTGCTATACTTTAAAAGTCTATGTCCTGTGGCTTTGCAGTTGTTTCTAGTCAAGTTTTGGCAGCCTACAGAGACAGCCAAGACTTGCCGAGAAACAATAGACAAGGTACTTAGAAAACAGGTATTTTGGGGCACCTCTTCCTTTGCATTAAGTTATCAGTCAGAATTAGGTCCTTAAGAGTTAAGTGAAAATAGAAAATGTTCTCATGTTTTGGAATTCACATTCAAAAAATATAAAAAAAAATCAATTATTAACTGAGTAACTAACCCTGTATACTGTACAGCCTTAACCCTTTACCCAACACAGACAATATCAAAATTTATTATTTTAAATATTATTTTTTACTGTACAGACTTAAAGCTTTACCCAATGCCAACGATATCAAAATTTATTATTTTAAATATCATTTTTTTAAATTTTTCAAAAAATTTCAACAAAACCATATCATGTGACCCCTCAATGGAACGAGCTCGTTCCAATGAGGGGTCACAGGATATGGTTTTGTTGAAATATTTTGAAAAATTTAATTTTTTCAACTGCTCAATTTGTGTATTACGTGGGCGATTCGTTGGGTAAAGGGTAAATGTAAATCTCATCAAAAGCAACTTTTTACCCACCGTAATGGCCAAAACCAGCCAGTAAAATTCTCAAGAAGCATTCAACCTCAGCTTATTGTCCCTCATTGGAATGGACTGTGGAAAAGCTTTTTAGTTCACCTGAGCAAAGCTCAAGGGGAGCTTTACTGATCACTTTCCGTCCGTCATCCGTCGTAAACTTTACAAAACCGACTTCTCCTCCAAAACCACTAGCCCAATTTTATTCAAATGTTGGGTAAATGTTTATGACCCAATGCCAATTCGGATTTGTTCAAATGAAGTTGCTCCTCCCCCTGGGTGGTGCCATGCCCCCAAGGGAGACCGAAATCTTAAAAAAATCTTCTCCTTATGAACCAGCAGTAGCAGAGACTTGATATTTGGTGTGCAGCTTCCTTATGTGTTGTAGACACAGATTTGCTCAAGAGAAGTTCGAGGAGCTATATTTGCCTTTGTTATGGGAGGGGCAAGAATTGTTGCCCCGCCCAAAATTTCTATTTTCCAAACAGAGAGGCAAATTTGAACCGAATTTGATATGAGGGCTTATTGGGTCATAATTTTTTTCCCGTCGCCCCATGGGAACCGTAGAGGCTAAAAATAGAAAAAAATTAAAACGCTCATATCTCCAAAACTACACAGCACTGAGAATTCTTATTTGGTGTGCAGCTTCCTTAGTACCAAGAGAATGGAATGGTAAAACAAAAATTGCTATCGTTTTCATCATGGGGTACTTTTTGGGGACTTTGAAAAAGTACTGAATCAGCATTTTTTAACACTGTGGGTAATGGGAAAAACATTTAACACTACTTTTCTCCCAAACCACTGCTCCAAAAGCTTTCAAATTTCACATATAACATCTTTGGAAGATTGTTTCACATGTTTATTGAAAGCAATTTCCTGGGACCATATTTGGGCTCTCCATGGGAGCCCAAATGTTTAAATTAGTGCAGTATGAGGAATATTCTTTAAAAATCTTCTTCAGATCAACCAATAAGAATCTTTTGACATTTGGTACGCAGGGGAGGGGGGGGGGGGGGGTGGGGGGGGGAGATTCAAGTTTGTTCAAGCCAAGCCCCTGGGTTCATATTTAGGCTGAAAATTTGGGGTCCCGGCCCGGACTTAAAAATTTTGGAGCAAAATCTGGAAATTAGTTTTTTGGTTTTTTATACGTTTTGGTCAATTTTAAGAAGAAAAAAAAATTTTAAATCTCAAAATATTTTGTTTGGGACTTCGAAAATTTCCGAACAAAAATATAAAAAATCTGTTTTTTATGCGTTTATCTCAATTTTGGGATGTAAAAGTGCAGGAACTGAAAATAGAAGGAAATCCTGTGTATTATGTGGGAACAATCGCTTCATCTAGTTTTAAAATCCATTCCTTAGTATTTTTCCATCAATTATGCCTTTCAAACTGCAGTGACATAACAACCCTTGGATTATGACAGTGCTTGTCTACAGCAGGTGGAATTGGACCCAGTCAGCAGGACCTATGAAAAATTTCATGACTTTATTTCTCTATAGTGTTGATAAGCCTTGACCAGCTGAATGTGACCTAAAATGCTCCTTTGAACTACTTTGCCAGTTGAGCGATTTAAGGCCCCTTGGGGCCTCTGGTTTTTTAAGGAATTCCAAAAATGAAAATATCTTCTATTTTCAATTAAGATCTTGTTCAAATTGAATAATCCTCTAATTTGAATAGGATTTCTAAACATGAAACCATTTATAATATCTTCGGAACAAAATTAATTCCAGAAAGGTTAAAGAGTAAACTCCTGTTAAAACTTTACCCAATGCAGAAAGTATCAAAATTTATGATTTTAAAGATTTTTTTTTTTTAATTTTTTCAAAAAATTTCAACAAAACCATATCATGTGACCGCTCACTGGAATAAGCTCACACAATATGGTTTTGTTGAAATTTTCTGAAAAATAATTTTGTTGTATGGCAGAACTTGTATGTTACGCAGGTGGGTGCGGCAAATTCGTTAGGTCAAGGGCTAACTGAATAATAAATGTTGTAATATGTTGAGAAATTACCCTGACAATCAGTGAACTCCCCCGGGTTCTAAACCTATTTGTACTCCATACACTCAATATAGGCACTTAATCTATTCATGGAGCTCAGTCAAAACAAGATAGAATAGAATAAATGACCAGTTTATCTCTAGAATACAGAAAAGTGACCAAATTCTTGTTAGCTGAATTATCCTGTCAATTAACTCATTTTCACCGGCAAAATTAACAGGATTCCACTGTATAAACTTTCAAGTTAGTTCTACCCTTCAAGATCAGAGCACATTGCTACAGTACAGCCACCGTGGACTGGTGACTTTCCACGGGTAGGCAATATTTCCACAGACACGTTATTAGATTCCAAATCCCAATTATAGGAATATTCATCAAAAAATTAATTAACCCTTTTGATACTTTTGTATGTTTTGTGACGTACAAAATCAAACAGCACGTTGATATTTTGAGGTCATTTGTTTTATTATTTTTTGATTTTTTAAAGTTTTAACCTCAATTCCTATTTTCTTCCGAATAGCGCTCAGTGACAACCATTGAGCCAAATGTCATCGCAGCTTAAAATACTAATATAATCCTGCTGTCCAGACTTCTTAACTGGTTGAGTGCTAGAAGCCACTATCAAGGCTTTCAAAAAATGAGGATACCAGAGCAAAAGCCAACACTTTCCTTACTTATATTTCATATTCAGTCAAACACAAATATTATTTTGTTCATATAAATTTGTTTATTACAAATTATTTGGGCACTCCCCAATAATTTGTAATAAAGCAACTTTTGAATAACAAATTCAGACCACCAAAAATAATCTAGCTCTCAACCAGATAATCACTATTGTGAAAAATATCTTGGTTATTTGTACTTTCCGACGTCTGACGTCGCAATTTGAAAACGTTGAAACTGAATTCCCAGTGACGTTTGAACATCAGGATAATTAAAGTCTCAAAGGGTTAATGAAGAACCAGGTATAAATAAAATTGTGCTGATGATTATTAATACCTGATAAACTCATGCGTGGACATGACTGCCCACTCGTGGATTACGACCAATCCAAGGCGACCGTACTGTACCTTAGCAGTCTAGTGGGCAGCAGGGGCGAACAAGTTAACATGATATCCTGAATCACAAAATGGTTCCTTTTACTACCTTAGTTGTGGTAAACTAATAGTCAGAATTGATTCATTGTCTGTACCACAAAGCAACACTTGGCTTTCAATGTCTATTGTGTTGGTTGATAATGTTGAATTTGTTAATGAAGTGACATTTAAATGTTGTTGTGAAACTTCTAATGATAACCATGGATTGCTGTTTGCTGAGGCACCAGATGCGCCAAAATACTTCCCAGATATATTTCCACCACCTGCACCAGCACCTGAAGAGAGAAATGTACATTTTGCTACAAGTATGATTGAAGTATGAAGTACAGGGTGCACCAGTTACTACCAAAACACTGCAGGGAACAATTTCGGTTTTATCCAACAGTGTGCCTGATGTTTTCCAACCTTTGATTAGAAATTTTCATCTTGGGTTTCAAAAAATGATGAGAAATAGGGAACATAAGGCAGATCAGTAATAGTTGTGCGGTCTACCGGTTTTATAAGTCGGTTTCGGTTTTGCTTTAAAACAGAAACCGTGTAATTGATAAATCAGTATGGTTTCCTTTTTTTTTCGAAAACATCGGGAAGAGATGTTTTCATTGTTCAGTTTGCCCTAACAACGTCTGAAATGTCAAGCTTTGTCAGGAAATATAAATTTTATAGTAAATTTCCTTTCTTATTATACCTACTGCAATTGTTTACTACAGGCTTGCACTACAGTGGAAGAACCTAACTCGGAAAAAATACTCTCTATTTTAATCTTTCCCAAGAGATTTGGGAAAGAAAAGTGGTGTAAAAACACCACGAAAAAATAAGCCAAAACTGGGTCGAGTGCCATCATCGCACACCCAGTAAGGGACGCTCTTCTCTTAGTACAATTCCTCGACTTCCGTTAACCAGTGCGCAAAGAGTAATCAAAACCATTCTTCTGAGTCCGCCAACATAGGAGGTATGTGATCAGCGGGGAGGTAGGATTCTTACCCGAAAAAGAAGACGGGAGGGCCTCCATGTAAACAATTGCGGTAGGTATAATAAGAAAGGAAATTTACTATAAAATTTATATTTCTTATCAACCTACCTTACAATTGTTTACTACAGGCTGAATAGACAATAGGATGGAGGGAATCACATAACCAACCCACACATAACTCAATAGCACTGGAACCCAAGACAGAGGAAGAGATCCCTAGGCCTATCAAACCATAGCATCACAAACATTAGTAAAAGACAATGAAAGATGAGGCATATGGTGAAGTGCGACGCACAGACAGAAAGGGCAGTAACAGCACGGAGCTGGAACTGACCCTGTAAAAAGCTGAATGACTGAGATAGACAACAGCCTGAGCCGAAGAAAGAGGGCCCGTAGGACAAAGGTCCTCTGTCGGCTACTGCAACTGTCGCAGATAAATGGAGAAGGTAGCATTTCTCCAGTAGGCTGCCAGTATAACATTCGACAACATGACGGAGTTAGTATAAGCCCCGAGAGGAAGACAATGCATGCACCTCGTGGCAGAAAAAATAATTGGTAATACAATCACCAGTAGCTAGACCCCCCCCCCATCCAGGATAAAGGTGCAAAAGCCCCAACCCAAGCAGAGCAGCGCCCAATAAAGTGTCCATCTTGGAGTAAACTGCAAAGTCCTAGGCCTTTTCAAGGAAAAAGGCTGAACAAGCTTGGAGAGGCAAGGATGAGTGTTGAAACAATGCGGTACCACATATGAAAAAGGTCTCCAAAGCATGGACTTGTACCCATTGCTGGAGACCCCCAGAAACAAACATATACCAGAAACTCCACAAGCGGTGTG
This sequence comes from Pictodentalium vernedei, assembly GCA_031216915.1. Taxonomy (NCBI): domain Eukaryota; kingdom Metazoa; phylum Mollusca; class Scaphopoda; order Dentaliida; family Dentaliidae; genus Pictodentalium; species Pictodentalium vernedei. The sequence continues at coordinate 177,921,162 of CM062296.1, forward strand.
ATCGAAGGAGTGACAGAAGCAACTGAGTGATCGCACACCATCGACAGAAGAACCTTCTACTTAGCCACAGAGGCTAAACCAGTGGAGTGAGCGCCTCCTTGAAGAAGAAAAGCAACTCCACTGCTTGTCTCTAAAAACCACTACGGAGGAGACAGGACCCGATAAAAAACATGTGCGAAGGCACAATGAAGTCGGGTCAACTTGAAACCTCCTCAGGCAACTTTGGCAAAGAAAGTCGCGACATACAGGGAGACATGCTGGAACCGCCGCTAACAGAGAGCAGAGCAGATTGATCCACACCCACCTAGGCGACAAGGGTGTGATCGAAAGGATTCGACGACTGCAGGTTCATATTTGGGCTAGAACCTGAGGCGAAATCGGAACTGGCAGGAAGGCGTAGTCGACAAGGCCATCAGCGTTGACATCCTGAGCGAGTAGTAGAAGATCTCAAGCCAATTCGTACATTGGAACAGAGTGCGTGCCGCCCTGGTTCCAAAAATGTAAGCAACCACTGTCGAACAACAGAAGGCCCTGACAATTCGACAGGTGAGGGATCCACTGCCTGAAACTCAGAAGAAGAGGAAGAAGCTCCTTTTGGTTGATGTGTAGAGATGCCCAATCCTGGTCCCACATCCCGTGATGGGAAAGACCTAGAGGATCCAACGTCGCACACCATCCGAGATTGCTGGCATCTGCCGTCAGAACACAATCGGCAGTGGGTAAGACCAACGGGACACCACGCGTGATCCACTGAACATTCGTCCAGTGGAGAAGGTGAGTATGAAGAGATTCTGGTAAGCATAAGATCCAGAGAATCGACATTCGGCCTCCAACGACTGAGCAGAAAGTGTTGGAGAGGTCTGACATGCAGCCGACCTAGAGGAATGAGATCCGTCACCGAACCGCAGAGACTGAGCAGCCGGAGAATACCCCGTGCTGTCGCGGATGTGGACTGTGACAGAGTCAGAGCAAAAGCTGAGAGAATCACAGCCCTGGCCTGGGGAATCGCCACCCTATTGAACTGAGTGCGGAAGGCCATCCCCAGATCCGACTTCTCCTCGTTGACTCTGAATCCTAGCGACATGAGCAAGCTCAACAGAGTGTCGACATCCAACTCCAGTAAGGCAGCATTGGAATGCCTCTGGAGGATATCATCTAGATTTGCCGAAGTAGTCACCCTGGACTGTGTGCGATGGAAGGCTATCACATGCGACTCAGTCGGGTGAAGGTCCGAGCCAGGTTGAGGCCGAAAGGCATGGCCTTCAACTGGTAAACTCGCCCCAGAAAAGCGAACCTGAGATACTTCTGCGACACCCGATGAATCGGAACGTGAAAGTAAGCGTATCGCAGGTCGATGCTGGAAGCGAAATCAACTTGGTGAATGGAATGGTGGATCAACCTGAAAGTCTCAATGCTGAACTTGGGAGCAACGAAAGACTGGTTCAGGATACTCAGATCATTAACCGGTCGGAGTCGGCCGTCCTTCGGCACCAAGAACAGGTGGGAATAAAACCCCACTGACTGAATGTTCTTGATGACCTCGAATGCCATCTTGGCCAGGAGATTGTCTATCTCCGTGGACAAAAGCTCCCGCCGTAAAACGTCTGAAGGAACTGTGGTTGGAAGAGGCACTCTGGACAGAGTGGGGTGCCTTCGGAAGGATATTCGCAGCCCGGACCGAACAACATCTAACACCCAAGGATCGGATGTGATGGTGGCCCAACGGTCTGCAAACTCCGCTATCCTTCCTCCAACTTGGGACGATTTGAGGTGAGGACCTTCAGTTCGAGCCCCGACGAGGGCCGCAAGAGGAGAAACCACCTCCTCTACTGAATGAAAAATCCTGAGACTTCCCTCTAGCCTGCCGGCACTTACTCTTACCCTGTGAGTAAGAAGTAGAAGCGGTGGCAGAAGGATCCGCCCTTTGCTTCGCAGAGGAAGTAGAAGGGTACTTGTTAGACTTTGAATGGTCCCTGCCTCCCCTAGAAGGCTGATCAAACTGACGAAGCAGCAGCTGATCTCTGGAATGACGTAGGACGTCATCCCGGACCGTCAACACGAAAACCATAGAACAGTAGCGGACCTGCCAAAGAAGCAGAATGAAGAGCAGCGTACTGCCCCCAGGAAGGGATCAGCCTGTTTCCAGCAGAGAGTCCCTTCGAAGTAGTTCCAAAATAGCCGTGTCACAGGCATGCATGTGAGTAAGATGCATGAACACCTTGGACAGCACACGCAAAGGAGCCTGTAGATCGTCAAACCTATCTGGAGGCAGCTAAGGCAGAGATGACGTGATCGGAGAGAGAAAGCATACCCAGCATTCCTCTCGCTAAGCCCAACATGGACTCCAGAGTCGTCATAGGAATGACAGCAGACTTGGGCTTGGAAAGCCCGAGGGAATTGGAGTCCTGATCCAAAACCATCAAAGTCTGGCAGACTGACGGATTGGCAAAATCGTAGTAATGATTACGCACCGGAGGCAAAAAGGTGTCAACCCTGGTGAAGAACGGAGCCATCATAGCCTTGGAACTCAGCTTAGAGTCCAAGGCTGAAAATGCTTCAACCACCTGTACTGACTGGCACGGTCGAAGATGCCCAGAAGCAGGTTGCTCCACAGGCTGTAGGTGCGCGACCGATGATCGCGGCCTGGCTGACAATGTCGGCTGGTTTGATGGTTTGAGATCTGGAAGGAACCCAAACACAAAGTCAAGAGCTGCCCTAAGTCAGAAGACTGCTGGCTCTCGACATCAAGGATGCCTGACTCCTCCCCGAAGTCAGAAGACACATAGGCCATCGTAGGCAAACCAGCCGACGCCTCCCATGGTGTAGGCACACCAGGGGGATCAGAAAGCGGCCTGTTTCCAATCCCGGGAGGCGGCGCCATAGGGGGCACCTGGAAACCACTCGCTGCCTCGCTGGAAGCAACAGGAAGGCTCTTGGACAGAAGCTGAGTGAGTAAGGAGAGGGCCTCCCTAAGCTCACTGCCCATACCAGCTGGTTCAACATGGGGACGAACCAGCAAAGTGGCTTCACACCTGACCCTCTTAACAGCGAAGGGTCACGATCCTCCAATACACCCGAAGCGGGGCGACGGGTGGCAGCCCAAACATCTGAGGGCAGACGTGTATAGGGGTACGACACACCCCGAGGATCAACATAGTGGCAATTCAGTAGAGTTGCCGCGGACCTCTGCGGGGCAGAAGGTCCAGGCTGCACAGAAGGCGTTGGTCCCGCAAAACTGGCCGTGTGACCAGAATGAGTGGACGGAAAACGCCAATGACAAAACTGTTGTACTCAACGGCGGAGAGACCACAGTAGAGGGTCCGGCCAGCAGCCACTTCCAACTTCGCCGAGTCGAAGTCAGGGAAGGCTGAGGCCGATATCCCCACGTCTACACTACCAGACATCGCTGCAGACCACTGCAGGTATAAAACTGCTGTGCTCAATGGCTGAGAGGACACAGCAGAGGGTTAAGTCGGCAGCCACGTCCGACTTCGCCGAGTTGAAGCCGGGGAAGGCTGAGGCCGATACCCCACAACCACACTACAGACATCCCTGCAGGCCCTTGCAGGGATAAGCCGAGGCCGGCTAAAAACGGTGCCTGATGACGTTGTAGACAGAACAGCAGTAGCAGCAGATACGACGGGAGCTGTTGGAACTGGCGGAAAAGGGGAGAGAGCCACCTAGCTTAGCCTCCAAAGGAGGAGTCACAATCCTAGTGACAGCCTCAGATGTCGACTAGAGAGGGCGCATAGTCCGGGAACCAGGCATCTCTTCACCAGAAATCCAACAGCTCCCGCATTATCCACCACGGTAAAAAAAACTGCACATCCCCCACAGAAGGGGAATAACTCTCACCAGATGTGGTCGAGTCGGGAGGCCCCGAAACAACAGCGTTCCCCCACCCCCCGCTGGTGCAGGAGGAGCTGCACATCCCCCACGGAGGAGTAATTCTCACCAGACGTAGTCGAGTCGGGAGGCCCCGAAAGGACAGTGTTCCCACTCCCCGCGGGTGTGGGAGGAGCTGCACATCCCCCATGGATGGGGTATAACTCACACCAGACGTGGTCGAGTAGGGAGGCCCCGAAACGACAGCATTCCCCCTCCCCGTGGGTGCAGGAGGAGCTGCACATCCCCCACGGAGGGGGTATAACTCACACCAGACGTGGTCGAGTCGAGAGGCCCCGAAATGACAGCGTTCCACATCCACCGCGGGTGCGGGAGAAACAGCCACGAGAATGCACCAAAGGCAAGGGCAAAAGGAATTGCCCTAAAGGAACCGAACTGGAAATAACAGAGGTGAGAGCAGTGGAAGAAAAAGGTGAACTCAACAGATACAGAAAGTAGAACACCCTCAACTACGAGAGAAGGTGGCAGAAAAAAAACGGTGGGTACACGACAGAACCCAGATGGCCGACAGGGACCGAAAAAACAGAAATTCAGCCCTCAACAGAGTGAAGAAATCCTGTCCAGACAGTCCCTCATTGACACCTAACTCCAATAACAATTTAAATTTATCAACCGAAACATTTCATTGTAGAACCGCGTTGAAACGATGTCGAAAAAACATTCGCGAAAACGGAATAATAAATAATATACAATGAGAATGTGGTTGAAAATATTAACGAGAATATATAAAACACAGTCCTGTTATTATACGATCTTCAGATCCATAATCCAGTCACAGGAAAACCATTATCGACGAGATGAATTATCACTATATCACAAAGCAAAGATGGCTGTCAACCACGTTGCATGGATAAAAGAAGAATGGTTTTGATTACTGCTTGTGCACTGATGTGTGACAAGTTGTCAATCACACATCGTTGACGTAAAAATGGGTTGTGTTTTCTGTGAGAATGACAAAACAGGCAGCCAACACGCCTACATTTCACTCATTACAGGAAATACCTTGCACCATTGGCTTCGTTGTTGAACAGGTTTGTCTGAAATAGTCAGTTTAATTAAAATTACTTATCTACAATCTGTTGGACAGTGAATAATATCATATCAGAAAAAGGTCTTGGTATTTCATTGTCGTATTCGAAAATAACATTTGTCATGGGTTTCCCCACCACGTGTTTCGGATGTAAATCTTTTGCCTCCCTTGATGTGCTTATCTGGGAAGAGGTTTTACTGCAATTCAGTCTTGGGATGTTCCAACTGGAGATATTTTAGTTCAATATATGAAGGCCGAAACGTCTTGAACCGAAACGTCCCGAGGCCGAAACGTCCCAAGACAAAATCGTCCATATCCACGGGAAAAAGCTGCATTCCGTAATATCACTCTTGTCAACATGCCGCAGTTGCATTTCCACACAACTAATTCCAAGGGGGTCAATCAAAGGAACACATCAGCGGTAGAAATAGAAAGTGGAATGGTGAGAGGCAAACGCAGAAAGTTACAATATAAAACAGTACACCATTGAATTTGTAAAATCAATTCCGTTGAGCTAAAACCATTGCTAGCGCGCATAGGGGGAGGGGGGGGGGGGGGGGGTGTAGATAGACAATAGGTATTTGGTAAAGTGGTTTGTTTTGAAGCCCAACCAGCTATAGCCACCACTGTGAGGGGGGAGGGGGGGGGGGGGGCTACTGAAAAGAGTCCATACTCCAGTTCATTGTCAAATATCTTAGGATGGGTGTCTAGGTGACCCACTTGGCAACGCTTGGTATTACTTGCAATGCCTGGTAGGGTCACTGGGCTCATTAGGCTGCCCAGGTCCCCACCCAGGAGTGTACACTGAACAGAGCCCTGGGAAATTGTGAATTGGCTCTTTTTGCACCCATGTGTTAATATCAATTCATCATAGACTCTCTTACGCCTGAACTTAAAGAGCAGAGGTGGGGGGGGGGGGGGGGATGTGCATGTGCCTCTCCTAATTTCAACTGTAGAGGTTCATTTTTTACTTTGATTTTGCCCAAACATAGAAATTGGGCGAAGTGAGCGGTGCCAAGGCGAAGATATTACCAACTTTACTTTGCCCTCTTGACTGATCCCTGCGTTGATTTCATCTCAGTCAAGACAGGCAAATGATGTTTTTGAAGGGAGACGGCTGCATAATAGGATTTGAAAGAAAGTTTGCAATATTGCATCTTGGGATTTGTTGTGTTCACAAAATACACATGGTCATGGGAAAACACGTGTTGATTATAACAACTTAGTATCGGGAATGCAACGTATACCTGACAGACCTGCAGTACTGAGCGATTCCTTAAAGTAAGTTCAAATAGTATACAAACAATTCCCAATAAGTTTAAAAACAAGAGGCCCCACGGGGCCTGAGGCGCTCATCTTGAACAGAACACAATATAGGGGCCTGAAGCGCTCATCTTGAACAGAACACAATATAGAAGCCTGAAGCACTCATCTTGAACAGAACACAATATAGGGGCCTGAAGCGCTCATCTTGAACAGAACACAATATAGAAGCCTGAAGCACTCATCTTGAACAGAACACAATATAGCGGCCTGAAGCGCTCATCTTGAACAGAACACAATATAGGGGCCTGAAGCGCTCATCTTGAACAGAACACAATATAGAAGCCTGAAGCACTCATCTTGAACAGAACACAATATAGGGGCCTGAAGCGCTCATCTTGAACAGAACACAATATAGAAGCCTGAAGCACTCATCTTGAACAGAACACAATATAAACCGAGTCCAAGAATGAGTCTACATTAAGCAATCCATCTCCATAGGATACACTGTCAATCCTTCAGTCCCTCAGGAGCGACAAAAATAATCTGAGCATCATGTCTTTTATTCAGTTGATCATAATGTAAAATGTCCCCTATGAAACCCCTTGATATAACCTACTGATTCTGGAGAAAAGATTTTTTTAAATTTTTGCAAATATGCTGACTCAGCATTTTTTCAATGCCCATTACAGAACACCCTAACAAAACCAATGGCAATTTTTTTTTTACCATTCAATTCTACTGGTCCTAAGGATGCTTCAAACCAAATAACAGCTCTCTGTTCCATGTGGTTTGGAAAATATGGGCATTTTGAAAATATTTCTATTTTTAGCTCCCAGGGTTCCCATGGGGGATGCAGCAATTTTTTTTTTTTGGCATGAGTCAAGTGCTTACTACCCAATAATACCACATACCAAATTTGGTTCAAACTGGACCATCGGTTCAGAAAATAGAAATTTTGGGCGGGGCCAAAAATCTTGCCCATCCCATTACAAAGCCAAATATTGCTTCACAAACTTCGTTTGAACAAACTGGATTCTACACCTCAAAAGGAAGCTCCATAACAAATATCAAGTCATTGTACACACTGGTTCATGAGAAGAAGATTTTAAAAATATTTTGGAGCATTTTCCCCTCCCTATGGGGCTGGGCATGTTGAGTTGAACAAAATTGCAATGCCCCTTCAGGACCATCACTGACACAAACTTTCACCTGAATTAGCTCAGTGGTTTTGGCAGAGAATACCAAAACATGGTGTTCATGGACGATGGACGACGGTCGACGGACGGAGAGCGATGAGATTAGCTCAGCTTGACTTTGTCAAGATGAGCTAAAAACTTTCAATGGTTACCTGCCATCCATTTAACAGGATATGTTCTATTTTAATTTAACCATTTTATTGTTGTTGACAGCGTTATCTCTGAGCATGTGCCAGTAGTTGGTTAATTAACATAATTTACTCGTCATTTTTCCCAATAAAGTTATTATCCGGAAACCACATAATTCACAAATTTGCAATCATTCAAGTGGAATAACTATGGAACGGTACATGCGATTATGGCCAAAGGTGAACTTGAGATGTGCTTTGTGGTCAAAAACAAAATCTGAGAATTTGAAAAAAATGGGTCAAGGCAAACTAAAGTTATCATCCAGAAACCACAAAATCCACAAATTTGCAATCATTTAAGGGGAATAACTCTGAAAAGGTATATGCGATTGTGGTCAAAAGTGAACTTCAGCTGTATTTTGTGGTCAAAAACAAAAAACTGAAAATTTGAAATAAATCAGTCAAGGCAAACTAAAGTTATCATCCGGAAACGAAAAGTTGGGCTAAATTCCCATAAATAAAGGGCCATAACTCTACTGCAAATGGGCCGCTAGAAACAGAAATCGAACCCATCATGTATTCTGTCATACTAAATCTACATGCCAAATTTAACTCAGCTCAAACCATTACAACTAAAGTTATCGTCCGGAAACGAAATGTGTCCCTGGACGAACAGACAGACAGACAGGTGGAGAGACCATTCACATAATATGCCCGTTTTTCAAACGGGTGTATAAAATCAACATCTGAAAAATTTGGTGTCAATCCGTCAAGGCTTTCGGCTTTAAATGAACGGAAACCAGTTTTTTTTCAAAAATTGTGTTTTCAAAGGGCCATAACTCTGCAGCAGATGGACTGAGAAACACCAATATCGAACTTGACCTGTATTTTATTGCTACACACAACATCTGAAAGTTTGATGTCGATCCGGCAAGGCGTTCGACTTTAAATGAAGGGAAAACAATTTTTTTCGAAAGATTGTGTTTTCAAAGAGCCATAATTCTGCCGTGGATGGACTGAGAAACACCAATATCGAACTTGACCTGTATTTCATTGCTAAAAACAACATCTGAAAAATTTGGTGTCAATCTGTCAAGGCGTTCAGCTTTAAATGAACGGAAACCAATTTTTTTAGAAAAATTGTGTTTTCAAAGGGCCATATCTCTGCAGCAGATGGACTGAGAAACACCAATATCGAACTTGACCTGTATTTTAATGCTAAAAACAACTTCTGAAAGTTTGATGTTGATCCGTCAAGGCGTTTGACTTTAAATGAACGGAAACCAAATTGTTTACAGACAGACGGACAGATGGCCAGACAGACAGACTGATAACATAATACGACCGTTTTTTAATCGGGCGTATGAAAAATTCCTTCAAAAATAATTGTACATTCCTACCTTACGACCCATTAAACTTGAAAATATTGTTTTCAAGTTATTACGTGGAGAATCAAAAGTCACCAAAACTCCCAGGTTGCCATGACAGCCATACTGGACATGCCAGAATGCTGGTTATCAAAAGGAACCATCCTCTGGTCATGACATATCAACCATAAAAAACAGTATCTGTTGAATGTATTGTTTTCAAGTTATAGCATGGACAAATAAAAGTTGGACAGATAGACGGACAGACGGACGGATGGACACTGATGCTGGTTATTGAAAGGAACCATCCCCTAGTCATGACTAATCAACCATAAAACAACAGTATCTGTGGATGTATTGTTTTCAAGTTATCGCGTGGGCAAACAAAAGTTAATGGATGGATGGACAAACAGAGATGGATGGATGGACGGATAGACACTGATGCTGGTTATCGAAAGGAACCATCCTCTAGTCATGACTAATCAACCATAAAAAAACAGTATCTGTTGGATTATCAAATGGACAATCAAAAGTCTCTGAAAATCCAAGATGGCTGCCATGGCAGCCATATTGGACATGCCAGAATGCTGGATATCAAAAGGAACCATCCGCTAGTCATGATTAATCAACCATAAAAAAGTAGCATCTGTTGGATTTATAGTTTTCAAGTTATCGCAGGGACAATCAAAAGTCCCCGAAAATCCAAGATGGCTGCCGTGGTGGCCATATTGGATATGCCAGAATGGTGGTTATCGAAAGGAACCATCCTCTAGTCATGACTAATCAACCATAAAAAAAACAGTATCTGTTGGATTTATTGTTTTCAAGTTATCGCGTGGACAAACAAAAGCTAATGGATGGACGGATGGACAGGCAGATGGACATTACCATACCATAATTCGGCCTGCTCATATCAGCAGCCGTATAAAAACAGTATCTGTTGGATGTATTGTTTTCAAGTTATCGCGTGGGCAAACAAAAGTTAATGGACAGATGGATAGACAGAGACAGACAGACAGATGTATGGACATTGATGCTGGTTATCGAAAGGAACTATCATCTAGTCATGACTAATCAATCATAAAAAAAAACAGTATCTGTTGGATTATCAAACGGACAATCAAAAGTCCCTGAAAATCCAAGATGGCTGCCATGGCGGCCATATTGGACATGCCAGAATGCTGGATATCAAAAGGAACCATCCTCTAGTCATGATTAATCAACCATAAAAAAGTAGCATCTGTTGGATTTATAGTTTTCAAGTTAACGCGTGGACAATCAAAAGTCGCCGAAAATCCAAGATGGTTGCGGTGGTGGCCATATTGGATATGCCAGAATGCTGGTTATCGAAACAAACCATCCTCTAGTCATGACTAATCAACCATAAAAAAACAGTATCTGTTGGATGTATTGTTTTCAAGTTATCGCGTGGATAAACAAAAGCTAACAGACGGACATTGCCATACCATAATACGGGCGCACATATGAGCGGCCCTATAAAAATTCATCCCACGGCGATTTACTAGTAATCCTCCACTGACATTCTGTTGTCTCAATATTTTCTTTCTGTTTCATCGCCTCAGTTCGTGATTTCTGTACAGACTTCACTAATAGCACATTATATTTTGCATAGCACAAAACCACATGTATTTCAGACTACTTCATTCTACTGCAGTAAGGAGCGCATTAACCAACAAGCATTTTCTGTGCTAATTGCGACAGGATTTCTAGTTTCAGCTGTATGGGTTTGTTAACTGGTTTAGTGCTAGAAGCCCCCCCATCAGGGCTGTCAAAAATATGAGGGTACCAGGGCAAAAAGCCAACATTTTTCTTGCTCATGTTTCATATTCATTCAAATGAACTACTAATTATTAGAGAGTGCCTGTGGCACTCGCCCATAATTTGTAAGAAACAAATTTTGAATAACAAATTCAGACCATCAAAAGTAATCTACCCCTCAACCAGTTAACATAGAAGCCTGAAGATGAGTTCACTCACCTCCCATATTGTCGTAAGATGTGCAGATAAGTGGTCAGACAGCAGTAATGTTTTGGATAATAGTGAGCAAGAAGTCAGAAAACTTAAGCAGTTGTTTCTAGTGATATAATAATAATAATAATAATAATGAAATTTTATAAAGCGTAAAATCACAAAGTGTTCTAAAATGCTGTACAGTTAAATAAACAATGAGCTTGTGACTATCAAGGCAATACACAGACTGAGAAAGGTGTAAAGGACAGCAGGTTACATACTGTCAAAAGCCTCTCTGAAAAGATGTGATTTTAAATTTTTTTGAAGTGGTTGAGATCTTTCGATCCCTGAACCTGAACTGGTAAATTATTCCAAAGTGCATGTCCAGCAAAAGAGAAAGCTCTGTTATTCACAAAAGTGGACCTAGAGAAGGGCATCTGAAGCTTGATTTGTGAGGAGGAGCGCAAGTTCTTCTCAGGTTTTTTAATTGCCAGAAGGTCTTGTAAGTACTTAGGTGCTGAGCCATGAATGTATTTAAATACCAAAACCAAAATTTTGAAAATAATCTGCTGCCGTACAGGGAGCCAGTGCAATCTTTTTAGTAGTGGTGTTATATGATCACAGCATTTAGAGCCTGTGATGATACGTACAGCTGTATTTTGAATATTCTGTAGTTCTGAAATATATGACTGTGGAAACCCAATAAGAAGTGAGTTGGAAAAATCCAAGTGGGATGAGACAAAAGCATGAACTGCAATTTCCAATGACTTAGTGGAGAGGTAATGACGAAGTTAGCTCAGGTTCCTAATTTGCATGAAACAGCGCTATTGTATTGACATTTTCCTCCATTGATAGATGAGAGTCAAATATCATACCAATGTTACAAGCACTGTTTGATAAATTTTGTGTAGAATTTCCGATAACAAGTGACTTGATTTGCAAATTTGATGGACTCTTTGAACGCGATATGACTAGTACCTCAGTCTTATCATCATTCATTTTAAGTCTATGACAGGCCATCCAGTCCCTAACCCTGTGTACACAGTCTTCCATCATCGAAACTGAAGCAATAGGGTCAGATCCAACTGAAGGTTCTAGTGACAAATACAACTGAGTGTCATCAGCATAAAAATGGTAAGGAACGCCGATCTGCCTCAGCAACTTTCCCAATGATGCTGTGTAAAGTGTAAACAATATCTCCACACGTTAATACTTTACTGTCAGAGTTCGTTTTAGAAATGGTTACTTGTTGTTCACGTAACAAGAGATAAGATTGGAACCAGGCAAGAGCTTTTCCGTTGATTCCAAGCTGTTGCATTGTGGATAAGAGAAGGGAATGATCAACGGTATCGAAGGTAGCAGAAAGATCCAATAAGACCAGAAGGACAGATCTACGTTCACCTAATGAACATATTATATCATTACAGACCCTTAAAAGAGCAGTTTCCGTACTATGGTTAGCCTGATAGGCCGATTGATATGGTTCCAATAGGCAATTTGTTGAGAGGTATTGCATAAGTTGTTTGGCAATCACCTTTTCTTAAATTTTGGATTTAAAGGGTAGATTGGAAACAGGACGATAATTTTTCAGGATATCTGGATCAAGAGACGGTTTCTTGATTAATGGTGAAACCAGGGCTATTTTCAGCTCTGTTGGTACACAACCTTCCTGGAGCGATGATTGAATAATGTTTGTAATGGAAGGTGATAGACAATCAACCGCTGTTTTAACCAGCGACGTAGGAATGGGATCTATGTCATTTGTCTTGTTAGGACTCATCAAAATTAACTTTTTCACTCCGAGCTCATTTACTGCAGTGAACTCTGACCATGTGCAGCCGATAAACAAATCATCGAAAGTTGGTTTAGTTGTAGCCGCAATAATTTTGTTTGTTTATCAGTTCCACTTTATTGATAAAGTAATTCCCAAATCTATTGGACAATTCTAATGTTGTCGTATGCTCAGGTAATAGGTTCATCCTTCTTTTACCAAGGAGATTATTAGTAACCGAGAAAAGGGTTTTGCTGTCGGTACATGCATCAATACACCCATTATAATACGAAGTTTTTGCTGACTCAATGAGTCTATTAAGAAAAATCTTTTGTTCACATAGCATTTGACGATGAACTGTTAATTTAGTTTTATTGAACAGTCGTTCTAACCGACGTCTTTTCTGTTTGTTTTCTTTAATGTCATCATTGAACCACTAAACCTTTTCACGAAGTCTAACACTTTTGGTCTTAATAGGGGCATGCTTGTCCAACAACTGAGATAGTACCCCATTATACTGTTGGACCTTAGTGATCACGTCGTCTGACACATCCAGCGAAGATAGTGTCGAAACATTGATGTCATTCACAAAACTATTTATGTCAATTTTCTCAAGATTCCACATCTGTAAGTCTGCTGGTTTGTTTTGAGGTTTAGACAGTTGAAGTGATGAAAAAAACAGCAAAGTGATCTGAGATAGCAGCGTCCCAGGTTGAAATATCTTGGATGAGTGACTTGCCACACGATCTAGTAAACATAAGATCCAGAGTATGACCCTTTAAGTGTGTTGGCACATTAACATGTTGTTTATATCCAAAAGAATTTGTTAATTTCAAGAATAGGTTAGCATCTCTATCATCATGATATGTTGTCTGCCTAAAGAAACAACTGCTATGTTTTAAGTCTTAATAATTTGGACGCTGAATAAATTCCCTAGAATTATTTAGGATTGCACAAGTAATATAAATGGTATTGAATTTGGTACCAGCTAAGAGATGGGCGGTTAACCAAAAATTTGCTTCGGTTTTGGTTCTGTTATCAAAACCGAAACCGAAACAATTACAGAAAACTTTGTCGCGGTTTTCAACTTCATTGTTGAAAAACTTTAATCAGGTCTTCAATTCTCAGAATAAAGAGATAAACAACCTACAATTAACCTATTTTCAAACTTCAGGGTCGTGATACCCCGTTTTCAGAAAAGCTGCAATAATTGCTATTGCGTTCGAGCATAGCAGCTACCGCGAAAATAGGTGACAAAATTACTTCTTATGCATCGTGTTTTAAACGTTCATCTCTTTATCAAATGCGATTTCCTTTGCTGAACTGGAACTTGTCACTTGTTCCACATTTATAATGACAAATATATTTATTTCTACACGTAATTTTGAAAGCATGAACTCCAAAGCCAGCGTCAAAATCACAGTTGAAGTTGGATGGAAATTTCGGGTTAGAATGACCTTTTTGAGCGACTTTTACTCGATAAAATTTTTATGGTTGGCATAATATTTTAGGGTGTGTCGGGTTACTCTAAACACAGGTATTTGTGGAGGGGGGCTAATTTTGCAACAGACTCTTGGTAAAAATCATTTTTCTCAAACTTGAAGCTCTTGAGATAATTTATGCAAATACATTGTGCTCAGGAAATCAGAGTACCGGTATTGGCTATTACACAGACGAGTTGAACTGGAAAGGGAGTCCTAGTGACACAGACTGGCTCCAAATACATCTTCTTATATGCAAATGCAATGTATTGTTATGTTTGTACAATAAAAAACGAAACCGAAAACCCGACTCTTTGAATGAAACCAAAATCGAAACCGACAAGAAATTTGAAAACCACCCATCTCTATACCAGCTGTAGTTGGGATATGGTAACACTACCCAGTTCTGTGACATTTGATTTTTATATCCCTAACCAAATTTGATCAGGTCCCCACAAAACAGATCTTGTTTCTCAAGCCATTTTCTGTAAAATTGCATGTGGGAGGGCTATTTTAAATTTAATTTTTATTTTTATAATTAGTTCTTTGCCATCGAAAGTTCATGTTCTTGGTTTGTTTTATGTTTTACATCTCATAATCTACAGAACAGCGTGCATGGTGGTATATTTTGTCCCTTGAATGGAAGAAGGCTTTGCAATGCTAAAGCATTGCAAAGCCTTGTTGCACTCCAGGGACAAATTTATCAATTTTACTAACTTGGGTAAAATATCAGACACCATTTAATTTTTATTTTAAGTTTGCACTGGTTATGAAAAGAGATCATTCGGCAGCCAAAATAACCATGCGGGATGGCCTGAGAAATAGATTTTTACCCTTTTTTAGGCCTAACAAATACATTTTAATGCGGAGGGGAGAGGGGAGGATAGTGCCTATTTACAAATCAAATATGAAATAATACACTGTATTTTAATCACAGACATGTGCAAAATAAGGCTGTCACGAATGATTGAAAAATCGATCAACCGTCGATTGAGGTCATAATCGACGATTTTTTTCAATGATCGATTAGTTGACTGGACATGTGCTGTCATACCTTTTTGGTAAACAAAGGGGAAATATTGATTCACAAGCTATTGTTTCACATAAAGGACCTATTTCAACAAAAAATATGTCTGTGAACGGGGTTAAAATATAAAACCAATATATAGCTTCAAGTCGCAGCAACACGCGAGTTAATGTTAGCCAAAACCCAGTCATCATCGTATGCATGATCACTCAGTTCCCAATACTTCTCATTCCTTTGATGTGAGTCATGTGACCTGCCAAAAAAACATCAACGTTGTTACGAGGTTGTATTCTTCTGCCGAGTATCAAATAAATCCCTGGAAAGATTGAGCCCCCCAAAGGGAAAGCATTTTCACACTGAACAGGGGCTGAATCATTATCATTCATGAGCCGATCTTTCCGGTTCCAGCATCGCTGGCTCACTACCATTAGCTGTGATAACAATTTAACAAAAATAACATAACACTTGATGATGCCTTACTGTCAATGGCTACACTGTATTCCTTGCCAATAAGACATTGTCAAGTGTTGAGTTGTTTTTGTTTTTATCAATTTGATACTTGATAAGCAAGTTTAACATACGGAAAGTAAAGAGGGAAAAACTTCGAAATGCCATGTTATTTATTTATAAAGTATGATGATTTATTTTGTTCTCCGACATACCACAACCGGAAGTTTCATTTCCATGTGTAAAGCTTAGTTGACTTGACATTCCCTGAGGCTAAATTCATAATCATTACGCATTGAGTGCGGATGGGGCCATTAGTGAGTTTAGTATGCATTTTTCTATGATCTGAAGTTTGAATCTATGCGATGTAGATTCTGTTTTGTCAAATTTTTCAAGGTTTGGTGTGCGTTTGCTTCATTTACGATTAGGATATTTTAATTTTTAACGCCTCCCAAGTTATTTCATAGATGAAGTTCTAGGAAACGAGACAGAAATATTAACCATAAATAATCGAACAACCGTCGATTTTTATGACAAAATAATCGATTATGAAAATTCATAATCGTGACAGTCTTAGTGCAAATAAATATACGTAAATAATAAAAGGTAAGAAATTGGGAAGACACTGCAAGCAAATAAAAATGTTCAATGGGGGATTCAATTAGGGATTGCCCGAGAGACAAAGATTTCCTTTTTTGACTTAGTTGCAGAGTGGGCAATAAAACTCACCAGTACCAATGATAGGAGCTGACATCGAGGCTGGTGTGTGAATGGCGCTGACATCCCAATGCCATACAGAACTATCTTCTGAACATGTGAATAAATGATTGGAATTATGAGGATGAAATTTTGCTTCCCATACTGAAAATGAAAAAAAAAAATTTATACAGATGAAATAGGTAATTGTTCTCTAAATCTGCCGACAAGGAAGGGGAGGGGAGGACATAGGGTAAAAACCTTTTCGCATAAAACCACTCTAATTCGTCTAGGAACTCGATTTTGAAAACAATCCCCCAAAAAATTTCCTGAATTTTGGTCCAAAAATTTTTTTTTCATCCCACAAATGAACAAGAAAAAAAAACGAATTTTTTTTCTCCAAATGTTGGTCAAAAAATTTTCCAGCTATAAAAAAAAATTTTTTTCTCAAAATTTAACAAAACACATAAAAAGTTAAAAAATTTATAGTAATTTATATATTTTTTATACTTACCAATGACCCAGACTTAGCTGGTGCTAACTCTAAAATACTAAGGGCCAAACACAAATTTTACCCCCCAATCCCCAAAATTTGCATCTAAAACCGAAAATTACATGTCCTATATGGTCCTCCATACTTTTACTCCACTGCGCATGCGCAGTGTCAAGGAGGTCTCGAAATTGGCGCAATTATCATTCTTACAACCAGTGCCTGGTAAGCGATATGTACTCAGCGGGGAGATATCAGTTCCCAACTCATGGGAGGGCCATCCCTGTCTGGGTCATTGGTAAGTATAAAAAATATATAAATTACTATAAATTTTTTAACATTTTTATACTGTACCAATGACCCAGACTTAGCTGAATAGTAAAAAGGTTGGAGGGCCTAGGACACAAAGGAAAATCTAATGGACTCAATTACATATAACAGAACTATCCCCTCAAGGAGAAATTGAGAGATAGCTTTTACATGTATCTTTCCTATTTGTATCAAAAAGAAAGACACAACACCATTCTGTAATTGAGCGCAATAACATCAATGATCTCTATTAACATCCAGTATAACCTTTTATACCAATATTTTTTAAAGGAAAGACAATAAATAAGGAAGTCCAGCAAAATGAGACTCTATATACTCATTTAAAAGTGTCCGAGGATTGCATATTAACGCTCGATTAACACGTGATATATACAAATGTCTCACACCGAGCAACACTTAAAAAATATTACATAGATGAGTAAACATTAGCTTTACTTTAAAACCATCCCGGTACCGACTCGGAATTACTGAATCCAAGGGAGGTATTCTCTTACTTCACATTATACTGCAGGTGACCTAAGGGAACACCCGCCCCCCCCCCCCTTCCCCTTGCCCTGGATCAAATACTCCAGAGCGAAGAGGGCAGCAGGATAGAGTCACTGCCGGAACCGAAAGCCTACATATATATAGTTGCCACTGTTCAGTGAACAACATTCTGAGTGAAAATTAACGGACCTAAACAATGCAGATCTGCAGAACTGGACTCAATATTTCTCAGATACAAATTCGTGAAAGTCGAGGGCTAAGACCAATATGCAGCCCTCATTAGATCTGTAATAGCAACATTATTAGCGTAAGCCCACGATGTAGAAAGAACTCTTACTTCATGAGCTTAAAACTAAAGCACAGACTGCTGATTGAAGATATTATCATAAGCAGTACTGATAGTAAATTGAATCCATTTGACCATAGAATGGACCGAAATGTGGAGGAAGCTTCCACGGCAAGTCCCACAACAGACGCCCGAGTAGATTAATCCACGGTCTTTGTGGAGCTAGAAATGCTACCAACAGAATATTGCATGGAGATATTAACTTGAGCAATATCTGCTGAATCAACGGCGCTGGAAGATACGCATATCCTATTATTCCGTCTCACGTGATCGATAGAGCGTCTACTGCAAACACTCGAAGATCCGAACATTGTGACACATACATCTGCAACTGATTGTTGAGATGCGTCACGAATAAGTCGATCATTGGCCGCTCTCCTTGGTAGCAAATCTGATTGAATACTCGTTTGTTGAAAGTCCATTCTGGCTGCAACAAGCGGCCCCTCCGTGAAGGGAGTCTGCTAATACGTTCAGACGACCCGGAATATGACGGACCGACAGAAAGATTTCTTCCGTTAACATGAATAACAGAATGGAATGAGTGTCTCCCTAGTTCCGAAAATAAGCTAATACCGTCGAATTGTCGGACAGAATTAGCACATGAGCATTCTGAAATATAGAACCTTAGTGAGCACGCTCATATACCCCACGCGCCCCGATATTTCAAGCTCTAATCATTTTTTAAAAATAAACATAGATTCTAGGAATACTGCAGAAAACAGTGTTCTGTAGTTTCAACGGTATTGAAAGAATTCAAGCAGAGAAAAAGCCCGGAAAACTGTAATTTTGATGAACTTTTCAAAGTCTATGGGGGCCGTAATTTTGGTAAAAATCAGTGGAGCGGAACAAAACCCAAACTTGTACTGTAGGCCATCATGTTAGACTAACATATCAAAAATCAGCTCAATATCTGGAAGCCTGTAGGAAAAAAGTCCAGAAAACTGTAATTTTGATGAACTTTTCAAAGTTCAATGGCCGTAATTTCGGTAAAAATCAGTGGAGCAGAACAAAATGCAAACTTGATCTGTAGGCCACCAGGTCAGACTAACATACCAAACATCAGCTCAATATCTGGAAGCGTGTAGAAAAAAAGTCTGGAAAACTGTAATTTTAATGCATTTTTCAGAGTCCAAGGGTCGTAATTTCATTAAAAATCAGTGGAGCGGAACAAAACGCAAACTTGTTCTGTAGGCCACCATGTTAGAATAACATACCAAAAATCAGCTCAATATCAGGAAGCGTGTAGGAAAAATGTCTGCAAAACTGTAATTTTGATGAACTTTTCAAAGTTCAAGGGCCGTAATTTCGGTAAAAATCAGTGGAGCGGAACAAAATGCAAACTTGATCTGTAGGCCACCATGTTTGACTAACTTACCCAAAAACAGCTCAATATTTGGAAGCGTGTAGAAAAAAAGTCCAGAAAACTGTAATTTTGATGAACTTTTCAAAGTTCAAGGGCGTAATTTCGGTAAAAATCAGTGGAGCGGAACAAAATGCAAACTTGATCTGTAGGCCACCATGTTAGACTAACATACCAAAAATCAGCTCAATATCTGGAAGTGTGTAGAAAAAAAGTCTGGAAAACTGTAATTTTGATGAATTTTTCAGAGTCCAAGGGCCGTAATTTCGTTAAAAATCAGTGGAGCGGAAAAAAATGCAAACTTGATCTGTAGGCCACCATGTTAGACTCACATACCAAAAATCAGCTCAATATCTGGAAGCGTGTAGAAAAAAAGTCCGGAAAACAAGTAGGACGGACTGACGGATGGACCAGTCAAAAACATTATACCATGCGCAGTGGAGTAAAAGTATGGAGGACCATATAGGACATGTAATTTTCGGTTTTAGATGCAAATTTTGGGGATTGGGGGGTAAAATTTGTGTTTGGCCCTAAATATTTTAGAGTTAGCACCAACTAAGTCTGGGTCATTGGTACAGTATAAAAATATCCCCCCCAAAATTTCGTAGTCCGAACAGGACTCAAAATTTTCAGGCTAAATTTTTTTTTTTTTTTTTTTTTACTCAAAATTGAACAAAAAGCATGAAAAATCACACCAAAAAAATTTCACATTTGGGTCCACAATTTCCTAGTTGGAACCGGACCCAAAATTTTATGACTATAAAAAAAAAAAATTCAACTTAAAATTGAACAAAACACACAAAAAAAATCCCCCCAAAAATTTCTGAATTTTGGTCCAAAATTTCAGTCCGAACCAGACCCAAGCTTTTCAGGCTAAACATTTTTTTTTTTCGACCCAAAATTGAACAAAATGCATAAAAAAACGGGAAAAAAAATTCCAAATTTGGTCCAAAATTTTCGAAGTCCAAGAAACCACACCCAAAATTTGCAACCCACGGACCCGATTTGAACAAACTTTAATCTGACCCCCCCCCCCCCCCTAGAGATGATGCATATTAAATGTTAACGGATTCTGATTGGTAAATCTGAAGAAGATTTTTAAAGATATTTCCTCATATTGCACTAAGTTAACCTAAAGAGCCCAAATATTAACCCAACGACTCCATTTGAACAAATCTGAATGACCCCCACCCCCTC
This sequence comes from Pictodentalium vernedei, assembly GCA_031216915.1. Classification (NCBI taxonomy): domain Eukaryota; kingdom Metazoa; phylum Mollusca; class Scaphopoda; order Dentaliida; family Dentaliidae; genus Pictodentalium; species Pictodentalium vernedei. The sequence continues at coordinate 177,941,657 of CM062296.1, forward strand.
TCCCCACCCCGAGATGTTGTGTACCAAATATGAAAAGATTCTGACTGGTGGACCTGAAGAATGAAGAAGATTTTTAAAGAAATTTCTTCATATAGTACTAAGTTAACATTCAGGCTCCCATTGGGATATTAACCAAGGGATATTCAACCGAGCGACTCGATTTGAACAAATTTGAATGTGACCTCCCCTGAGATGTTGCGTACCAAATATGAAGAAGAAGATTTTTAAAGAAATTTCCTCATATTGCACTAAGTTAAAATTCGAACTCCCAGAGGGAGCTCAAATATTAACCCAGGGACTCGATTTGAACAAACTTGATTCTGGCCCCCCTAGAGATGATGTATACCAAATATGAGAGGATTTGAACAAATAAAAATGTGACCTCCCCTGAGATGTTGTGTACCAAATATGAAGAAGATTTTTAAAGAAATTTCCTCATATTGCACTAAGTTAAAATTCAAGCTCCCTCTGGAGCTCAAATATTAAACCAGGGACTCGATTTGAATAAACTTGAACCCCCTCCTCCCCCCCCCCCCCCCTCACTCCCAGGAATGTTGTATACCAAATATGAAAAGACTCTGACCACTGGATTTGAAGATGATTTTTTTTGTATTTTATATGTGTTATCAGTTATGCCCCTTGTGGTGCCCCCTGTGGGCGTGGCAACTTTATTTGAACAAACTTGGATTGACATATGATAAGGAAGATGCAAACCAGATTTGGTTCAATCTGGTCCAGGAGTTTGTGAGAAGTCGATAATGTAAAGGTTATGCTAGACAGACGATGGACGGCAACGGACAATGGACGATGGTCAGAAAGTGATTAGTTTAGTAAAGCTCCCTTGAGCTTCGCTCAGGTGAGCTAAACATGCATAAACCCCAGAATGGCTGTACCAAAAAAAAGTTAGAACTGAACAATCTTCGCACAAATGAAATGACTGTGCATTTGCAAGCGCTTGACACCAGTCTTTTGATTACGAAAATGGGAGGTGCACTGTATACTGCAAACCACCATATGAAGTGAAGTGTGCTATTGAGTCCTGGCTTTGGGGGGGTCATATGTTTTCAAGAAAAACATCAATGAACGTCAGAGCATCATTCACTCCATTGGTGTACAGTAAATAGTGATTCCAAGAGTATTGGGAGCATGGTGGCACATTGGTTATGACACTGATCTTCAAACCGAGAGAGCTTTAGTTCGATCCCCACCAGGGGTAACTGCGTTGTGTCCTTAGGCAAGTCACTTAATCCTGATTGCCCACTTGAGGCACAGTGGTGTTATCTACAAAGGTGCACTGCACTTCGATTGTGCACCTGTCTTCAGCCAATGCTAACAGTGCTTGTGTGGAGTTAGTATGTTGGGGAGTCTGACCGTTGCTCGCCATTGATTGGTGGTTCTCTCCAGGTACTCCGGCTTCCTCCACCCATAAAACTGTCCGACATGAGGTGACCCTGGCTGTCGACAGTGTCATGAAACTCCAAGGAATAAATAAATAAAATTTTACCTGATTTTTCAAATAACCTATTTGCAGTAATAATCAAACTTATTTGAGTTTGGTACTAGACAGGAAATCCAACTTCAATTAACTGGTAAAGTGCTGAATTATTTTTGGACATCAAACTTTGTTCACATATCTTTGCCTTGTTACAATTCATGGGAGAGTGCCAATAGGCATTCTCCCATAAATTGTAACAAGGCGCATCCTAACAGACTAAATAATTTGACTTCCATGGTGATATGTAGACATCCACTGAATATAAAGACTTTAAGTTGTGGTTCCGATCAGGGACCAGCCTACAAGGCGAAGTAGGCGATATCTTCGCCCTTAACACCAGGTCTTCGCCCAATTTCTTTCTCTGGGCGAAGTTGAAGTCGCCTTACAGTTTTGAAAAGTCGCAGAGAAAAAGTTATTTCCGGCGATTCCGTTGCTAACTTCGCTTGGAAAAAATAGAAAAAAGTAAGTGCAGTGAAAGCAAATAATTGGGCAGGTTAAAGAATTACAAAATATATTGATTTTACTTCCCATAAAACCCCAAAATAATACCAACCACGGCACGATTTCGTCATGACAATTCAAGTTTTCACTAGAGTGAAGTTAGATGACAAGACGAAAAATGCTCAAGTTCTTTTTTAATGTTTCATTTCAAAAGTGATTTCCACCATCAAACTTCGCTATACAGAGTATTTATTTAAAAACAACATTTTTGGTGATGATAAAAATGTTTAATTTTTAGTTTGCACTTGTGAGTTTGAAGCATGTGATTTTTAAAAATTATTGTTGGGTGTGTTCCATTTGTGGCGGTCACAATAAGGGTCCCACTAAATTACCAAAAAGTAGTAAGTTACAGAAATAAATGGTGTAAAAAGCAAACTGACAAATTCAATTATTTTCCTTGACAAGAGAACATTTGCCTGGAAGAAATGATTCTCTAAACTGAATTGAAATGATATTAGGTTCGCAAAATATAATTCACTAGACTGAATTTAACCCCCCACTAATAGCTTTTAAACTGAATTGAACCCTTACCTAAACAGCTTTTTGTGAAATAATATTTGGTTAGCAAAAACAATTTGCTAAACTGAATGTAACCCTTTACCTAACACAGCTCTTTGAGAAAAATTTGGTTGGCAAATATAATTTGCTAAATTGAATTCAACCCTTTACCTAACACAGTTTTTTTTAGAATAATATTTGGTTGACAAAAAAATAATTTGCTAAACGGAATTTACCCCTTTACCTAAAGCAGTTATTTGAGAATAACATTTGGTTGGCAAAAGTAAATTTGATAAACTGAATTTAACCCTTTACCTAACACAGGTTCTTGAGAATATTTGGTTGTCAAAAGTAATTTGATAAACTGAATTTAACCCTTTACTTGACATAACTTTTTTGAGAAATAATATTTTTTGCTCACTTCTCCCTATTTTCACCTCACTTCTCCTTAAAACCTTGGGAGGGAGAAGTGACTTCTCCCTAAATTTAGCCTCTACGCTGGTCTCTGGTTCCGATACTTCAAAACTTAGATGTGAGTCTTCCATGGAAGACGTGTGTCGCCTGCACTATATTTTAATATTTCAGACAGAATTCTAAGTGGAAAAGGGGCATAACTCTGGAAAAAATACAGCGGATCAAAAAAATAAAATAGGAGGTGCACAATGCCATTATGTGATAAAGAATCAATGAAAGTTTCATCAAAATCCATTCATAGGTTAAAGAGGAGTGGCAGATAAGAGAAAGTGTGACGCGGGCAACGCGGACGACGCAGACGACGCGGACGATGCAAGATGACAAAAGTAATCCCTATATGTCGCTCCCCACTTCGTGGGGCAGGCGACACAATAAAGCCCAAATATGGGCTTCCAGCACTCTACCAGTTAAGCAGCCGCAAATCAATCTGATGTTTCTGCATGGAATGCATGAGCGAAGAGACAGTGAGCAGTATCACTGGTCTTTGAAGTTTGTTGAATTATGTTCTGGATGTAATCATTCTCGAAAAACGAAGTTTGATTAGTTTGAAGTCTTGGAACGCTGCAGTTTATAATTCATGGTATAATGCTCACATTTCATTGCACTGTGTTGTTTGGCCTATTTCCAACAAACAGATTTTAACCCTGTACCCAAATCACATATTATAAGTTATCTCTACCAGCATCCAGGGTACATCAAGTTTTAATACATGGATGTTGATTTTCAACCTCGAGACCTGCACTGATACTCATATTCAGGGGTAATTAACAGTCTTTCGATTGATGCGAACAACATGTACATGTTCTAAATAGTGACAAGATATATAGGCCCATGAACTACTGTTCCTACAGTCAAGAAAATTAGAGAATGAATTTTTTTCCTTCAGAATTCATATTTCCCCTGCATGCAAACACCATAATTCAACACATATTGAGGTAATGCCATGAAAAGACAAACAAAAATGAAAGTGTCAATGAAACTGTAGCTTAACTTGTCTGTGTGTTGTGTTTGATGAAAAGGATAATGTTCAATGTTTATGAAAGGATTATGAAATAAAACAAGAATTGTGATAATTGGGAATAAGTTAATTTCTGTTCCCTGTATGCTATGTTTTTAATAAAAATAATATGAGGTGTACACTGTACTAAAGTGCAGAGGGGTGGGTTAATATGACCTCACTGTTAATGTATGTGGCCCTCACAGTTCACGTAGGTCAACGAAAGTTACCAAGTTACAGTGAAATTATTCCAAAACGAGTCATACTATCAAGTTACATTGAAATCCCTTCATAAATATGGCCTGTAGACTGTGCTAAAGGTTTTTGTGCTTCAGGCCTGTGTAGCCATGACGGTTGACCAATTACTGCTAAAAGGGACGTCCTCATCTCGACATTATACTCGAGTCATTCCACTAAGTTACAATAAAATCCCTTCACAAATATGACCTGTAGTCTGTACTAAAGTTTTTCGGGTTTTGGGCTCGAGAAGCCATCATGGTTGAATGATCGCGACCAAAAGGAGAATTCTCATCTGGGCATCATCTGGAGTGATCCTATGAAATTACAATGAAATCCCTTCATAAATATGACCTGTAGACTGTGCACAATGTTTTGGGGCTTCAGACACCTGAAGCCGTCACAGTTGACCAATCTCGACCAAAAGGGGATGTCATCATCTGGGCATTATTTGGAGAACAAGTTACAATGAAATCCTTACATAAATACGACCTATAGACTATGTTAAAGGTTTCTGGGTTTTGGGCTCGGACAGGCATCAAGGCTGAATGATTGCGACCAAAAGGGGACGTTCTCATCAAGACATTATTTGGAGTCATCCTACCAAGCTACAATGAAATCCCTTCATACATATGACCTGTAGACTGTGCTAAAGATTTTCGGGTTTCGGGGCCCTGTAGCCGTCACAGTTGCCCAAACGTGTCCAAAAGGGGACGTTCTCATCTAGACATTTAATGAAGTCAGTCTACCAAGTTACAATGAAATCCCTTCATAAATATGATCTTTAGACTGTGCTAAAGGTTTTTGGGCTTCGGTCTCGGGCAGCCATCATGGTTGAATCATTGCAACCAAAAGGGAAATTCTCATCTGGGCATCATCTGGAGTGATCCTATGAAGTTACAATGAAATCCCTTCATAAATATCACCTGTAGACTGTGCTCAAGGTTTTCAGGCTTCGGGCACCTGTAGCCATCACAGTTGACCAATCACGACCAAAAGGGGATGCCATCATTTTTGCATAATATGGAGTCAACCTAACAAGTTACAATGAAATCCTTACATAAATATGACCTATAGACTATGCTAAAGGTTTTTGGGCTTGGGCAGCCATCAAGGCTGAATGACCACGACCAAAAGAGGACATTCTCATCTAGACATTATTTGGAGTGATCCTACAAAGTTACAATAAAATCCCTTCATAAATATGACCTGCAGACAGTGCTCAAGGTTTTCGGGCCCCTGTAGCCGTCACAGTTGACCAGTAACGACTAAAAAGAGATTACATCATCTAGGCATTATAAGGAGTCAACCTAACAAGTTACAATAAAATTCTTCCATAAATACGACCTATAGACTATGCTAAAGGTTTTTGGGTTCGGGCAGCCATAAAGGCTGAATGATCGCAACAAAAATGGGACGTTCTCATTTAAACATTATTTGGAGTCATCCTACCAAGCTACAATGAAATCTCTTCATAAATATGACCTGTAGACTGTGCTAAAGGTTTTCAGGCTTTGGGCCCCTGTAGCCATCACAGTTGCCCAATCGTGTCCAAAAGGGGACGTTCTCATCTAGATATTATATGAAGTCAACCTACCAAGTTACACTGAAATCCCTCCATAAATATGACCTGTAGACTGTGCTAAAGGTTTTGGGCTCAGGCAGTCGTCACGGTTGACAGGTAGCAACCAAATGGGGAAGTTTTCATCTAGACATCATCTGGAGTCATTCTACCAAGTTACAATGAAATCCCTCCATATTAAATATGACCTGCAGACTGTGCTAAAAGTTTTGGGGTTTCGGGCTTGGGCAGCCATCACGGTTGACAGATCATGACCAAAAGGGGACGTTCTCATCTAGGCATTATACAGAGGCATTATACAGAGGCATCCTACCAAGTTAAAATGAAATCCCTTCATAAATACCACCTGTAGACTGTGCTAATGGTTTTCGGGTTTTGGGCTCGGGCAGCCATACCGGTTGACCGATCGCGACCAAAAGGGGACGTTCTCATCTAGACATGACCCCAAACCTGCATATGAAATTCCATGATGATTAGACAACAACTACGGGGTGTAGCCTGTGCTAAAGGAAAATGTGAACAGACTCACAGACAAACAGACTTCTGCACACGTGAAGGCAATAGCTTATCTTGACTTTGTCCAGTTAAGCTAACAAATGCTATCACGCATTCATGGGACTAAAATAGATTGAGACCACTTATGAAACTAGGCCACATACCTGGAGGAGTTTAATACTTATGCGAATTCGAATCGGTGTATATTCAGCGTTCCAATGTCTATTGTTCACTTCTTATTCCCATCAAGGTTCATACAGACCAGTCAATTGTGTTTTCCATAACTTTTCCATACCCCTGACATCAAATTTCCATAATCCCAATGGTTAAATGTAACTCAATATATAATTCTATTTTTTCAATGTCACTCCTCTCCACACCTCACCCCTGGACAACTCTAATAACCCAAAAGGACCAAATTCCAACCTGCTGTAACTTGTAGTTCATTCATGTATTTTATAATTGAGGTAATTTACACATAACCAAAATGGTCGTTCATGAGTTATTTCTAAGACTGATAATGGTAGAAATCATTACAGATATACTCACATGAAGATGAGTGAGCTGATAACACAGATAAAGGCCTGTTCTCTTGCCGCAAGTCCCATATACACAGAGAACCATCAGCTGTTCCTACTGCTACTATATGTGGTTGATTTGGATGTTTATCTACACAATGAAATGGTGTGTGATCGTCACTTCTGTAAATATAAAATAAAAGCAACTGTTCAGTGCTACAAGCTTTTAACCATTTATCTTTGTGTAACGGCAATATCTGTCAAGTATTATTCACTAAAAAACGATACTGAAATTTTATTATTTTCCTCCCAAAAAGATACCTTATGATCTCTCACTGAAACAAGTGTGTTGAGATCATTCCAACAGGTGATCATAAGCTATGTTTTTTTAAGCAAACAACATACTGCCCAGCCAATGAAGTCCCACATCCATGCCTTAAGTGTCTATTTTCCGAAATAAAATGTTAGCATTTATTGAAATAGTTGCTCAAAACTAAACAACTCTCAGGAACGGTTGATTTGGGCAGATAAGCAAATAACATAGGAATATTATAAAAACTTTAGAATACAATAAATTCTAAGATTTGTGTTTTCATAACTGTGTGCTCTTGATCTTTGTTTTTTGGGCCTAGTGTTCTATTTAACACTCTGGGGAGTCCTGAAATACCTGTTATTACCTTGTTATATGGTGACCCTTTATTCTCTGACTTGCAGAATACTGAAATTTTCTCAGCTTTTCAACAGTACATAACTATGACCCGGCGGATCAGTGAATCATGATATGATTACTTTGTAGAATTTTCTGAAATCGTTACTCCGGTCTACAAATTTCTTTAATATAAACTGTAGTGACAACTGCCATAACAGTTGTCATGATTCCTCACGTCTGTAGCGACGATCCTGTTTTCTTAGTAGTGTTTGATCATCGGGAAATGCGATTTAGTGAAGGATTGCATCAAAGCTCTATGATGTGTAAAGGCCACTGGTCAGGGGTAACCTAGGTCAGGTGTAATTTTGGGACCTAATCACTGCTTTTTCCCTTCTACTCTGCCTACTTTCAATATTAATATAATGGAATATTTTACCCAGTCATTGTATTGTCGGTTTCCCTCTGAAAATCTAACCTCTTCCAATTCCAGAAAAGCTAATACAGCTAATACAATAGTAGGTTCTGTGATATGCAACGATTATTTAATCACTTGAATGTTGTGTTTTGCTTCTCTACTACACATGTACCTGTTCTATTTTAATGTGACTGCATATTTGTGTATGGGGCGGCATTTATATACGTCATGCCTGTTCGCCAAACCACATTTCAGTTATGGAAATAAAATTTATTGTTCAAAAAAAAAAAAAGTTCGCTAAACAACACACCTTCCCTTTGTCCTTTAACCTTGTGTTAAGTTTTTTGAAAATTCACCCAGGCATTATACACAATGAGTAAGACACAATTTTCAATACAGACAGATGGATGGACAGGAGGACAGATAGCTACCCAGACTTAGAATACCTCCCTTTGGGGACATAAAAGCTGAAACATTTTATTTATGGCTCCACAAAGTAGATCTTCTGTTTCTCAGGCCATTTTTGGGGGGTAAAATTGCATGTGGGCATTTTATTTTATTTTTTATTTTTGCAATTATTTCTTTGCCCTCAAAAGTTCAAATTATTGGTTTATTTTATATTTTAGGCCTCGTAATCTACAGAATAGCAGGGGGTAGGGGGTGGGGGGTTGGGGGGGGTGGGGGGTGGGGGGGCTTTGGGGGGGAGGGAGAGGGGGTATTTCGTCCCTTTCAAGAGTTCAAGAAGGCATTGCAATGCTACAGCATTGCAATGCCTTCTTGAACTCAAGGGACGAAAGAAGGGACGAAAGAAGGCATTGCAATGCTACAGCATTGCAAGCCATGCAGCACTCAAGGGACAAATTTATCAACTTGGGTAAAATATCAGACATAAGCCATTTAATTTTGTATTTTTTAAAGTTTGCATTGGTTATAAAAAGAGAGAATGCAAGGACCATGTGTGTGTGTGTGTGTGAGGGTGTGTGAGGGTGTGTGTGTGTGTGTGTGTGTGTGTGTGTGTGTGTGTGTGTGTGTGTGTGTGTGTGTGTGTGTGTGTGTGTGTGTGTGTGTGTGTGTGTGTGTTTGTGTGTGTGTGTTTTTTCAATTGACACAATCATGTTTTAGAGGAATTTTGAATGTTGGTTTCTGATCCCCCGCCGAGATTCGAACCCTCGGCAACACCACCTGGCAATCAGGAGTCCAGCGTCTAAACCATTAGACCATTGCACACTGTCAAAAACGATGGCTGGAATCTAGCTTTTTAGATGAAGTCCTCATGATTACTTGGTTCATCTTCCTTTCGGCAGCAGCATGAAAGTGTGGAACGCGCTGGCTACAGTACGACGAAAGTGCTGTGGATGGCCTCAGGCGAAGACTGGCACGGGCTTGTGTGTGTTTTTTCAAATGACACAATCATGTTTTAGAGGAATTTTGAATGTTGGTTTCTGATCCCCCGCCGGGATTCAAACCCTCAGCAACACCGCCTGGCAATCAGGAGTCCAGCGTCTAAACCGTTAGACCATTGCACACTGTCAAAAACGATGGCTGGAATCTAGCTTTTTCGATGAAGTCCTCATGATTACTTGGTTCATCTTCCTTTCGGCAGCAGCATGAAAGTGTGGAATACGCTGGCTACAGTACGACGAAAGTGCTGTGGATGGCCTCAGACGAAGACTGGCACGGGCTTGTGTGTGTTTTTTCAAATGACACAATCATGTTTTAGAAGAATTTTGAATGTTGGTTTCTGATCCCCCGCCGGGATTGTGTGTGTGTGTGTGTGTGTGGGGGGGGGGGGGGGGGGGGGGTCTGAGAAACAGATTTTTAACTTTTTTAGGCCTTAATATCTACAATATACGCAAGAAAGAAAATCTTGTACAGAATGCTATGTACATTATGCACGTTGTTTCCATACCAAATCACCTTTTTGGAAGTTCTTGGTTACTAGGCAGCCAAGACGTCACTAGAAATTACTGCTAAGCTGACGTATAGAGACTGTGTGGTAATTCAAGACACTTGTCCAGGCCCTTAAGGGTTAAAAACCAAAACAGCTAAATTTTGAACAAAATGGCCACTGAAATATTCTCTTTCTCTTGTCAATAAACACCATTCAACTGATTTTAATAACTGGCTTTGAAACAGTGTTCACACTGGCCTAAAACTGTTTGGTGTCAATTTTTTAGCCATTCTGGATATGTTAATGCCAAAGTGTTGTGGTGCCAAAATGCTAATGTAAAGGGAGGGGGATGTTTTTTCCCTCTCTGATCCAAATAAATTGATCAAATTTTGAAAAATTAACAGGCAATTATTTCAGGAGTGAACGGACAATTGTTACCGAAAAATCGGAGAGATCTCGAGAAAGTTCGGACAAAATACTCGGGAGACAAATAGGACGGTCACCTATATTATATATGCCTCTGCTTCAATTAAAGGTCAGGCAGAGTGCTGTTAGTATGTACACCTGCTGTTGCACTCAGATAACAAGAGGCCCCATGGAGCCTTAATCGCTCACAGGCCAAAGTGGTTCAAAGAAGTATTTGGGGTCACATTCAGTTAGACATGGTTCATCAACACTACAAAGGAATGAAGTCATGAGAGACAAATTTTATGGAACTAGGGACATAGCTTAAACAAACTTGAATCTTACCCCCCTAAGAATGCTGCATACCAAATATCAAAAGCATTCATCTGCTGGATCTGAAGAGGATTTTTAAAGAAAATTCCTCATTTTGAACTAAGTTATCATTCAGGCTCCCACAGTGGGCCCAAATAGGAACCCAGGGGCTTTAACAAACTTGAATCTCACCCACCTAAGGATGCTACACACCACATATCAAAACATTCTGACTGCTGGATCTGAAGAAGAAGATTTTTTAAGACAATTCCTCATTTCGAACTAAGTTACAATTCAAGCTTCCACAAGCTTCCACAGTGAGCCCAAATATGGACCTAGGGACATGGCTTGAACAAACTTGAATCTCACCCCCCTAAGGATGCTGCATACCAAATATCAAAACATTCTGACTGCTGGATCTGAAGAAGAAGATTTTTAAAGAAAATTCCTCATTTTGAACTAAGTTATAATTCGGGCTACCACAGTGAGCCCAAATATGAACCCAGGGACTTTTCTTGAACAAACTTGAATCTCACCCCCTAAGCATGCTGCATACCCAATATCAAAAGATTCTACCTGCTGGATCTTGAGAAGAAGATTTTTAAAGAAATTTGCCTGAAATGCACTAAGTTCAAATTTGGGCTCCTATACTGAGCCCAAATATTAACCCAGGGGGCTGATTTGAACAAACTTGAATCAGATCCAACCCACAATGCTGCATACCAAATATCAAAAGATTCTGCCTGCTGGATCTGGAGAAGAAGATTTTTCAAGAAATTTGCCTGAAATGCACTAAGTTCAAATTTGGGCTTCTATAGTGAGCCCAAATATGAACCCAGGGAGCCAATTTGAACAAACTTGAATCTGACCCCCCTAGAGATAATGTATACCAAATAGGAAAGAATTCTGCCTGGTGGATCTGAAGAAGAAGATTTTTTTTAATTTTGGAAAGAAATTCATGGGTGCTATCAGAGTTATGCTCCTTGTGGTGCCCCCTGTCGGTGCGGCAAGTTTATTTGTACAAGTTTCAATTGACATATGATAGGGAACATGCACACCAGATTTGGTTCAATTTGATCCAGTAGTATGGGAGGAGTAGTCGATAATGTAAAGTTCACGCCGGACGCCGGCGGACAGCAAGTGATAAGTTAAGCTCCCTTCGGTGAGCCAATAACAGATTAAAAGACTAATTACTGTTAATCCACTGGGCTTAACATGTTGATCATACTTAAAAAATCTAATTGCTATTTTTGAAGTGTGTGTGTCTGTCCGTGTGTCCATCCACCCGTGTGTGTGTGTGTGTGTGTGTGTGTGTGTGTGTGTGTGTGTGTGTGTGTGTGGTGTGTGTGTGTGTGTGTGTCCGAGCCAATAACTCGAAAACAGTTAGGGCCACAGTCATCAAACTTCACACAATTATAAAGGACCATGGGAGGATGTGTCACACACCATAGTCGGGTTCGTACCTTCAAGGTCAAGGTCACATTTCAAGGTCACTAAAAATCGGTCAATATTCGTGTCTCAGCCATAACTCAGAAACGAATCATAGTACAATTGTTAAACTTTTTACAAATGTTAAGGAGTCAGAAGGTGTGTCGCGTATAATAGTTTCCGCCGCATCTGCAAGATAGAGGTCACAAGGGTGGGGGGAGGGGGGTGGCATGTGTTACCTTAGTAACATTCTTCTTGTTTTTTATTTTTTGTGTTCAAGACGTGGCTTGTGACCCCTCACTGGAATTTGGAACGAGCTCAATGCGCATGTTAAAATGAGGGGTTGTGGGCTGTGTTTTTGTGGCAAAAAATGAAAAAGTAATGAAAATTGAATGGTGAATTTTGCAAATAGCGCTGGTCAGTTTTGGCCATTGCGTTGGGTAAGAGGTTAAGTTTCTTAATATTTGGCTCTAATATAACTGAGTAATGGTGATTTTTGTTTTTCATCTCCATATGGATGGATGAATAGCAGACAGACACAAGACCGATCGCTATATCTCCCACTTCCTGATGGTTGGGGTATTAAAACTTTATTACTGTTTCACCTATTAAAAAGACCACACAAAACATCCTCACTTGGAAAGGTCTTCAAGAGAGCTTTCCAAGGCATAAAGCTCAAACTGATATTACTGAAGCAAGAAAACGACTGCCAGCTTTCAGATGGAATTGTATAGCAAATGGATTGGCAATGAAGACATGCAACTAATAGATATTCATCTGCCTAATTAGTACTTACACACTAAATAATTTACTTGGTTCATCTGTTTTTTCTCGAAGATCGAATATTTTTAGCTGGCCTCTGGAATTTACTGTCAATATTTCTAGCTGCTTAAGGAATATAATACTATTTATGGTACAACTGTCAGCTTTGTCTGAAAGAACAATAAATATTCACTGGAATAAAATAACTCAACAAGAAATATGGTAGACCACACGAGACAACCATAAATGTTGTCATTGAATGACCTGACAACTGATAAAAAAAATTTACGCTCATTCCCAACAAAAGACAAGGGACCTGAGGCATTCACCTGATAAAGTTTCAAATGAAGGTCACATTCAGAATCTTTGGCTAGTTAACACTACAGATGAATGAAGTCATGTAATTATTTATACCTCGGTTGTCCATATCAGATGATTTTCCTAACATTTAAATACTACCCCAGTGATAATGCTTGGAATAACAGAGGGTTTCCAACATTCCCAGATTTCCAGGATAAGTGGCAAACCTTGCATTCAAACTCCCATGCATCAATATAGTATTTATAATGGCACGGCAGGGGGACAGATTCAGGAGAGGAGAAGAAGGGGAGGCAACTAGGTGATTTGTTTATTTTTTGCTTTTAGTAGAGTCTTCAACACTTTTCCAAACATGGAAAGCAGACGTCACTTGTAAACAAAATTCTTTTTCAATAACTAATTTTTTTTAATTTTTCAAGTCAAAAACATAGCTGAGAGAGCTTGTTCCAATGAGGGGTCATAAGCTAAGTTTTTGAAACAAAAAATGAAAAGTAACGAAAATTGAATGGTGAGTTTTTGTGAATAGCGCTGGTTGGTTTTGGCCATTATACTGGGTTAGGGGTTAAGCATTTTGACATTCAGATTCATTTGGAGCAAACAAAAATTACCCCATCAATCTGCTGGGAGATGGGGGGGGGGAGGGAGTGTGTTTCTTGGGTGAATTTTTTTTATGCCCTGGGCCCAAATCACTCAAAATCCTTCAAACCACATTTTAAGCCGATGGCCCACCCCATCCTAGAAACCGTAATAGGAAAAACCCAAACAAATTTCATACAATGGACCCCATCTCACCCACCCGCGCAATGTCATTAAGATAAAAAAAAATAGCATTTCTGCCAATATTGGCTGTCGACATGTCAATTTTGCTTGGTCTGCTCAACACCCTTTCAAATAAGTCCTCAGGCCAGTTGTTGCTAATCTCAACAAAGTAGTAGTGATTACTGGTTAGGGGCTTTGAGTGTGGATTAAACAGATATTTGCCAAGGGGGTCTCCTAAAACTATAGATAACAATGATTCTGACAGTGACAGCCAAGCTAGAAACTTAAAAAATTTATAGTAATTTATATATTTTTTATACTTACCAATGACCCATACTTAGCTGGTGCTAACTCTAAAATATCTTAGGCCAAATAAAAATTTTACCACCCAATCCTCAAAATTTGCATCTAAAATCTAAAATTACATGTCCTATATGGTCCTCCATACTTTTACTCCACTGCGCATGCGCAGTGTCAAGAAGGTCTCGAAATTGCCGCCAAAAGTCATTCTTACAACCACTGCCTGGTATAAACTGTGGTGACAACTGGCATAACAGTTGTCATGATTCCTCACAACTGTAGCGACGGTCCTGTTTTCTTAGTAGTGTTTGATCATCGGGAAATGCGATTTAGTGAAGGATTGCATCAAAGCTCTATGATGCGTAAAGGCCACTAGTCAGGAGTAACCCAGGTCAGGTGTAATTTTGGGACCTAATCACTGCTTTTTCCCTTCTACTCTGCCTACTTTCAATATTAATACAACGGAATATTTAACCCTGATGTTAGTCATTGTATTGTCGATTTCCCTCTGAAAGTTAAAAAATTCATAGTAATTTATATATTTTTTATACTTACCAATGACCCAGACTTAGCTGGTGCTAACTCTTAAATGTTTAGGGCCAAACACAAATTTTACCCCCCAATCCCCAAAATTTGCATCAAAAACTGAAAATTACATGTCTTATATGGTCCTCCATACTTTTACTCCACTGCGCATGCGCTGTGTCAAGGAGGTCTCGAAATTGGCGCTATTATCATTCTTACAACCAGTGCCTGGTAAGCATTATGTACGCAGCGGGGAGGCAAGAGTTCCCAACTCCTGGGAGGGCCATCCCCGTCTGGGGCATTGGTAAGTATAAAAAATATATAAATTACTATAAATTTTTTAAGATTTTTATACTGTACCAATGACCAAGACTTAGCTGAATAGTAAAAAGGTTGGAGGGCCTAGGACATAAGGAAAATCCAATAGACTCAATTACCTATAACCAACCTATCCCCTCAATGAGAAAAGGAGAGATAGGCTAAATGTATCTTTCTTATTTGTATCAAAAAAGAAAGACACAACAATCTGTAATTGAGCACAATAACATCTAGTTTTACCCTTTATACTAATATTTTTTAAAGGAAAGCCAATAAATATGGGAGTCTAGCGAAATGAGACTCTCTATACTCATTTAAAAGTGTTAGAAGAATGTATATTAACGCCCAATTAATCACGTGATATATACAGATACTTCACACCAATCAACACTTAAAAAATATTACACCGATGAGTAAACATAAGCTTTACCCTTTAAAATCATCTCGGAACCGACTCGGAATAACTGACTCCAAGGGAGGTATTCCCTTGCTTTACACTATAAAGCAGGTGACCCAAGGGAACACCCCCCCCCCCCACCCCTTCCCTTGCCCTGGATCAAATACTCCAGAGCAAAGAGGGTAGCAGGACAAAGTCACTGCCGGAACCGAAAGCCTATACACATAAAGTTGCCACTGTTTAGTAGACGACATTCTGAGTAATAGATCTGCAGAAAGGACTCAATATTCTCAGACACAAAATCGTGAAAATGGAGGGCTAAGACCAATATGTAGCCCTCATTAGAACTGTAATATCAACATTATTAGCTTAAGCCTATGATGTAGAAGAACTCTTACTTCATGAGCTTAAAACCAACGCACAGACTGCTGAATGAAGATATAATCATTAGCAGGACTGATAGTAGATTGAAACCCTCTGACCATAGAATGGACCGCAATGTGGAGGAAGCTTCCACGGCATGTCCCACAACAGACGCCTGAGTAAATTAATCCTCAGTCTTTGTGGATATAGAGGATCTACCAACAGAATTGCATGGAAATAATTACATTGAGCAATATCTGCTAAATCAACGGCATTGGAAGATACGTATATCTTATTATTCCGTTTCACAAAATCGTTAGAGTGTTTACTGCAAACGCTCGGAAAACCAAACATTGTGACATCTATATCTGCAAATGATTGTTGAGATGCGTTGCGAAAAAGTCGATCATTGGCCACTCTCCTGGTAGCAATCTGATTGAATACTGGTTTGTTGAAAGTCCATTCTGGTGGAAACAAACGACCCCTCCGTGAAGGGAGTCCGCTAATACATTCAGACGACCCAGAATATGACGGACGAATAGAAGAACTTGATGGTCTAGTACCAATCGAAAGATTCTTTCCGTTAACATGAATAACAGGATGGAATGAGAGCCTCCATAATTCCGAAAATACGCTAATACCGTCGAGTTGTCGGACAGAAGGAGCATATGAGCATTCCGAAAAACGTTCAATAACGTAGCGCAAGCCAAAATGACATCATTCTTTGCCCATGCATAGATTATGACCAAATCACGGCGACTATACTGTATGCCGACATGTTGTTTAATGTTCTGGTATCAGGTGAGTTCAGTCCAATGCGAGTTTGACCAGGAGACTTAAGCAAATTTGGTGAATTTGGCCCAATTTTGTTTGGCCCCCTTAAAAGTGACTTTGGCCTAGACTGAAGTAGCTGTTACTATGTTCGGACCTCCTTTATACTACTGGTGATTTCGGACCTCATTTTAATAAGAAAATGAAAGTGTCAATGACACTGTAGCTCAACTTGTCAACACATGTACATGTATAGTATGTGACACAGCAATGACAAACATCTAGGTAATGACCTGATAACAAAGGTACATATAAAGTATTGTAACGGTCTGTACATAAATACTGACCGTAGCCTGTAACAAATGTATAGGTAAAATATTGTAAAGGTGGGTGACAGTCAGATGCTAAACTAGAAAAGAAATCTTTGAGTCCCAGAGTGGGTCTGACTGAACCCCAAAATATTTGTTCTCATAGCACAGTGATAACAAAGGCACCCCAAAACACACTCATTCCTGTCCCAAGGTGAAAACAAAGGTACCCAAGAAGTTTCGTGAAGATCAGTTCATAAATATGAGCTGTATAGAAGTTGTGACAAAAAACTGATTGGACCTAATTTCAGTACAAAATGGCCACCGGCAGACATCTTGAATTTTGGGCCGCACTCAGAAACACTCGTTCTCGTCCCAAGGTGATAACAAAGGTACCCAAGAAGTTTTGTGAAGATCGGTTGATAAATACAGCCTCTAGCCCGAGCCGTATTGACATGTGCACTTACAGTGTATAAATAGCACTAAATAAATCAAAATTCATCTAATTTGCATAATTTCTGCATGAGAACAAAACCAATACTGTATGTGATGTATTCCATTTTACTAAACATTCAAACAAAAATTTATCCAAATCAGATCTTTCATATAGAAGTTCTGTACAAAAGACTGATTGCACTAATTTTGGTACAAAATGGCTGCTGGTGGCCATCTTGAATTTCGGACCACACCCAAAAACACCCGTTCTCATCCCACGGCGACAACAAAGGTACCCAAGAAGTTTCGTAAAGATCGGTTCATAAATAAGGCCTCTAGTCTGAGCCATATAGAAGTTGTGTACAAAAAACTGATTAGACCTAATTTCGGTACAAAATGGCCACTGGCAGCCATCTTGAATTTTGGACCGCACTCAGAAACAATCGTTCTCGTCCCAAGGTGATAACAGAGGTACCCAAGAAGTTTTGTGAAGATCGGATGATAAATACAGCCTCTAGCCCGAGCCGTATTGACATGTGTACTTACTGTGTGTAAGTAGCACTGAAATAATCAAAGTTCATCTAATTTGCATAATTTCTGCACGAGAAAAAAACCTGTATTATATGTGATGTATCCCATGGTACTAAACATTCACACACAAAAATTTTCAAATCAGCGCTTTCATATGGAAGTTCTGTGCAAAAATCTGATTGCACCTAATTTTGTACAAAATGGCTGCCATCAGCCATCTTGAATTTCGGACCACACCCCAAAACACTCGTTCTCGTCCCACGGTGATACCAAAGGTACCCAAGAAGTTTCGTAAAGATCGGTTTATAAATACGGCCTCTAGCCCGACCCGTATTGGCATTTGCACTAACAGTGCTGAAAGTAACACTAAATACATCAAAGTTAGTCTAATTTACATACCAGAAAAAAACCTGTATTATATGTGATGTATCCCATGGTACTAAACATTCATACAAAATATTATTCAAATCAGCGCTTTCATATGGAAGTTCTGTGCAAAAATCTGATTTCACCTAAGTCTGTACAAAATGGCCGCCAGTGGCCAAGTTGAATTTCGGATTGGACCCCAAAACACTCGTTCTCATCCCACGGTCATAACAAAGGTACCCAAGAAGTTTTGTAAAGATCGGTTCATAAATACGGCCTCTAGCCCGAGCCGTATTGAATTGTTGACGGACAGACGGACATGGCATAAGCTCAAATTTGGCTTCGCCAAAGTTGAGCTAAAAATGGTGGGGGCCACATTTTCATTGACAGGATAAAACATTTTATTATATGCTAGCCTGTGAATTATCGCAAATTATCTAAAAGATATTTCTCGATATCTATCGACTTGATGGATAACAAGGAATATCCCTCAGTAGCTTCCTAAATGTCAGGCTTCGACGTATGACTTTGCCTCGAGCGTCGCCTTGAAGGAACGATTTATTTATTTATTGGTGTTTAAGGTCACATACTTATGCACAATGGCTAATCATGACCGTGAGTTTTATGGGTGGAGGAAGCCGGAGTACCCGGAGAGAACCACCAAGCAATGACGAGCAGCTGCCAGATCCCCAACATCGTAACTGCACTGCAGCACAGGCAGGGTTAGATTGGTTGAAGACAAGTGCACCATCGACGTACAGTATGCCTTAGTACACGGTGTCATCGTGCCCCCATGTGGGCAATCGGGGTTAAGTGCCTTGCACAAGGACACAACGCGGGAGTCCGACCACTCAGACAGTCACCCATCCGAGGACTAACAGGGCTCGACATTACTTAACTTCGGTGATCAGACGAGAACTGGTTACCGCAATGCCACCATGCCCCCGAAGGAAGATCAGATGACCTTTGTTATTATTTTGAAACGTCCTTAGTTATTACTTTGAAACGTATGTGTTTGCAGTCGAATTGGGCTGAATATTGTGCAATAAAATGTCTCGTAGCATATAATAAAAAGAAAATGTACTCAATGTTAGTCAGTATCGGGAATTATCTCATGAGAGTGGACCTGAAAGTTTTATTTTTCCACGAGCACCTGCACGAGTGAAAATTTAAATTTTCAGTTTCACACAAATTTTTTTCAGTAACTTCCTAAATGATGTTACGCTTCGACGCATGACATCGCACTGAATGTCGTCTTGAAGGATCGAGCAGTTTGCAGTGAAATTGGGCTGAACATTGAACAGTAAAATGTCATGTAACATATAATAAAATGAAAATCTACACTATTTTAGAGAATATCAGGGATTATATCATACGTGTGGGCCTGAAAGTATTATTTTTCACTCGCACAAGCACTCGTGAAAAATAAAACTTTCAGATCCACACTCATGAGATAATTCTTGATATGCACTAAAACAGAGTATATATCCTCTATATATTATATACATATATATAAATGTATATATAATGTATCCTTAATTACTAATTGAGCTTGTTTTATTGAACAACTGTACCCTTTAATTGATTCATGATAGGTATTTTTGATTTCACACCAAATGTGGACAAGTTTTCAAGCGATTATTCACTTCTGAATGATATCAAAATCTCAGTTTGGGATTGTTGGGTTTGTTTTTTTTTTTCGAATGATGATCCTTGATTAACCCTTTACCCAACATGGAAAGCAGACGACACTTGCAAATAAAATTCTTGAATAACTAATTTTTTTCATTTTTTGTCTCAAAAACATGGGTTATGACCCCTCTTTGGAACGAGCTCGTCGAGCTCGTTCCAATGAGGGGTCATAACCTATGTTTTTGAGACAAAAAATGAAAATATAATGATAATTAATTGGCGATTTTTGAGAATAGCGCTGGCCGGTTTTGGCCGTTACGTTGGGTAAAGGGTTAATACAGAGTATCTTGGATTACATATCAAAGTTACATTAAAACAACACCCGCCATGGAAATATATAAAAGTCATGAGTATTGGAGGTTGCAGCTTCAGTTTCATGGAGAATCACCATGGATAACAAGTGTGTCAAATGTAAAATAACAGTCAGACTTTGTAAGCAAGGGTTACAATGGTGGAACAAAGTCATTACAATGGGCCAAACTTGCATTGGTCAGAACTCTCTCACACTCAATGTTCTAAAACACAGTAACACCAGTAAACCAACTTGAATATGACCCCTAAGGATGCCGTACACCAAATATCAAAAGATAATTTATATTTTTTGACTTGTGCTTCTGAAGAAATTTTTTTTTTAAATATTCACCATATTGCACCAAGTTAAAATTTGGGCTCCCATATGAACTTAGAGACCTGATTTGAACAAACTTGAATCTAACCTCAATGTTGCCATATGAGCGCCATAGGGATGATATATACCAAACATCTTACATTTAATCAAGAGGAGTCCTAGTAATGCCAAATACCAAATATCAAAAGATTCTGTCTGGTGGGTCGGAAGATCTTTGAAGAAAAATTCCTCATACTGCACAAAGTTAAATTTTGACTCCCACAAGGAGCCCAAATATGACTCAGGGGATTTAATTTGAACAAACTGGAATCTGGACACTCTAAGGTTTCTGCATGCCATATATCAAAAGATACTGACTGATGGAACTGAAGGGAAAGATATTTAAAGGCATTTCCCCATATTACACTAAGTTCAAATTTAGGTTGATAAAGAGAGCCCAAATATGAAACCAGGGACTTGATTTGAACAAACTGGAATCTGATCCCACTAAGAATACTGCAAACCATATATCTAAAGATTCTGACTGATGGATCTGAAGAAGATTTTTAAACATTCCTTATATTCACTAAGCTAAAATTTGGGCTCCCACAGGCCATCTAAATATGACCAAAGGAACTTGATTTGAACACAGTTGAATCTGAACCTTCCAATGATGCTGAGTATCAAATATCAAAACATTCTGACTGGTAGATTTGAGGAAGAAGATCTCGAAAGAACATTCCTCACATTGCACTAAGTTACAGTTTGAGTTCCCATAGGGAGCACAAATATGGCCCAAGAAACTTGATTTGAATAAACCTGAATCTGACCCCTAAGGATGCTCTATACCGATCATCAAAAGATTCTGACAGGTGGATCTGAAGATGATTCTAAAAAACATTTCCTCATATTGTACGAAGTTAAAATGTGGGTTCCCTGCGGGAACCCAAATATGAACCCAGGGACTTCGTTTGAACATACTTGAATCTCATCCCACTAAGGATGCTACATACCAAATATCAAAAGGCTTCAACTGATGGATCTGAAGAAAAATATTTTTTGAAAATATTCCTTATATTATATATACTAACTTAAAATTAGGGGTCCCACAGCAAGCCCAAATATGACTCCAGGAAGTGATTTGAACAATCCTCAAGCTGACCATCCTAAAGATACAGTACCAAATATCAAGAGATTTTGACTAGCAGATTTGAAGAAGATTCTAAAATAAATTCCCTCATATTGCATCAAGTAAAAATTCAGGTTCCAATAAGGAGACCAAATATGAAGCCAAGGACTTGTTTCGAACAAACCTAAATCTGACAACTCTAAGGATGATGAATACCAAGAATAAAAGTAATTTGTAATTCTGGAGGAGATTTTTTTAATTTTGTGAACAAATTTTGGAGGTGCTAACAAAAGTATGCCCCTTGTGGTACCTGCTGAAGGCTGAAGGCTGAAGGCTTTATTTGAACAAACCTGAATTGACATATAAGGAAAATGCATATCAAATTTGGTTTAATTCGGCACACTAGTTTAGGAGAAAAAGTCAACAATGTGAAGTTCACGCCACATGGATAGACAATGAATGGAATGTGATCACTAAAGCTCCCCCTGAGCTTTGTTTAGGTAAGCTACTAAAAAGCTAACTGGTGGTTCTGGAGATGATTTTTGAAAAATATTCCTCATATTGCACGAAGATAAAAAAAAATACAGGCTCCCAGAAGGGAACCAAATATGAACTCAGGACTTGTTTTGAACAAACTTGTATCTGATCCCTTTAAGGATGTTGTATATCAAATATCCAAAGATTCCAGATGGTGGTTCTGGAGAAGATTTTTAGAAGTATTCCTCATATTGTACAAAGTTAAAATTAAAATGACAGAGAGATTTGATTTGAACAAATTTGAATCTGACTACCTATGGATGCTGTATACCAAATATCAAGATTCTGACAAGCAGTTTTGGAAAGGAAGTTTTTGTTCAAGAATATTCCTCATGTTGCATAAAGTTAAAATTTGGGCACCTGTATGGAACCAAACTATAAACTCAACTGTAAACAAAGGGACTTGATTTGAACAAAGTTGAACCTAACCCTCCTACGAATACTGTATACCAAATATATACATCGCCCCACCACACCCCAGTATACTATAACACAACCAATAGCATTTCTTTAAAATATTTGATTCTACTGGTCCTAAGGATGGGTAATACCATGTAACGGTTCTCCTTTCGGTGCAGTTTGGGAAAGAACGAGTATTTGAAAGTATTTCTATTTTTAGCTTCAGAAACTAGAGATTTTGGTTGGGATAAAAAATCTTATCCATCCCATTATAAAGGTTAGTGTTACCCTTCAAACTTTGTTTGAACAAAATTTATTTTACACTTCAGAGGGAAGCTCGGTATCATATATTAGGTCACTGAAATAATCAGGTGTGAGATTTTTTTCAAAGTTGGAAGCATTCACTCCCCTCCCCCAAATAACAAAGCAATAACAAATCTAAGTTCATGAGAGATAACCTGGTTAAAATTGTTACAGATAAAAAATTTTGGAATATGCATATGTCTGCTTGTTAGTCATAATGTACGAGAAGTTTCGCTTCATTAATGAAGGAGGTGTTCCACACACAAAAATCTCATATACAAAACTATATTAAATCTTCTGAGTTGAAGGAGAGTTAACCTAGTAAAAATCACCACAGATCGAAAATTTGGAAAATGTGCATATTCAATCATCAGTGGCCATGTTTAAGAAGTTTCATCGAAATGAGTTAAATAATGTTGGAGAAGTTGCACACAAGAATCTCAAATGAAAATCCATAATAAATCTAAGATCATGCGATATAACCTGGTTAAAAGTTTTGCAGATGAAAATTTTTAGAATATGCGCATGTCTACTTTTTGGTCATAATGTTTGCAATGTTTGATCAAAATCGGTTAAAAATGTGGGACAAGCTGCATGTACAAGAATGTACAAACGTACAGTCCGACTGACATACAGACAGATATACAGATGGATGTATTAGGCATTGACAATATAGCCTGCACTTCTCCAAAGCGGGTGTATAATTAAGTCAACCAGAAAACTGTTTCCCCAACTTGTCACAAGCAACACATTTTTATGGCAATGGCAAACCTTCTTCAGATTTTTTGCTTCTTGAGAACACTTTTTCAACTCGGATAAGTGTTATGGCCTTCAAACGGGTATCCCAGTACCAGATGTTTTCTAAACTAGAATAAATGAATCTTGGCAGTGGTTGTTTCTGAAAAGTTAAAAAATTTATAGTTATTTCTATATTTTTTATACTTACCAATGACCCAGACATAGCTGGTGCTAACTCTTAAAATATAGGGCCAAACACAAATTTTGCCCCCCAATCCCCAAAATTTGCATCTAAAACCAAAGAAAACATGTCCTGAAAGGCCCTCCACACTTCGCCTCTACTGCGCATGCGCAGTGTCAAGGACGTTCCGAAATTGGCGCCAGTAATCATTCTAATAACCAGTGCCTGGTAAGCGCTATGTACTCAGCGGGGAGGCAAGAGTTCCCAACTCCTGGGAGGGCCATCCCCGTCTGGGTCATTGGTAAGTATAAAAAATATAGAAATTACTATAAATTTTTTAACATTTTTATACTGTACAAATGACCCAGACATAGCTGAATAGTAAAAAGGCTGGAGGGCCAAGGACATAGAGCAAAATGGAATACGCTCAATAAAATAAAATAGAGTCATCCCCTGTAGGGAAAAAGAAGTAATAGGCCTTACATGTATCTTTCTTATTTATGATAAATTAGAAAGATACAACACCTTCCAAAATTGAGCTTCATACATCCATGTACTCTATTAATATCCAATATAATCCTTATACTAATAATTTTTAAAGTAAGCCAATAAATAAAGTAAGTCTAGAGAATAGAGACTCTTATACTCCTAAAAGTGTCTGAGGATTGCATAATCATGTCCGTTGACATATGCAATATTCAAAAGCTATATTTTAAAAACTAAGACTTGAATGAGTTTTAAAAACCTAAACTTCTCACTAAACAACCATCCCAATAACAGCTCAGAATTACTAACTCCGGAGGAGGTATCCCCTTGTTTTCATAGTAAAACAGGTGACCCAAGGGAACACCCCCCCCCCCCCCCCCTTTTTCTTGCCCTGGGTCAAATAGCCCAGAGCGAAGAGGGCAGCAGAACGGAGACACTGCCAAAACAGAGAGCCTACCTAGCTATAGTAGCAACTGTTAAGTGAATGACATTCTGAGCAGTAGATAATAGACCTAAGAATAGAGGCCTCCAGAAATGGACTCGATATTTCAGAGATAAAAATTCATGAATGTGGATGGCTGAGCGCAATGAGCGGCCTTCAAAAATCTATAATAGCGACACTATTAATGTAAGCCCAAGAAGTAGAAGAACTCTTACTTCATGAGCCGAAATCTTAAGCACAACTGCTAAGTCAATGATATACCATAAGCAGTACCGATAGTTAATAGAATCCATTAACAATAAAATGGAGCGTAACGTCCTTTTACTAGGCATCAAAGACAGAAGAAGCTTACGCCCATAGTAATAAACAGATATCTGTTTATAAATACATAAACTCTACCCGGAAAGAGTAAAGGCCTATACCCATACGAAGACGGAAGGACCTTAAAAATAATAGGTTCCGGATAATAGGAGCCTAACTCTTATGCAAAAATCCAACCTAAATAGTAACGGAAGTAGTGATTCCGAAACTACGAAAGTGAAAATCATCCATCGATAGTGCATGAAACTCACTGACTCTACAGTAAAAGAGAAACCAACAGAATTACTGTCTAAAAGGTCAGAATTTGAAAACTACTGTTTCCAGAGGCTCAAATGATTACTTAGCTAAATAAGAACCGAAGTTAAAATCCATATAGGAATTTAATCTAAAGATTCTAAGTCTATTTATCAAAAAGTTACTAACTGACTTAGATAAAGAGACATAAGACTCAATTGTAAACTATCGTAGAGTGCATAGGTATGAGGTAACATAAACCTATAACCTTAATAATAACAGGCTGCAGTAGATCTTGTCAAACAAGAATACTAAAAAATTGCAATGAGTAGTATGGAGGGATCAACAATATGAACATAATGATCCCTACACCAACGACGGAAGAGCCTCCACTTTAGCCACATAGAATAGCGAAGAAGAGGATCTCCTATAGTAAGAAATCGCGTCCAAAGCTCGTCCAGTACAGTGCTTACAATGTAATACGGACCACACAACAGAATACATGAAGGTTGTGACCTTGCGGGTTGTGATAAAGATGACACGATTTACCCAGTGAAAAAAGATCCTCACATAGAGGAAGATTTCACGCTAAGACCCACAGTAGACAAGAGAGTAAATTACCCATGATCTCTGTGAAGATAGAGATGCTATCAACAGAAATGTATTGTGGTTGTTTATCTTAGCAATACCTGCTGAAACAACAGCGCCGGAGGATACGCGTATCCTATCATTCCGTCCTATAGATCAATAGAGCGTTAACAACATTAGCTCAGAGATCTGGACAAGCCAACACATACG
The DNA here is from genome assembly GCA_031216915.1 of Pictodentalium vernedei. Lineage (NCBI taxonomy): Eukaryota > Metazoa > Mollusca > Scaphopoda > Dentaliida > Dentaliidae > Pictodentalium > Pictodentalium vernedei. The sequence continues at coordinate 177,967,574 of CM062296.1, forward strand.
TCTGCAATTGATTAGCAAGCTGTGTCGTAAATAAATCATCATTGGGTGCTCCCATAGATAGCAAATCTGATTGAATACTTGTTTGTTGAGAGTCCATTTTGACAGCAACAAGCTACCCGTAAGAGAACGGGAGTCCGGTAAAACAATCAGACGACCCGGAATATGACTGACCAAAACAGAACTTGGTGTACTATAACCAACAGACGGATCCTTTCCATTAAATTGAATAACGGAAACGAAAGAGTGCCTCCCTGGTTCCGAAGATACGCCACTACTGTCGAATTAAAGGACAGGATTTGGGCATGCGTTTCTGAATAATGTTCATGCAATGACATAAAGCAAGCCTCAAAAACATTATTCCGCGGAAGAAAACTGGTTGCTAAGAGACTGCGGAACCCAAAGACCCTGGCACTTCGAATCCGTAGGGATCAGTATTATATCCCAATCTGTTTGACTGGCAACCGTCATAACAGCCACACTCGGGTCCGGCAACTGCGGTGGCACTCTCTGAGTCAACCACCGAATGTTTGCCCCAGTCTGAATCTTTTGTAACACTAGATAGACAAGAGAACGTGTAAATCGAGCAATTCATGGATTGCCGAAAAGTTGCAGTCGAAGAGAAGCTCCTCCGAGAACGAAGCGACTCTGAGAGAGTTCTTAACCTTACTATCCACGCGTGTGGATGTAGCTAGGGCTGCGTCACGTCTAACCAACTCCAATCAGCCACTGAAGGGCGGAGTTATACGTGAACAAACTACTGCCCTCAAAAGAAATTACATTGAGAATAATATCCCGTAAATCTTTTCTTGAAGACGTAATGATAACGCCTCAGTAAGGCGGATTACGTATGATAAAGTGTCTAAGTTAAGTCTACTATACATCATGTCGTTTCCAACATTGAAGTTGGAAAAAGACATAAACGGCGAAAAAGAATATATCCAGTCTTTAACCACACCGTCTAGACGCATATGAACTCTCGGTATGCCCTGCTCTGCCCAAATAAACTATTCGTATAAATGATAAAATGGCAGAAATGAGCAACGCGGACAAGAAACTAAACTATCATGCTTGGTAGCAGGCTTGTATATATATATATAGCGTCGAAAAATAAAACACATGTTGTAATGACAATATTGGACTGCGTCGGTAAGTCAGGGACAATGTCCCTGAACCGATCGAAAAATCCGAGTCCAATGACGCTATAAGTCTCTTATCCAAGATCGCAGCAATGAAGTCCGAAATAACAATCACTGGAAGATAATGCCAGAAGATATGAAAGGCAGTTTCAATACTACTAAAGGGAAAACTCGAAATCTTTCGAATCCCTTTCGCCATCCTGTCGGACCCTATAAAGCGTTCGGTCGTCCGTACCTGATGCAACCGCGGACCGCACCGACCCAGCGCCGTCGGATAATTCCTGATTCGACCGAGAAACTGTCAATTGCTGGGATGCTGCGAAACAACTGTGCTAACTCGGATAGCACGTCCGTCACTGAGGCCTGAGGAGAAGCGGTCTTACGATGCATTGCCGCTGGAAGCTCCGTGATCGTTACCCCGTGCATACTACCAATATGCGAGCGAACGGAGTGTATAGGCCTCGTGTCCCTTGGCTACCGGATGGCGCGACCTATTCGCCGTGGTATCACTGAATGACGAAACTGATCGGATACTTGAGGTCACGTAGCCAATGTGCGGTCGTGTGCCCTGCTGTGAGGATGAGGAAGCATTAAGGACAGTCTCTCGGACTGTCAATATAACGGAGCGGTCCCCTATGTTGTTGGACAAGAGAGGGACCTCTCTCGCTCACAGCCCGGACGGACCTGGACAAGCCAGGAACCGGACTAACAGGCTTCCTCCGATCTGTCCTCAATCTGCCGTCACTGGGTGAGTACTAAAGTAATTAAAGTGCTCGCATCACCCAAATCTCCTTTCTAGACCGCAACGGACGAACCCGGCAGCTGAACCATTCGATGAATGTACGCTACACCGGGTGAGCTAGCGAATGTCACTCCGTAGGCGATAGACATAATCCATGAGCACTTATTGCCGCTAGCTCTTCATTAACTATGACGACAGAGGCACACTTTTGAAAGACATCTCCGTAAGTTTGCGAACAAGAAACCAGAAATGCTTGGTTATAGCAAGCATAAAATAATAATATATATAGCGTCGTTCAATAATTCGAAAGTTTGTGTGACATTATTGGACTATGTTGGAACTGAGGGACGATGTCCCTGAACCGAACCAAAAATTTCTAAGTCCACCGACGCTATCAGTTTCTTATCCGGCATCGCAGCATTCTGGTCCGACGAAAGCAGCTGTAGAAGACCAAGTCAGATGACATACACAACAGCATATGTTGTTCCGAAAGGGAAAGCTCGAAATCCTCCAAATCCCTTTCGGTATCCCGTCGGACCGGATGAAACTTTCGGACGTCCGTACCCGCTTCCGCGGAGCGTCCCGACCCAGCATCGTCGGATAAAAAATATGCGACAGATTCAGTTGATGCTGGGATGCTGCGATAAACTGTGCTATTTAGGAAAGCACGTCCGTTCCCGAGGCCTGTGCAGTAGCGGTCTTACGATGCATTGCCGCCGGAAGCTCCGTGTACGTTGACTCCCGCACACTTCCTATGCGAACGTCCGGAGTCTGCAGGCCTCGTGTCCCTGGCTACCGGATGGTGTGACCTGGTCGCCGAAGAATCCTTGATCGGCGAAGCTGGTAATATATCGGCGGTCACGCAGCCAAGGTGCGGTCGTGTGCACTGAGAGAAGAGGAAGCCTTAGCAGTCTCCGCGGACTGCCTATACAACGGAGCGTCCCGAGCGACGGACGTATGCTCCGCTTGCGACACATTTTGTACCACAACATCTGGGGCCAGATGTTGTTGAACGAGAGAGGGGCCTCTCTCGCTTGCTGTCCGGAAGGACCGGAACGGGCTATGAACCGGACTAAAAGGCTTCCTCCGTTCTCCCTCCGATCCGCCGTCACTGGGTGTGCATTAGGTTGATTTATAGTGCTCGCATCACCCCAAAATTCCTTCTAGACCGCAACGGACGAACCCGGCTGCCGAACCATTCGGTGAATGGACGCTACACCGGGCGAGCTAGCGGACGTCAAAGGCCGTCGAACCTACTAGGGTCCTCTTAGGCAATTGGCGTATTACATGAGCACTTTTCCGCTAGCCCTTCATTAATTGTGACGACGGAGGCACACTGTTGGAAGACATCACAGATACATCACCCTAATCTTGATCGTCTGAAATAGAAATTGATAAAGTAGAGTGACCCTGCGGGGAAAGGACCGGAGTGTCCAATTCCCCAATAACATACCGTGACATACGCTTCCCATATTGTCATCGAAATCATACGATACAGAACAGGAGTTAATGCGAGTACACTGACCACATATAGAATGATTTTAAAGTCAGAGGAAGACTTCCTTTTAATACAATTGATCAATATCCTTTCAATGTGAAAAGAAAACAAGTCCTGGTACTCGCACTAACCCCTGGCAATAAAAATACATAATAATAATATGATCCATTAATATAGAAAAAATAATTGAAATCAAAATATTTTGAAAAAATATTTTTTTCAGAACAGCCCAAGTTTCTGAAAAGTAACGTTGAGCCCCAATGGATCCCAAGCCTAAGTGTGGACAAAAATTTTAAAAATATTTTAAACAATTTATTCAACACTTACGAACAATTATAATGTATCTAGTTATGATTAAAATAACATCAAGATATTATTTTCCAAAAATCCCCCCCTCACACAGAGGGCTGTTGTAAATGTAAACAATGAGTGTAAAAACACTAAACTAAGACTCCAGGCACCCAGGCCCGAAATCAGTTACCAAAAATACACTATCTGATGCAAAACAGAGACTTCCAGGGAAGAAACTGCAGAACATCAGATGGTAGATGCAGAACACAATGCCTAACCACCCGTAGGTGAAGACGTAAACATGGGGAAAATAACAGAATTCATTCTGTTATTCAGCTAAAACACCCAAGAAAATTTAGTAATAATAATTACAAAAACTATGCCAAAAGCATGGGAGAATAGCAAGGGGGGACTTAAAGGACAGGGAGAGAGGAAAACACTTAAGAAACAGTGTAACTAAATAATCAGAATGACAACAAAATGGCTGCTGCCTCGAAAATAGGTAACTTAACATAATTTCATTAAAAAATTTTAAGTTACAGCCCTGATAATATTCTGTCACACATTTTTTCCTCTCCTCCTTCTCTATCCTCCTTAGAATCACCATTTCACTAATATTTATGTGTCTGGCATCATTTAAACTGAGATTTACAAGCACAAAGATCAGTCAGATGTTAACTGATGAAGGGCCAAACTTAGAATGATTAATGGCGCCAATTTCGGAACGTCCTTGACACTGCGCATGCGCAGTAGAGGCGAAGTGTGGAGGGCCTTTCAGGACATGTTTTCTTTGGTTTTAGATGCAAATTTTGGGGATTGGGGGGCAAAATTTGTGTTTGGCCCTATATTTTAAGAGTTAGCACCAGCTATGTCTGGGTCATTGGTACAGTATAAAAATATTTGCAATTTTGAATCTGACTGCACCCTACGTGTGCAAGTGCAATAGCACGTTAAAACTGAAAGTATGTACATACAATATCAAAGCCCTGAAGCCACAGCCTTCTGAGAAATTAAGCTAAATACAAATCCTCACACAACTGGGCTCATACAACTGTTGCAAAAGTCAACTCACCATTTCTTCTGAAAGGCTGTTTTTGTCCTATATTTAATACACATATACAACCATCTTCACCTCCCGTAACAATTAGTTCATCGCCTCTGGAAGCTAGACAAGTACATGGACAGGAATCGATAGCCGTGTGATGAACTCTGTTCCAGTGTTGTGCTTCATCAATAGTCTGCAAAAAAATTCTGATGAACGTCAATAAAACAAGGTTCAAACACCACACCAAGCTCACCACTTTCAAGGACCTTTAACTCTGCCGGTTGTAGGTGGATTTTCCTGCCAAGTGCAAAAATACCCTTCTACCTAGTCAAGATATAATCCTGGTTATCTGTTAACAAACTACACAACTATAAATAGAAGCAGACCTTTTATCAATCATTTCTTGATGCCAGTCTTTATTTAATTTTTCATCAAATCAAGTCATGGCTGCTTCACAGCAACCATGACTTGATTTTATGAGAAACTCAAGAAAATATGTAAGAGTTAAAAGACTTTTTCAAGCAATTTCCATTTTACTTATAATTTTTTTTTTATTACTCATAATTGTTACCAATTGATATAATGGCTTGTGCATATTCAGGCCTGGAATTTCGAAGCTCACCTGCCATCCATGCAAACACAACATAAGGATGGAGAAAAAAAACTCGCACAAATCGCTCCATTCCCAAAATTCAAAACATTGTCCAATGACTCACAAGATCACAATTCATTGTTATCACTGATGCTCGACTTGGGTTAAATAAATCACAGTCCGAACTAGAGTCAACGTCGCCAAATCCAAAATTTACAGTATATCAAATTGAACAATGATTACCATGGAGCAGCAGACTGAAAGCCGACAATTGACTTCTCATCTAGCTGCAGATTAAAATATTTTTATGTGCAATGACATAGTCGGGAGTTTTATTCAAGTTTGATGCAGCATAAACCTTGCAAGTCAGAAGTTTGGAATACGGTTCTTTAGTACAGTTCTTTTATACGGCACTTTACTTCTGTTTGGTTTCAGGTCATGGCAGAACAACAAAACATGGGGAATAAAGTTATATTGAAAACTTTTATGACATGGAACGCTGACAGATAAGTCAGCCATAAAACTGTTAATCAGAATGGGATCGATTATGTTGACAAAATATGGTGTGAGTTGTGTGCCAGGCACAGTGCTAAACTGGTCGTGTCTACAGGGAAAAGAGGTTAAGTGGAGGATTTAGACTGTTTCACAATTGGGACAGAAATTGTGCAACGTAACTCAGCATCTGAATTCGTCTGCACATTCATTCACATTGAAAAAGTAAGGTATTGAGGTAATCATACACTAGTTCTGCCCATCACATTTGAACCAAGCCACAACAATGATGCCAATCAATTAAAAGAGTTTGAGGGGACTGTTCCCACTCCCCAAATGATGGCATTCCTGAATCAACGGTGGGTCTGGGAGCTTGAGTGAGTTTGTATGATTGTTTTATTTTCCTTTACAACATCTCATAAACAAAGATTACAAGTCACAATATAACTGTTAATTGACTAGCCACTTTGCCAATGAAAATTATTCAATTAACAGGAGAATTCAATCAACAGGGATTGTGTCACTTTCATGTATTCTAGAGATAAACTTAGCATTTATTCTATTATATCTTGTTTGACAGAGCTCCATGAGATCTGTCAAACAAGATATAATAGATTAAATGCCTATATTGGATGTACTGAGGCCAAATAGGTCTATAAACAAAGGAAAACTGGGGAGAGTCAGAGTAATTTCTTGACATATTACAAGATATTTTATTCAATTAACAGGAGTTTACTCTATAACCTATATTCAATTAACAGGTCAAATTTGTACTGGAGGTATGGTAAATGGTTTTGTGTTGGGAAATTATATTCAATTAACAGGGATATACAATTAAGAGATATCCAATTAAGTAGGCTCCACTGTACATTGTGTGTAGAGCTGGGAGCTTAATCACAACCAAGGGTCGGGATCAGTAGTGAGAGACTACCAAAAATCGCTACCACACTCCAATAAACACAACCGCAAATTCGGTTTTAAAATTCCAGTGTGTTTTAAAAACTTCGCGTAAAATCCTATTACCAGAATGACCACATAATTCACTTTATGATAAATGTGATATCTACGAATCTGCTGGCCACCGTCAAATAATTTCTGTATACATTTGAATGGAATTAAAAAACAAAACTGTTGTATAATACTTGTGTCAATGACATTTTCAAGACAGTAAGCCAAGATTTGGGGCTCTCAATATCAATACACAAAACTCAACATGATGTTCATTAATATTCATGACCTGTCAACACCAAGGCTGAAGCATTGTAAAATGTTCATCAGTTTATCAAATGCAGTTTCCTTTGATGAACTATAACTTACCACTTGCTCTTCATTTATACCGTCCGATATATTTATTCCTACACATAATTTTGAAAGCTTGAACATCAATATCGGTTTCAAATTCACAGTTGAAGTCATATAGAAATTTAGGGTTACAGTGACCTAAATGGGCGACTTTTACTTGATAAAATTTGGAGGGTCGGCCGGGTTATCCTAAATGCAGTTTAGAGGGTTTTTTTGGCCTGACAGGTGACAACATTACAGACATAGATATGTTATAATTATTTATTCAACTTATACAATCAACAGAAGATGCCTTGTTAGTTGTTAGTGAAAGATGTAATTATAGGGCCAATCTGATAGGTATATACAGATAGTTTCTACATGCTCATGGACATCCGAAACAGCACCTGCAACCGAGGTTTTGTGCTTTAAAAAAACGAAACTGCAGTGTAAATCCCACAACCTCCAAGCTCTAATTGTGTGGTTCAACTTTCTGTTCTTTGTTATGATTTATCATCTGGTCTCCATGCTGTTTAGAGCTGATTAAGAAAATTAATTATCTCAAGAGAGCTATTATATCCTTGTTTCCTCAGCAAAAAAAACTGGTGTGGAAAACTGGTGCTTCTATGGTAATTGCTGTGGAGCCTGTTCAATTGTGTGAAAATCACCGGGGCTGGGCAGAATCTCAATTGCCATGTATATGTAGTATGCGGCGAAGTGAAAACTTTCAAGTAACTTTAACATGTAAAAGTAGTTCAAGATACATGAGTATATAATTACAATCAACGTGCAGAATCTTTCACTCAATTAGATCATGCCAATATCATGAACCATGTGAATGCGGAGAAAAAAACTTAAGTGAGCAGGCGACTGCTCAATATGTAGAGTATGAGTGAAAATAAGATGCAACATAACCACAAACTAAGTATCCCACTGCTTCTATGTCTGTAAGAGCTGTCCAGAAACTGATGTCAGATTTCCTCGGCACTGCTGATGCTGAGGGTGAATTACCAGGGCTGTGTTTCTCAGGATGGCAATTTTGGGCTTCTCTCAATTTTAGTGATAGTGATAAACTAGAGGTGTAACTGTCCCAATGGGACTAAGAATACCTCCCCCCCCCCCCCCACCCCCACATTGCATATTATGCAGGTTGCAAAAAAATCTGTGTCAAAACAGGGCAACAACTCTGCTAAAAAGATGAGTCCGGCCAATCTAAAAATCACAGGTGCACTGGTTCCCATATTGATCAATCTTTGTGACCACAAAAAAAAACTGACTGAAAATTGAAGGCATGCACCTCTGACAAATTATGCTCAAGAAACAACAAATTCTATTGAAGTTTTGTAAATACACGAGATGCTCAATCTCATGCTCTGCTAATTTTAGAAATGTGCTTGCTGTTTTTCATACTCAGACTGATAGTTTTAGGACAATGACATTCTTGTAAATGAAGCGAAAAAAAATAAATAATTAGGGTCATGACCAAAAATAGGGATGATTGGGTTACTGGAACAAATTATTTATAGTTGGGACTTACCTTCTGTGCCATATTTGAAAACTACTGACTAATAAAGAACCGAAAAAAAAGCCCTAGACAAAATTGTGTCCACAAACATGCTCGGGACAAAATTGTGTCCACAAGTACACATGGGACAAAATTGTGGCTACAGCTACCACCAAACACCCCCTCCCCCTTCTGTGAGGAAAGGCCTAGCTACCTGTCGGGGAAACTGCCTCCTTTATACCTTAAACCCTGTATCAACAAGCACAAGCCTCCTTGTAGGGGAAATCCTTGTGCAACAACTGAGGGGACATGAAGGTATAAACAAGAGCTATTGCTGAAGACAACTATACCTCACTGCAGTGCTGGACTGATGCAGCATCAATGAATTAAAAACAAAGTAAGGACTAAAAAATCACGAAAAATTGTCAAAGTAAAGGCCATAACTCTGGTAGAAAATAAAAATAGGCAAGTTTTTTTAACATGTGAAGGAGCGGCTTATCACAAGGATCCCTCGAACCAAATTGCATTGAAAGAAATCCATGCATTCACTACTGAGATATTGCTGTGGATGGATGCACGCACAGATGCATGTAATCCAGTTTTTCTCCCCCCCCCCCCCCCTCCCCAATTCTCTTCAAGACTGGGGGTACAAAAATGATAAATTTAAAGTAATTTGTATATTTTTTTATACTTACCAATGGCCCAGACTTAGCTTAGCTGGTGTAGCTTAGCTGGTGCAAACTCAATATTATCAAGGGCCAATCACAAATTTTGAACCTCCCAACCTCCAAAATTTGCATACAATACTGAAAATTAAAAGTCCTATTTGGCCCTATTAATTATTGGTGCTTAACATCACTTCAGTAGCTAAGGCTATCGTGGCGATCCCGGTTATTAACAGCGCAAGCTTCTAACGTATGTCAGAGTCGGAATACATAGCTAGGTCGAAAACCTGTGATATAACATGTACAACAATACACTTGTTCAATTGAATCCCAATGGAAAGTATCTGAAGAGCAAACATGCTTCTAAGGCAACCAACAGGCGACCCAGTGCAGGTGTACAATTAATTCCAATAATGAAACTACAATTGAACCGTGCGAATATACGAGAATGTGTACCGTCTCTCGTAGAAACCTGGATTTGAACATGGAACAAGCTATGATTAACAGACTCGTCACAGACCGTCCCCGAAAGAATTCACTGTTTCCTAGGTCCGTAACAACCAATGACAGTTCAGAGAAAGAATATACTATTCCGAATAATGATGCCAAAATTGAGAACGTATGCATAGATGGCCTATTGGAAGTTCCATAACTGATCCAAACTAGAGGTACTGTGAGCAAGCTCACAAAGTGATACCCCCCGCGCATGAAATGTATAAGTTAGATTATCTCCCCTTGGAAATGTCAGAACGGAATTATATTGCTTCATGCACATCTTCATATGGAGTTCTTCCATTGTGTAAAGTTTCATGAAAATTCTTCTAACGGTTTAGGAGGAGTTGCGCTTATAAGGATGGACAGACACATAAGTTTGATTATCTCCCCTTGGAAATGTCAGAACGGAATTATATTGCTTCATGCACATCTTCATATGGAGTTCTTCCACTGTGTAAAGTTTCATGAAAATTCTTCATACAGTTTAGGAGGAGTTGCGCTTATAAGGATGGACATACGGACAGGTGTTCTAACAAATGAGTACTTATGTGGCTATTTTATGGACATATTAGGTGGCTAACCTAAAACACATGTCCAACATAATAAAACAAGTTTTGGGGGGAAAATTTTTGGGGGGTCAGCTAAACCTAACCCTACCCTAACCTGACCCCAACCCTAACCCTTATACTAACCCTAACCACATAACTCTAACACCCCTTCACTGACCCCCACCCCACCCCACCCCACTCCTAAACCCCCACCCTGGAATGCCCTAACCCTACTCTACATTTATCCAAACCCCCCACCCCGTCAACCACCCTCACCCCCCACAATAAGAGATTCTGTTACGTGGCTAACAGACTTTAACCACAAAAATATCCTGTTTTACTAACTCGTAGCCACATAAGTAGTCATTTGTGTGTGCGGACAGATGGACGGACGGACGGATGCATGGACGGACGGATGGACGGACGGACAGGGTGATTCCTATATACCCCCCCCCCCCCCCAAACTTTGTTTGCGGGGGGTATAATTACACCAAAATTCTCATGAGCTCTACAAGCAGAGCAAGAATGTATATAATCTGTTCATAATGCGTCTGCCTAATAAATACACATATTATGCACGCGAGCAATGAAATCCCACATGTACTCATCTCAATACAGCCTGTATCCACGGTATGACTGAGTGATACAAGTGTAACCAGGAATGAATAATACGACGTTATTATGCAGTTAACTGAGTAATAAACTCATACGTCTTAAGAAAAGGCCAGACCGCTCTGAGCGAAACTTTTCAGAGTGGACTAATTGCCACATTGGAGAATGTCAGCCAGATAATTGACATGTCAGCCACAAAGGTACATGAAGACAAGCAATTTTATTGATAAGGAATCATATGCTCATATATAACTTATAAACTAACAACCACAGGAAACAAACCAACTAAATAGTGGATGTGCCCATCAGGTCGCCGTTAGAACACGGCCCAGCTGCCAATCGAGGAGCCATGAAAGGCAGGTATATACTTGAATGCATTGGAGGCTTACAGGAAGAAACCTATGTCCTGCCCTGCAATCGCCTCTTAACATATAGGTGGGGGGGATGGGGGTTGACAAATAAATCCTATCGAACCCCCATCACCCGCATTACTTGAATTGCTCGTGTTAGTTATGAAATAGTATAGGAACTGCAGGGCTTCCTCACGTCTGACCAACTCCATAATGCCACTAAGGACGGAGAAGGATGTGAAGAATAAATAATACACCATATAGACATAATATCTAGTCTCTAAGGTGGAAATATAATCCACAGCAATAGATTGGATAGAAATGAAAAGGGAGACGAAAACAACGTTCTGACACACGATCATAAAAACCTAGATGAACTCCTTACGTTAAATCTGATATGAAGAAATATATTCCTGAGGGGGAGTTAGTATAGGTGTTTGAAGAAACGCTTCATTAATCACACTAGGTAAATAAGGCATCATCAATAGGGCTTATCGCCTCATATACAATGTAACTAACACCAAACCATACCAGTAGGAAGAGAATAACCTCCTCTAACATAACGGTATCCTGTCCGATAGTACAATGAACTCAGCCTAGCTGAAGCAGCTAAAGGTCTTCCTAAAAAGCCTGATAACTGCGGCCTTAGAAGCTCACTAAGGAGACTTCCAATGCCAGCCATAGCTTATAAGTCTTCATCTCCATGAAGACAGATATATCGGTGTAAGTTGCGACCTTGAAAGCTCACTGAACGGAGACTTACAACTATCATCGTGCAGGGTAGGGAATGAAGAGCCGTTATATTAACAACCCTAAAATCCCAAAGAGACAGTTGTCTCACGAGAGATAATTATTTCAGTTATGTGACTGCATAATTACTGAAAAACATCGCTCATGATTCAAGCTCGGTTCCTATGGTGTAAACAATAAGACTCAAGTCTATGACAACTCGGAAAACAAACCGAAAAGCACTCTACCTTTAGCGGATTTATTCCCAAAAGACAGCAATCAGAGCCTAGCTAACGTAGCTAAGAAGTCTTCATCTCCGTGAAAACAGATATCTCAGTGTAACTTGCGACCTTGAAAGCTCATTAAATGGAAACTTACAACAACCGTCACGCAAGGTAGGGAATGACGAGCCGCTATTCTAACAGCCGTAATCCCCAAAGAGACAGTAGTCTCAAGGCAGCTATGCATTTATGAGTCTTCATCTGCGTGAAGACATATCTGTGTCACTTGCGGCCTTTGAAAGCTCACTAAATGGAGACTTACAACACTAGCCGCTAATGTATAAGAAAAGACCAATGTAACAATATATAAGGCTACCACGGCGTCCACAATGGCATTAAATGTCCAGACGCCAAGGAATACAACACCGAGAAGGAAAAGACGTACTTATTCCCTCTAACAGCTCTATTCCAAACAAGACAGCTGTCTCAACCTAATTATGCACTATGGAACCTCTATTCGTAAAGAATAGGGCATAGCATTTCTTATACTATTGCTAAGGCAAGGAAGGCATCGTTAATCGGGACAAAAGCCCTTGACACCTGAGCCAAAAGAACCGGGGATGAAAGATCTTCGTCTTTCCATCGCCCGGTATGGTAAGCTGTTTTTGCCTAGCAAATGCAGACTTATATTTAGGTGGAACAATATTCCAAGAGCTTAAGACTAAAATTTCATAGTCTTAAAGTGCCCTTCTTCGAGGGATGGAGACTCTCACTCCGTAGCCCTCTCACCATCCAAATGTTCCATCTGAAAATATGGTCAACTCCATCTGACTGAATGGATGACTGGGCCAACGCAGCACCGTCCGACAGCTCACCACTGGAGCCTGTTAAATGGTAGTACAAGCGACTACTGGAATGCTGCAATACCCAGAGCAATCTGCGGCAGCCGGTCCGTGACCGAGGCCAGCAAGCAATGATAATCCACTTGTTACCATAAGCTGCTCAAGGGATGGAGAACTGGCTCCAAATCCTCGACACGTCTCGTATAAAAATGTCTCGAATGACTAGCTATTGACCCGAACATGCGAAGTCATATAGCTAGTCTGCGGGTCAACATGCCTCATTAATGAAGCAGGGGAAGATGTCATAGCTGCAACCAGATCTGGATGCAGTGTGAAAGGAGCATCCCGAACCACAAGCGTGATTGGGCGTCCCAACTCACTAAAGTTTCTCGAACCAAAAATAGTCGACCCTGACTGCTGACGGAAAGGAGAGGGTTCTCCAGCTCGCAGTCCTCTCCAAACCTCCCCGAGTATTCCATTAAAAACTTGTAGGCATCTATCCCTTATCGTGCAAATCCAAGGAAGAAGAGGAAGCCGTAACCACAGCCGATCCCGGCTGAAGTGCAGAAGAAGCATCCAGACTCGTCACACAGGACGGATGCTCCTACTCACTGAAGATTGTTAAAACACAAAACAGTCATCCCCGACTGTTAACGGGAAGAAAAACGCTCTGCACTCGCGATCTGTCCCCAGATCTCGACGAGTATCCCGCTTAGAAACTTCCAGGCTAATCCTCTTTTGTGCGCTTCCATGTAAGTAGAAGCCGCCATAACTGCCGCCGGCTCTGGCTGCAGTGTGGAAGGAACATTGCGATGCGTGTTTCGACTCAATATGGTTTCTCACATTGGACACATTCGACCCCGATTGTTAACGGGATGGAGAGGGTTCTCCAAATGGTGATCTGACCCCAGATCTAGCCGAGCATCCTGTACAGAAACTTCTGACTTCTTCTGCATGCACAATTGACCGGATCGACCCAGCACCGTCCGACAGCTCATCACCGCAATGCTGATGGGTGTCCCTTGCTGGGTTTTTAAGCTGCGATAAGCTGCACAAATTGCGACAGCAAGTCTGTTGCAGAGGCTTGTGGAGCAGCGGATTATTTCCCACCGCATGTTGCTCCTAGGACAGAGATCTGGCCATCGATCTCTTCGTCGAACGTCCCGATGAATCAAGCCTCGAATCACTAGCTACTGCATGGACTTTCTTTTCCTTCTTCTTTATCTTCTTTCTTCGAAGATAAAGACTGGAGCAGCTTTGCTCGGCTGCATGAACATCTATAGTCGGGTAGCTAGTGTGCGGTTGTATGTGCTTCGTTAAGGCAGAGGAAGAAGCCATAACTGCAGCCAGCCCCCTCTGCAGTGTAGAAGGAGCGTCCCGAGTGACCAGGGAGGACGTTAGCTCCGACTCAGTGCTAGTTTCTCAAAGCAATAGTCAACCCCGACTATTAATGGGTTAGAGAAGGCTCTCCCGTTCGCCGGACCGACCGAAGAGAAACTTGCAGACTTCTTCCCTTTATTTTGCCGTTGTCACTGGGTTAGCTTTTGATTAAAAGGTGCTTGCTCTACCCAAATCTACACTCTCCTCGACCGCATCGGACATAGCCGGCATTATGGTTCCCACTTATGGGTAACCGCCTGACCGGTTGAGCTAGCTGCTAGAATAAGAGGCCTTATTCCTTATATTCAAGAGCACCTTAGCAGCTAGCTCTATTAACTCCTTAGAGCATGACGACGGCAGAACATTTTGGACGGGTGTCACAATACCATCACCATGTTCTTGTTCCTCTGGAAAAGAAACTGAGAAATCAAATTATGTTGCAGTGACAGCCCCGATATCGGAACTTCACCGCGATTACATAGCGTGACACCCGTTTCCAACGTTAGTGTCCTAATGAGTCGACCCTGACCACACCAATAGGACCAGAATCAGTAGAAGTGCAGTGACAACAGGCAAGGCAACAAGCATGTAAATCCGATGTAGACTATTCCGCCCTACAAAGAGAGCAATAATTCATAAATAATTATTACCCAACAAGTTCACAGCACTCCTAACATCTAACATGTAATCATACAATACAAGGATGCATGACAAGGACAATCAAAAATAATTTTGAAATAAATTAAAACAAAATTTTTTCCGAAATTTTTTTGGGAAATGCCTAAGTTCCCTAAGGGAACCACACGAGCCCAAGGGCATCCCAACAGAGCCTAAGTGTGGACAGCAATATATTAAAGCTACACCACCGGAATATTAATAAATGTATCCTAATATAATTGTGATGAAATAAAACCCTGAATAAGGACGTTGTTAAAAGTAAACGTCAGGATAGAAAAACTGGAAACTAGACAAAAGGCACACCAAAGGTCCAAGTCAGTAAATAATTAACTAATACCAGATGCAAAGCTAGATCTTCATGTGAAGAAAAAACAATGCATCCAGTAGGAGATGCAAGACAAAAATGGCCCAACACCCCTTGGGTAAGGACATAATAGTGGGGATAAACAGAATAAACATTCTGTACAACACGTTAAACTCACAAAAAATTTCAATAAAAAAAAGAGCCAGAAAGCTTAGGAGTTTAACCGGAGGGTTCATGGAAGGATAGGGAAGAAACACATAATCAACAGAAGGTAAATCATAAGCAAAACTAATGGCGTCAAGGCATATATCCCGAAATTGGGCAACATGAAATAATTTTCATATTATTTAAAAGTTACAGCCCTGAACGTTTCAAACCACCACTGTTGTTCATTGTCATCATCCATTTATTTCCTTGAATCCACCATATACTGCATTGATTTGTGTCTGGCAGCCACCAAAAGAGAGATTTAAAGCACAGATGTCAGTGGAGATGTTTACTGACTTTGGGCCAAACAAAGAATGATGTTTGCGCCAATTCCGGTCTCTTCCTGAGTACTGCGCATGCGCAGGTAGTAAAAGTATGGAGGACCAGATAAGACTTTTAATTTTCAGTATTGTATGCAAGTTTTGGGAAATGGGGGGGTTCAAAATTTGTGTTTGGCCCTTGATAATATTGAGTTTGCACCATAACTAAGTCTGGGCCATTGGTTATTAGTATAATGAAAGTGTCAATGACACTGTAGCTCCCCTGGATTTTTAAAAAGTCCAGGCCCGGTACCCTGGCAATCAACAAGATTATATTTTGTTTCAGTTTATCACTAGAATAATGGGAAAATTACTAATTTCTTGTAAACTGTATTAGTCCCGTTAATTGAAAAATTTTTTGCTGGCAAAGTGTCTATTCAATTTACAGGGTTCTACTGTATTCGGTGAAGGCATAGATGAAAGTGAGTTCCCAAAAAATCAGGCTGTGGTTTCTGGGTCTAAATAAAACACTTTTCGAAGACAATTTTTTTTCTAGAAAATTATTATTATTATTATTCATAGTAATTTGTATATTTTTATACTTACCAATGGCTCAGACTAGCTGGTGCTTAACTCAAAGTTATTAAGTGCCAAACACAAATTTTGAACCCCCCCCCCCCCCCCCCTAATCCCCAAAATTTGCTTGCAAAACCGAAAATTAAAAGTCCTATCTGGCCCTCCATACATTTACTCTTTGCGCAATGTGCAGACGTCTGGAAGTGACCGGAATTGGCGCAAACATCATACTTTGTAGAAGAGAGTACTACATAAAAATTCAGCGGGGAGGAATGAGTGCCCACTCATAGGAGGGCCATTGGTAAGTATAAAAATATACAAATTACTATGAATGTATATTTTTACACTGTAAACCAATGGCCCAGACTAGCTGAATCGTAACAAGGTGGAGAGCCTAGGACTTCAGAATTAATATCTCAACATAGTTCCAATCCTGTAATCTAAGGTGAAAGGAAATTAAAATTATTAGGAATTACAAGTATTTCTCTATACAGTAATAGAGAAGAAATATCATACAAAAGGAGCCCAGTTCAAGTAATTCTGTATACTTAGCGTGAAGACTATGCTAATTGGATGTAATGAGTTCCCAATTTTTAAGGTTAGCCCGGATTAAGCCCCAAAAATTAGGATGGCGTATTTGAGAATGAGCGAATATCCCCCACAAACATACGCCATACACAATAAAACTCCAGCTGTATGCAGGATATAATTACGGACAAAACAGCTTCCCTCATAGTTACATACCTATCAAGCCGGAGGAGAGGTAAAAAAATCACCCCGCCCCCCCCTTTTCTTTTGAAGGAATCTTCAAAAAGAAAGAGGGGAGGGCTCTGAAATCAGTAAAAGCAGTACCAAAATAAACAATATAAATATTCGAACAGGCACTCAGATATTAATTTATTATTAATAAATGGTGCTTAACGCCACTTCAGAAGTTAAGGCTATAGTGATGATCCCGGCAATTAATATTGCCCGCTATATCCCGTACATGTACACCGAAAACGGCATACGCAGATAGGTCTAAAACTGGTGATATAATATATAAAATACACATGTCCAGTCGAACCACAATGAATGATCTCTGGAGAGTAAACACACTTCCAAGGTAACTCACAGATGACCCCATTCAGGTCTACAATAAATTCCAGTAACAACACTCCCGACGTGTACTATCCGATATCTACGACACTATAAACATGGGAAGAATATACGAGTTGCGTACCAACATTAATAGAAACCTGGATCTAGAAATGGATGTAGGTATGATTAACAAGCTCCGACACGGACCGCCCCTGAAATAATTCATAATTTCAAAGGTCCATAATATACAATAAAGCATGAGCCTCATAATTATTATGCGCGTGAGCATTAAAATCCCGCATGTAATCACCTGAATACCAGTTAACTGGCTATGCAGCCTCCGAGGTACCCAAAGACTAGCAATTTAATTATGATGAAATATGCCCTCCTATAGGATATATAGACGAATAATCACAGGAAACCAATCCAACAAAATTTGGATGTGCCCATGAGGTCGCCACAGAACATGACCTAGCTGCCAATCGAGAACTGAAGAAATGCATGTATGTATTTAAACTTATACGAGACTTGCGGGAAGAAAACTACATCTTGCCCGGTAATCACCTCTAAACACATTGGCGGTGTGTGTGGGTGTGGGGGGGATTCAAAGTCATATCGAACCCTCCTCACACGCATTACTTAATCGTTCTTGTGTTAGGCCATAAAAAAAAGAACCTCTGTTTCTCAGCCCCGCATGCATGGTCATTTTTGCTGCGCATGCAACCTTTTTATCACCTCAAAAAATCTTTATAAATTTCAGTAACTATGCTCATTTTGGTAAATCGATAGTACCAATGCTTATGTTAGCGAATTTTAAATAACACACACTCTGCATTTATTCTACAGCATACTTTGATAAAGTGGGTGGGTTTTAGCATTATTCAAGTCAGAAAATGTTTTATACCATAAAAAGTAAGTATAACGACAGACTGACCAAGACAGTGTCTTTCAGACTGACAACAATTACAGAGGGGAAAGGTTGATTCGCACCAACCCTGAGAAACTCTGCAGAGTCAGGTGCAGTGTTGAATGGAACACGTTCTCCAGACATTGAGGGGTTTTTTTGTAAATGGCCATCATTGTGTTATTTGAAACTGTGTAGCTAGTTTACCAGTTATGGAATTAAGTGAATTTGGGGAGCAGGATAATTGTTTGAATCAGTGATATATCAAACAATAACCTTTGCTTGATATAAAGGTAACAGCTGCATTTGAAAATAAATCGTATATTATCAGCTGTGTGCAGTCGAATTGAGAAACAAAACACGCAAACATATATTCGTTTTGTAATTCATTTTTCTGAAAAATATGATTTGTGGATGAACTCCTCGTTCAAATAGGTTGTTATAATTAATATACTGGGAAAAAATTCCGATTCATGATTTTCTTAGGCAAGTTGTGAGGGAATTTCATATTTTGGTAAAATAAATCTGTGAAAGTTGGTAATTTACAGCACTTCGACATTTTTCCCAGAGAGGTCCTGTCCCCTGTAACGTTTTGCACATGAGATGTTTCGCCCTGTGCAGTGGCATAATTTTCGCGTTTCACTGAGAAAAAAAACATTCCAAACACCTTTCACTTATTACCCAACACCCCTCCAGTGAATAACCAATGTGGCAGCATGGACCACCAGGACGCTGTGTAGGGGCGAATTACCACAAACAATCTCTCGGGAGAAATAAAAAATTTAAAAAAAGCCACCCGCCCACCCGCATCATTTTGTGGGAAAAATGGCCTGAGAAACAGACAATCAACTTTTTATGGCCTTAGTCATAAAATAATATAGGAACCGCAATGGTTCCCTCATGTCTAACCAACTCCATTATGCCACTTGTGGGCGGAGAAGGACGTGAAGAACAAAAACTTCCCCTGATAAAGAAGGTCCTTCCCCTGATAAAGAAGGTCCTCTCGTGGAGGAAGCTTCTGGGGAACATCCCATAACAGACGCTTGAGAAGACTGATCCAAGGTTTCTGTGACGACAGAGGTGCTACTAGTAGGATTCACGAGACTGTTTGATCTTAAACATAATCTACTGAATCAAATGAATTGGAGGATATGTGTATCCTATCATCAATCCCCATGAGATCGGCAGAGCGTCTATTGCATGCGCTCAATGGTTTGGGTATGCGACACAAACGACGGTAACTGATTGTTCCGGTGTGTTGCAAACAGATCTAACATGGGGGCGATCCCTCTGGTAGCAAAACTGTCCAAATACTCGCTTGTTGAGCGTCCATTCCAATTGCAACAGGCGACCTTTCCGAGAGAGCGAGTCTGCTAGTACGTTCAGACGACCCGGTATATGACGGGTGAAAAGATGAACATGATGATTCATGACGTATTAGGAAAGTTAAAAAATTTATAGTAATTTATATATTTTTTATACTTACCAATGACCCAGACTTAGCTGGTGCTAACTCTAACAAAACCAGGGCCAAACACAAATTTTGCCCCCCAATCCCCAAAATTTGCATCCAAAACAAAAAGAAATCACGTCCTAAAGGACCTCCATACTACGCCTCTACTGCGCATGCGCAGTGACGCAGACGTCCCGAAATTGGCGCCAATTTATCATTCTTACTGGCAGTGCCTGGTCAGCGCTATGTACTCAGCGGGGAGGCAAGAGTTCCCAACTCCATGGAGGGCCATCCCCGTCTGGGTCATTGGTAAGTATAAAAAATATATAAATTACTATAAATTTTTTAACATTTTTATACTGTACCAATGACCCAGACTTAGCTGAATAGTAAACAGGCTGGAGGGCCTAGGACATAGAGGAAAATCCAATAAGCTCAACTATATAGTAAAGAGGTAACCCCTTAAGGAGAAAAGGAGTATTAGGCTTTACATGTATCTTTCTTATTTAATATTAAATTAGAAAGATACACTACCCTTAATAATTGAGCACAATAACATTCATGTTCTCTATTAACATCCAGTATATCCCTTATACTAATTATTTTTAAAGCAAGCCAATAAATAAAGTAGTCCAGAGAATTGAGACTCTTTATAGTCATTTAAAAGTGTCCGAGTATTGTATATTAAAGCCCGTTTGACACTTGACATATACAAATGCTTCACACCAAGCTACACTTTAAAAATAAGACATGAATGAATTTTAACATTAATATTACACTTTAAAACCATCCCGGAAGCGACTCAGAAATACTGACTTGGAGGAGGCATTCCCTTGCTTTTCACTATAAAGCAGGTGACCTAAGGGAACACCCCCCCCCCCCCCCCCCCACTTCCCCTTGCCCTGGGTCAAATAGCCCAGAGCGAAGAGGGCAGCCGGACGGAGTCACTGCCGGAACAGAAAGCCTGCATAACTATAGTTGCAACTGTTTAGTGGACGACATTCTGAGCAACAGAAAACGGACCTAAACAATGCAGGTCTCCAGAAATGGACTCAATATTTCTGAGATAAAAATTCGTAAATGTGGATGGCTGAGACCAATAAGCAGCCTTCATTAAATCTGTAATAGCAACACTATTAGCATAAGCCCAGGAAGTAGAAAGAGCTCTTACTTCATGAGCAGAAATCTTAAGCACAGACTGCTGAGAAGAAGATAAATTTTCATAAGCAGTACGAATAGTTAATTGAATCCATCTAGCAATAGAATGGACCGAAATGTCCTTTCTATTAGGCATCAAAGACAGAAAGAAACGTTTCCGTCCCTTTCTGATAAACTGAGATCTCTGTTTATAGATACGTAACGCTCTAACAAGACAGAGTAAAGGCCTACGCCCGTCTGAAGACGGAAGAGCCTTAATAACAATAGATTCCGGATATTTATTAGGAGCCTGATTCTTAGCTAAAAAACCCACATTAGTAGTGAAGGTGATAGTGTTCCCGACACTACGATAGTGAGAATCATCCACCGACAGTGCATGAAGCTCACTGACTCTTCTAGCAGAGGAGAAAGCTAAGAGAAAAGCTGTCTTAAAAGATAAGAATTTGAAATCTACTGTCCCAAGAGGTTCAAATGGCTTTTCCTTCAATTTAAGAAAAACCCAAGCTAAATTCCACTTAGGAATTAATCTAAGAGTTCTGGGTCTATTTATCGAAAAGTTTCTAACCAACTTAGATAAAGAGACATTAGATCCAATTTGTAAACTATCATGATGTGCATAGGTATCAGATAACATAGATCTATAACCCTTTATAGTAACAGGCTGCAGTTTGATTTCGTCAAACAAGTATACTAGAAAGTTTGCAATGTCTGGTATAGAGGGATCGAATATATCTACAGAATGATCCCTACACCAACGACGAAAAACCTTCCACTTAGCCGCATAGTTTAGCGAAGAGGAGGTCCTCCTACAGTTAGAAATCGCGTCCACTGCTCGTCCTGTAAAGTGTTTGCCATGCAAGAAGGACTGCACAACGGAAAAACGTGAAGGTTGAGACCTTGCGGGTTGTGATGGAGTTGGCGCGATTTCCTCTGCGAAAGAAGATCCTCCCGTGGAGGAAGCTTTCGTGGTAGGTCCCACAACAGACACCTGAGTAGATTTATCCGCGGTCTCTGTGGCGACAGAGATGCTACCAACAGAATCTTGCATTGAGATTGTTTTATCTTTAGCAATACTTGTTGAATTAACGGCGCTGGAGGATACGCATATCCTATCATTCCGACCCAAGGGATCGACAGAGCTTCTACTGCAAATGCTCTTGGATCCGGACACGGAGACACATAAGTCTGCAACTGATTGTTGAGATGTGTCGCAAATAAGTCTATCATTGGCCGTTCCCATTGGTAGCAAATCTGATTGAATACTTGTTTGTTGAGAGTCCACTCCGACGGCAACAAGCGACCCTTTCGTGAAAGGGAGTCTGCTAGCACATTCAGACGACCCGGTATGTGACGGACCGAAAGAAGAACGTGATGTTCTAGCGCAAACAGAAGGATTCTTTCCGTTAGATTGAACAACGGAACTGAATGAGTGCCTCCCTGATTCCGTATATACGCCACTACTGTCGTATTGTCGGATAGGATTTGGACATGAGCATTGTGAATAATGTCCATCCAGTGACGTAACGCAAGCCAAATTGACATCATTTCCTTGATGTTTATGTGCTTGCACAGGAATTGCGGATCCCAAAGACCCTGGCATCTCGAATCCGTTGGGATTAATGATGCACCCCAACCTGTTTGACTGGCATCCGTCATAATGGTAAAACTCGGATCCGGCAACTGCAGCGGAACTCCCTGAGTTAACCACTGAATGTTTGCCCAAGTCTGAATCTCTTGTTTCACTTGATCTGACAAGAGAACGTCTACATCGAGCGAATGAATTTTCACACTCCAATTCTGAGTCAAGAAAATTTGAAGAGGACGTGTGCGTAACCGCCCCATCGGAATGAGATCTACGGCGGCTCCGCACAGACCTATCAGTCTCATAAATTCTCTCGCCGTGACTTTGTCTGCGTGCAGACAATAGCGAGCGTAACAACTGACTAATTTCGCTCTGGTTAACGGCAGTTGAACGAGATTGTTGTGCGTCTCGAAGCTCATTCCCAGATGAGTGAATGACTTGGACGGCACCAGATCCGACTTCTCCTCGTTTACTATAAAACCGAGACGTCGGAGCAATAGAAGAAGATTCTGATCATCGTTCTGAAGTGTTAACTCGTTGCCGTACCTCTGAAGAATGTCGTCCAGGTAGGCCGACGTTACCGCAGACGAATGAGCTCGGAAATAGATCATTACCGAGTTCATTACCCGAGTGAAAGCCCAGGGTGCTAGATTCAATCCGAAGCACATCGCCCGGAATTGATACACCACTCCTAGGACTGCGAAGCGTAGGTACTTTCGGAATGTCGGATGTACCATGACGTGAAAGTACGCATCTTTGAGATCTATGCTCGTTGCATAATCGTTCACCCGAATACTCGCTCTGACCGATCGAATCGTCTCCATATAAAACTTCGGAGCGACGATCAGCTTGTTTATCCAGCTCAAATCTATGACTGGACAGAACGAGCCGTCTGGTTTCGGAACCAGAAACAGATGGCTGTAGAATCCCGGAGATTCCTGGTTTTCTACGACCTCTACCGCGTTCTTCATTAAAAGAGACTGCACCTCTGATAACAGAGCGTCTCTTTTCTGCGGATTTGACGGAAGATGAGTCCACTTTGGACTTCGAGTTAATGGAGGCTTTCGTTTGAAGGATATCTTTAGACCTTCCGAAGTCACTCCTCTCACCCAAGGGTCGTCCGTAATCAACGCCCATTCTTGTGAAAAGCTCGACAACCTTCCGCCAACCGGTACGCGATAGAGGTTTAAGCCATCACCTCCTGGACCTGCGAGGCCTGCGGTAGGAGAAACCACGTCCTCCACGGCCCGCACCTCGCCCCGTCGACCTCGGGGCGTCCGACCGATTGTCCCGGCCTGAAGGACGTCCCGAACGAGAGTCGCTACCCTGACGGTCTCTCGAATAAGATCAAGAGGACGCACCGGAACCTCTATAGGAACCTCTCTTGGGCGCATTAGACCCAGAAGTGCCTGTCTTATTCGTGTCTGCTGTATCCGACTTCTTAGAAGCAGATTTGAACAACAGAGAATCCTTAGCTTTCTTTGTAATTTTATCATAAATAGCAGAAAGCTTGCCGTCAAAGAGAAGTTCTCCTGAGACCGAAGCGATTCTAAGAGAGTTCTTCACCTTAGTATCCACTAGTGTGGATGTAGCTAGGGCTGCGTCACGTCTAACCAACTCCAGATTTGCCACTGAAAGGGCGGAGTTACACGTGGAATAAGCTACTGCCCTTGAAAGAAGTCTTAAAGAGGATTGTATATCCTGAAACTCTTTCCCTTGAAGGCGCAGTGATAACGCCTTAGTAAGGTGATCTGCGTAAGATAAGGCATCTAAATTGGCTCTGTTAGACGCAATAGTCGTTTCCAACACCGCGGTTGGAATAGAAGCCGACGACGGTAATGATAGCTCTAAGTCTTCCGCCTCGTTGTCCATACGCAGAGGGACTCTCGGTATACCCTGTCCTGCCGTATCGAATTTATTCCTTGCATTAATGAAAGGCAGGTCGAGAGTATTAGCGGACAAGAAACCTGCTTTCCCCGTCTTGGAAGCAAGTTTAAATATAGCGTCGTTCAATAATTCAAATGTTCTTGCAACATTATTGGACTGCAACGGAAACTCGGGAGCGATGTCCCTGAACCGCTCAAAAAATTCAGAGTCCAATGACGCTATAATCCTCTTGTCCGGAACCGCAGCAGTCTGGCCCGACGGAACAACTTGAGGGAGAAAGTGCCGGATGAAGTCCACGGCAGCTTTATGTTGTTCCGAAAGGGATAGCTCCAAGTCATCCGTATCCCTTTCACCATCCGGTCGGACCTCATGATGTTCCCGGTCGTCCGCCCCTGATGCTTCGGCGGAGCGTACCGACCCAGCGCCGTCGGATAATTCTCGATCCGACACCGTTTCTGTCGGCTGCTGGGATGCTGCGATAAGCTGTGCTATCTGCACAAGAATGTCTGGCGTCGAGACCTGCAGAGGCGCAGTCTTTCGCTGCTTCGCCGAGGGCAGCTCCGCATCAGATGGCTCCCGCATACTTTTCCTATGCGAACGTCCGGAGTCCATCAGTCTCGAATCCCTGGCTGCCGGATGGTGTGACCTGGTCGCCGAAGAATCCTTCATCGGCGAAGCTGGTAATATATCGGCGGTCACGCAGCCAAGGTGCGGTCGTGTGCGCTGACGAGAAGAGGAAGCCTTAACAGTCTCCGCGGACTGCTTATACAACGGAGCGTCCCGAGCGACGGACGTATGCTCCGCTAAAGACACATTTTGTACCACAACATCTGGTCCCAGATGTTGTTGTACAAGAGAGGGGCCTCTCTCGCTCGCGGCCCGGCTGGACCTGGACGAGCTAGGAACCGGACTCAAAGGCTTCCTCCGTTCTCGCTTACTATCCGCCGTCACTGGGTGTGCATCTATTATGTTTATAGTGCTCGCATCACCCAAAATTTCCTCCTGGACCGCATCGGACGAACCCGGCCGCCGAACCATTCGGTGAATGGACGCTACACCGGGCGAGCTAGCGGACGACATTTGTCTAATCTCCATGAGCACTTTTGCCGCTAGCTCTGAATTCATTTGTGACGACGGACGCACACTTGTAGAAGATAACATGGAAACATCACCCTGTTCTGGTTCCTCTGAAATAGAAACTGAGAGAGTAGAGTGACCTTGCGGAGAAAGAGCCGGCATAGCCCTTTCTCCAGAAACAACATATCGTGACACACGTTTCCAATGTTTCTCATCCCAATATTCACATATAGGACAGGGATTAATGCGAGAACACTGACTACAATTAATACAATGATCATGAAAGTCAGAGGAAGATTTCTTCCTATTACAATTTGAACAATGTCCCTTCATTGTGAAAGAACAACAAGTCCTAGTTACTCGCAAAAACCCCTGACACAAAGATACATAATAACATGATCCATTAAAAAATGAAAAAACAATTGCAAATCAAAATAATTTTGAAAAAATATTTTTTCAGCGAAGCCCAAGTTGCTGAAAAGTAACATTGAGCCCCGATGGATC
Organism: Pictodentalium vernedei; assembly: GCA_031216915.1. Lineage (NCBI taxonomy): Eukaryota > Metazoa > Mollusca > Scaphopoda > Dentaliida > Dentaliidae > Pictodentalium > Pictodentalium vernedei. Next base: position 177,993,667 of record CM062296.1, read on the forward strand.
CGATGGCAAAGTGTGGTCAAAAATTTTAAATTTATATTAAATAATTAATGAGACACTTACGGATAATATAAATGTATCTTATAGTGAGATAAACTACAGCAAAGGCAAACAGCCCCCCTCAAAAAAGGCTGTTGCCAATGTAAACAAACAGTGTAAAAACACCAGAAAACATGACTCCAGGCACTGAAAAAACTGGCCCGGAATCAGTCATCAAATTACACTCTATCTGATGCAAAACAGAGACTCCCAGGGGAGAATCTGCAGAACATCAGATGGAAGATGCAGAACACAAACGTTATACACCCATGGGTGAAAACGTAACTATGGGGAAAATAACAGAAAACATTCTGTAACCAAGCAACTCTCCCAGGAAATTTTAGAAATGAAATTTCTCAAAAATATGCCAAAAGCATGGGAGAATTGCAAGGGGGGACTTTAGAAGGCTAGGGGAGAGGAAACACTGAATAAGCAGTGCAACATTTAGCAAGAATGACAACAAGAGGCCCATGCCTCGAAAATAGGCAACTTAACATAATTTCATCAAAAAATTTTAAGTACAGCCCTGATTATTTTTTGTCACTTCTTTTTCCTCTCCTCCTTCTATCCTCCTTAGAATCACATTTTCTCCAAAAATTACGTGTCTGGCATCCTTTAAACTGAGATTTACAAGCACAAAGATCAGTGAGATGTTGACTGATGAAGGGCCAAACAGAGAATGATAATTGGCGCCAATTTCGGGACGTCTGCGTCACTGCGCATGCGCAGTAGAGGCGTAGTATGGAGGTCCTTTAGGACATGATTTCTTTTTGTTTTGGATGCAAATTTTGGGGATTGGGGGGCAAAATTTGTGTTTGGCCCTGGTTTTGTTAGAGTTAGCACCAGCTAAGTCTGGGTCATTGGTACAGTATAAAAATATCTTCTCTGTTAGTTGGCATAACGGAAATGAATGGGTGCCGCCCTGGTTCCCAATGTACGCTACAACTGCTGAGTTGTTCGACCAAATTGAACATGGACGTCCGTTATTATGTGAATCCAATGTTGTAGCGCTAGCTAATTAACATCATCTCGTTGATGTTATGTGTTTCTCCTGGAACCAAGGGTCCCAAAGACCTCAAGACTGCGGGACTTAGGGTTGCGCCCCAACCCGTCTGACTCACATCTGTCATATTCGTGAAAGCCGGATCCGGCAGTTGCAGCGTAACTCCCTGAGTTAACCCCTGAATATCTGCCCCCAATTTGATCCCTTGTTTTACTAGGTCCAATAACACAATACTGGTTCAAGCAAAAGCGTCTTCACACTCCAGTTCTGAGTGAAGAATATCTGGAGGGGATGTGTGCGCAGACGGCCCATCGGAATGAGATCCACAGCCGCTTCGCACAGCTCCAACAGTCGCATGAATTCCCTCACTATTACTGCATCTGAGTGTAGACAAAAGAGAGCATAACAACTGACTAATTGTGCTCTTGGTAACGGCAGGCGAACCAGATTGTTGCGAGTCTCAAAGCTCAATCCCCCAGTGAATAGACGACTTGTACGGAGGTAGATCCGACTTTTTCTCATTTACGAAGAAACCGAGATGTTGGAGTAATAGAAGCAGACTCTGAACATCATTCTGAAGACTAATTCTGTTGCCGTATCCCTGTAGAAGGTCGTCCAAGTAAGCCGATGTCACCGCAGACAAATGAGCTCGTAAGTAAGACATTACCGAGTTCATTATTCGAGTGAAACGCCAAGGGGGCCAAATTCAGACCATAGCATAATGTTCTGAACTGATACACCTTCCCTTGTACTGCAGACTGCAGTTACTTTTAGAATGCCGGATGTACCAGGACATGAAAGTACGGATTCTTAGATCTATGATTGCCGCATAGTCAATCATTCGAACGCTCGCTTATACCGACTGATTGATTTTCATAAATAAACTTTTAGAGCCATGATAAACTTGTTATCCAGCTCAAGTCTATTACCGGTCGGAATGAGCCATCTGGCTTGGTACGAGGAACAGGTGACTGTAAAAATCTTGAGAATCCTGTTTCTCAATGACCTGCATTGCTTCCTTTTATAAGAGAGCTTATACCTCCGGTAGGAGAAACTCTCTTATGCAAGAATTTAATGGAAGATTTGTCGAACGCGGACAACTTGTTAGTGGGGTTTTACTCGGAATGATAGCCGTGAGCCGTCCAGGACTACACTTCTCACTGACTGATCTTCCGTGATTGTTATCCAGCTTTTTGCGGAGCTTGATAACCTTCTGCAAACTGGCCAGCAATAGAGGTCTAAACCATCACCTGTATGACCTGCGAGGCTTACGGGAGGAGGAACCACGTCCTCCCCACGAAAAACCTCGTCTCGTCGGCCTGGGGCATCTGACCTATAGTCCCGATCAGACCTACACCCCTTTTCCAAGTCGCTATACTGATGACCTCGAGTAATTATAAGAGGGAGTTTCCTTTTGACGATTTTTTTCTGGAACGCCCTCCTTTACTCTTGTCTGCTGAAGCGGGTCATTGATACGCCGACTTCAAAAGCAGAGCACCCGACACTTTCTTAGTAGCCTGTTCATAGACTAACAAAAGATGGTCGTTGAAAATGAAATGTCCAGAAACCGGAGCGACTCGGAGAGCTTTTCACCTTGTAATCTTATCAGTGAAGAAGACACAAGGGCAGCAAAACGTCTGATTAACCCCAGATTAGCCACTGTTAGGGCAGAGTTATAGTGGTATACATAATTGCCCTGGAAAGAACTCTAAAAGAGGTACGAACGTCCTCAAAACTCCTTTCCCTTGAGACATTGCACACAGCTCTTGTAAGGTGATCTGCGTAAGACATAACGTCCAACTTCGGTCTATTTGAGGAAATTGCCGTCTCAATTGCATAGGAGCGAATAGTGAATGATACAGGTAAGGATACCTATAGATCCCCGGTCTGCTTATCCAAACGCAGAAGAAGTCTCTGAACATCTTCCCCGACCATTTTTAAATGAACGTGGTCAAAAACGGTATGTATACGGAAGATGAAGATAAGAAACCGCCTTCTTCCTCACACTCAAGAGGATAAATATGGTGTCGTCTATATGGCCGAAGGCCTGCGACACCTGCATAAACTAAACCGGAAAAGAAAAGACTTCCTCCTTTGTCCGGATAAAGTCTGCATGTACTATTCCAAAAGGGAAGGGTAATCCTCTTCCTTATCCCTTTCACCATCCGAGAGAATGAGTTGCGAATCTCGGTCCATTGCATCTGCACGAACAGACCACTGGACCGACCCAGCACCGTCCGACATCTCAGATTCTGAGTCTGAGAGAGGCTGCATCTGCATTTGCTGGGATGCTGTAATTAGCTGCATAATCTGCGGCAGCAAGTCCGTCATCGAGGCCTGAGGAGCAGCTGATTTCCGTTCCTTAGCCGCATGCTGCTCCTGGGACGGTGTGTCGGAAACGGATCAATTCTCCAAGCGTCCCGATGAGCAAGGCCTCGTCTCCCTAGCTACCGGATGGTCCAACTTCACAGGCAAAGAGTGGTTCCTTCTTCGTGCAGCAGGCTGGATATCCGAAGTCGGGTAGCTAGAATGCGGTCGTGTGTGCTTAAATAATGTAGCTGAGGAAGCCGTGACTGAAGTCGACCCTGGCTGCATACTAGACAGAGTGTCCCAGGTGGCAGGCAGACATATGCTCTGTCTCATGCAAGTTTCCAACCAGAAAACTTCATTCCGGCCTTGTGAAACGTAGCAGAGGAAGCCTTGACTGAAGCCGACCCCGGCTGCAGACTAAACAGAGCGTTCCGAGTGGAGGGCGGACATATGCTACGCATTATGCAAGTTTCTCCAAACAATATCTGACCCCAGACGTTGCTATATTAGAGAGGGGGGCCTCTCCCCCTCGCGGTCTATCAGACCTCGCCGAGTACAAGAACTTGCAGACTTCCTCCCTATTTCCGTTGTCGGTGAGCTATTTATATTATTATATATACAGTGCTCGCTCTACCCAATCCACCTCTTAGACCGCACGGACTTACCCGGCGTCATGGCCCCCACGGACGGAGTACCACTTCACCAGACCAGAACTCTTTCAATAATGAGCACTGCAGCTAGCTCTATATGTTCCATGGAGCGCGACAACGGTAGCACACTGGATGAGTGTTAGAAAATCATCACCATGTTCATGTTCCTCTGAAATAGAAACTGACAGAATGAATTAAATCGCGGTAAGAGGCTCTGATCCTCAGAACCTCACTGCCAACGTACCACGGCACCCGACTCCAACATCAGACATTCCAGTGCAACACAAGAATGACAAGAGTCTGCAGGAGTATATCAACTAAAGTCGATATCAGTCCTCCAAACTCCACAACAATATATATATATAACTGAGATACATGAATAATAGCGATCATAATTAAATTCAAAATATTTTTGTAAACAAAAAAAAATTTTGAAAAACGCCCAAGTTCCCAATGGGAACATGATGAGTCCAAGGACATCCCAATAGAGCTTAAGTGTGGACAAAATCCAAAATTTTTTGAGCTTCACAACCGGAATAATAATCCATGTATTCTACAGTATATTACAGTAATAGAATATAAGAAACTACCTATATATGAGGACGCTGATAATGTAAACAACATCAATGTAAACAAGACATCAGGCACACAAAAAGGCCCAAAAACAGAACCTATTGAATTGCTATCACATGCAAAGCTAGATCTTCATACGAAGAAAAAACGATACATTGGATAGAAGATGCAAGACTAAATGGCCTAACACCCCTAGGGTGAGGACGTAACCCTGAAGGAAGAAACAGAATAATATTCTGTAATAAATGCTAAACTACCAAGAAATTTAATAAAAAAATGTCCATAAAAAATAGCCCAAAAGCTTAAGAGTTTAATAGGAAGGGTTCATGGAAGGATAGGGAAGGAATACTTAACACACAGTGGAATAATCATTTTTAACAAGGACGCCAATGCCCTATAGCTCACCAACATTCCTCTTTGATAGTAACTTTGGCAAACACAAGAACTGTATCAAACAGGCTCATAACATGCGACAAAGCTTACCTAAACACAACCTCTTAAAAGTAAAACACAGAAACTGACATAAACACTAAGTTAAACATGAAATTTTGAGCTAAACAGAAAACTAAACGCAAATAAAAATGTCAAGAAAAATGTTTAAAATGCAGGGTATGAGAAGTTAATCATGGAACAATGATACTGAGGAACATGTATGATGAATATAAGTGCCATGGGAAGAGAAGGAGCACAGCAGCTGACCTAAACACTAAGTTAAACATGAAATTCCGAGCTAAACAGAAAACTAAATGCAACTGAAAATGTCAAGAAAAATGTTTAAAATGCAGGGTATGAGGGGTTAATCATGGAACACTTATACTGAGGAACATGTATGATGAATATAAGGGCTATGGGAAGAGGAGGAGAGCAACAGCTGACCTACACACTAAGTTAAACATGAAATTCTGAGCTAAACAGAAAACTAAACGCAACTAAAAATGTCAAGAAAAATGTTTAAAATGCAGGGTATGAGGGGTTAATCATGGAACAATGATACTGAGGAATATGTATGATGAATATAAGTGCCATGGGAAGAGAAGGAGCACAGCAGCTGACCTGAACACTTAGTTAAACATGAAATTCTGAGCTAAACATAAAACTAAACGCAACTAAAAATGTCAAGAAAAATGTCTAAAATGTAGGGTATGAGGGGTTAAATCATGGTAAAATGATAATAATAATAATATAGCAGCATTATAAAAGCCATGATATGGAAACAGGGTGAGTAAGTGACCTAAACAGAAGCTTTAACATTATTGGACACATACGCTGACGCGGACGCCGGCCGACCGAGCCATGCCATAAGCTCACACAACTAAAGTTGGTGAGCTAAAAATGATGACGTCAGGCATATGTCCCGAAATTGTTGATGACTTTTAGGGCCAAAGAAAGAAAGATGTTGGTGCCACTTCCGGTCACTTCCTGACGTTTGCGCATGCGCGGAGAGTAAATGTATGGACGATCAGATAGGACTTTTAATTTTCGGCTTTGCAAGCAAATTTTGGGGATTGTGTGTGTGTGTGTGTGTGTATGTGTGTGTGTGTGGGGGGGGGGGGGGGGCGGGAAGGGGGAGGGGGAGGGGGGTTCAAAATTTGTGTTTGGTCCTTAATAATTTGAGTTAAGCACCAGCTAGTCTGGGCCATTGGTTTACAGTGTAAAAATATTAGAAAATAGGCCTTGCCCATGGGGGGGGTCCCCACTGACCCTCCCTCGGTGCCAACCCTCAAAATTTGTGTTTGGTCCTTAATAATTTGAGTTAAGCAGCAGCTAGTCTGGGCCATTGGTTTACGGTGTAAAAATATTAGAAAATAGGCCTTGTTCATGGGGGGGGGGGGGGGGGGGGGTTCCCCGCTGACCCTACCTCAGTGCCAACCCTGTTGTCCAGTGGCTCTATTCTATGAGGAAGGTAGCGTTCATGCAATAAAAAACACTATAACGAATGTTAAACATAGTTAAAACAAGCGGGTTGCGGTCGGTTGAGTTGTTAAGGAGGACCGAAACGTCTCACCTGTCGTCGTTCTTTCAAAACTCAGATGCAATTAAAATCTTTCAACCCAAATACAAGTTAATGAAATTCTTGAAAAAAAATCTCTTTTTTTTTCCCTTGCCACCAACAGAATGTTTACAACTACGACTTTGGCAGGAGTGCAGGTATAATAACTAGAGGCTCTAAAGAGCCTGTAATCGCTCACCTGGAACTACATATAAAAATGTGATTTCCCATAGGCTTTCCATGGTAACTATGAGCTGCAATTGTGGCCATGTTTGCAACATGACATGAGGATCATTGGTAGAAGGTGTCCCAGTCCGCAATCACGTGAAGTTTCAAAACATTTGAATCCATCAAACAGAATCATGGAATGTCTCTGGTGGCCATATTTTCCAACCAACGGGAACAAAAATAGGATCATTTGTGGAGGGCCTCCTATAGACCATTCCTGCCAAGTTTTAGTTCACGTCGACTCAGTAATTCCAGAGAGAAGATGGAAATGGGATTTCCCATAGGTTTTTTCTATAGTAACTATAAACTGCAATTGTGGCCATGTTTGCAACACTATCAACATTAAATGAGGAACGTTGGTAGAGGGTGTCCCAGTCATCAACCATGCAAAGTTTTAAAACATTTGGCCCTGTGGTTTCAGAGGAGAAGAGTTTTCAAACTTGACCAATCAGAATCAAAGAATGCTTCTGGCGGCCACGTTTTTCATCCAACAGGAATAAAATGAGTAACAGTTGTAGAGATCCTCTCATAGACCGTGCCTCCCAAATCTGGTTCACACTGGCTCAGTACTTTCAGAGAAGATGATGAAAATGTGATTTCCTATAGGGTTTCTATAGTAAATGTAAGCCACAATTGCAGCCATAATTGCAACCCGATGAAGATTAAATGAGGATCATTGGTAGAGGGGGTTACAGTCATCAGTCACATTAAGTTTCAAAACATTTGGCCTTGTAGTTTCAAAGAAGATTTCTTGAAAATGCACATATTTATGAATTCTGTTTCAACAAAAAAATCAGTAAAAGAAGGTTAAATATTTCGAAAATTACAATTTTTTCAGACAGTATTCTCTTTCAAATAGCTTTGGATAGGTAAAGGGTTACAAGAAACACATTTTACTCCAATTTTATTTCTACTGGACAGTTGCTGGGAAAAAGAAATAAACAAAACTTCCATGCTTTTCCAAACACCCTGTCATCAATCAGTATTTCAGATAAATAACTTGAGAGTAATACATGTATTAACATAATTACAGCTGCACTTGTTTACAGTAGTAGTCAAAATAAGTTGAAGGATAATCCTATAAACTATATCTTTTCTCTTCCTACACTGATAAGACCAGAAGCTGACATCTTTTTCTGGAGAGCTCTCACTGATAGCTTTCCAAAAAATGTCAAATTCTGATATTGTCAGTGCAGGAGCAGTAGTTTACTTAGTTTATTGCAGTTATGCTACAACTTATTTTGACTTGAACTGTATACACAATATTTTGGGGTTTTTTTCCGTTCTCAGTGGAGAAAACGGGAAGCAACCCTTATCAGATTCTCAAAACACAAGTGTTTTGCTGACAGTACCGATCTTCATGCAGACAGGAGAGGCATTGGGCTAAGCATTAGAATATAGCCTCTGGCGGCCACAAATTTCCATCCTCTCATTGACCATTCCTGCGAAGTTTGGTTCACGTCGGCTCAGTAGTTCCAGAGAAGAAGGTGAAAATGTGATTTCCCATAGGGTTTCTATAGTAACTATAAGCCACAATTGCAGCCATGTTTGCCCCCTGATCAACATTAAATGTGGATCGTTGGTAGAGGGTGTCACAGTCATCGACCATGCAAAGTTTCAAAACATTTGGCCCTGTGGTTTCAGAGGAGAACATTTTTCAAAACCCACCAATCAGAATCAAATGAAAGTGTAAATGACACTGTAGCTCAACTTTGAATATGACAGGAATTAGTATTTGCTGTGACCAGGTAGACAATAATGAATATGACAGGAATCAGTATTTGTTGTGACCAAGTCAACAATAATGAATAAGAGAAAAAGGAGTTTTGTTGTGACCAAGTCAACGATAGTAAATCAATTACAAGGTGACTGCAATGGTCTAAAGAATAGGACATAAGTATTATATGTGATGCACCCCATGTTAGTAAACATTCACACAAAATTTTATTCAAATCAGAGCTTTCATTTAGAAGTTCTGAGCAAAAAACTGATTGCACAAAATTTTGTACAAAATGGCTGCTGGTGGACATCTTTAATTTCGGACCAGGCCCCAAAGCACTCATTCTCATCTCACGGTGATAACAAAGGTAACTAAGAAGTTTCGTGAAGATCGGTTTAAAATACGGCCTCTAGCCCGACCCGTGTTGACGTGTGCACGAATTGCAAAAAAGTAGCACCGAATAAATCAAAGTTTCTCTAATTTGCATAATATATGCACGAGAAAAAAAACAGTAATATGTGTGATGTATTCCATGTTACTAAATATTCGTACAAAAATTTATCCATATCAGATCTTTCATATAGAAGTTCTGCACAAAAAATTGATTGCACCTAATTTCAGTACAAAATGGCTACCAGTGGCCATCTTGAATTTTGGACCAGACCCCAAAACACTTGTTCTCGTCCCACGGTGATAACAAAGATATCCAAGAAGTTTCATAAAGATTGGTTCATAAATACGGCCTCTAGCCCAAGCTGTATTAGCATTTGCAGTTACAGTGCTGAAAGTAATACTAAATAGATCAAAGTTAGTCTAATTTGCATAATTTATGCACGAGAAAAAAAACTGTATTATATGTGATGTATCCCATGGTACTAAACAGTCACACAAAAAATTATTCAAATCAGCACTTTCAAATGGAAGTTCTGTACAAAAATCTGATAGCACCTAATTTTGTACAAAATGGCTGCCAGAGGCCATCTTGAATTTCAGACCGGACCCAAAAACACTTGTTCTCGTCCCACGATAACAAAAGTACCCCAGAAGTTTCGTAAAGATCGGTTCATAAATACGGCCTCTAGCCCGAGCCATGTTGACGGCGCAACGGACAGACTGATGACAGGCCATGAAAATACCTCAAATTTGGCTTCGCAAAAGTTGAGCTAAAAATGCTTCTGGCAGCAATGTTTTTCGATGCACGGTAAACAATATGAGGAGCATTTGTAGAGGACCACCCATAGACCATTCCTGCCAGGTTTGGTTCATGTCAGCTCAGTAGTTCCAGAGAAGATGAAAATGTGATTTCCCATAGGATTTCTCTAGTAACTATAAGCTGCAATTGAAGCCATGTTTGCAACCCAATCAACATTAAATGAGGATCGTTGGTAGAGGCGGTCCCAGTCATCAACCATGCAAAGTTTCAAAACATTTGGCCCTGTGGTTTCAGAGGAGAAGATTTTTCAAAATCCACCAATCAGAATCAAAGAATGCCTCTGGCGGCCATGTTTTCAAACCCATGGGATCAAAATGAGCATCGTTTGTAAAGGACCTCCCATAGACTATCCCTGCCAGGTTTGGTTCATGTCAGCTCAGTAGTTCCAGAGATGATGATGAAAATGTGATTTCTCATAGGGTTTTTACAGTAACTATAAGCCGCAATTTCGGCCAACTTTGTGACCCAATCAACATTAAATGAGGATCGTTGGTAGAGGGGGTCCCAGACATCATTTATGTGAAGTTTCAAAACATTTGGCCTGGCAGTTTCAGAGAAGATTTTTGAAAATCCACCAACCAGAATCAAAGAATGCATCTGGAAGCCATGTTTTTCATCTGACGGGAACAAAATGAGGATCGTTTGTAGGGGACCTCCCATAGACCATTCCTGCCGAGTTTGGTTCACACCAGCTCAGCGGTTACAGAGAAGAAGATGAAAATGTGAAAAGTGTACGGATGCCAGATTTATTTACCAGTTTGTTCACCCCTGGAAGTGAACAGTCAACGGTTTCCTCCAGCCATACCCATTTAAATTTGTTTTTAACATCCTTCTCTAGCACTGAGAAGTCATGAGATCTATCTATGATCTTAAACATAGTTGATGTGTAACATAGATGAAAGCAAACACGCACAGAAAACGGGAAAGTGCGAACAGAAAATGGTTTAACAAGACTGGGTTGTATAAAAAGTAAAGAATAGGAAGCAGAACAAAACCAGAGGAAAAACCATGGAAATTCAATAGCAGTATTGGGAAACGGAACAGAACAAGTGAAAAATCCAGAATTACGGATAAATCAGGCAGTCTTTCATCTATGGGTGAAGGTCAGCACTAAGATTGTCAAATCCAAGTGCAAAAAATAGCATGCCCCAATAGGTCGAGGGGTGCTATTTCTATAGTCTTAACTAGGAACATCATTATCTGGTTAAGATTACTCTTTCTGGAACCTAACATGCATTATGGTGAAGGGATGTGCACCTTGGCAATTGACAATTTTGTTTTAAAATTCAGTCTTGGTGCCAAGTTGTTGAAGTCACAATCAACACTGGTAGAGTGCTAAATTATTTTTAGTCACCAAAATTTGTTCACATGTCTTTCCCTTGTTACAGTTTATAGGAGAGTGCCTTCTGGCACTCTCCCATAAATTATAACAAGACAAATCCATACAGACTAAATCATTTCATTTCAAAGATAATATGAAGCATATTCAATGAATATAAGTCATGAAATTGTGGTACCTGCACTTCAGAATAAAGCCCAAATATGGGCTTCCAGCACTTTGCCAGTTAAGGATATATAATTAAATTTTTTCTGTTTGTTCATTTTTAGGCGAAATGATTGGCTAAAGTATTTCTTCTTCTTTTCATAACACAATGAACCAAAAAAAATACATTTAGGTCTGCCCAAAAACACGCCCCCAATGTCTCTTAAAAATTACATTGCACATGTTCATTGAAAAGAACCCCCGCACGCTCATATTGTTTCAACATTAATATTTATCTCATCATATTAAAAAGACTTTCAAAATAAAATTTAATGGAGACAATGAATTCCTTATCATGGTTTTTATTCCAATGTTCAATTTGCTTATATGCAATAGATGATCGTCTGCCTTCATTGTTTTACCCAAATCAAATGTAAACAATGGCCGGTCATAATAATCCACAAACGAAACTCACGCCAACAAAACTTTCCACTTTCCAAATAGCCTAAATGAACTCTTTCTGAGACAAAATTCAACCAACTTCATGTCATCTGGGTTTATATCGAACTCCACATTTACAAACTGTGTTTTCAGTTTCTCCGGAAATGGTCAAAATCAGAATTAAATTTAATTCAGTGTTGCTTTGAACAACAGCACCCTCCCATCAAGAGGAAAAGCAGATTGAACTTTTGTGTGGGTGTGGCCTATGATGTTCCTTTTAACTTACGTAATTCATTGGTCAATAAAATGTTTAATGACACAAGAACATGTTTTTTAGTGAAATGTATCGTTATTTCAAACAGTTATAAATATTTTTATTCAGTTATCACTAGGAAGCACGATGCAACATGGTTTTTATTTTAACTCCGCAATGTAGAGTGTTTAAATTTACTGTCCCTCAAGTTTAATTATAAGGAATGATCATTTGTTTCTGTCTATTTCTTGAATTATGAACCCCCAAAAACAAAGGCCAAACGCCCATTTACACAGTTTTGGGGGTTCATAACTCAAGAAATAGACAGAAACAAACGATCATTCCTTATTCGACCATTTCTGTGAATTCATCTCATACCATTATGTTCTTAAGAGGTAGGTAATTGCTCCACTGTGAGAATGGCAGGATGTTTCAGCATATTGATCCAACGTGTAGGCTCTTCTGAAGTTGCTTCATGTTATGTGGGTGGTGGGGGAGGGGGATTACTGTGAGTTCAGCACTTGAACATGGGTCAAATTTCTGAAGATTTATGAATCAAGAGACATGAATAATGACATCTGATGAATAGGCAATTTATTGGCAAAGTGATTAACCATCACACCAGTGTGCAGAGCTGTGATTCGGAAGAATTGAGGCATGCTTCCTTCCATGTGCATTGTCACTGCACACCTATTGCATGCCTCAGACTCTAAGCACTGAAAGGGTCAACAAAAAGAAAAGAAGAATTTTACAAAATAAATTCCTGGAAATATATTACAAACCTGTGTACTTCTATGGTGTCTGTATAATGTAACTGTGCCTTTGGATGAAGATGCTAAGATATGATCAGATGACACATACTGAAAAATGATAAATTGAAAGTAATTTGAATATTTTTTATACTTACCAATGGCCCAGACTAGCTGGTGCAAACTCAATATTATCAAGGGCCAAACACAAATTTTGAACCCCCCCCCCCATCCACAAAATTTGCATACAGTATCAAAAATTAAAAGTTTTATCTGGCCCTCCATACTTTTACTACCTGCGCATGCACAGTACTCAGGAAGAGACCGGAATTGGCACCAACATCATTCTTTGTAGACGAGCCTACTAAAATAATAACTAAGCAGGGAGGTATGAGTGCCCACTCATAGGAGGGCCATCTGGGCCATTGGTAAGTATAAAAAATATACAAATTACTTTAAATTTATCATATTTTTACTATAACCAATGGCCCAGTCTAGCTGAATCGTAAAAAGGTGGAGGGCCTAGGACTTAAGAATTAGCAGACCAAATACAGATCCTAAGCCGGAATTCCAAGGTGAAAAGGAGATTAAATTTTTAAAGAAATTGCATGTATGTTTCTCTATACGATAATAAAGACATATCATGAATAAGGAGCCATACCAAAGTAATTCTGTATTCTTAGCATGAATGATTATGCTAATTGGGTGTAACGAGCCCCCAACTTAAGGCTAGTTCGGACTGAGCCACTTATATTAGGATGGCATATTCGAGAGTGAGAGACTAACCCCCACAAATGCACGCCATATATATAAAATAAACAAGCTGTATCTAAGATCAGTAATAATCTTCAGACAAAACAGCTTCAATCGTACTTACACACTTATCAAGCCAGAAGAGATGAAGAAAAATCATCCCCCCCCCCCTTTTTTGGAAGGAATATTCTTCAAAACCACGAGGGAAGCGCTCTGGAATCAGTGAAAAGCGGTACCAAACAAACTATATATATTCGCTAAACAGGCACCAAGTTATTAATTATTATTAATTATTGGTGCTCAACGTCACTTCAGTAGCTAAGGCTATCGTGGTGATCCCGGTTATTAACAGCGCAAGCTTCTAACATATGTCGGAGTCGGAATACGTAGATAGGACAAAAACCGGTGATATAATGTGTACTACCATACACTTGTCCAATTGAATCCCAATAGAAAGTATCTGTTAGAGCAAACACGCTTCTAAGGCAACCAACAGGCGACCCCGTTCAGGTGTACAATTAATTCCAATAATGAAACTCCAATTGAACCAAGCAAATATACGTGAATGTGAATTCTCCTGTGTACCATCTCTGGTAGAAACCTGGATTTAGAACATGAAACAAGCTATGATTAACAGACCCGTCACGGACCGTCCCCCAAATAATTCATTGTTTCCTAGGTCCGTAACAACCAATGACTGTTCGGAGAAAGAAGAAAGAATATACTAATCCGAATAATGATGCCAAAAATTGAGAACGTGTGCATGGACGGCCTATTGGAAGTTCCATAACTGATCCAAATAGCCCCAAAATTCTCACGAGCTCTATAAAGCAGAGCAAGAATTTTATAGAATCTGTTCAATAATGTGTCTGCCTAATAAAAATGCATACTATACATGTGAACAACAGAATCCCGCATGTACTCATACAGCCTGTATCCATGGTATGACCGAGTGACACAAGTGTAACCAGGAAACTGAATGAATAATACGACGTTAATGCAGTTAACTGAGTTATGAACTCATACGTCATAAGAAAAGGCCGGACCGCTCGAAGCGAAACTTTTCATAGTGGACTAATTGCCACATTGGAGAATGTCGTCCAGACAACCGACATGTCAGCCACACAGGTACACAAAGGCTAGCAATTTATTAATAAGGAATCATATGCTCGTATATCAATTATAAACAAACAACCACAGGAAACAAACCAACTAAATAGTGAGGTCGCCGTTAGAAAATGACCCAGCCGCCAATCGAGGAGCCATGAAAGGTATGCATATACTTGAATACATATGAGGCTTACAGGAAGAAAACTATGTCCTGCCCTCTAATCGCCTCTTAACATATGGGAAGAGGGGGGGGGGGGGGCATGGGTTAGACGAATAATTCCTATCAACACCCCACCCTCCCCTCCCTCTCCTGCTTGACTTGTAACGATTTTGTGTTAGTTATCAAATAGTATAGGAACTGCAGAGCTCCCTCATGTCTGACCGACTCCATAATGCCACTAAGGACGGTGAGGGATGTGATAACCAAATAATACACCATATAGACATAATATCCAATCCCTAGAGTGGAAATATAATCCACAACAAATAGATTGGATAGAAATGAAACTGGAGACGAAAACAATGTTCCGACACCCGATCATAAAAACCTAGATGAACTCCTTACGTTCGATCTGATATCAGGAAATATATTCCTGAGAAGGAGTTTAGTATAGGCATTTGAAGAAACGCTCATTAATCACACTTGGTTAATATGGTGCCATCAATAGGGCTTATCGCCTCACATAACTAACAGCAAACCATACCGTTAGGAAGAGAAAAACCTCCTCTACCATAACGGTATCATGTCCGATAGGACAATGAACTCAGCCTAGCTGAAGCAGCTAAAGGTCTTCCTATTCGTGAAGACAATAAAAAGCCTGATAACTGCGGTCTTAGAAGCTCACTAAGGAGACTTACAATGCCAGCCATAGCTTATATGTCTTCATCTCCATGAAGACATATATTTTGGTGTAAGTTGCAACCTTGAAGGTTCACTGAATGGAGACTTACAACTATCGTTGCGCAAGGTAGGGAATGAAGAGCCGCTATTTTAACAGCCCTAATTCCCAGAGACAGTGGTCTCAAGAGATAATTATTTCATTTATGTCACCGCATAATTACTGAAATGCACCGCTCATGATTCTAGCTAGGCTACTACGATGTAAACAATAAGACTCAAGTCTATGACACCTAGGAAAACAAACCGAAAAGCACTCTTTCCATTAGCGGTTTTATTCCCAAAAGACAGCGGTCAAAGCCCATCTAACGTAGCTTAGAAGTCTTCATCTCTGTGAAGACAGATATCTCAGTGTAACTTAGGACCTTGAAAGCTCACTAAACGGAGACTTACAACCATCGCCACGCAAGGTAGGGAATGACTAGCCGCTATTCTAACAGCTGTAATTCCCAAAGAGACAGTAGTCTCAAGGTAGCTACGCAGTTATGAGTCTTCATCTGCGTGAAGACATATCTGTGTCACCTGCGGCCTTTGAAAGCTCTCTAAATGGAGACTTACAACACTAGCCGCTAATGTAGAAGAAACGACTGCTGTAACAGTACATAAGGCTACTATGGCATCCACAATGGCATTAAATGTCCTGACATCAAGGAACACAACACCGAGAAGGAAAAGACATACTTATTCCCTCTAACGGCTCTATTCCAAACAAGACAGCTGTCTCAGCCTATCTATGCACAATGGAACCTCTATTCTCACGGAATAGGGCATTGCATTACTTATACTATTGCTAAGGCAAAGAAGGCGTCGCTAATCGGGACCAAAGCCCTCGACACCTTAGCCAAAAGATCCAGGGAGGAAAGATCTTTGTCTTTCCATCGCCGGTATGGTAAGCTGATTTTTGCCTAGCAAATGCAGACTTATATTCAGATGGAACAAGATTCTAAGTGCTTATGACTAAAACATTCATAGTCTTAAGGTGCACTTCTGTGAGGTATGGAAACTCACACTCTGTAGCCCTCACCATCCCAATGTTCCATCTGAAAATATGGTCAACTTCATCCAACTGAACGGATGACTGGACCAATGCAGCAAGGTCCGACAGCTCACCACCGGCGCCTGTTAACGGTAATACCAGTGACTACTGGGATGCTGCAATAAGCAGAGCAATCTGCAGCAGCCGGTCCGTGACCGAGGCTAGCAGAGCAATGATAATCCACTTGTTATCATAAGCTGCTCATGGGACGGAGATTTGGCCCCAGATCCTCGACACGTCCCATATAAAAATGCCTCGAACGACTAGCTGTCAGCTCGAACATGCGAAGTCGAATAGCTAGTCTGCGGTCAACGTGTTTCATCAATGAAGCAGGGGAAGATGCCATAGCTGCAACCGGATCTGGCTGCAGTGTGGAAGGAGCATCCCGAATCGCAAGCATGAACGAGCGTCCCAACTCACTAAAGTTTCTCGAATCAAAAAGAGTCGACCCAGACTGCTGTCGGAAAGGAGAGGGTTCTCCAGCTCACGGGCTGCTCCAGACCTCGCCGAGCGGTCCGTTAGAAACTTGTAGGCATCTATCCCTTATCATGCATATCCATGGAAGAGGAAGCCGTAACAACAGCCGACCCCAGCTGAAGTGCAGAAGAAGCATCCAGACTCATCACATAGGACTGATGCTCCATCTCATTGAAGTTTCGTACAACACAAAACAGTCGTTCCCGACTGTTGACAGGAAGAAAAAACGCTCTGCACTCGCGATCTGTCCCCAGACCTTGCCAAGTATCCCGCTTAGAGACTTCTAGGCTTATCCCCTTTTGTGCACTTCCATGTAAGCAGAACCCATAACTGCCGCCGGCTCTGGCTGCAGTGTGGAAGGAGCATTCCGATGCGTGTTCTGATTCAATATGGTTTCTCATAATGGACACAGTCGACCCCGACTGTTAACAGGACAGAGAGGGTTCTCCAATCGGTGATCTGACCCCAGATCTAGCCGAGCGTCCCGTAAGAAACTTCTGGCTTCTTCTACATGCACGATTGACCGGACCGACACAGCACCGTCGGACGGCTCACTACCCTTCTGCTGACGGGTGCCCCTTGCTGGGTTTTTATGCTGCAATAAGCTGCTCAAATTGCGACAGCAAGTCCGTTACGGAGGCTTGTGGAGCAGTGGCTTATATTCTCTGTGCATGTTGCTCCCAGGACGGAGATCTGGCAGCCGATCTCTTCGACTAACGTCCCGATGAATCAAGCCTCGAATCACTAGCTACTGGATGGATCGACTTTCTTTATCTTCTTTCTTCGAGGGCAAAGACTGGAGCGTCTTTGCTCGGCTGCATGAAATCTCTAGTCAGGTAGCTAGTGTGCGGTCGCATGTGCTTCGCCAAAGCGGAGGAAGAAGCCGTAAGTCCTGGCTGCAGTGTAGAAGGAGCATCCCGAGAAGCCAGAGAGGACGCTAACTCAAACTCAGTGCAAGTTTCTCAAAGCAATAGTCGACCTCCGACTATTACTGGGTTAGAGAAGGCTCTCCTGCTCGCAGTCTGTCGTCGCTGGGTGAGCTTTTGATTAAAAGGTGCTCACTCTACCCAAATCTACACTCGCATCGGACATACCCGGTATTATGGTTCCCACTATCGAGTAACCGCCTGACCAGTCGAGATAGCTGCTGGAATAAGAGGCCTTATTCCTTATATTCAAGAGCACCTTAGCAGCTAGCTCTGTTTACTGCTCAGAGCGCGACGACGGCCGCACATTCTGAACAGGTGTCACAATACCATCACCATGTTCTTGTTCCTCAGGAAAAGAAACTGAAAATTTGAATTATCTTGCGGTGACAGCGCCGACATCGGAACTTCACCGCGAATACATAGAGCGACACCCGCTTCCAACATTAGTGTCCTAATGAGTCGACCCCGACCACACAAGTAGGACCAGAATCAGTAGGAGTGCAGCGACTACAGGCAAGGCAATAAGCATGTAAATCCGATGTGGACTACTTCGACCTACACTGAGAGCAGTAATTCATAAATAATTATAATCCAACAAGTTCACTGCACTCCTAACATCTAATCATACAAGCTAAGGATACATGACGAAGACAATCAAAAATAATTTCGAAATAAATCAAAACTAATTTTTTCCGAAATTCTTTTTGAAAACGCCTAATTTCCCTAAGGGAACCACACAAGCCCAAGGGCATCCCAATAGAGCCTAAGTGTGGACAACACCAAAATATTAAAGCTACACTACCCGAATATTAATAAATGTATCCTAATATAATTGTGATGAAATAAAACCCTGAATATTACCTGTTAAGGACGTTGTTAAAAGTAAACGTCAGGAAAGAAAATCCGGAAACTAGACAAAAGGCATACAAAAGGCCCAAGTCAGTAAATAATTAACTGATACCTGATGCACAGCCAGATCTTCATGTGAAGAAAAAAAAAAATGCATCCGGTAGGAGAGCAAGACAATAACGGCCCAACACCCCTAGGGTGAGGACGTAACAGTGGGGATAAACAAAATAAACATTCTGAACAACACGTTAAACTCCCAAGAAATTTAATCAAAAATTTCAATACAAAAACAGCCAGAAAGCTTAGGAATTTAACCGGAGGGTTCATGGAAGGATAGGAAAGGAACACATAACCAAAGGTAGGTAAATCATTAGCAAAACTAATGACGCCTAGGCGTATATCCCGAAATTGGGTAAAATGAAATAATTTTCATATGATTTAAAAGTTACAGCCCTGAACGTCTCAAACTACCGTTGTTCACTTCCATCATCCATTTACTGCCTTGAATCCACCATATACTTCATTGATTTGAGTCTGGCATCTACCAAAAGAGAGATTTAAAGCACAGATGTCAGTTGAGATGTTTACTGACTTTGGGCCAAACAAGGAATGATGTTTGCACCAATTCCGGTCCCTTCCAGAGTACTGCGCATGCGCAGGTAGTAAAAGTATGGGGGGCCAGAGAGGACTTTTAATTTTCGGTATTGCATGCAAATTTTTGGGATTGGGGGTTCAAAATTTGTGTTTGGCCCTTGATAATATTAAGTTTGCACCAGCTAGTCTGGGCCATTGGTTGTAGTATAAAAATATTGATTATAAAAGAGTCCTTTAAAACACAAGAATTTCAATTTCACCCCACACAGTGCCATTAACCCTTAGGGCCTAGATAGGTGCGATGAATTCCCACCAACCCACAGCCTGAATGCAACCAGTGGCTGAAGAGTGATTTCTAGTCAAGTCTTGGCTGCCTATTAATGCAGCCAAGGCTGGACCAGAAGTCACTGCCTAGGTAATTTGTCTATTGTCCGTAGGACCTCCTCATGGTGGCATGCTGAGGGCACCTGTTCTTGGGTTGTAGAAGTCAGAAATAGATCTTTAAGGGTTAACCAGAGATCAGGGCTCGCAAATAGAGTCGCCCGACTTCCCGGGACAACCAGAAATTTTCTCGGGCAACCAAAAATGTTATTCCCTCTGCCCGACGGGCAACCAGATTTTTTCTGTCCGATTTTAAAAGATAATTCTTTGAGAAAATTAAAATATAAAAACGAGCGGGAATTAATGATTAAACAACTGTTAAAATGGTTGAATACGCGTTCCGCTGGTTAGGGGAAGTACTTTACAGTGGCGGCGGATCATAAACTTCAGCAGTCAACAGGCACATATGATAATTCCTTTTCTGATCTATATTATCGATGGCACGCGGTGGGATTGGTTGCCAATAACGCACCGCTATCTATTATCAGTATTTAGCCCTGTCCCACTGATACTGTTAGCAACTGGCAGACAGCCCCCCCCCCCCCCCCCCCCCCTTACACACGCACACACACCTCCCACAGCGACATTCAATGCAAATTTTTATATTGTCCAGTAATGCTCACGAGGGGAGTCTGGTTGTATTTGAATTAATGTTCTCAGATATCGGAGTGCACCGGTACTGTAATCAACCGAGTACGGCGTGATGTCATATCCCTGTAGAGACAATACTGTGCACTCATAATGTCCTGAACAACGATTCAAACACAATCAATACCTTCCCAGAAATCGTTTTTCGAAAGTGAAAGTGGATGTTGTGCTCATTCAGCATTGCAACGGTCTCTGTTGCTGATCTTCCTCTTGGTCAGGTACTTATTTATTTTTTTGTTACTGTGTTTAACAAACGATATAATATGTTTGAGATTAGTTCTCAGTTGAAATAGTAAGTTAACGTAGCACAGTGAACCAGGACACTTTCCGGGCCGTAATTGTGTGTGAGCCCTGGAGATGAAAGTTGTGTTTTATAAAAAATCTTGGATCACAAAACTTGGCTTTCTCAAATGGTACTGCTAATGTGAAAGAAAAGAAAATTTAGTAAACTGAATAAAATTTATTTTTACTTATTTATGTTTTGGTGTTTAAGGTCATGTATTTCTGCACAATGGCTAATCGTGATAGGAAGATGGAGATAAAGTAAAGTTAAAACCCATGTCGCACATTTTAGAGGAACTTCCACCCCATGCCTTGAGAACTGGGTACAACTTTGCCAATAATACACAGCTTGTCTACCACAGTGAACAAGCACTGCTTAACTTCCTGTGGTTCCCACGGGGCCACAGGGGAGCATGATACAAATTCATTGTAATTATTGCTCTTACATGTACTTTAACAAACAACACAAGAGGCCCCAATGGGGCCCGAGGCACTCACCTGACAAAGTTGTTTACAGAAGGGTATAATTAGCATCTGTGGCTAGTAAACACTACAGAGGAATGAAGTCATGTAACTACTGAAACCTCTGTTGTCCAGTAGGATGATCTTTTTCTGGTATTGAGATGCCACTACACAAATAATGCCCGGATTTCCAGTAATGGAAAACACCGCCCTCCCCTGCACCCCAATCAGGATTCTGAGCACTGGATCTGAAGAAGCAGATTTTCAAAGATTACTTCTCATATTGGAATTTGAAGTCACTGGACTAAGTTAAATAGCCCAAATATTAACCCTGGGACTTGATTTCTAAAAGTTGTATCTGACTCTCTTGAAGATGGTGTATACCATAATTCAAAAGATTCTGATTGGGGTTTTGTGAGAAATTTTAAAGATTGAACCATATCAAAATTTGGGCTCCAATAGGGAGTCCAAGTACTAATCGAAGGAACTTCAATCTGACCCCCATAAGAATGCTGTATCCCAAACATCAAGATTCTGACTGGTGGAAGAAGATTGTTAAAGATTATTCCCCATGTTACACTTAAGTTGAAATTCAGGCTCCCACAGAGAGCCCAATTACACACTAATGGGATTGATATGGTCAAACTAGATCCTGACACCTGTAAGGATTCTGTATACTATATATCAAAAGATTCTGACCAGTGGTTCTGGAGAAAAAGCGTTTTAAAGATTATTCCTCATATTGAACTAAGTTAAAATTGGGATCCAATAGGGAGCTCAAATATTAACAGTGACTTGGTTTGGATAAACTTAGATCTGACCTCCCTAAGGATGCAGTATACCAAAAATCAAAAGATTGTGACTAGTGGATCAAAGAAAATTTGTTAAAGATTATTTCTCATGTTGCATTAAGGTAAAATTCAGACTTGCAAAGAGAGCACAATTATTAACTGTTAGGCTTGATGTAAACAAACTTGAATCCAATGCCTGTAAGGATTCTGTATACCATATATCAAAAGATTCTGACCAGTGGTTCTGGAGACAAAGAGTTTTAAAGATCATTCCTCATATTAGACTACCAGTAAGTTCAAATTTGGTCTCCAATAAAAAGCTCAAATATTAACACAGGCACTTGGATTGAACAACTTTAGAGCTGATCTCCATGACTCATAGGGCTGCACAGTATTTTGATAAACCGATACACACCAGTATTCAAACCAATATCAATTGAATACCGGTGTAATTACAAAAATATCGGTTTATCGTCATTATTTATTTACCCACAATTTAATTTTCAAGTCTTGAGTTTTATAACTGTAGATTAGAATGAATAATAATTTTGATTTACCCAAGAAATTGTCCGCATGTGCCCACGTAATATACAAATTTAGCAGCTGAAAAAATAATTTTAAAAAATTTCAACAAAACCATATCGTGTGACCCCTCATTGGAACGAGCTTAACAAGCTCGTTCCAATGAGGGGTCACATGATATTGTTTTGTAGAAATTTTTAAAAAAATTTGATTTAAAATAATAAATTTTGATATCGTCTGTGTGGTGAAAAGGTTTTTCGAACCGCATCATCAAGGCATACTGATTCATTCCGACTGTGATGCCTCAAGTCTCAATTTTGGTACTTATGTTCAGATATCTGAACAGTTTTTTCGATATACCAGTATGCCGCGGTATTTTCTTGAATACCGATACCGGTATTCTGTTTTCAATATCGTGCAGCCGTATCCATGAGGATGCTGTTTTCCAAATATCTGAAGATTCAGACTGCTTTATCTTTAAGATTTTTAAATATTAATTATATTTTTCCTCATACTGCACGGAGTTAAAATGCAGGCCCCATAGAGAGGCCCAAATATTAACTGGGGTTCTTGATTTGAAAAAACATGAATCTGAACCCTGTATCGATGCTGTACACCAGATTTTAAGATATTCTTACAGGTGGTTCTGTTGAAGATTCTTTAACTGGTAAAGTGCGGGAAGCCCATATTTGGGCTTTATTCTGAAGTGACGGTACCACATCTTAAAGGCTTCATATTCTGTGGATGTTCTACATATCACCTTTGAAGTGAAATTATTTAGTCTGTTAGGATTTGCCTTGTTACAATTTATGGGAGAGTGCCTTTTGGCACTCTCCCATAAATTGTAGCAAGGCAGAGATATGTGAACAAATTCTGATGGCCAAAAATAATTCAGCACTCTACCAGTTAAAGAGTAGGTCTCATACGGAACTAAGTTAAAAATTTGGGCTCCTGTAATTGAGTCCAATTGTAGCAAAGGGGCTTAATTTTAACCAACAAGTATTTAACCCCCCTTATGGATGCTGTATACCAAATATTAAAAGTTTCTAATCAGTGGTTCCAAAGAAGACTTTTTAATTTTTGCAAATATGCTGGCTCACCATTTTTTTGATTTCCACCACAGTACACTATGACAGAATCGATGGCAATTTTGTACACCATTCCATTCTCCTGGTCCTAAGGATGCTTCATACCAAAAACAGATCTCTGTTCTGTGAGGTTTTGGAAATATGGGTATTTGAAAATATTTCTATTTTTAGTGCCTGGTGTTTTCATAGGGATATAGGATTTTTTGGGGGGTGGGGGTGGGGGGGGGGGGGGGGGGTGTACGGGGTGGGGGGGTACGGGGGGGGGGGGGGGGGGGGGTGGACGAGAGGGCATGAATCAAGTACTTATGACTTAATAATACCATAATAATGGAGGAAGCTTCCGCGGTAGGTCCCACAACAGACACCTGAGTAGTTTATCCACGGTCTCTGTGGCGACAGAGATGCTACCAACAGAATCTTGCATTGAGATTGTTTTATCTTTAGCAATACTTGTTGAATTAACGGCGCTGGAGGATACGCATATCCTATCATTCCGTCCCAAGGGATCGACAGAGCGTCTACTGCAAATGCTCTTGTATCCGGACACGGAGACACATACGTCTGCAACTGATTGTTGAGATGTGTCGCAAATAAGTCTATCATTGGCCGTTCCCATTGGTAGCAAATCTGATTGAATACTTGTTTGTTGAGAGTCCACTCCGACGGCAACAAGCGACCCTTTCGTGAAAGGGAGTCTGCTAGCACATTCA
Organism: Pictodentalium vernedei; assembly: GCA_031216915.1. Classification (NCBI taxonomy): domain Eukaryota; kingdom Metazoa; phylum Mollusca; class Scaphopoda; order Dentaliida; family Dentaliidae; genus Pictodentalium; species Pictodentalium vernedei. Next base: position 178,017,846 of record CM062296.1, read on the forward strand.
GACGACCCGGTATGTGACGGACCGAAAGAAGAACGTGATGTTCTAACGCAAACAGAAGGATTCTTTCCGTTAGATTGAACAACGGAACTGAATGAGTGCCTCCCTGATTCCGTATATACGCCACTACTGTCGTATTGTCGGATAGGATTTGGACATGAGCATCGTGAATAATGTCCATCCAGTGACGTAACGCAAGCCAAATTGACATCATTTCCTTGATGTTTATGTGCTTGCACAGGAATTGCGGATCCCAAAGACCCTGGCATCTCGAATCCGTTGGGATTAATGATGCACCCCAACCTGTTTGACTGGCATCCGTCATAATGGTAAAACTCGGATCCGGCAACTGCAGCGGAACTCCTTGAGTTAACCACTGAATGTTTGCCCAAGTCTGAATCTCTTGTTTCACATGATCTGACAAGAGAACGTCTACTTCGAGCGAATGAATTTTCACACTCCAATTCTGAGTCAGGAAAATTTGAAGAGGACGTGTGCGTAGCCGCCCCATCGGAATGAGATCCGCGGCGGCTCCGCACAGACCTATCAGTCTCATAAATTCTCTCGCCGTGACTTTGTCTGCGTGCAGACAATAGCGAGCGTAACAACTGACTAATTTCGCTCTGGTTAACGGCAGACGAACGAGATTGTTGTGCGTCTCGAAGCTCATTCCCAGATGAGTGAATGACTTGGACGGCACCAGATCCGACTTCTCCTCGTTTACTATAAAACCGAGACGTCGGAGCAATAGAAGAAGATTCTGAACATCGTTCTGAAGCGTTAACTCGTTGCCGTACCTCTGAAGAATGTCGTCCAGGTAGGCCGACGTTACCGCAGACGAATGAGCTCGGAAGTAGATCATTACCGAGTTCATTACCCGAGTGAAAGCCCAGGGTGCTAGATTCAATCCGAAGCACATCGCCCGGAATTGATACACCACTCCCAGGACTGCAAAGCGTAGATACTTTCGGAATGTCGGATGTACCATGACGTGAAAGTACGCATCTTTGAGATCTATGCTCGTTGCATAATCGTTCACCCGAATACTCGCTCTGACCGATCGAATCGTCTCCATATAAAACTTCGGAGCGAAGATCAGCTTGTTTATCCAGCTCAAATCTATGACTGGACGGAACGAGCCGTCTGGTTTCGGAACCAGAAACAGATGGCTGTAGAATCCCAGAGATTCCTGGTTTTCTACGACCTCTACCGCGTTCTTCATTAAAAGAGACTGCACCTCTGATAACAGAGCGTCTCTTTTCTGTGGATTTGACGGAAGATGAGTCCACTTTGGACTTCGAGTTAATGGAGGCTTTCGTTTGAAGGATATCTTTAGACCTTCCGAAGTCACTCCTCTCACCCAAGGGTCGTCCGTAATCGACGCCCACTCTTGTGAAAAACTCGACAACCTTCCGCCAACCGGAACGCGATAGAGGTTTAAGCCATCACCTCCTGGACCTGCGAGGCCTGCGGTAGGAGAAACCACGTCTTCCACGACCCGCACCTCGCCTCGTCGACCTCGGGGCATCCGACCGATTGTCCCGGCCTGAAGGACGTCCCGAACGAGAGTCGCTATCCTGACGGTCTCTCGAATAAGACCAAGAGGACGCACCGGAACCTCTATAGGAACCTCTCTTGGGCGCATTAGACCCAGAAGTGCCTGTCTTATTCGTGTCTGCTGTATCCGACTTCTTAGGAGCCGATCTGAACAACAGAGAATCATTAGCTTTCTTTTTAATTTTATCATAAATAGCGGAAAGCTTGCCGTCAAAGAGAAGTTCTCCTGAGACCGAAGCGACTCTAAGAGAGTTCTTCACCTTAGAATCCACTAGTGTGGATGTAGCTAGGGCTGCGTCACGTCTAACCAACTCCAGATTTGCCACTGAAAGGGCGGAGTTACACGTGGAATAAGCTACTGCCCTTGAAAGAAGTCTTAAAGAGGATTGAATATCCTGAAACTCTTCCCCTTGAAGGCGCAGTGATAACGCCTTAGTAAGGTGATCTGCGTAAGATAAGGCATCTAAATTGGCTCTGTTAGACGCAATAGCTGTTTCCAACACCGCGGTTGGAATAGAAGCTGACGACGGTAATGATAGCTCTAAGTCTTCCGCCTCGTCGTCCATACGCAGAGGAACTCTCGGTATACCCTGTCCTGCCGTATCGAATTTATTCCTTGCATTAATGAAAGGCAGGTTGAGAGTATTAGCGGACAAGAAACCTGCTTTCCCCGTCCTGGAAGCAAGTTTAAATATAGCGTCGTTCAATAATTCAAATGTTCTAGCAACATTATTGGACTGCGACGGAAACTCGGGAGCGATGTCCCTGAACCGCTCAAAAAATTCAGAGTCCAATGACGCTATAATTCTCTTGTCCGGAAGCGCAGCAGTCTGGCCCGACGGAACAACTTGAGGGAGAAAGTGCCGGATGAAGTCCACGGCAGCTTTATGTTGTTCCGAAAGGGATAGCTCCAAGTCATCCGTATCCCTTTCACCATCCGGTCGGACCTCACGATGTTCCCGGTCGTCCGCCCCCGATGCTTCGGCGGAGCGTACCGACCCAGCGCCGTCGGATAATTCTCGATCCGACACCGTTTCTGTCGGCTGCTGGGATGCTGCGATAAGCTGTGCTATCTGCACAAGAATGTCCGGCGTCGAGACCTGCGGAGGCGCAGTCTTTCGCTGCTTCGCCGAGGGCAGCTCCGCATCAGATGGCTCCCGCATACTTTTCCTATGCAAACGTCCGGAGTCCATCGGTCTCGAATCCCTGGCTGCCGGATGGTGTGACCTGGTCGCCGAAGAATCCTTCATCGGCGAAGCTGGTAATATATCGGCGGTCACGCAGCCAAGGTGCGGTCGTGTGCGCTGACGAGAAGAGGAAGCCTTAACAGTCTCTGCGGACTGCTTATACAACGGAGCGTCCCGAGCGACGGACGTATGCTCCGCTAAAGACACATTTTGTACCACAACATCTGGTCCCAGATGTTGTTGTACGAGAGAGGGACCTCTCTCGCTCGCGGCCCGGCTGGACCTGGACGAGCTATGAACCGGACTAAAAGGCTTCCTCCGTTCTCGCTTACTATCCGCCGTCACTGGGTGTGCATCTATTATGTTTATAGTGCTCGCATCACCCAAAATTTCCTCTTGGACCGCATCGGACGAACCCGGCTGCCGAACCATTCGGTGAATGGACGCTACACCGGGCGAGCTAGCGGACGACATTTGTCTAATCTCCATGAGCACTTTTGCCGCTAGCTCTGAATTCATTTGTGACGACGGACGCACACTTGAAGAAGATAACATGGAAACATCACCCTGTTCTGGTTCCTCTGAAATAGAAACTGAGAGAGTAGAGTGACCTTGCGGAGAAAGAGCCGGCATTGCTCTTTCTCCAGAAACAACATATCGTGACACACATTTCCAATGTTTCTCATCCCAATGTTCACATATAGGACAGGGATTAATGCGAGAACACTGACTACAATTAATACAATGATCATGAAAGTCAGAGGAAGATTTCTTCCTATTACAATTTGAACAACGTCCCTTCATTGTGAAAGAACAACAATAAGTCCTAGTTACTCGCAAAAACCCCTGACACAAAGATACATAATAACATGATCCACTAATAAATGAAAAAACAATTGCAAAACAAAATAATTTTGAAAAAATATTTTTTCAGAGAAGCCCAAGTTGCTGAAAAGTAACGTTGAGCCCCGATGGATCCGATGGCAAAGTGTGGTCAAAAATTTTAAATTTATATAAAATAATTAATGAGACACTTTCGGATAATATAAATTTATCTTATAATGAGATAAACTACCACAAAGGCAAACAGCCCCCCTCAAAAAAGGCTGTTGCCAATGAAAACAAACAGTGTAAACACACTAGAAAACATGACTCCAGGCACTGAAAAAACTGGCCCGGAATCAGTCATCAATTACACTCTATCTGATGCAAAACAGAGACTCCCAGGGGAGAATCTGTAGAACATCAGATGGAAGATGCAGAACACAAACGTTATACACCCATGGGTGAAAACGTAACAATGGGGAAAATAACAGAAAACATTCTGTAACCAAGCAACTCTCCCAGGAAACTTTAGAAATGAAATTTCTCAAAAATATGCCAAAAGCATGGGAGAATTGCCAGGGGGGACTTTAGAAGGCTAGGGGAGAGGAAACACTGAATAAGCAGTGCAACAATTAGCAAGAATGACAACAAGAGGCCCATGCCTCGAAAATAGGCAACTTAACATAATTTCATCAAAAAAAATTAAGTACAGCCCTGATTATTTTTTGCCACTTCTTTTTCCTCTCCTCCTTCTATCCTCCTTAGAATCACATTTTCTCCAAAAATTACGTGTCTGGCATCCTTTAAACTGAGATTTACAAGCACAAAGATCAGTGAGATGTTGACTGATGAAGGGCCAAACAGAGAATGATAATTGGCGCCAATTTCGGGACGACTGCGTCACTGCGCATGCGCAGTAGATGCGTAGTATGGAGGTCCTTTAGGACATGATTTCTTTTTGTTTTGGATGCAAATTTTGGGGATTGGGGGGCAAAATTTGTGTTTGGCCCTGGTTTTGTTAGAGTTAGCACCAGCTAAGTCTGGGTCATTGGTACAGTATAAAAATATAGAAATTTTGGGCGGGGACAAAATGTTGACCTTTGAATTACAAAGGCAAATATTGCTCCATGGACTGCATTTGAACAAACTTGATTCTACACCTCAAAAGAAAGCTCAGTACCAAATATCAAGTCAATGTACCCCCACTCCCTCTCTATGGGGCAGGGCAACTTGATTTTAATGAAAACAAAATGTGATGTCAAAACAATCACATCAAATTTAACTGAAATCGGATCGGCGGGTTGAGAGGAGAAGGTTCAAAAATCATCTTCACAGACAATGGATGATGGACTGTGAGTGACCACTATCTATAGCTCACCCAGACTTTCAGTGAGGTGAGCAAAAACACAGTAATGCATACATGTATGTACAGTCAAGTGATGTTTTTTAATTTTGATGCACACGATATTTAAAAGAATTGATGCAACAAAGATCAACTGCAAAACCTACTCCATCAATTCTGATGATGTAGTCGTACAAAAAATACGCATTCAAATCTCTTGGCTTGAGTAATAACCACCTGGATTTCCTTTTAATGTTCTTTTCTATTTTGAAAAGGATAGCTGACTAAATGATTTGTTCATACATTTTGTGTGGACAGCGAGTAACTCACAAAAGAATTAATAAATCAAAGCAGTGTATAGCACATGCTCACCAAGCAACTTTATGTGTGAATTAACTTTGAGTTAGCCAATGTCTATCATCAAGTTGATTAATACTGTATTCACTGTTTTTGTACAGTGTTCATACATTCAAGGAGAAAAAAATTCAAGGACTTTTCAAGGCTATTTCAAGGACATATCACCATTTTTCAAGTTGCATTTTTCTGATGGTATATCATTTTTATGAAACATCCTACCTACTTTCAACTCTTCACCCACTCAGTATTTTAAAGATATTTTTCATCAGATCTAGTCATGGCTGCTGCATAGCAGCCATGACTAGATCTGAGGAAAAATTCATCCAAATTTAACTCAAGAAACCACTGGTGAAAAAATCCATTAAATTTTCTCAGGGATAATTGGATTAAACGTGCTCAAATTATACTTTTTTCAGTGGCATGAGAAATACTGTCTTGGGAGGCAAAACCCACCTCCAAGGAGTTAATACACTTTCCCCCATGGATGAAACATCCAATATTGTTAGTGCAAAAAATACACACTACTTTGTCCACTTTACAAGGTTTTACCCAGTCTTATTTGAATCATCCATCCATTTCATATTTATTATACATCACAAATTTATTTACATTAATTTTAATATAACAATGAGTTTATTAACGGCCCGTGAGGAATGAATAACAGCCCGATGGTTTATTACCAGCACAAGTCGAAGTCGAGGGCCGTTAATAAGCCATAGAGTTGTTATTCATTCCTCGAGGGCCATTAATAAACTGGGACGCTCGACAAAATCATGTTATTACTATTATTACCATGACCGGAAGCGGGCAGAGGGCTGTTAATGAATTTTGTTTTCATTAATGCCCGCGGCTCGCTTCCGGTTGCATGGCGTCATGAATTACCGAGTCTTACCACCCCGCTAAACTCCGTTAATATACTAGAGAATGCCCGCTAAAGTGGTAATAATATACCAATAACATGATTTTGGAGGGCGTTATGGTTTATTAACAGCCTGACAGGAATGATTAACAGCCAGAGGGTCCATTAACAGTCCGAGACGAAGTCGAGGGCTGTTAACGGCCCGAAGGCTGTTAATCATTCCTGGAACGCTGTTAATAAACAGGGACGCCCAACAAAATCTTGTTATTATTATTATTACCACTTCTAAAATGGTTAAATCCAACGGTTCTTCATCAAGTTCACTTGATTGTGACATCCCGAGTTTTCGCAATGACATTTAACCAAAACACATTTGTCGTCTGTTTCAAGATAAACAAAATGTCACGTGGTCACTCACATGATAGCCTAATTTAAATATTTTTGTTTGCCACGAAAAATTGTCCTTCTCTCGAAATCTACTAACTTGGCACAAGACAAAAAAGTCAAAACACATGCGTCGTCTGTATTTTTTAAACAAAACGTCACATGCTCATTTAAATACTCATTTGAATATATTTTGTTCGCCTCAAAAATATGACACAAAAGACTGGCCTCCTCCTGAAAACTTGTAATGAGCTATTTACACTCATCTGAACTCTTCCAAACCTATTAATTCATGACCAAATGGTGAAAGTTCACAAATGTGTGATATTCATTACATTTATATGTGCGTTTGAAACTTCAATCGGAGCCGAGGCGTTTTCGAAATATTTATTGGGAGGCGGGCCGTTAACCAGGTTAACACAACTTCCGGTTTGAGACTGCGCATTACACACTTTCACCGTAAAGGTAAAATCGTTTTAATCTGCTAGAGAACGCCCTGTGAAGTGGTAATAATATTAAATAACAGAAGTTTATACTGAACCCTAATCACACAGGCTACAGCCTTATGAGGAGAAATTCAGGATTTTCAATGAGTCGGACTGATTTTCAAGGACTTTTCAAGGACAATTTCGGTATTTTCAAAATTCAAGGAGTATTACTGAAATTCAAGGATTTTTCAAGGATGTATGAACCCTCTTGTATCGTCACTCATTACTGTTCAAACCACTCATATTTTTGGCATTTCTGTTGTAATTATTTCCTATTTATATTCAATCATTTTACTAGTGATTAACCGATGTTCGGCAATCACATCTGAAATCGGACGATTTTAAGCCATCGATTGGCCATCGGTAGAAGAGTTTGAACATCGGTTCGTTACATGGAACATGATAGGATCAAAATTGTTCATATTTACATTTGATTCACGAACTCATACAAGCAGTAACTCGCTTAATAAGTTGCCTCAATGATTGGCAGTAGTGAAATGATTGGTCGATTATTCGACAATATCCCACTCCCTGTACAAGTTACACGTACACAGACAGCACCCCTCCTGTACTATGAACTTCTGTTTCATCGTTTGAGATTACTGTCAGCTCATTTGTAAACATTTTAGTTGCCCAATTCTTCTTTATTCACTGTCAACACAAACTGGACAATAACAAATGAACACAAAATACATTCATCAGCCGATTGTTTTCACAGTCGGAGAATAACTTCAATCTGTTGTGCATGTTTCTTATTTATGAAAACATTCTAAAAATAGTGTATGGCCATTTTGTGCATGCACATCTGGGATTGGTTATCATTTGTAAAACATTATAATTTTTCCATTCAGGATTTTCCAGCATTAGACACGTGAATTCGAATCTACGAAATGGAGTGAATTGTAGTGTTAGAAGCTATTTGAAAACACAGCCGTTATGAATGTATTTTCAGTCACTGATTTCAGTCCCACAATGAAAGCAATCTGCATTACTGTGTACAAAACAGGGCCTACTTTATAGTACTTTTGTTTTGACCTGTATATCCACGTGGGTTTTGAATCTATAATTTGAATTAGAACATAAATCAGTAATTAAATCAAGTAAATAAATATATGTTATTTAACTGGTAGAGTGCTAAGTTATTTTTGGTCATCAAAATTAGTTTATGTGTCTTTGGCTTGTTACAATTTATGGGAGCGTGCCAAGAGGCACTCTCCCATAAATTGTAACAAGGCAAACCCATATAGACGAAGTAATTTCACTACTAAGATAATATGAAGTACATCCACAGAATAATACCTTTAGGCTGGGGTACCTGCTCTTCATATTAAAGCCCTGATAGTGGCTTCTAGCACTCTATCAGTTAATTGCCTTTTGATATATTTCATTCAATCTCATCTTGAAACTAAATTTAAGTGGAGGTGGAATTTAAAAATAGTATGAGCACAAGTTACCTATTTCCGCATCGATCAAAGACACTGCGCTATTAATATGTTTCCGCCGACGGCGTATTTTTAGTTTGATACATACAGTGACTTGCTCTTGAGATCAACGACATATCAATCCGACTGCGGAAACTATTATAAGCGACACACCTTCTGACTGTCCTTAACATTTGTAAAAAGTTTAACAATTGTACTGTGATTCGTTTCCGAGTTATGGCTGAGACACGAATATTGACCGATTTTTAGTGTGACCTTGACATGTGACCTTGACCTTGAAGGTACGAACCCGGCTCTTGTGTGTGACACATCCTCCCATGGTCCTTTATAATTGTGTGAAGTTTGATGACTGTGGCCCTAACAGTTTTCGAGTTATTGGCTCGGACACACACACGGACAAACGTGCACTTCAATCACTATATGCCACCCGACCCAAGTCAGGGGGGCATAAAAATATGTTTCAAAATCAGCACATGTGTCTTTTGATTAAATCAGTTCATAAGTTTTGACAAGTCAGGCCTGGATATAAAGAGCGTACATCGTAACCCATTACAAGATTATGCTATATAACATGGTGGTAAAGTAACAGAAAAAATCCAGCAAGAGGATCACAGATCCAGAAGTCGAGTTTTGACATTAAATTCTGAAGAAATAAGCTATTTATAGAAACAGTGACCTTGACCTTGGAGTCCCAGACTCCGAAATCAATAGGTGCCTTCCCTTGCTATAAGGTAACCTCTGGTATAAGTTTGGTAAAGGTGCGTCAAATAGAACTAAAGTTATTGCCCGGAAACCAGTTTGTCACAAAATATTCTATTGATAGTAACAGTGACCTAGACCTTGGGGCCCCAGACTCCGAAATCGATAGGTGTCTTCCATTCCTATAGGGTAACCTGTGGTATAAGTTTGGTGAAAATACATGGAACAGAACTAAAGTTATTGCCCGGAAACCAATCTGTCACAAAATATTCTATTTATAGTAACAGTGACCTTGACCTTGGAGTCCCAGACTCTGAAATCAATAGGTGTCTTCCCTTCCTATAGGGTAAACTCTGGTATAAGTTTGGTAAAGGTGCGTCAAATAGAACTAAAGTTATTGCCCGGAAACCAGTTTGTCACAAAATATTCTATTGATAGTAACAGTGACCTTGACCTTGGGGCCCCAGACTCCGAAATCGATAGGTGTCTTCCATTCCTATAGGGTAACCTGTGGTATAAGTTAGGTGAAGATACACGGAACAGAACTAAAGTTATTGCCCAGAAACCAATCTGTCACAAAATATTCTATTTATAGTAACAGTGACCTTGACCTTGGAGTCCCAGACTCTGAAATCAATAGCTATTTATAGTAACAGTGTCTTTTGATTACATCAGTTCATAAGTTTTGACAAGTCAGGCCTGGATATAAAGAGCGTACATCATAACCCATTACAAGATTATGCTATATAACATGGTGGTAAAGTAACAGAAAAAATCCAGCAAGAGGATCACAGATCCAGAAGTCGAGTTTTGACATTAAATTCTGAAGAAATAAGCTATTTATAGTAACAGTGACCTTGAACTTGGAGTCCCAGACTCCGAAATCAATAGGTGCCTTCCCTTGCTATAAGGTAACATCTGGTATAAGTTTGAAATAAGAATAGAACAAGGGCAACGCAAAGCGTGGGCCACTGCCCCGACCCGTATGCAAGTTTTAAGTGGCCTTGATGTATTGTGGGACAGAAATATTTTCTAAGCAGAAAGAGTGAAAGCAGAAAAATTTTCTAAGTCAAAAAAGGGTCATAACTCTGGGAAAAATTATTGGATGGAACCAGGTCCTTGTGTATATCCGTTCCCCCATGCAGGTCTGTCAGCACACCAAAGGAGATCCAAATCCGAGCCATGGCTTTTAAATTAGAATGCAAAACGTTTGTATGGACAGACAGACAGATGTTCTTACACGTTCTCACTTGTGAAGTTTTTCCCACGTTAAACCCTTACCCCACAAGGTCAAATGACCTGCATTTCCACCCAAGTAAGACACATACCATATTTAGTTTCAGTAAAATCATCGAAACTAAAGTTATCATCCGGACAAGGGTGTGGACAACACAAAAAATGTTTTTACAAAGTTGAAAAAGGGGAATAAATCCAGTAAAAATAGACAGAGCGTGTCCATTTTCGAACCTAACCTGTATTTCCACCTGAATAAGCCGCATACTTAATTTCCTTTCAATCAAATGATCAAAAGTAAAGTTATCATCCGGACAACACAAAAAGTGTATTTTATAAGTCGAAAAAGGGGAATAACTCCAGTAAAAATAGACAGAGCGTGCCCATTTTCGAACCTGATCTGTATTTCCACCCGAATAAGTCGCATACTTAATTTCCTTTCAATCAAATGATCAAAAGTAAAGTTATCATCCGGACAACACAAAAAGTGTATTTTATAAGTCGAAAAAGGGGAATAACTCCTGTAAAAATAGACAGAGCATGGCCATTTTTTAACTTGACCTGTATTTCCAACCAATTAAACCACATACTTAGTTTCGTTTCAATCAAATGATCCAAAGTAAAGTTATCATCCGGACAACACAAAAACCGTATTTTCTAAGTCGAAAAAGGGGAATAAATCCAGTAAAAATCAGTGGAGCGTGCCCATTTTCGAACTTGACCTGCATTTCCACCCAAATGAGCGGCATACTAAATTTCGTTTCAATCAAATGATCCTAACTAAAGTTATCATCCGGACAACACAAAAACTGTATTTTTTAAGTCGAAAAAGGGGAATAAATCCAGTAGAAATCAGTGGAGAATGCCCATTTTCGAACTTGACCTGCATTTCCACCCAAGTAAGACACATACCGAATTTAGTTTCAGTAAAATCATCCAAACTAAAGTTATCATCCGGACAAGGGTGTGACGGACGCACAGAAGCACGCACGGACAGACGGACAGACGGACGGACGGACACTGCTGATTACAAGTCCATCGAAGGGTCGGGGGACAACTAAAGTTATTGCCCGGAAACCAGTTTGTCATAAAATGTTCTATTTATAGTAACAGTGACCTTGACCTTGGAGTTCCAGACTCCGAAATCAACAGGTGTCTTCTCTTCCTATAGGGTAACCTCTGGTATAAGTTTGGTAAAGGTGCGTCAAATAGAACTAAAGTTATTGCCCGGAAACCAATTTGTCACAAAATATTCTATTTATAGTAACAGTGACCTTGACCTTGGGGCGCAAGACTCTGAAATCAATAGGTGTCTTCCTTTCCTATAGGGTAACCTCTGGTATAATTTTGGTAAAGGTGCATCAAATAAAACTAAAGTTATTGCCCGGAAACCAATTGCCCGCCCGCCACTTCATCAAACTATAAGTCGAGTTTGACTTCGTCAAAACTCGACTAAAAATGTGTTGTGATGCTTTCCCCCTTCACTATTTTGGCTACACCAACCATGTAGGCCGTTCAAGTCTTGACGGTATTTCTGCCACAATAAATCGCAACGATTAACATACGATCTGGCTTTTGTGAGATGACAAGTTAGTTGTTGCTATTTATGTTGGCAGAAGTAAAACCACATACCACTCTTTTCATATGTGGATGCAATGTGTAACTTTTGTGGTAAGTTACTCGTGAAAGATTGTCAAGTCTGACTGAGGGACTAGACATTTAATTTATGATATATTATTTTGCTGCAACCTGCAGTTCATTCACGTATTTTACAATTGATGTAACCTCCATGTAACCTAAATGTTCGTTTGCATGTTAATTCCGGGTCAGCAAGTCATAGACGAGAGCACTGTTTTTCATTATTGAAAATGGAAACCCTGCTGTCAACTGTCGAGTTCATACAAGTAAACATACCTGCAGATCTGTGACATCACCAGAATGTTTCACATCACATACCAATTTAGGATCAACAGACATTTTAGCTCCTCTAAATGTACCGCTATCCTCTAATTCGGTCTGTTCTACTGTCCATATAGATACTTTGTTTTCCTAAATGTATAATAGGTAAAAGGCATATTAGAAAAAAGAACAAGAAATACACAAAACCGTACAATACCAGTTTTAACCCTTTACCCAACACAGACGATATCAAAATTTATTATTTTAAATATCGTTTTAAATTTTTCAAAAAATTTCAACAAAACCATATCATGTGACCCCTCGTTGGAACGAGCTCGACGAGCTCGTTCCAACGAGGGGTCACATGATATGGTTTTGTTGAAATTTTTTTAAATATAATATTTTTTCAACTGCTGAACTTGCATGTTACGCGGGCGGATGCAGGCGATTCGTTGGGTAAAGGGTTAAAAAAAAGATAGGTTAAGCATATGCTTGCCCCAATTCACGAGCTCCTGCTGCGAGATTCAATTTTCACTTTCATAATCTATGACAAGTTAAATGAACATTTTGCAGGAATCAAAGTTGTTTCTCTTTGTTTTCCTTGCAAGAATCATTTGCGAGGATAGTCAGGCTTGTCATTTTCAAAATGGGAGGAGAGCAATGGTGGCCCATCTTAAATGAACTTAGGAGGGCCATTTTTGGTCCATCTTAATTTGACACAAGGAGAGCCACTGGGGTGTATTCTTGAGATTGGAAATTTTACCATCTTTCCATCTTAATGTTTGGGTTGTGCATATAGTGTCTAATGTAGGTTTGAAAAATGCAATAATTTCTTGCAGAACATGTCAGGGTTTTTACCTGAATTATCCATGTAGTCATGACAATTATAGTCAGTATCCGATAAGTAAGAAAATGGGCTATCAGTTAGTCTCTGTGAGACCCCTACACCTGGCCTCAGACTCGAGCCGGAGGCCAGGCGTAGGGGTCTCACAGAGACTAGCTGCCAGTAAGCTTTACTAAAGTGCGTGATCACATATTAAGAAAAGCGATAACGATCAACACTACCGAAGAAACTTCATTTTCATGGCTCTCCTTGTATGTGACAAGGAGGGCATTTACCGCCCTCGTAAATTTTAGTTTAGGAGAGCCATTGAGGGTGAGAGTGGTTGCCATCCTTAAAATGACAGGCCTGGATTGTTTTTTTCTAAATTCACCCAAATGGCAAAGGTAACAGGCCTGGATATTTCACGGTAACGATCGTTCCGTTTCAGTGTCGTTACCGTCACAGCAAAAACACGGAAACGATTTTTCGTTTCCCATGCATTTTATGCACACTCAGACTCCATGACCAGACCGTACACGTGCGCTAGACACCTTTTGGTGTCTGTATTCAGTTTTTCCCTCCAAAAATTCTCATGCCCCCCCCCCCCCCCCCCCCCCCCCCCCATTAAATTTTAATCCTGGCTACGCGCCTGGTACCAAGACGGATAAAAAAAAATCAGCCCAGATCGCCAGTATACAGCCTACAGTTCAAATGAATAATGCATCATTCTCATCTCACGACCAACCAACTTAACAGAATGTCATTGCTGCCAAGTCCCCAGCATTAAATATTCACCCGTAACAGTGAGTGACACTGCACGCCGGTAAACTTGAGCCTAGGTGTGCCTCCACCCTCCCCCGGCCCTACAGTGTTTCATAAAGTCCTTCATCTGCCACTCAACCAACTCTGAACCGGTGTATTGGGAAGTAATGACTGTGCGAATGAACTCAGTCACCAGAAGCATGAAAATGTCTGTAATGCAGAAAGGTAATTCCAGTCTAGTACTGTAAGGGAGGTAATCAAATTAGCTATCAAAGTACTCAGCTATTTTCGACATTGCTGACAGGGTCTTCGCCATATGTGATGCCCATATCTCTCACCAAATTTAAATTGCATTGTTCCATGGCTGATTTTAAATAATATATTATAAGTGATCATCTCCGACTTTGATATCTCGAATCTTTTCAATTTTTTATTGACTTTTGGTCATTAAAGCCTTTTAGATCACGCTCGGCTGGTCACAATTGCAGTGTCGTTAAGCTGACAAGTCATAACAACAGAACAACTATTTTGCTTCAAGCGAAATTTAAGACGCCAGTATTGCAGTCTCTCTGGCGGATTGCTGGTTTGGGGTTCCAGCCTTAAAACGTCCCCCACGCCAGTCACTTAACCGTGGCAAAATTTATTCTTTTTGTTAAAACGAAAGAAATGTAGTTGAAAGCACGAGTGACAAAAAGTGAGTCGCGTAGAAAATCAGGGCGGGCAAGTGCATTTCAAGCCTATCAGTATTAGTTCTGCAGGGCGAGACTTTTGCTGCATTTTTACACCCCTGTCGACGGAACGGGAAAATCGTTATCGATCGTTTCCCATGATGCAAAATGACGGAAACGAAATATGATTTCCCATGATTTTTTAAATATTGAGGCCTGAGGTAAGGTCCAAAGAGTGTAATTGTGATAAAATTATATGGTGTTCAACAATGTTTTGTAAAACTTTTTCAGCATTCTGGCTATATATCAATTTCCCCAATGCACACAATACAGTAACTTTAGGGCCTACCACCCATTCAAACAATGATAATAAGTTCGTCAGTGAGAGGTAATCAGCACTGGCAGAGTCAAATGCTTTTCACTGACAAATCCTGCAAGAACATGTTCTCAAAGTAGGAAATCTAATATAATATGACAATACGCAAGGCGTAAGAAGGAACCCCAAAGTATCCAACGTATTGAAATATTTCATTCCGCAACCATTACTCCAAAAACATTTGGGTTTATTCAGTCGAATTCCTGCAATTGTTTAATTTCAGCCAAACAAGAATACGTTTCACAGTACTAAATATTTTCCCATAGGCGACCATTATAACGTTCAGGTGAAAAAAAATATGGTCGCATCATTTTAAATTTAGCATTCAAATATTTTTTGTCAACTGTAGCCCTTCAGACAACCTTTTAATGATTTTTAAACAGGGGTCATGCAACAAATAAAAGAAAAACTAACAAAAAGGGAAGTGCTGGTCACATGTTCATATTTCTCAGGGAATTCCCAAACAAAACACACCAATAGTCAAACAAATTTTTAGGTTCTAAAAGTCCTCAAATCATCCTCTTTATTCATCTGGAACATTCAAAAGTAATGCAAAATGTCAGTGCTGCATTTTTACACCCCTGTCGACGGAACGGGAAAATCGTTATCGATCGTTTCCCATGATGCAAAATGACGGAAACGAAATATGATTTCCCATGATTTTTTAAATATTGAGGCCTGAGGTAAGGTCCAAAGAGTGTAATTGTGATAAAATTATATGGTGTTCAACAATGTTTTGTAAAACTTTTTCAGCATTCTGGCTATATATCAATTTCCCCAATGCACACAATACAGTAACTTTAGGGCCTACCACCCATTCAAACAATGATAATGAGTTCGTCAGTGAGAGGTAATCAGCACTGGCAGAGTCAAATGCTTTTCACTGACAAATCCTGCAAGAACATGTTCTCAAAGTAGGAAATCTAATATAATATGACAATACGCAAGGCGTAAGAAGGAACCCCAAAGTATCCAACGTATTGAAATATTTCATTCCGCAACCATTACTCCAAAAACATTTTGGTTTATTCAGTCGAATTCCTGCAATTGTTTAATTTCAGCCAAACAAGAATACGTTTCACAGTACTAAATATTTTCCCATAGGCGGCCATTATAACGTTCAGGCGAAAAAAAATATGGTCGCATCATTTTAAATTTAGCATTCAAATATTTTTTGTCAACAGTAGCCCTTCAGACAACCTTTTAATGATTTTTAAACAGGGGTCATGCAACAAATAAAAGAAAAACTAACAGAAAGGGAAGTGCTGGTCACATGTTCATATTTCTCAGGGAATTCCCAAACAAAACACACCAATAGTCAAACAAATTTTTAGGTTCTAAAAGTCCTCAAATCATCCTCTTTATTCATCTGGAACATTCAAAAGTAATGCAAAATGTCAGTAGACTTCTTCAAATGTTTATTGAAACAATATATTTCCCCAAGACTGCTTAGTTTGGGGAATTACATAATTTCCGAGCGCAACTTTTCGAGGCATGTAAATCTAATTAAAATATTTACAACAGTTATACCTATGAGCAAACCCAACCCTACCAAAGTTACAGTTACCTCTTTCATGTGATGAAAGAGTCATTTCTGCAATAGAATTCAACTTTTGGCTTCTGTCTAGTCCAAAGCATGGGAAATTTGTTCTTTTGAAGAGAACTGTCCAATCTGTGTCAAATAGGCTTAAAAACTGTTATTGCCTCCGACAGAATTTCTACTCTGTTACCCAATAAGTTGGGAGGGATAAGAATTCACAGCTTTCTTTGAAACTACCCAAATCCCAAAATAAAACTAAAATCTGCATCAGCACACAAAACCTTTTCACAAAATCTGTTTTAATTAATCATACAGCAAGATAAATAGGGCCCCACCACCATGAAACAATATGTCAATTTTGTTTCAAAATTGGGGTTGTGCAGGGCTTATAGTTCCTCTAAATTTGGGAGAATCCATTTGGATTCTTGCGGAAATCGTTCCGAGAATTCAAACCTGCTATGGGCCAGAATCCTATTAGGTCAGTATGATTGAACCTCTGTTGCATACTGATAATACATGTTAACCCTTTACCCAATACAGCTTTTTTAATTTTTACAACACCAACTACTGATTTTTACCCCCCCCCCCCCCCTCCCCCCTGGGCCCTTAATCGCTCACCTGACGAGGTGGTTCAGAGAAGTATTTTGGGTCAGATTCAGTTAGTCAAGGTTCATGGACACTACATAGGAATAATGTTATGAAATTATTCATAATTCTATTGTCCATGTTAGATGATTATTAGCATAGGTCTTCCTGATTGCTTCCAATTCTGACAGCTGTAGAAAAGTACTGCCAAACTTCCAAGGGTTGTTGTGTCACTGCACTTTGAAAGGCAAATTTTATGGAAAAGCTCTAAGGAATGGATTTGAACATTTATGAACAACCTCGAACCTAACCCACCCCTGCCCAAATATTAAGCCACAGACCTGAAATGAACAAACTCAAATCTGCCCCCCCCCCCCCCCCCACCCTTTTCCTGCGATACCAAATATGAAAGGGTTCTGACTGGCAGGAACCAAACTGGAACAAATTTACATCTGACCTCCCCAGAGATGTTGTACACCAAATATTAAAGCACTAAACTAGTGGGTCTGAAGAAAAAGATTTTTAAAGAAATTTTCTCATGTTGCTTTGAGTTAATTTGCACTCCCGTAATGAGCCCATATATTAACCCATAGATTTGGCTTGAACAAACATGAATCTGACCCCCTTAGAGATGCTGTAAGCCAAATACGAAAGGATTCTGACTGGTGGATCTGAAAAAAAACGAGTTTTAAAGAAATTTCCTCATACTGCACTGAGTTAAACTTTGGGCTTCAATATATAGACCAAATATTAACCCAGAGACCCGATTCAAACAAACTTCAATCTACCCTCCCCCCTGCCCCCCACCCCACTAGAAATGTTGCATTCCAAATATGAAAGCATTCTGACTGGTGGATCTGAAGGAGGTTTTCAAAGAAATTTCCTCATGTTGCACTGTTGATATTTGGGTGCCCATAGGGAGCCCAAATATCAACTCAGGGACTTGATTTGAACGAACCTGAACCTATCCCTCCCACCCCTAGAGATGCTGTATACCAAGTATCAAAAGATTCTTATACATGGTTCTGGAGAAGATTTTTTTTCAATTTTGGAAAACAATTTATGCATGCTATCAGAGAAATACTTGGGCCCCCCTGTGGGTGTGGCAACGTTATTTGAACAAACTGGAATTCATATATGATAAGGAACATGAATATCAAATTTGGTTCAATTCGGCTCAGTTGTTTATGAGGAGAGGTTAGTAATGTAAAGTTCACGCCGGACAGGATGGACTGATGGTGGACAGACAGAAAGTCATCATTTAAGCGCCCCCTGACTTGCAGTCAGGTGAGCTAAAAATAAACAATATTCATCAAGCGTAATAATTATGGATGTTACTAGAACTGGCTGATGAGAGCCGGTTCCAATGACAGCCATATTTGTACAAATTTTATTGCCAGTGTCACAATATTTCAGGTCATGTTAGTGTTGTATTGGTTAATTTGCTGCCTTTGTGTTAGGTAAAGGGTTAAACTGACTCAGTTCTCTTCATTTGAATCCTAGCAGCAATGTTACGAGAAGCTACATGGTTACTCACTGGTTTTGTTGCACGGATCTCTACGGGAATCGATTCTCAGATTTTTATAAGCCCTGGCTGAGGCTATATAATCCACCAATATCAATAGAAAGTGCCATTTTATCTCAACAAATGATGTCAAATATTCGTTTACCTAGTGGATGTACCCCTCCCCCCCCCCCCCCCCCCGCCCCCAAGCTCTCAGTATGAATTTTTTCCTAAAACAAGAGACCCCAGGGGACCTGAGGGCGCCCACCTGTACATGGTAACCTAAATATCAACCCAGAGAATTGATTTCAACAAGTTGCATCTACTCCTCCTAAGAAAAGCTTATACCAAATATCCAAAGATTCTGACAAGTGGATCTAAAAAAAATATGATTTTTAAAGAATACTCCTCATATTGAACCGAGTTATAATTTGGGCTCCCACAGGGAGCCCATATATGAACCCAGGGACTTGGCTTTAACAAACTTGAATCTCTCTCTCCCCCCCCTCCCCCCCCCCCCCCCCCCTAAGGATGCCACACACCAAATATCAAAACATTTTAACTGCTGGATCTGAAGAAGAAGATTTTTAAAGAAAATTCCTCATTTTGAACTAAGTTACAATTCGAGCTCCCACAGTGAGCCCAAACATGGACCTAGGGACATGGCTTGAACAAACTTGAATCTAGCCTCCTAAGGATGCTGCATAAAAAATATCAAAAGCATTCATCTGCTGGACCTGAAGAAGATTTTTAAAAAAAATTCCTCATTTCAAACTAAGTTACAATTCAAGCTCCCACAGTGAACCCAAATATGGACCTAGGGACATGGCTTTAATAAACTTGAATCTCTCACCCCCCTAAGGATGCCGCACACCAAATATCAAAACATTCCAACTGCTGGATCTGAAGAAGAAGATTTTTAAAGAAAATTCCTCATTTTGAACTACATGTAAGTTATCATTTGGGCTCCCACAGTGAGCCCAAATATGGACCTAGGGACATAGCTTGAACAAACTTGAATCTCACCCCCCTAAGGATGCTGCATACCAAATATCGAAACTTTCTGACTGCTGGATCTGAAGAAGATTTTTAAAGAAAATTCCTCATTTTGAACTAAGTTATAATTCGGGATACCAAATATGAACCCAGGGACTTGGCTTGAACAACTTGAATCTCACCCCCTAAGCATGCTGCATACCCAATATCAAAAGATTCTGCTGATCTTGAGAAGAAGATTTTCAAAGAAATTTGCCTGAAATGCACTAAGTTCAAATTTGGGCTCCTATAATGAGCCCAAATATGAACCCGGGGGGCTGATTTGAACAAACTTGAATCAGATCCACCCCACAATGTTGCATATCAAATATCAAAAGTTTCTGCCTGCTGGATCTGGAGAAGAAGATTTTTTAAGAAATTTGCCTGAAATGCACTAAGTTCGAATTCGGGCTTCTATAATGAGCCCAAATATGAATCCAGGAGGCTGATTTGAACAAACTTGAATCAGATCCACCCCACAATGTCGCATACCAAATATCAAAAGATTCTGCCAGCTGGATCTGGAGAAGAATATTTTTAAAGAAATTTGCCTGAAATGCTTCTATAGTGAGCCCAAATATGAATCCAGAGGGCCGATTTGAACAAACTTGAATCAGATCCACCCCACAATGTTGCATACCAAATATCAGAAGATTCTGTCAGCTGAATCTGGTGAAGAAGATTTTTTAAGAAATTTGCCTGAAATGCACTAAGTTTGAATTCGGTCTCCTATACTGAGCCCAAATATAAACCCAGGGGGGCGGATTTGAACAAACTCAAATCAGATCCACCCTACAATGTTGCATACCATATATCGAAAGATTCTGCCTGCTGGTTCTAAAGAAGATTTTTTAATGTTTTTCCCATTGCCTACAGTGTTAAAAAGTGTTTTCAAAGTCCCGAAACTGTACCCTATGATAAAACCGATGGCAGTTTTTTGGACCAATCTCTTCTGTTAGTCATAAGGAAGCTTCACACCAAATAAAAATTCTCAGTGCCGTGGAGTTTTGGAGATATGGCGTTTTACTTTTTTCGATTTTTAGCTCCTGTGGTTTCCATGGGGCTACAGAAAAAGAAAATTTGGCATGAATTAGGTACTTATGACCGAATAAGCCCTCACATAAAATTTGATTCAAATCATTCTCTCGGTTCGGAAAATAGAAATTTTGGGCAGGGCCAAAAATGTTGCCCCTCCCATAACGACGCCAAATATAGCCCATCAAACTTCACTTAAAGAAATCCAAGTCTACACCTTAAAAGGAAGCTGCATACCATATATCAAGTCTCTGCTACTGCTGGTTGATGAGAAGATTTTGGTGCCCCTTGGGGGCATGGCACCACCCAGGAGAAGAGGGCAACTTCATTTGAACAAATCTGAATTGGCATTAGGTAATAAACATTTACCCAACATTTGAATAATGTAAAGTTAACGCCGGACGGACGGCGGACAGAATGTGATCAGTAAAGCTCCCACTGAGCTTTGCTCAGGTGAGCTAAAAAACTATATTAATTTATAAATAAATTGATGGTGACATGAATTTCCCATTATTTTTTAATCACATTCTTGCTTCTGAACACATTTCACATTGTGTTTGATATTCTACAATCTTTGTAAGAAAAAGCCTAAGTTTTCTCAGTTAAGGCACCTCGAGTCATAAAACAGTGATTTTTTCCAACAGAATGACCAGTACCTGCTACTGTGGTATCTCATGACACTGTTAAAATTCCTAAAATCATCAAATATTGATTCATTAGTGCTGTGCTTGTGCTGCAAATATCCACAAGTGCACTTTCACTATTTTGGCTTTAATCCCCACAGGCATGCATTCTGTCAAAAGGAGTGAAATTATAGAAAATATGTTCACAAAGAGGACAAGTTACAGTACAGTCGCCGTGGACGGGTTGTAATACACGCGTGGGCAGTGATGTCCACTCATGCATTTACCAGTCAATAAAAATCATCATCTACAAAATTTTAATTGATGAAGCATCGGGTTGTACCTGGTGCTTTATTATTTAAATTTTTGATGATTATACCTATAGTTAGTGTTTGGCATCAAATATTATTGTATGAATTTGTATCCGTGGAAATATTGCCCATCCATGGAAAGTGAGCAGTACACTGCCACTGTACTGTATTTGTTTCAAGTATATAATATACTCTTTGATGTTTAATATACTTGTGATAGGCTGGGTCCAAAGTACTCAGTACTCGTAGTACTCGAGTACCACTTTTTTGATAAAATACTCAATACTTGCCAGCCCAGATTTTTGTATGTGTGTGTGTGTTTGTGTGTGTGTGTGTGTGTGTGGGGGGGGGGGGGGGGGGGGGGGGGGAGGGGGGGGAAGGTTGGAGGGTGAAAGATAGCTGCAAATTATTTAAAATGTTGACCCAGGCAAATGAAAAGCAAAGAAACATTTCATCCGAAGGACAGACATGCAGTAACAAATTTGGGAAGCCTAAATAAAAGTAGTGACTAACTTAAAATGAAAAATATAGATAGAAGAGCCAGGGCAATGTTGTCAAACAGAAAACAAACAAGAGCCCCCAGAGGGCCTGATGGCATTCAGCTGACATGGTAGCCTAAATATCAACCCAGGGAATTTATTTGAACATTTAGTAGCATCTGCTCCTCATAAGAAAAGCTTATACAAAATATCCAAAGATTCTGACCGGTGGACCTCAAAAAAAAAGGATTTTTAAAGAATATTCCTCATATTGAACTAAGTTATAATTCAGGCTCCCACAGAGAGCCCAAATATGAACCCAAGGACTTGGCTTGAACAAATTTGAATCTCACATCCCTAAGGATGCTTCTATATACTAATATCAAAAGATTCTGACTTCTGGATTTTAAAGAATATTCCTCTTATTGAACTAAGTTGTAATTTGGACTCCCACAGGGAGCCCAAATATGAACCCGGGGACTTGGCTCAAACAAACTTGAATCTCACCCCTCTAAGGATGCAGCATCCCAAATATCAAAATATTCTGAAGAGTGGATCAGAAGAAGATTTTTAAAAAATATTCCTCATATTGCACTAATCTAATCATAGAGAGCCCAAATATGGACCCAGGGATTTGATTTCAACAAACATGTGAATAAATCTTCCAAAGATGTTATATGCAAAATATGAAAGCCTTTGGAGCAGTGGTATGGGAGAAGAAGATTCTTTAATGTTTTTCCCATTACTAAAATAATGACTCCGCATAAGTCCTGGAAAACTTCCCTATGATAAAACTGATGGCAATTTTTTTTTTGACCATTCTTTTTGGCTGTTGGTAAGGAAGCGTCACACAAAATAAAATTTCTCAGTGCCATGTAGTTTTGAAGATATGGGCGTTTTAAATTTTTTCTATATTTAGATCCTGCAGTTCCCACAGGGCCACAGGAAAATGTTTTGGCATAAATTAGGTACTTACGACCCAATAAGCCCATCATATCAAATTTGCTTCAAATCAGCCTCTCAATTTGGAAAATAGAAATTTTGGTACAATTCGGGCTCCTACAGGAAGACCGAATATGAACCCAGGGACTTGGCTTTAACAAACTTGTATCTCACCTCCCTAAGGATACTGTATATATCAAAACATTCTGACTGCTGAATGTGAAGAATACTAACTTTTGAAGAATATTCCTCATTTTGAACTAAGTTATAATTCAGGCTCCCACAGTGAGCCCAAATATGAACCCAGGGACTTGGCATAAACAAACTTGAATCTCCCACAGTGAGCCCAAATATGAACCCAGGGACTTGGCGTAAACAAACTTGTATCTCACACTAGCTCACACCGATTAATCGACTAACCAATGATCAATATCTTGATTGATAAAAAAAGTAATTGATCGGTTAACCGTTACTTTTGAAGTACGGTACTATATGGCAGGGTATTTGATGGCTGGATTCACATCACAAAATGCCATACAAAAATGTCCAATTGCTAACCATTTTTCTTTCATATTGGGTAAGCTTATATTCACTATTTACATCACTTTTTGAAACCAAGATGGAAACTGTTAATCAAATTTTTAAAAACAAAAAATACCCTGTATGGGTTAACTATGGAACAAACTTGCTCCAAAACAGGCAAACATTGTCACACTGGCTCACATCAATTTCATGAGACAGAGAAATACATGCCAGTTATGTGCCAAAATACTTGTTCACTTGCATGATCATTATACTGTATCAGTAGCTGAAAACGGTCATTCTCAACCCTTCACCAAATGCAGGTAGCAGTCGATACTTGCACAAGAAATTCTAAAGATTTTCAATGTTTGTCTCAAAAACATAGCTTATGCCCCCCCCCCCCCCCATTGGAACAAGCTCAATGAGCTTGTTCCAATGAGGGGTCATAAGCTATGTTTTGAGACAAAAATTGAAAATATAATAAAATTTGAATGGACATGTTTGTATATGGCGCTGCCCGGTTTTGTCCATTATGATGAGTAAAGTTTTAATTATATAAATGGTCAACGGTACAGCAATTATTCAGCTACCTATTGGGGCAAGTGATTAATCAGTTAACCAAGGTTAACCCATGCGATTAATCAATCACGAAAACCCTTTAATCATTTCAGCTCTAAAATTAATTTAATTTTATTAAATTTTATCTGATGAAAAAATGCTTATAATTTGGGGGGAATGGTAAATATGGATCTTCTTAACAAGCATTTGCAAGAACATCAGAGGAATGAAATCACCATTCTCGCAATTTGCAAAACCCTGGTGAGCCGAAATGTAGGCTTGGCTTGAAGAAACTTAAATCTCAACCGCCTAATGATGGTGCATAGCAAATATCAAAAGATTCTGATTGGTGAGTCTGAAGAAAAATATTTTTAAAGAATATTCCTCATACTGC
Organism: Pictodentalium vernedei; assembly: GCA_031216915.1. Lineage (NCBI taxonomy): Eukaryota > Metazoa > Mollusca > Scaphopoda > Dentaliida > Dentaliidae > Pictodentalium > Pictodentalium vernedei. The sequence continues at coordinate 178,042,272 of CM062296.1, forward strand.
ACTAATTTCAACATTTGGACTCCCATAGAGGCCAAATATGGACCCAGGGATTTGATTTCAATAAACGTGTAAACAAATCTTGCAAAGATGGTATATGTGAAATCTGAAAGGTTTTGGAGGAGTGAATTGGGTGAAGAAGAGTCTTAAACGCTTTCTTCATTACCCACAGTGTTACAGAACGCTGACTAAGCATTTTTTCAAAGTCACGAATAAGTACCCCATGATTGACCTGACAGAAATTTGCTTAGACCATTCCATTCTGTTGGTCCCAAGGAAGCTTCACACCAAATAAGAATTCTCAGTGCCATGTAGTTTTGGAGATATGTGCGTTTTGAATTTTGTTCTATTTTTAGCTCCTGCGGTTCCCATGGGGGGGGGGATGGGAAAATATTTTGGGGCATAAATTAATTACTTATGATCAAATAAAACCAAAAATTAAATTTGGTTCAAATCAGCCTCTTGGTTCGAAAAAACAGAAATTTTGGGCGGGGCAAAAATACATGCCCTCCAATAATGAAGGCAAATAAAGACCCACAAACTTCTCTTGAACAAAACTGAGTCTACACCTCAAAAGGAAGCAGCACACCACATATCGAATCTCTGCTACTCCTGGTTCACAATAAGATTTTTTTAAGATTTAGGCAAAATTTTGGGGCATGGCCCTACTGGGGGCAGGGCAACTTGATTTAAGCAAAATCAAAATGCAATGTCATAACAAACAAGCATCTCACATTTCACTTAAATGATTAATCAGTTCAGCAGTTTTGGAGGAGAAGACGCAAACACCATGTTCACGGACGACGGACGACAGACGGCAAGTGATCACTACACCTCACCCTGACTGAAAGTCAGGTGAGCTAAAAACTCAGTGGACCATGAGTGCTGCAGTTGGGCGAGATGCTTGGTTCAAGGAGAGAAGAAACTTGTAGCTGCTGGCTTTCGAAAGTGTTGTTAAAACCCAATCAATAAATAAATAAACAAGAGGCCCCACAGGGCCTGAAGCGCTCGCCTTGAACAGAACACGATATAAACAGAGAACAGAACACGATATAAGAGTCCAAGAATGAATCTACATTAAGCAATCCATCTCCATAGGATACACTGCAAATCTTTGAGCCCCTCAGGAGTGACAAAAACAGTCCAAGCATCATGCCTTTTCTTTAGTTGATTATGATGTAAAATGTGGAGCTCCCCTCTCAAGCACCTTAATACAACCTATGTAGATTACTCTTCACCTCTTGAGGGTACTGAATAAAAAATGTCTAATTATTCAGCTACTTGGCCAATTCTGGCTCCCATAGGGAGCTGAAATATCAACCCAGGAACTCGATTTGTACAAAGTTGAATCTGATCTCCTTAGAGATGCTGTATACCAAATATGAAAGCATTCTGACTGGTGGAACTGAAGAACAAAATTTTAAAGAAATTTCCTCATATTGCACAAAGTTAAAATTTGGGCTACCATAGTGAGCCCAAACTTTAACCTACAGACCCGATATGAACAAACTTGAATCTCACCCCCACCCCCACCCCTCCCCCCTTAGCGATGTTGTATACAAAATACGAAAGCATTCTGACTGGTGGATCAGAAGAAGAAGATTTTTAAAAAAAACTTCCCCATACAGCCCTAAGTTAAATTTGGGCTACCAAAGGAAGCCCAAATATTAACATAGGGACTTGGTTTGAACAATCTTGAATCTGACCATCATAACAATGAGGGTACCAAACATTAAAAAATTCTGACTCGTGGTTCTGAAGAAGATTTTTAAAGAAAATTCCCCATAAAATTTGGGCTCCTGCATTGAGTCCAAATATGAAGAATGGGCTTCATTTTAACAAACTTGTATCTGACCCCTCTATGGATGCTGTATACCAAATATCAAAAGATTCTGAACACTGGTTCTTGAGAAAAGATTTTCTAAAATGTTTGCAAAAATGCTGCACCAACATTATTCTGATGCCCTCTGCAGAGCTCTCTAACAACAACAGAGGGCATTTTTTTTTACCATTCAATTCTACTGACTACTGGTTCTAAGGATGCTTCATACCACATAACAGTTCTCTGTTCCAAGTGGTTTGGGAAACATGGGAGTTTGAAAACATTTCTATTTTTCGCTCCTGGGGTTCCCATGGGGATGCAGGGTGTTTTTTTGCATGAGGTAAGTAAGTACTTATGACCCAATATTACCACGATACTGAATTTCATTCAAATCGGACCATCGGTTCGAAAAATAGAAATTTTGGGTGGTACCAAAAATCTAACCACTGCCATTACAAAGCCAAATATTGCTTCACAAAGTACGTTTGAACACACCTCAAAAGGTAGTTCCATAACAAATATAAAGTCACTGTACCCACTGGTTCATAAGATTTTTAAAATATTTTGGGAGCATTTTACCCCACCCCCTCCCTATGGGGCTGGGCATGTTGAGTTAAACAAAAATGTAATACCCATTTGGTACCATTACTCACACAAACTTTAACTTGAATTGACCAAAACATGGTGTTGATGGATGACAGATGGATGGACAATGGATGGAGAGTGATTAGATAAGCCCTACTTGACTTTGTCGAAGTGAGCTAAAAAAAAAAAAAAAATTAAACGGTTCATGTCCGATATTTTATCAATGTTATTAAAATTGATAAATTTGTCCCTGGAGTGCAAGAAGGTTTATGCTATACATGTAGCATTGCAAAGCCTTCTTGCACTCAAGTGATGGAATACACCTCCATCCAAGCTATTCTGTAGATTATGAGGCCTAAAACAAACCAAGAACATGAACTTATGCATGAATATTATTACAATGAATACACTGTCTTACACAAAGGAATACCACACAATCCAGTGTAGACTGACTTCAAAAAGTCCTCCGTGGTGGAAGGGCAATTTTAACAAACATACAGGCCCAAATAAGCTTCATACACAGTGTAAAAATTCCACAAAATTAATAAACATTCATATATGTTTAATAGGAATTAGGAGTATTGTAATTAAAAGTCAATTGTGTGGTTGTTTATAAACTTATATTTCTTTGTTATCAGGTGTTAAAAAATATGAATATTTGTAAACACACCCACCCATTTAGATTAGTCCCTGCTCATAGCAGTGACACAGACATACAGTACAGTTGCTGGTCATAATCCTTGCATGGGCAGTGCATGATGTCCATGCATGTTTTTTCCAGGTAATAGAAAATCATCATCAATAAAATTTTAATTAATGAAGCACCGAATTGTATCCTGTGGTTCATTAATTAAATTTTTGATGATTATTGCTGTAAACAATGTTTGAAAACTAATATTATTGCATCCGCAAAAAAATTGCCCACCCACAGAAATTGACCAGTACACAGCAGCAGAGTCAAAGTAATTGTGTTTTACTGTCTTGAATTTCAATTTTTTTTTTTTTTTTTTGTGGGGAGGGGGGGGGGGGTGCACCAGACCCCTCCACTGATGAGAGGATCACACACCCTCTTGTCCTCACCCCTATCTCACTGCTATGTGGCTCAGGTGATTCTGTGCATCATATTCTTTATGACTCCCACTAGATACATGTATTACTCTTGCCACTACATGTAACTTAGATATCCTGGCTTAGCACCAGTATAATGGTAAACTAACATCAAATTGTGTGCTTATGTACAGTAGCTAACATATTGGAATAGTATAATGAGCTTTGTCAGAAACTTGATCAAGTATTGATGACAAACAACAATTTTCATTACCAGTACCTGGTGCCAGTAATAAAATAAGATTTGCAAATATCACCCTGCATTTTTTTCAGCTATTAACTAACATAAAATTGTGCGCTTCATGAAAATTATTTCGTAACTATCTGTTAAAAATTACCGTTTCTTGTTTTGCTCTTTTAGAAAAAGAAATCACTCCTTTTCTGGCGTGCATACTAAACACCGAGGCAACCGAGGGATACCAAGGTGAAGGAAAACAGGAGAGAAACAGGTATGAGGTGGTGTGTTCTTTTTATTATTTATTTATTGGTGTTTAAGGTCACATTTATCTGCACAACAGCTTATTGTGACCATGGCAGTTTTATGGATGGAGGAAACTAGAGTACCCAGGAGAACCACTGAGCAATGGCAAGCAACTGTGAGCTCCCCAACATACTACACAAGCACGGTTAGCCTTGTTCAAAGACAGGTGCACCAAGAACATGCAGTATGCCTTAGTACACAGCATACCTTGCCCCCACATGGGTAGTGGGGGTGAAGTGTCTTGCCCAAGGACACAAAGCTGTTGCTGCAGGTGGGATTCGAACCGAGGATCTCCCGGTTTGCAATCTGCACCTCTACCTACTGAGCTAATGCACCCCTGATGGTGTATTCTGATTATGTAAATAGATTTAAGCAGTACTAGTATGTGATTGGTTTTAATGCCATATTTGAGAATTATGGGTGCTGAAGTAATAAGAGTGCGCTGAAAAATCTTCCCTTTGGTATTTAGTAGGTAGCTTGGTAATGGTAAAGTGACTTCACCTCAGTAAACAACAGTGTGAAAGCTGGCAGCCATCTTTAATATCGGGCCGCCACACCCAAAAAACACTCGTTCTCATCCCAAGGTGATAACAAAGGTACCCAAGAAGTTTCATGAAGATCGGTTCATAAATACAGCCTCCAGACTTAGCATATTGACATGTGCACTTACAGTGTATAAGTAGCACTGATAAATTAAAGGTCATCTAATTTGCATAATTTCTGCAAGAGAAAAAAACCTGTATTATACAGTATTTTTTGTGATGTACAGTTAAAACTAGAAGTCCTGTCGACGAACTGTGCGCTTATCTAGGCTTAATTGCACGTATGAATTGCGCGCAATTGTCATATCGAATGGTATACAAAGCACGGCAGGTTCTCCTGGTTACTTATAGCAAACATGGGCAATGTTTCTGCCAATGGACCTCCGGGTTACCCGGAGGTCCATTGGCTGAAACATTGCTTGTGCACAGGCCATATTTACAGAATTTGATTGCCTTACTATGGTCATATCGCGTAGATTAACACGCATATCGACGTGCTATTTGTGCACATTTCAGGACAGGACTTTTAGTTTTAACTGTATTCCATGTTACTAAACATTCATACAAAAATTTATTCAAATCAGAACTTTCATACAGAAGTTCTGTACAAAAAACTGATCACACTAATTTTAGTACAAATTGGCTGCTAGTGGCCATCTTGAATTTCGAACTGCACCCAAAAACACTCGCTCTCATCCCACGGTGATAACAAAAGTACCCAAGACGTTTCGTAAAGATCTGTTCATAAATACGGCCACTAGCCTGAGCCGTATAAAAGTTGTGTACAAAAAACTGATTGGGCCTAATTTGGGTACAAAATGGCCACTGGCAGCCATCTTGAATTTTGGATTGCACCCCAAAACACTCGTTCTCGTCCCTAGGTGATAACAAAGGTATGCAAGAAGCTTGGTGAAGATCCGTTCATAAATATTGCCCCTAGCCCAATCCGTACTGACATGTGTACTTACTGTGTATAAGTAGCACTGAATAAATCAAAGTTCATCTAATTTGCATAATTTCTGTACAAGAAAAAAACCTGTATTTTATGTGATGTATTCCATGTTACTAAACAATCATACAAAAATTTATTCAAATCAGAACTTTCATACAGAAGTTCCGTACAAAAAACTGATTGCAGTAATTTCAGTACAAAATACCTGACGGCGGCCATCTAGAATTTTGGACTCCCCCAAAAACACTCATTCTAACATCATGGTGATAACAAAGGTACCCAAGAAATTTTGTAAAGATCGGTTCATAAATACGGCCTCTAGCCCAAGTTGTATAGAAGTTCTGTACAAAAAACTGATTGTACCTAATTTCAGTACAAAATGGCCACTGGTAGCCATCTTGAATTTTGGACTGCACCCAAAAACACTCATTCTCATCCCAAGGTGATAACAAAGGTACCCAAGAAGTTTCCTGAAGATCAGTAGTTCATAAATACTGTACAGCCTAGCCCGAGCCGTACTGACATGTGCACTTACGGGGTATACATATAAGTAGCAGTGAATAAATTAAAGTTCATCTAATTTGCATAATTTCACAACGAGAAAAAAACCTGTATTATATGTGATGTACTCCATGTTACTAAACATTCATACAAAAATTTATTCAAATCAGACCTTTCATACAGAAGTTCTGTACAAAAACGCTGATTGCACTAATTTCTGTACAAAATGGCTGTGGGAGGCCATCTTGAATTTTGGACCGCACCCAAAAACACTCGTTCTCGTCCCACGTGATAACAAAGGTACTCAAGAAGTTTCGTAAAGATCGGTTCATAAATACAGCCTCTAGCCCGAGCTATTGAATTGCTGTTCCCGAACAGACGGACAATGGGCCATGACATAACCTTAAATTTGACTTTGTCAAAGTTGAGCTAAAAATGGAGAGTATCCAGAGTATCACAAAACAAAAACCTATTTGTAAAGGACTCCTCCTTTCAAGGACAATGGGGCAGTGTTGGCATTCACCACCATGCTGCCTTGAGGCTGCATTTTGAATTCCTGTGTTTGTTGTTCTAATGAAATATTATTTTATTATTATCAGTTATGGTACAAATATGGTACCGATAGCACACTTTCAGGAACCGCTGATGTCTGATGTCGACTGTGTGTCAGTGCGTGAGGTGCACGCATACTTTTGGCGTTCTATACACCACATCCTTCATTTTGCTATATAATTTGTGTAAATTTATTTGGAATTTATAGAATTTCAGACTTGTAAATTTCATAGTATTGTTTTTGCCTTAGTTATGGTGCTTTATAAGTAATGGGCAATTTAGTTTGAAAAAAAGGGGTTCATGAATATTCAGTCACAGGAAGATTCAGCCCTCATACTTTTTCTGAGAATATTCGGTCCCCAATTTCATTCATGCCCCCACCCCTCTCTCCTGTTAACCCATATAATGAACATCCCAAAAGACATTTTAATATCTAGATAGTTATGCTTGTTTGCAACTTATTATAGACACAGAGTCAAGGTAATTGTATTTTACTGTCTTGAATTTCAAATTTTCTTTTTTTTTTTTTTTGGGGGGGGAGGTGCACCCGACCCCTCCACTGATGAGAGGGTCACACACCCTCTTGTCCTCACCCCTATCTCACTGCTATGTGGCTCAGGTGATTCTGTGCATTATATTCTTTATTACCCGGCCCCACTCCCACTAGATATTACTCTTGCCCCTACATGTAACTTAGATTTCCTGGCCAAGCACCAGTATATAGTGGTAAACCAACATCAAATTGTGCGCTTATGTCCAGTCGCTAACATACTGGAATAGTATAATGTGCTTTGTCAGAAACTTGATCAAGTATTGATGACAAACAGCAATTTTCATTACCAGTACCTGGTGCCAGTAATAAAATAAGACTTGCAAATATCACCCTGCGTTTTTTCAGCTATTAACTAAGATAAAATTGTGCGCTTCGTGAAAATTATTTCGTTGCTACCTGTTAAAAATGACTGTTTCTTGTTTTGCTCTTTTAGAAAAAGAAATCACTCCTTTTCTGGCGGGCATACTAAACACCAAGGCAAACCGAGGGATACCAAGGTGAATGAAAACTGGAGAGTCTAAACGGGTATGAGGTGGTGTGTTCTTTTTATTATTTATTTATTGGTGTTTAAGGTCACCTTTATCTGCACAACAGCTTATTGTGACCATGACAGTTTTATGGATGGAGGGGACTAGAGTACCCCAGGAGAACCACTGAGCAATGGCAAGCAACTCTGAGCTCCCCAACATACTACACAAGCTGGGTTAGCCTTGTTCGAAGACAGGTGCACCAAGAACATGCAGTATGCCTTAGTACACAGCATACCTTGCCCCCACGTGGGTAGTGGGGGTGAAGTGTCTTGCCCAAGGACACAAAGCTGTTGCCGCAGGTGGATTCGAACTGAGGATCTCTCGGCTTGCAGTCTGCACCTCTACCTTCTGAGCTAATGCACCCCTGATGGTGTATTCTGATTATGTCAATAGATTTAAGCAGTATAAGTATGTGATTGGTTTTAATGCCATATTTGAGAATTATGGGCACTGAAGTAATCAGAGTGCACTGAAAAATCTTCCCTTTGGTATTTAGTAGGTAGCTTGGTAATGGTAAAGTGACTTCACCTCAGTAAGCAACAGTGTGAAAACCGGCAGCCATATTTAATTTCGGACCACACCCAAAAACACTTGTTCTCATCCCAAGGTGATAACAAAGGTACCCAAAAAGTTTCATGAAGATCGGTTCATAAATACAGCCTCCAGCCTTAGCGTATTGACATGTGCACTTACAGTGTATAAGAAGCACTGAATAAATCAAAGGTCATCTAATTTGCATAATTTCTGCAAGAGAAAAAAACCTGTATTATACAGTATTTTTTGTGATGTATTCCATCTTACTAAACATTCATACAAAAATTTATTCAAATCAGAACTTTCATACAGAAGTTCTGTACAAAAAACTGATTGCACTAATTTTGGTACAAAATGGCTGCTAGTGGCCATCTTGAATTTCGAACTGCACCCAAAAACACTCGCTCTCATCCCACGGTGATAACAAAGGTACCCAAGACGTTTCGTAAAGATTGGTTCATAAATACGGGCTCTAGCCTGAGACGTATAGAAGTTGTGTACAAAAACTGATTGTATCTAATTTTGGTACAAAATGGTCTCTAGCAGCCATCATGAATTTTGGATCGCACCCCAAAACACCCATTCTCGTCCCTAGGTGATATAGGTGATAACAAAGGTACCCAAGAAGCTTTGTGAAGATCGGTTCATAAATACAGCCCCTAGCCCGAGCCGTATTGACATGTGTACTTACTGTGTATAGGTAGTACTGAATAAATCAAAGTTTGTCTAATTTGCATAATTTCTGTACAAGAAAAATACCTGTATTTTATGTGATGTATTCCATGTTACTAAACAAGCATACACAAATTTATTCAAATCAGAACTTTCATACAGAAGTTCTGTACAAAAAACTGATTGCAGTAATTTCATTTTCAGTACAAAATAGCTGCCAGCGGCCATCTAGAATTTTGGACTCCCCCCAAAAACACTCATTCTAACCCCATGGTGATAACAAAGGTACCCAAGAAATTTTGTAAAGATCAATTCATAATTACGGCCTCTAGCCCAAGTTGTATAGAAGTTCTGTACAAAAAACTGATTGTACCTAATTTCGGTACAAAATGGCCACTGGTAGCCATATTGAATTTTGGACCGCACCCAAAAACACTCATTCTCATCCCAAGGTGATAGCAAAGGTACCCAAGAAGTTTCATGAAGATCAGTTCATAAATACAGCCTAGCCCGAGCCGTATTGGCATGTGCACTTACTGGGTATACAAGTAAGTAGCACTGAATAAATTAAAGTTCATCTAATTTGCATAATTTCAGCACGAGAAAAAAACCTGTAGTACATGTGATGTACTCCATGTTACTAAACATTCATACAAAAATTTGTTCAAATCAGAACTTTCATACAGAAGTTCTGTACAAAAAACTGATTGCACTAATTTCTGTACAAAATGGCTGCTGGAGGCCATCTTGCATTTTGGACAGCACCCAAAAACACTCGTTCTCATCCCACGGTGATAACAAAGGTACCAAAGAAGTTTCGTAAAGATCGGTTCATAAATACAACCTCTAGCCAGAGTCATATTGAATTGTTGTTCCCAAACAGACGGAAGCCCGAGTCGTATTGAATTGTTGTTCCCAAACAGACCGACAACGGGCTATGACACAACCATAAATATGACTTTGTCAAAGCTGAGCTAAAAATGGGGAGTATCCAGAGTATCACAAAACAAAAACCTATTTTGTAAAGGACTCCCCCTTTCAAGGACAATGGGACAGCATTGGCATTCACCACCATGCTGCCTTGAGGCTGCATTTTGAATTCCTGTGTTTGTTGTTCTTATGAAATATTATTTTATTATTATCAATTATGGTCGTCCTCTACAATTATACCCAACACGTCTGAAACTCGTTCGCTGGGGGAAAGTATTCAAGTATTGCATTTTGAATCATTTTTTATTTATATAATAATTTTATTGTATAATTTATTGTATATTACCTATTGTAATATATCTTAATGTACCTCCATTGTAATATACCTTAATGTACCTCCTTGCATTAAATTTCATATATGTGTATGAAATTCTGAAAACAGAAATGTCAGAACAAAATAAACTATCCAGGCATCTAATAAATTTTAATTACTGTTTATTCAATGGATTACCAATAAAAATTATATTATTACAGTAAAAGTTCTTAAAGTATATGTACGTTATATTAAGTTCCACAACATAATCTTATAATTTTGCAATTTTTCATTGAAGAGCTCCACCGGCACCTTACAGTGAATAATTGCAAAATTCTTAGCATAAGTATTATAAGAATTAATTATATTAAGAAATGCAACAAAATTTGTTATATTAAGTTCTGCAACATAATCTTATAATTTTGCAAGTATTCATCGAGGCGCACCGTTGCTTTACAATGAATAATAGCAAAATTATTAGCAAATGTATTATAAGAATTAATTATATTAAGAAACGCATCAAAATTTATGGTTGATTAAATTCTGCAACATAATCTTATAATTTTGCAATTATTCTTGGAAGTGCATCACCGGCGCTTTACAATGAATAATCACAAAATTATTAGCAAATGTATTATAGGAATTAATAATATTAAGAAACGCATCAAAACGTATTATAATTATATTAAGAAATGCATCAAAACTTGTTATATTAAGTTCCGTAACATAATCTTATAATTTTGCAGTTATTCCAGGGGGAGGGGGCTCCTGGATGGGGGGGGGGGGGGGGGGGGGGGGGGGGGACCAAAAATTTGCAAGACGTGATGTGTCTTGAGTGCACCAAAAATGTGCATTTCCAACTTATGCAATTTTTTAAAAACATCAATATATCAGCCAATATATGACATCATTTGTGTTTCAAACCTTAAAGATGATGTTGTACATCACACTCTTAACATAAATACAACATCAGGAGGCTTTATATGTGAGAATATTGGGTTTAATCTGGGGAAATGTCACACGTTAGTAGAGGGTGGGTGTCTTGTTCGAAATGTAGAAAATGTGCAGACAATATTTTCCTTGACAAGCGGACGACTCGGCTTGCGGACGAAACGTCCGTATACCCTTTTTTCAAGCAAACTTTTCCTTACTTTTACAACACCTTAACATTCGGATAATTCAACAACTGAGTTTCTGTTCATCTTGATATGTCACGAGGTATGTGTCAATGAATATCTGTATACAATCGCACCAATATAACAACAATTATCAGTTATATTATCTGTTACATGTACGTTTTTTTCGATTGAGGTCATCACTGGCAGACAAGCTGCAACGAAATCAGGAGTCAGAGTTCGATCTGAAATGACGAGATCATCAGCTGAGCATATTGACAAACCTCCAGAAGGACAGAACTCGAGTAATGATAATAACACTTTGGCCGGCCGCTGATTTGTCGCGGTTCTCGGTTGAGAAGGCCTGGTTACCCCTGAAGTGTAGATATGTAGGCCAATGTATCACGCAAAGCTTTGAGGCGAAACAAAAAACATTTGATTCCCAGAGGGGGACAGGCCAATTGCAATTGTATGGGCAATTCGACACCGGAAGTTACGTGGTTTTTTCACTGAAATTTACTGTCCACTTCAAAAATCACATTGACGGCTACAGAGAATTCTGTTCTGGAACACATTTATCCGACTGGGTATGTGGAACCCTTTGCGGGCCTACGGCCCGCTTGGGGTTCCTATTAATTTTCCTATTAACTGGATTTCAGCTCTAAGAATTTCTGAAAATTAAGAAACCTTTCCGGGGTATAAAGTGATACATGTAGCTCAAGGAAGAGAAACAAAACAGTACAGTCGCCATGGACTGGTCACTTTCCACAGGTGGGCAATATTTCCACAGATTCAGTAATATTAGATTCCAAACACTGTGTATAGGAATATGTAATCATTAAAAATTTAATTAGTGAAGCACCGGGTACAACCTGGTAAATGCATGCATGGACATCAGTGCCCACGCATGGATTATGGCCAATCCACAGCGACTGTACTGTAATAACAGTGAAGACCTATGACAAGAAGCTGTAAACTATGTTTCTACAGATGGGAGGGGGCTAAAAATATACTGAAGCAGACGTCGAGAAGGTGAACAGACCTGCCCTTTTCTCTCTCACCAGGCCACAATACTGTGAATTTGAATTTGTGCTCAAATAAGACTAATCTGAAGGCCTAGATTATGATTCTCACATGAATTATAGCAGTTCAATTGGTTCCTGTCTTTTTGATGGAGAAAACTGGATGAACTATCAAAATAGTTGAGATAGGTAAAAACAACGAACATGTACTGAAATTTCAGATAGTGTTCAACCGATAATCGGAACCAGCCACAACAATCGGCCGATTGTGGGCAATCGGATGACAATGGCAACGGCTCCTGGAACATCAGTTCAACCGATTGTTGCCAAGCATTTTGTGATGATTCATAAACCGCATTTTATCTTCTGCAACTGTTCAATTGTTCGTGTAAAATGATGTCAATGGTACCATTCAATAAAGATGAGAAACATTTTTCTTAATCTCTATAGATGCCCCTTTATGGGATATAAAAGTTAAAGGACATGTAACGCTTACAACTGAGCATACATGCTGCAATGGCCAGTTCATACCAGAAATGCGAAGATTGCACTCCATTGAATCAGGACACAGTAAGATTACAAGTCGCACGCACTTGGAAGGTACACGTGGCTCTGTGCATTACGAGTCAAAACATCGACTGGGCTACATTTTGTGTGCGTGAGAGGAATGGGTGGGGAATGGCTGAAAATGAAAAAAAAAAAGAAATTAACTTTTAGTCGCAAAGTCCTCGACTGACGAGGGGAATGGGTCCATGATCAGATCTAAAACAGACCTAGCCGAATCCCTGGATGAGCTCAAGTCACCCATTTTCACTCTCATTTGTAAATTAGACCATAAAAGAACAAGAGAGATGCGAATGCCCCTCCATTCAGACACATTCAACACTGATACAGTTACTTTGACAAACTCCAAGACAGCTGTATCAAGCAAGTTCCATATCACACGCAAAATGACGCTCACCAAAGACCAGAATCTATTGAGACAGACATTTATTGTAATAAAGCCGCTGCAGGTTTCACAATGTAGATTCCAATGATAAGTCTCAATTGACAGAATGACAGGCATGCAGATTTCAGAAATTCACATAACCTAAAAACAGGTTCCCTGTATTTGATGGCTGGGAAAACCATAGAACCTATTTTTGAGTTCCAATAAAAGCTATCAGGGAACCTATTTTTATTTCTTATTGATTCTGTACCCTTTTTGTTATCCTGACTTCCAGTTTAGGACCTACAAATGTTTTAAGAAGGACCTAGTATATGAAGTGGATTGTAATACATGACAAGGGTGAATACATTTGATGGAATAAAAAATTAAAAAGTGAAACAAATTATCTGTGTGTTTGATTTGTGTATTTTGCGCCCTTGAACACTCAATTTAATTGCGACAGATGAACTGACGCAATGAGTGTACAAGCAAGTGAAAAAAATAACAAAGACTTAGATGTGAGTCTTCCATGGAAGACGTGTGTCGCCTGGCATTTCAGACAGAATTCTAAGTGGAAAAGGGGCATAACTCTGGAAAATATACAGCGGATCAAAAAATAAAATAGGAGGTGCACAATGCCATGATGTGATAAAGAATCACTGAAAGTTTCATCAAAATCCATTCATAGGTTAAAGAGGAGTGGCGGATAAGAGAAGCCTGGCGTTTCAGACAGAATTCTAAGTGGAAAGGGGGCATAACTCTGGAAAAAATACAGCGGATCAAAAAATAAAATAGGAGGTGCACAATGCCATGATGTGATAAAGAATCACTGAAAGTTTCATCAAAATCCATTCATAGGTTAAAGAGGAGTGGCGGATAAGAGAAGCCTGGTGTTTCAGACAGAATTCTAAGTGGAAAAGGGGCATAACTCTGGAAAAAATACAGCAGATCAAAAAATAAAATAGGAGGTGCACAATGCCATGATGTGATAAAGAATCACTGAAAGTTTCATCAAAATCCATTCATAGGTTAAAGAGGAGTGGCGGATAAGAAAAAGTGTGACGCGGAAGACGCAAGACGACAAAAGTAATCCCTATATGTCACTCCCCAATTCGTGGGGCGGCGACACAAAAAGACAGTCATAACTGTAGGACAATGGAATAGTTATTTCGGTTTTTCCTTTATTATTTATTTATTGGTGTTTAAGGTCACATATTGGTTTTTCCTTTAAAGTTGAACAAGTAATTAGAGATGAGACGATTAATTGGTGTGACATCGGCACTCAGCCGATAAACGCCCATCGGTTCACCATCGGCACTCATGGTTCAACATCGGCCCTTGCCGATTGTCTGAAACTCTGTGAAAGTGAATGTGTTATGGATGATCTGTAATGAACTTTCTTCCACTTCGTGGGACAACCAGTGGCAAGCGATCAGTATGTCACTCGTCTGTTACTGATATCAGGTAAATGATGGTTCGTGAAAGAAAAGGCAGAATATTATATTCAAGATTTTGATTGTGTAACTGTGCACCGAGTTGTTTTTTATCCATCATGTGAATATGGACGCTCTTCAATGCCCAAACTGCACGGCATTCTGCAAAATGTCGCAATATTTCTTTCAACCATGCTCATCGTCTTATTAAATATGTAATGGCATTCTTTATTCCCATATTGGACAGATAATTCCTCCATGTTAGTAATCCGTGTTAATTGTGAGAGGTGTGGGTGCAATAAGTTTAATATCAGGCCATTCGGGGTGGGATTTATCAACATGAAGCCACTGAATTTTTCTCATGTTGAATTGTGTGGAGCATGTGATAAAACTAGATAATGCAGTGCAACGTCATGAATCGTGACACAATTTCATATATATGGGTTTATCGAAAAGAAACTCCCACTTTAAAACGAGTGGTTCCAACGACGGCTTTTGATTTTCACAAAACATTTTCGTCCAAATAACTGATAGTTGACTTCAAAGCCTGTGTAGGGGGCGATTCGGCAAAGACCTGACTCTGAAATGAATTGTTGCCAGTGTTGATGTAAACGAGTTACAGTGATCTCGGACCTCTGCAACTTCGGCCCAAGTGACTTCGGCCTACTTTGGTGATTTCGGACCCGAACTCCCTTGGTAACTTCGGCCCTTTTAAAAGTTATTTCGGACGAGATCTATTTTATTGAATGTGATGAATAATCAAAGGTATATTAAACAAAATCCTACAAACAATAACAATACTCATCATGTTTTAATATTCTAATGTATAATCAAAAAGATGAAAGCGGTTAATAATAATAATAATGTTTTTATTATAAATCACGTAAATATACACTGAAGAACAAATAAATCGCCTAGAAAATATCATTGACATCAGAAGGGCGATGTTGTTGTTTCACAAAGGCTAAAAACAACAAATTCAAGATCACTATTCAAATTAAAATAATCAAAGAACCTATCAATTAGTGTGGCGAAACTAACATAAGACAGGCAGAATATCGCCATGCAGTCAAGGGACAGCTAACTCTCCAGTGGAGGTGCAACCCATGCACTCAGCCTCCAATTCAAGAGAACGCAAGTAGTGAGAACATCGAAACTGGACATTTTGAAATAAATGCATCGGTATATGAAAGTTCAAGAGTATCAGATGCTCCTTCCTACATCAAACCTCCACGCTTTGATGAGTCATCAATTGCCAAAGAGTTACCGCCCAGTGACGACATCATTGAAAATACCAGGAACTCTAACTTCCAAATCTTAAAATCATCATCTGTGCGTGGACAAGATAAACTTTTTGATGATAATGGCTATTCTTACACATTTAAAAGAAGAACATCGTAAATGAAGTGCTTGTGAAAGAGTTTGGCAATGAACCTCTGGATGCCATAGCTAAACCAGCTTTTCTAGCAAGGAATGCCAATTATATGAGACAGGCTCTGAGACCAACAGAACCCAAAGACATTGACTTCACAAGAGCAGCATATTCCAGATGTTTTTTTAAGAAAAGACATTCTTGTGGATGGGAGACGTGACTCAGACATCATATTGTTTTCGCAACAGATCACCAATTGGAACTTTGGACATTACAGAGTAAACATTTTACTTGATTTAATTCTGTCGTCGCTACATGGACAATAATCAGATATTTAAATCCTTTGATTTTGCAATTAAAGTTTGTTTGCAATTATTATGTACAACAAGACCTGCTTCTTTTAAATAAATACTGTACAATTGTATTTCTTAAACATTTTATTATTACTGCTGCTGTTGTATTTAATTATGTATTAGATATATGTACAACAAGACCTTCTTTTTTTCTTAATAAATACTGTTTAAACTAAAACAACTAATCGTTTGTTATCTATTCACATCCCAACCCAAATCCTACCACCAGATTTATCTCGTCTAAAACAAAAGGTCCTGGTCATTGTATGACTGTGGATCTAGGGGAAAAGGTCCTATATCGGCGAAAGAATTTTACTCGGGTCCAAAATCACCTCACCTTTTTATTGGGTCCAAAGTTACTTCCATGTGGTCCGAAATCACTTTCAAGGTCCGAAATCACTTTCAAGAGGTCCGAAGTCACTTGGTCCGAAGTCTCCAAAATGGGCCGAAGTCACCAAAAATGGGCCGGAGTCACTTGGTCCGAAGTTGCAGAGGTCCGAAGTCACCAGATCCCATGTAAACCACATCACAGGTTCAGTACACAATTTACTGTGACGATGCTCGTGATGAGTTCTCGACTCAGTTGTTAGCTGTTTATTTTAAATCGAAAATATACTGCACTGATGGTGCCTCATTGACGTAAAGTTAACCCTTTGATGTCTGTTATTTAATTTATTTAAGTGAGTATTAAAAGAGTGTTATCTTCCGGGTTGATGGGGATTAATGGCACATAAATTAAATTCTGATTACTGTAAATCAGCCAGCTTCTGCAGTAAGCTTGAATAATAAAGATTAAGAAACCATCTAACATCGGCATTCGGTATCGGCCGATTGTTGTCTAAAATAATCGGCATTTGTCTTATGGGGCATTTTACTAATCGGCTCATCTCTACAAGTAATAAATAATTAAATAAAAATTCTTTGTGTATTTTGATTGGGGAGGGGCAAATCATCCAGTGCAAAACGTCCTGTTCAGGAAGGTTGATTGGGACAAAATGTCTGTAAAACGCGATTATAAATAAAGCATGAACACACCTCTTCTTGGTTTTGCTTAGTCTATACAGCGTTGTAAAATTGGAAGAACATATCTTGCATTTTAGCAAAGATATTTTCTCCTCATCATCAGTTTCAGAGATAGAAAGAAAGATAGAAAGTTGTGTTATTGTTTTCAATAATACAGTTTCGTGTGTTTGGCTTCACATGGTTTTGTTGCCAAACATGCTGAAATTGGGTACATTCGATTTAAATAAATAAGAATCAGAAACTCTTGGAAACATGCATGCTCAACAATCTGGATGCCCTCATTGGTATTGTCAAATGAGTAGAATGTTGTTACTGTTATAATCACTGTTATATCAATGATAAATAGTACAATTTTAGTCTTGGCAGAAAACTTTTAGTGTGTTTTAAGTGCCCCTTGATGAAAAGCGTAATGTTAAAAAATTTGTGGGAATAGGTTTTTCGCTTCCGTGATTTTGCCCAAACAGAATCTCCACAGAAACGGAACGATCGTTTCCGTAAAATCTGCAAGCCTGGAAAGATTAGGAAATAAATCTACTGAGATGGAGATTGATTGCAATCAGGCGACTAAAACTTTTTTACAAGTTTCATCAGCCAAATTCAAAGAAGAGTCTCAATTAATTGGGAATCCCAATTTTCAATGGAGTTATTTCAGTTACAGTACAGTCACCGTGGATTGGTCGTAATCCATGCGTGGGCAGTGATGTCCATGCATGCGTTTACCAGGTAATAAAAATCATCAGCAGCAAAATTTTAATTAATGAAGCACAAATTTAATCATTAAATTTTTGATGATTATTCCTGTAATTAGTGTCTGAAATCTAATACTATTGAGTTCATGGAAATATGAATAATAAAGTGACCAGTCCACAATGGCTGTACTGTATGAACTAACAGAAAATCCTGTGCTTCCTCACAAATATTATTTTGTTACCATCTATTGAAAATTGCCTCCAGTACATTTCAACCCCCCGGTGGTGGTGGTGGTGGTGGTGGTGGGTGGGGGGGGGTGGGGGGTGGGGGGGGGGGGGGGGGGGGGGGGAATAGTGGGGTAAATTTCTGTCTGGATTTTTAACCACAAACTTTAACCAAAACTGTAGAAAAGCATTTTTGACAAAAGGAAAAAAAAGGTTCTGCATGTAGTTACTGTAAATAGTTCAAAATGCATATTGGAGGTACCAAAAAAAAAAAAATACCTAATTGGTGTTTGGGGGGAGGGAGGGGGGTGGGGGGGGGGGGGGGGGGGGGGGGGGGCAGGGGTGGGGGGGGGGGGGGGTTGTCTGGGTTTTTAACCATAACTGTAAACAAGCATTTTTGATGAAAGAAAAAAAAGTGCCTAATTGGCCCCCGGTGGGGTGGGGGTAGGGGGGTGGGGGTGGGGGCAGGGGGGAGGGGGATTGACTGGGGGGGGGGGGGGGGGGGGTATGTAAGTTTTAAAAAAAGGTTCCGCATGCAGTGACTGTAAATAGTTCAAAATGCATATTGGAGAAAAGGGGAAAAAAAGCCTAATTGGGGGGGGGGGGGGGGGGGGGGGGGGGCGTAGGGGTGTTTGTCTGGGTTTTTAACCACAAACTTGGAGTCATCCTACCAAGCTACAATGAAATCCCTTCATAATTATGGCCTGTGGAATATTCTAAAGGTTTTCGGGTTTCAGGCCTCTGTTGCCGTCACAGTTTCCCAAAAGGGGACGTTCTCATCTAGACATTATATGAAGTCAACCTATCAAGTTACAATGAAATCCCTCCATAAATATGACGTGTAGACTGTGCTAAAGGTTTTCGGGCTTCGGGCTCGGGCAGCTATCATGGTTGAATGATCGCAACCAAAAGGGGAATTCTCATCTGGGCATCATGTGGATTGATCCTACAAAATTACAATGAAATCCCTTCAAAAATATTACCTGTAGACTGTGGTGAAGGTTTTCGGGCTTCGGGAACCTGTAGCCGTCACAGTTGCCCAATCACGTCCAAAAGGGGACATTCTCATGTAGACATTATATGAAGTCAACCTATCAAGTTACAATGAAATACCTCCATAAATATGACCTGTAGACTGTGCTAAAGGTTTTCGGGTTTTGGGATCGGGCAGTCGTGGCGGTTGATAGATCATGCCCAAATGATGGAATTCTCATGTAGACATCATACGGAGTCAACCTATCAAGTTACAATGAAATCCCTCCATAAATATGACCTGTAGACTGTGCTAAAGTTTTCGGGTTTTGGGCTCGGGCAGTCGTGACGACTGATAGATCACGCCCAAATGGGGAAATTCTCATGTAGACATCATACAGAGTCATCGTTATCAAGTTACAATGAAAACCATCCATATTAAACATGACCTGCAGACTGTGCTAAAAGTTTTTGGGTTTCGAGCTTGGGCAGCCATCACAGTTGACAGATCATGCCCAAACGGGGACGTTCTCATCTAGGCATTATACAGAGGCATTCTATGAAGCTGCAATGAAATCCCTTCATAAATACAACCTGTAGACTGTGCTAATGGTTTTCGGGTTTTGGGCTCGGGCAGCCATACTGGTTGACCGATCACGACCAAAAGGGGACGTTCTCATATAGACATGACCTAAAACCTGCATATGAAATTTCGTGATGATCAGACAAGAACTACCGGGTATAGCCTGTACTAGAAGATTGAATAAAAAAAAACTTTAACCACAAACTTTAACCAAAACTCCAAATGTCGACTAAACAGGAACCCTCCCCCCCCCCCCCCCCCCCCCTCCAAAAAACCCCACTAGAACCTTCAGTAAAAAACTTTAACCACAAACTTTAACCAAAACTCTAAAAGTTAACAGATGGACAGACAGACAAAAGTCATTACTATAGTGCCTAATCTGGCCCCCCAGTGGTGTGTGTGTGTGTGTGTGTGTGTGTGGGGGGGGGGTACATAAGTTGAAAAAACGTTCCACATGCAGTGACTGTAAATAGTTCAAACTGCATATTATTGGAGAAAAGAAGAAAAAAAAGCCTAATTGGGGGGGGGGGGGGGGGGGGGGGAGGCACATGGGGGCACATGGGGGGTAGGGGTGTTTGTCTGGGTTTTTAACACCACAAACTTGGGGTCATCCTACCAAGCTACAATGAAATCCCTTCATAATTATGGCCTGTGGAATATTTTAAAGGTTTTTGGGCTTCGGGCCTCTGTTGCCATCACAGTTGCCCAAAAGGGGACGTTCTCATCTAGACATTATATGAAGTCAACCTATCAAGTTACAATGAAATCCCTCCATAAATATGACCTGTAGACTGTGCTAAAGGTTTTCAGGCTTCGGGCCCCTGTTGCCGTCATAGTTGCCCAAAAGGGGACGTTCTCATCTAGACATTATATGAAGTCAACCTATCAAGTTACAATGAAATCCCTCCATAAATATGACGTGTAGACTGAGCTAAAGGTTTTCGGGCTTCGGGCTCGGGCAGCCATCATGGTTGAATGATCGCAACCAAAAGGGGACATTCTCATCTGGGCATCATCTGGAGTGGTCCTACGAAGTTACAATGAAATCCCTTCATAAATATGACCTGTAGACTGTGCTAATGGTTTTCAGGTTTTGGGCTTGGGCAGCCATACCGGTTGACCGATCATGACTAAAAGGGGACGTTCTCATGTAGACATGACCTAAAACCTGCATATGAAATTTTGTGACGATCAGACAAGAACTACCAGGTATAGCCTGTACTTGAATGTTGAATAAAAAACTTTAACCACAAACTTTAACCAAAACTCTAAAAGTTAACAGACGGACAGACGGACGGACGGACAAAAGTCATTACTATAGCCCTCACTGTAAACAGTCGGGCTAAAAACACATTAATTACTTTCAAGATTGGTAATACAATTGTACTTTTCTAACTAGAAATCAGTAAATCATATCAACTATCTTTAGATACAGACAAGGCCATATCCACTGATAATTTGGAGAGACCTGTCCATACATGCCGCAGGCAAAATCAAAGACCTTAGGCTGTCGAGACAGAAACTGAAAGTAGCGTTGTCGTACTGAATGCAACATTTTTAAAAGACACAAAAGCTGAAATTACCATAATGCCTCCACATGCTTTCCGCATGCCTGTTCCATGTGGTTTTTTTATCAGAGTGCAATTGCCTCAGGTGTATTTTTAGCCAGCTAAAGTACATATACCAGTTCGGGATTTTTGCTGAATTTTGACTGTTTAAGCAGACTATGGGATGGAGATTATACACGAATACAAAGAGTATATATATTTATTTATTGATGTTTAAGGTCGCATATTTATGCACAACAGCTAATCATGACCGTGACAGTTTTACGGGTGGAGGAAGCCGGAGTACCCGGAGAGAACCACCGATCAACGACGAGCAGCTGCCAGCTCCCCAACATCGTAACTCCGCACTGTAGCACAGGCAGGGTTAGATTGGTTGAAGACATGCGTACCATCGACGTGCAGTATGCCTTAGTACACTGCGTCATCGTTCTCCCACGTGGGCAATGGAGATGAAAATACAATGAGTATGGGCACCTGGAGTTTGGGTGCCCAAACCGGTGTACCTGTACCAAAAACGTCCTGGATATGGCCCTGACAAAAAGGATTGAGTGGGTTGGGAAAGCATCTGATTAATTTGAAGGTTCCACTTCCTATGTACATTTAGGTAAGCTATTATAACAACAATTATGAACTTTCTTTATTCCAATGATGGACCTTAAGGTAGGTTTTCCAAAATCGTTTATTGTGAATTTTGCTGCTACTGTAAATTAATTCTGTTACAGTAATAGAGCGTTAACACTTTACGATCTTTATCATTTTACTTGCTGGTAATTGCAAAGGAAAAGCAACAAGAGGGGGGCCATATCGTCAAACAATGACAAGAGAAGAAATGAACCATAATACCTTGAAAGCTATTCCCATAAACAATCTTCATTCCAAATTTCTTTGAGAGCTGAGAACCCCAAACCAGAGATATGAGGTAAACAGACAAAAAATTGGCTATTTTACGAGACAAACAGCAAAATTGTCTTTGTTTTACAGCAAGGTAATTGTGAAGACCAGAAACACCTGTTACTGCAGTCTAGTGATGATCGAACATCCACATAAGAGATGTAGAACAAAGACATAATGCCACATGTGGGGAGGTGATTTGCATGTATTTTCTTTGTTTTACTGCAGGGACATGACTCACTTAAAGGTCTTTCCCAAAAGCAATCTTCAATCCAAATTTCATTGAAATCTGATAACCCAAACCTTATAAAACAAAGACAATGCCACATGTGGGGGAGGTAATTTGCATGTATTTTCTTTGTTTTACTACAGGGACATGACTCATTTGAAAGACTTTCCCACAAACAATATTCATTCCAAATTTCACTGAAATCTGATAACCCAAACCTGAAATATGAGGCGAACAGACAAAGAATTGGCTATTTTCCGAGACAAACAGCGAATTTTCAAAGTTAAAAGGGGATATAAGTCTAAAAAGTGAAAAGTAAAAAATATTATTAGAGACTCATTTGAAAGCCTTTCCCATAAACAATTTTCTTTCCTGATTTCATTGAGATCCAATTACTCAAACCTGAGATACAATGCGAACAAACCAAAAATAGCCTATTTTTGTATATTCAAAGCGCCATAACTCACAGAAAAAATATTCCAACAGCAAAACGGCTAATGCTGCTTGAAGGTCTCATGATAGCGAACATCTGTATGAATTTCATGATGTTGAAGTTATAATGCGAACAGACATCTGAGTTCAGACGGACAGATGCAATCCAGTATACAGCACTTTTTGAAAAAAGCGGGGGGTATAATAATTCTACACGAGTGGGATAAAAAAGCCCAAAACTATAGGGGTGTGGTGTGGTGAGGGGGGGGGGGGGGGGGGGGGGATGGGGGGGTGGGGAGAAGGGGGACGCAGGCTTCAACACACTAAGAATAGGTCTAAATATATTGAATATGCATCGTTTTGCTTTAAATGATTCTATGCCTTGTGCCTGGGGAACGGGGAGCAACAGACCAGTGGTTGCATCACATCGTTCACATCAATTATAAATGCGTACCAGGTACTGGTGTAACAATAGGCTGCAGTTAGGGGTGAGTTGATATTCTGATCGACCAACGTCACGGAGGTCAACAGATTAAATTCAAATGACTTAAAACGATTGAAAGTGTTTTTCACTTTTTATTCATCAATAACGTTCACAAGAATAGGTTAGGAAATTTGTTTTTCTACACAAAGATGCCAAGCTTTTAACCGGCCATCAAAGAAAATGTGATGAGAAGTCCGAGACAATCGTCGTAAAGTCGTCTCGTCCAACTTAGTTCATCCAATAGCGCTTAAAAGGAAAAAGACAATGAAGGCGAATCATGAGCTGTACAACTGAAACCGAACAGCGGGTAAGATTGACTTGGGTCAATAGCATTTTTCTTTTTAGATGAGGGACGAGGGTCAACAGCATGTTTAAAGGTTGTGAATTTTATTTTGCAAACCCTCATGTACTAGCACGGTGCAAATATCAATGGATGATTAGGGACATTTCATTTCAGTCCAGATGCATAGCCAGCTTGGAGCCGGTGGAGGGGGGGGGGGGGGGCTGTTTCCCAACTCAGAGCCGGAGCCAGAAGTAGTATTGAATGGAGACTGCGATATTTTACTTTATATTTTCATACATGATGACCCACTAATCATTTAACTAACCTGAGTAGTGGGTGAAAAACGAATTTCTCATGTGGGTTTTAGGGGTTTAATACATAAATGAAAGTGTCAATGACACTGTAGCTCAACTTGTCAAGACATGTACATGTATAGTATGTGACACAGCAATGACAAACATCTAGGTAATGACCTGATAACAAAGGTACATATAAAGTATTGCAATGGCCTGTACATAAATACTGACCGTAGCCTGTAACAAATGTATAGGTAAAGTATTGTAAAGGTGGGTGACAGTCAGATGCTTAACCAGAAAAGAAATCTTTGAGTCCCAGAGTGGGTCTGACTGAACCCCAAAATATTTGTTCTCATAGCACAGTGATAACAAAGGCACCCCAAACTCATTCCTGTCCCAAGGTGAAAACAAAGGTACCCAAGAAGTTTCGTGAAGATCTGTTCATAAATACGAGCTGTATAGAAGTTGTGACAAAAAACTGATTAGACCTAATTTCGGTACAAAATGGCCACTGGCAGCCATCTTGAATTTTGGACCGCACTCAGAAACACTCGTTCTCGTCCCAAGGTAATAACAAAGGTGCCCAAGAAGTTTCGTGAAGATTGGTTGATAAATACAGCCTCTAGCCCGAGCCGTATTGACATGTGCACTTACAGTGTATAAGTAGCGCTAAATAAATCAAAATTCATCTAACTTGCATAATTTCTGCACGAGAAAAAACCCGTACTGTATGTGATGTATTCCATTTTACTAAACATTCATACAAAAATTTATTCAAATCAGAACTTTCATACAGAAGTTCTGTACAAAAGACTGATTGCACTAATTTTGGTACAAAATGGCTGCTGGTGGCCATGTTGAATTTCGGACCACACCCAAAAACACCTGTTCTCATCCCACGGTGATAACAAAGGTACCCAAGACGTTTCGTAAAGATGGGTTCATAAATACGGCCTCTAGCCTGAGACGTATATTAGTTGTGAATTTCGGACTGCACTCAGAAACACTCGTTCTCGTCCCAAGGTGATAGCAGAGGTACCCAAGAGGTTTCATAAAGATCGGTTGATAAATACAGCCTCTAGCCCAAGCCGTATTGACATGTGTACTTACTGTGTGTAAGTAGCACTGAAAAATTCAAAGTTCATCTAATTTGCATAATTTCTGCACGAGAAAACAACCCGTTTTATATGTGATAATGGTACTAAACTTACAGTGTATAAGTAGCACTAAATAAATCAAAATTCATCTAATTTGCATAATTTCTGCACGAGAAAAAAACCCGCACTGTATGTGATGTATTTCATTTTACTAAACATTCACACACAAAATTATTCAAATCAGAGCTTTCATGTGGAAGTTCTGCGCAAAAATCTGATTGCCCCTAATTTTGAACAAAATGGCTGCCAGCGGCCATCTTGAATTTTGGACCGCACCCAAAAACACTCGTTATCGTCCCACGGTGATACCAAAGGAACACAAGAAGTTTCGTAAAGATCGGTTCATAAATGTGGCCTCTGGCCCGAGCCGTATTGGCATTTGCACTGACAGTGCTGAAAGTAACACTAAATACATCAAAGTTAGTCTAATTTGCATAATTTACATACAAGAAAAAACCTGTATTATATGTGATGTATCCCATGGTACTAAACATTCATACAAATGAAAGTGTCAATGACACTGTAGCTCAACTTGACAAACTTGAACTTGGTAAGTTATAAATGAAATGGCAAAATTGAAGATCATTGGTACCAATGTTATTTTTTTTGCCAGTGGCAACATTTTTTGACAGAAACCCGAAGAAAATCGATAGCTCCCATCTAGAGGCCTCCCCAAACAAGCATGCCAGGTTTCAAAGCAATCCGATCATAAATGTGCCCTGTAGGGTGTACAAAAGGGAAATATTGTGGTCTGACTAGACAAGTTCTAAGAACGTTGGCCGTGGCAACATTTTTTGACAGAAATGGAAGAAAATCGATAGCTCCCATCTAGAGGTCACCATAAATAAGCATACCAGGTTTCAAAGCAATCTAATCATAAATGTGCCCTATAGGGTGAGCCAAAGGGAAATATTGTGGTCTGACTAAACTAAGTTCTAAGAATGTTGGCTGCAGCAACATTTTTTTATGGAAATTGAAGAAAATCGATAGCTCCCATCTAGAGGTCTCCCCAAACAAGCATATCAGGTTTCAAAGCAATCAAATCATTAATGTGCCCTGTAGGGTGTGCCAAAGGGAAATATTGTGGTCTGACTAAACCGAGTTCTAAAAACATTGGCCGCGGCAACATTTTTTGACGGAAATTGAAGAAAATAGATAGCACCCATCTAGAGGTCACCCCGAACTAGCATGCCAGGTTTCATAGCAATATTATCATAAATGCACCCTGTAGGGTGTGCCAAAGGGAAATATTGAGTCTTCTGACTAAACTAAGTTTTAAGAACGTTGGCCGCGGCAACATTTTTTGATAGAAATTGAAGAAAATTGATAGCTCCCATCTAGAGGTCTCCCCAAACAAGCATACCAGGTTTCAAAGCAATCTGATCATAAATGTGTCCTGTAGGGTGTGCCAAAGGGAAATATTGAGGTCTGACTAAACTAAGTTCTACGAACATTGGCCGTGGCAACATTTTTTGCCGGAAATTGAAGAAAATCGATAGCTCCCATCTAGAGGTCACCCTAAATAAGCGTACCAGGTTTCAAAGCAATGAAATCATAAATGTGCCCTGTAGGGTGTGCCAAAGGGAAATATTTTGGTTTGACTAAACTAAGTTCTAAGAACGTTGGCCGTGGCAACATTTTTTGACGGAAATTGAAAAAAATTGATAGCTCCCATCTAGAGGTCACCCCAAACAAGCATACCAAGTTTCAAAGTAATCTGATCATAAATGCGACCTGTGAGGTGTGCCAAAGGAAATTGTGGACGTACGTACTAACGTACTAACATACTAACGTACATACGTACGCCGAGGGACGAGAAGTGATGGCAATAGCTCAGCTTGACTTTGTCAAGTTGAGCTAAAAATTATTCAAATAAGCACTTTCATACAGAAGTTCTGTGCAAAAAAAAAGATTTCTGCATCGTCGGTACAAATTGGCAGCTGGCAGCCATCTTGAATTTCGGACCGGACCCAAAAACACTCGTTGTCGTCCCACGGTCATAACAAAGGTACCCAAGAAGTTTCGTAAAGATCGGTTCATAAATACGGCTCTAGCCCGAGCCGTATTGAATTGTTGACGGACAGACAGATGACTGGCCATGGCATAAGCTCAAATTTGGCTTCGCCAAAGTTGAGCTAAAAACAAGAGCTGGACAGTCGTCCGGTGCATACCCCCATGTGGTGTACCGCCTAGTGTAGGCATACCTATGACTAACAAATATTATTTATGAATATTCTCGTACGGACTGACGGACGGATGCACAGATGGACGGACGCAATCCAGTACACCCCCCCCCCCCCACCCCACCATTTTCTCGAAATGTTTTCAACAATTTCGAACAATTTCTAAGTCAAAAGGTATGGTAAATTGTTTGGTGTTTGGAAGTTTTATGCAATGAGGCAGAAGTCTTTGTCATAGGCAAACTGCATGCCATATTTCACTGAAATCCGATAACCCATACCTGAGATACAGGCTGAACAGAAAAATAATGTCTATTTCCTACAATTTCTAAGTCAACAAGTAATAAAAAAAAAAATAAAAATAACTAGTGTGGTCATTCTGGGCATACCTATGACCAACAAACATTATAGAAAATAATAATTTACTTAAGTTATGAATACTCTCGGATGGACTCACACACAGACGGATGCATGTAATCCAGTATACCCCCATTTTCTTCGAAAGTGGGAGTAAAATTGTTCTTATATTGGAGTCTGGAGGTTTCGTATGACTACAAGTTCCTCCCAGTGTGTCAGGGCAAAGCCAGCCTAAATATAGGGGCAAGGGGCCTCATATATAAAGATAGTGTAAGTTCAAAAGATATTCCGCATCAAGGCGAAAACCCTGCGTGAATTTCACTTCTCTGTGAAGCTGGACATGGAAAAAACACACATGGTGTATATGCAGCTTCAGCGCAGGGACCCAGGGGAGAAACGGTATGTTAGATAAGGTCTAATCTCATTTAATTTATACAGTAGTCACGAGTCTTACGAGACGTGATCGGTTGGTGGCAGGATATCGCCACGGCCAATTGAGAAACGAGATTCTAAAAGATAGAAATGTCTGTCGTGTCGTCACCTGATCATTTGTTTTGGAATGCCTGGCAGGAACGAATCGGTTCTCTCGACAAGTGAAATCACCGTTAAGTCACGCACGAGATGACTTGTATTGATTCTGCCTCAATATATGTCATCTCCCACCGTTTTGGCAGATGGACAGATGAGCGTCTGTCCACCTGACAGTTTAGGGTAAAAAGTATATATACCTTGAAGAGCAGAGCATTAGACACACACTTGGGGTCACACACACGTTGGTGAAGTCCAGGGCAGGCGGACGTTTCCTGGTATAGGGGTACCTTCGATCACAGGACCCTGAAACGGCTGGAATTGCCAGACAGGGCATTCCACGATTGATTTAGCTTAAGGTTGATAGGCGGCTACAGTGCCAAATTCGTTGAGAAGGAAAACCCAAGGTGAAACGTTAAAGTTTAGATTGTCGAGTAGCAGGTATCAGCCTGCAATAGTCAGAAGTGTAGGTTAATTGTATTGTGTGTGTATTAACCCTTTGAAGCGTCAGACTGATTGCGTTCTGAGTAGTTTGTTTTGCTGTCGAAGCATCGTAATACCGAATGGAGATCGGTGTGAGTGACAATTTCGCCCTAGCACAAAAAGGCGCATTTGTGAATCGTGAATTCAATCAGAAACAGTGAACATTTCAATAGGACTTTCACAGAGGACTTTCAAAAGGCACATAAGGTATGAGTAGACAATATCTGACCCAAATCAGAAGTACGGTGGCTTTATAGATGACGAACATTGATGGTCAGAACCCTCCGACAGCCAGAGGTACAGTTATGCGCAGACGTTGAAATTTGAGCCTAAGCGGGTGAAGCTCTTATGGCGAGCTCACGGTAATAACATTTCAGATTTGTGAAGCTCTTATGGCGAGCTCTCCGTGACATAATTTCAGATTTGTGAAGCTCTTATGGCGAGCTCACGGTAGTAACATTTCCAGTGTGTAGACTATAGTGCCAGTACAGGGCTATAGAATGACTATCTAATTGTTGAGAATTATTTAACCCTAGCAACCCATTTTCTGTGAAAAGAATCGAATTGTTGATTGTTGAAATATTGAAAGGGCTTTATTTTTATGTGCAAATAAAAGAATCGTTACTTTAAGTCATTCTTTCCATTACACAGCCTGAAGTGATTAGGAATCACACCTAACGGAAATCGAACCTATTTCAGGCCAATTTGGCAGAGAAGGAATCACGGCGTCAGTCTAACTCAGCCCCCAGCGCCGAGTTCGCGACACTTGGATTCCGACCGCAATTTCATCAGCGGGACTAAATAACCCCACGTCAGCCCAGGCCTTATGGGGCCTCAGGTGTCCTGACACAGTGTACTTTTGTACCATACTGGTTCATCCCAGGAGGTTTCATACGATTACAAATTTGTCCCACCTACTGACAACCCCACCCCCCCTCCCCCTTGCCCCCCTCCCGTAAAACAAATTTGTAAGAGACAGAAACGTAAGCCTTAATAACTCGTCAATGAACATAAACTGATTTTGGAGCATTTTAGGATTGTGGCATTGCATGCCCTTGTTATGTGGTTGCCACCATATTTCATACACTGCTGTTCCCTGTTTACCCGTTACTGTTTGCCAATTTTTTTAGCTTGGGTGGGAGACTAGCAGGTAATATGTAGGGGGCACAATCAGCATGATACCTGCCAGGAGGGGGAAAGTCTGGTATGTAACGTTGTTCATCATATAGACCAGTGGAGTCTTTAATCTTTAAAGTTCATGTCCCAGTGAGTGTGACATTGGTATTAAGGCTGCCACGAAAAATCGAATGATCGATCAATGATCATCCAAGCTCATAATCGATTACAATTTTTAATGATCGATTATTCAGGGCAAGTCCAAGGGTCACCATCAGGTGGTATTCAAAAGGTTATCAGCACGATGTCGCAGTCCCTTGTGCACTCTGGCATATTTTGTATCACAATACAGTTAATTTCTTAGACCGGGGACTACTAGTGGACAACAAAAATTGATGTGTGCTGACAACAATTATTGCTCAATTAGGAATTTCTGTCCAAGTTCTGTGATGTTTGTGGCAGGTGAAATCGACATGTCGCAAAGTCATGAGTTTCTGTTCAGTCCATTGGAACTGCAAGCCGTTTGAACTTAGTGCTAGTTAGTGTGGCTTTGATGTTTCGGTGTTTGATGTTAGCCGCCTTTGATGTTGCTTATAGATTTATAGATGTCCTCTACTATCCTGACATAGTTCAATTGTTTTAGATCCCCCCAAAAAAGAATAAATAAAACATAGTTGATTGGCAGGTTGCTTTCAAAGTTCCAACTTTTTATTGGTTGTTAGAATCGGAAGAATATGTTCTTCGGTAGTGGGGAGGGGAGGGGTGGGGGGGGGGGGCAGTGTCGTGGGATGGGTTGCACCTGTAACCCGAGAGAATGTTTTGAAACATGACCCCATTTCAGTGCTAAAGTGAACGAACAAAAACGTTTGCGACAGTGTTTTCAATTCTGGACATGATGTTTAGCCTACTTGTACATGTTCCGAATTTAACATCTTAAAAATGCATGTTTTATGAAAAATCAATTACTACAGCCAGAGGAGAGAACGAAATGTCATTTACTTATAATCCACTCTATACAGGAATTCAGCACGAACGGAAAAAAATTATGCCAAACAATTTTGCATATGGCCTAACCTTCACACAAACGAAATGACCATTCATGCAATTTTAGCATCAGTCTGCTAATGTCAGTAAAATAAAATAAAGTTATGGGCCTTGTCCATGCTTCAGTAACAAGTGTTTTGTTTGGGTTTTCGTGCCCTGGAGCCATAAAATTGAGTCGGACACACCAACACATTCATTAGAGCTGCACAACTGGCGAAAGAAAACTAACTTAGGGCGTATTGTTTCTTCATAAATATCGTAATTGGAACTCTTTTTAATGAGAAACAAAGACCAACAATGTGTTGTTGAATTTGTAGTTTGTTGTGATCTGTCAAAATGTCTCTGGCATCAGATGCAGTGCAATTGAAATTTTGAAGGCTGCCATTGCAATTGCTGGGCCTATTCACAAACTTGCGACCGACAATAACACTGAAAAATTATTTTCAACTTAAATTTTAACTTCTACAAATATACAATGAATGATTATGCATTATATTCACATCAGATGGTTTTTCAAGATTATCTTGGCCACCCAAAAGTTACCAAAGTTGTAATTAGTTATTACATTGTACACCAGGCTGTGACAACTCTCGAGTCATGCGCTATGACAGGATGTATCATCCCCAAGCCAGTTCAACACTTGGCTATTCCCTGGGACGGTTCATCCCAAAATCAAAGCTGGGACGATTCGTCCCCTAAATCTGATTGATTCTCCCCAAGTTATCGGCATCTGGCAGGGAGCACAGTGCACTGGCTTGTACAGTCATCATGTAATGTATAGAGACAGGCTTGGTTATTTTGGATGCAAGATAACTATAACACTCACCACCCACCCTACATGTCCTGGGTAACCTGGTATCTTGCGTCCAGATATTCAAGCCTGCATTTTTACATTACGTGATGACGTACATCATAATTACACAAACCATGTACCTTAAAATAATATTAGTTGTCTACCCAGCAGGCTGAAACAAAATGGCCCCCGCAAATCATAAATAGCAATAGCCCTCCTGGGGTCATTTTAGGTGAACCCAAAATGACCCACCTGGGGTGATTTGAGGTGAACCACAATGGCCCTCCTGCAATTTTCAAAATGACAAGCCTGGTTCATTTTTCAGTTTCATCACTAATTCCTGTCACTCGAGATCGCAGTGATAGCAGACATGGATGAGCGAGTCTATCTCAGATTTCAATCCTCTGCACTCTAGTCTCTCCTGCAGGGACAGGTATTTTGGTAGCAATCCACCATCCACGTACTGTATAAAAGAATCACTCCTTTTCTGGAGGATGGTTTGTGCCAAATTGCTGGAGGATGGTTTGTGCCAAATTGCTGGAGGATGGTTCAGGTTAAAATAATGGCCAGTTGGGGTCAAATTGCTGGAAGATGGTTTGGAAAGAGGACAGTTTGTGTGTAATTTGTGATGTCTGCATCATGAAATCATAATGCAGAACTACCTGCTGAACACTTTGCATTTGTTACTAAACATTATGTAGCAAACTATTTTCCAGAACTCTTCATAAAATTTCCCAATTTGGGTTCTCAACAAGCGAAAATCCCCAATTGGAAGGGACTGGGGACCCTTTCCCAATCATGGTGTGTGACCCCCTATATTATTGGGGTGCTGGACGTTTCGTACACGGGCGTTTCGTACAGGGCCAATTTAGGACGTTTTGTACACAAAAAGCCTGGACGTTTCGAACACAGATGTCTTTTTTGCTTCACCATTAACTCCCGATAAACCGGGCGTGACATACCGGTATCGCATTTTCGGTGCCTCCATCTGCTACAGTCTTAGGTACTCCATTACGTTGTATTGGGCAATGAAGTGACTGCCTCAGGACAGTTCCATGCCCCAATATACACCCAATCAGTTTTTTTAAATTCAAATTTGACAGGACACCGCGCTTGTCGTTTTTCCAAGTCAAAGGTCACTTGCAGACTCTTTACAATTTACCGCTGACTAGATTAGTCATCACATGTACAAACAAACAAACAAAATAACCTAAAAACATCCCGGCAATATTCAAACAAGTCACTCATCGGTAAAATCAAACAGTAAATCAAACAATAAATCAAAGAAATCAAGGAAAATTAGCCTATTTATTTATTGATGTTTATGGTCACATATTTATGCACAATGGCTAATCATGACCGTGACAGTTTTACGGGTGGAGGAAGCCGGAGTACCCGGAGAGAACCACCGAGCAATGACGAGCAGCTGCCAGCTCCCCAACATCGTAACTCCGCACCGTGGCACAGGCAGGGTTAGATTGGTTGAAGACATGCGTACCACTGACGTGCAGTACGCCTTAGTACACGGCGTCATCGTGCCCCCACGCGGGCAATGGAGATGAAGTGTCTTGCCCAAGGACACAACATGGTTGCCGCAGGTGGGATTCGAACCAAGGACCTGTCGGCTTGCAGTCTGCACCTCTACCTACTGAGCAACCGCACTCCCCAAATTAGCCTATTCAACATGCAATTAAACACCAACAGTATCTATAAAAACAGGAAAAATTTTACATAAATATTCACGGGAGATATTCATAAATGTAAAAATATTAAATTTAAGGTCTATAGGAACTGGCGAATTTTCCCAAATAGACATAAACAAATGGTTCCAAAACACGATAATTAAACAATTTTCATACAAGCAATCACAGGCAAAGGCACTGCTTTGATCTAAAGAATATTTGGAGTGCTGAAGTTTCAAACTAAAAAGTGATTTTATTGTTGAAAATTGCAAATTGCACTAACAACAGAACTAAAAATTCACATTTGGAACACTTAAATTACTGAAACCAAAATTAATCTGAACCATGTATCTACAGCACTTTACCGACAAATGAACTTTGAGGTGCTTTTTGAATTATTTAAAACACATCTTTAATCTCCACTGTGAAAGATTTTTTTAGTATCAATATTAAGATGTGTAACCTTAAGAATGCATGCTTTGGATTCACTGGAGCTTTACACTTTTCATTAGTTCTGTTTACCATCAACTGAACAATGATTGTCCGTCTAGTGTTAGAGACAAAATAATTAGTGTATTTATCCTTGACCAGTCAGCTGTATCATGTATTGCCATTTCATAAGAAGGTTCAATATTGTACAACTCTGTCAGTTTTAGATGTTTGGATTTAGCAATCAGTGTCAACAAACATTCATGCATATCTGTACCAAATACATCAGCCAAGGTGTTATGTACATCTTGCATGTGCCATTTGTCTTAAGCTTAAGGTGTCACGTCTTGGTGTCATTACTGGAAAAATATTTTGGAATGGACATTAAAAACATGTTTTAACTAATTTTTAAATCACCCCAGAGCTCATTTCTCGGTAAAGCGCTAGAGATATATGTTTTGGATTAATTTTGATTTCATTAATTTAGGAGTGCCATGTGTGAATTTTCCGTTCTGTTGTTAGTGTGATCTACATTTTAAAAGTTGATTTTCAACAATAAAATTATTTTTTAGTTTAAAACTTCAGCAAACAAAATGTTCTTTAGATCAAAGCAGTATCATTGTTTGTCACCTTTTGTACGAAAATCGTTTAATTTACTTGTTTTAGAACTCTTTTGTTTTTGACCATTTGAGGAAACTCACCGGTTCCTATAGACCTTAATGTAACTAGTGATGGGACATGAAAAATTTCAAATTCGTACATATACATCATGTCATATATCATTTTTTTAGGGCATTTCATTCTGAATACAAATCTGAAAGAATTATGTTGATACACCTAGTACTTCAAAAGTTATGGTGATTTCAATTTTCAAAATTTGGAAAATTTTCTGCTGGTTCAGATGTCAAAAAGCCGAAAACATGATATGATTATGTATAGCGCACACAGGCTTACTGATGTTACTCATATATATCAGATTATATGTCAGTGTAAAGGGCTCTTCATTCTGAACACAAAATTAAAAAGTATTTGTAATTTGGCCCACAGGTTCAGGAGTTACGACCATTTATATCCGATCATTTACTGAAGTTTCGTTAAGTTAACGTTGACAATTTCTGTAAAAATGAGTGCCGTGAATCTATGTAAGGACTCAGTCTGAATTGAAATGCCAGTAAAGTTATAATATCCAGTATCGTTTGAATGTTAAAAGAAAATAATAGTCTGATTCTGATAAACTAGATTATTTACTTGTAGTAAGCCCTCCCCTTTTATTGGAGGGTGCACTGCAACCCAACCCTTAAATGAATAGTGTTGAAGTGGGCCCTAGCGTTCGACATTCTCATGATTTGCCAAACATAAGCGGTATTCTTGCTACACAGTGTGAAAAGATCAATGTCCTTGATTACTAAATCAAATATTTAAGAAATCTTTTGAACCCTGGCTTCTTCCCTCTTTTGTATTAAAGTACAGTATGAATCTCAACAGAGAAAAGAATTTCAGCATATATTACAGTTAAAACTAGAAGTCCTGTCATGAAATGCGCACAAATAGCTCGTTGATCTGCGCGTTAATGTACGTGTTATGGCCATAGTAAAGCTATCAAATTCTGTACATATGGCCTGTGCACAAGCAATGTTTCAGCCAATGGACCTCCGGGTAACCCGGAGGTCCATTGGCAGAAACATTGCATGTGTTTGCCATGAATAACCAGGAGAACCTGCCGTGATTTGGAGGCCATTCGATATGACAATTGCGCGCAATTCCAATGCGCAATTAAGCCCAGATAAGCGTACTATTCGTGACAGGACTTCTAGTTTTAACTGTATGTGGTAATGTCACCTGGTAATTGAAAATATTTTTCAAAATCAAATAATTTACAGAACACTGACCTCCTGCCAGATGTAAAATATCAGCAAAATTTAGATTCATAAACCCCCGCCAATGCAAGGAAT
Organism: Pictodentalium vernedei; assembly: GCA_031216915.1. Lineage (NCBI taxonomy): Eukaryota > Metazoa > Mollusca > Scaphopoda > Dentaliida > Dentaliidae > Pictodentalium > Pictodentalium vernedei. The sequence goes on from CM062296.1 coordinate 178,077,962, forward strand.
TACAATATTAATAGCCTCAAATATGGTGTTGAACTCTCCTGGGCCCAGGGTCATTGGTGAAATTTCAGTAAAATGGTAGTTTACTAATTCATAAGTCTCCATACAGTCAGCCGAGACAGCTATTAAACACACACACACAGTGACACACCAAAATTATTACCAGATGCTAATACTGTGTAACGAATACCGCTTGTGACTAGAGAAATTAAAAACGTCAGGGTGATCATCACTGGAATTTAATTATTTTAATTGTGAACAAAACGTTTGGTTCACTGACGCAGTTTCACCACAACACATCACATGTGACATTGTAACAGAGGCAAGTTCGCATGTTTTGATTCAACAGATTTCACATTTTATTAAGTTCTTTATTAGGTGTTTAATCCAAAAACTCCCACTGGTAACAGATGGTGAGTTCGCACTGAGATTTCACATTTTATTAAGATCTTTATTTGTTGTTTAATCCAAGAACTCCCACTGGTAACAGATGGTGAGTTTGTACTGAGATTTCAAAGTTTATTAAGTTCTTTATTAGTTGTTTAATCCAAAAACTCCCACTGGTAACAGATGGTTAGTTTGTACTGAGATTTCACAGTTTATTAAGTTCTGTATTAGTTGTTCAATCCAAAAACTCCCACTGGTAACAGATAGTGAGTTTGTACTGAGATTTCAAAGTTTATTAAGTTCTTTATTAGTTGTTCAATCCAAATACTCCCACTGGTAACAGATGGTGAGTTTGTACTGAGATTTCACAGTTTATTAAATTCTGTATTAGTTGTTCAATCCAAAAACTCCCACTGGTAACAGATGGTGAGTTTGTACTGTGATTTCAAAGTTTATTAAGTTCTTTATTAGTTGTTCAATCCAAAAACTCCCACTGGTAACAGATGGTGAGTTTGTACTGAGATTTAAAATGTTTATTAAGTTCTTTATTAGTTGTTCAATCCAAAAACTCCCACTGGTAACAGATGGTGAGTTTGTACTGAGATTTCAAATGTTTATTAAGTTCTTTATTAGTTGTTTAATCCAAGGACTCCCACTGGTAACAGATGGTGAGTTTGTACTGAGTTTTCACTTCTTTCACATTTTATTAAGTTTCTTTATTAGTTGTTTATACATGAACTCCCACTGGTAACAGAGACAAGTTTGCATGCAATGAGATCTGTACCCTTCTTAAAAATACCGGTATTAAAATTTATAGAATTTTTAAAAAATTTTGTTTACACATTTATGGAGTGTTTTTCATCGGTGTCCAAATGATGATAACTCTGAACTAAAAAAAGCAACCGAATCACTACCTAGTCACCCATAGTGATGAGAGAATAAACAAAAACTGATCAAGAAATGAAATAATATTGAGAACAGAAACATGCAGAGAACATTAAGTTTTTGTTTCATGCAGAGAACACTATTTATTTCATTTTTTTTTTTTATTTACAAAATGTATACAAAATATTCTACTACATAACCCTTGCCTAATCAGAACCTGAGCATACACATTTGCAGTACATGAAGAGTGGATTACTACTCAGTCACAGTGGGGTAGACTTTTCAGGCCAAGAATTAACAACACAAGAACCACTAGCAAACATTCAGCTAATGGACCACTGACTTCAAGTCAGTATTCCATCAGATGAAAATTTGCTAGTGTGCAACTTGTGTTTTTCTTCTTCTTTTCTGAAAACTTTTAAGGAAAAAACTACCCACCCAGTCTTAGTAGTAATCCACCCTCTGTGTAGTGTATAAATACACATGTTTTCTTCCAGGTCACTCAGTTGAGAACTATTTTTGCATTTCCTTCTTCCATCTCTGAGTGTAACTTGACTACATACAGGGCATCATCATTGTCATACTTGATGTTAAACCATGCAGGATATCCAGGAACTGTTGAAATGACTGTACCAATATACCAGACATCTTCTCCTTTCTCCTCCCATAGATGTTCAATTCTCTTACCAATGAGATAGGAGGCCTTGTGAACTTCCTGTTCTTGCTCAGGGACCTTGTATGACTGTCTTATCAGCTGTTTGACATTGTTGGCGAGTTCTTCCACTGATAGATTATGGCGGCATTCCCCATCTTTAACTGAGAACCTGAATAATGATTGATCTGCTTGTTGACAAAGCATCTGTTCTCGGAACCGTAATTGAGCTTTCAGTGCATCCTCCCTGTTAGTTTTGGCTTTTAAAGATCTGCACCAAGGAATCATCCATCTGACCCTCTGTCTGATAAAATCCAAAATGCAGAACATCTGCTATAATCATTTCTTTCTCTCTAAATCTCTTTGCTGCTCTCTCCTCCTCCTCTTTCCTTTTTACTTTTTGATTTTCCTCCCTTAGTTTGATGATTTCCTGTTTTCTCTTCCTACTCAATTCATATAATTTTTTCGAATCTGATCTTGCCTTTTTTATCATTTCATCCTGTTTCTCTTTTGTCTTGCTTGATAACCACTCATCTGTTTGGTTCAGACAGAACATGATGTACGCCTCCTGGGAGATATGTTTGATATTTGGTTTGAAACGTAGTAGCTGGTCACAATAGGCAAAGACTCTCTCTGCAAATTTGTTAGGTTTCTCTACACTATGTGTGACATTCCAAATATTGCTGCCCCCCTTTGCATAGAACTTTCCATCTTTCAGAAATTCCTTGTAGTGGTTCTTCATCAGTTTTGTTATTGATGGTAATAAAACAGCTAGCAATGCCTCTACTTCATTGTCATACTTTGATGGTGCCACAAGGAAGTCATACACTTTGTTTTTCTTAATAATCCATTGAGCATGTGGTGGTGCTGGTACTCCGCCCATCATGAACTCATTCAGCTTTGATATCGCATTTTCAAGAAAGGAAACGACGTCTGATATTATGATAGATAAATCAAGTAAGTGAATATTTTTGTCTTCAATTATTCTCCATAATGGTCCAGTTAATAATTTGTTGATTAATCCGAGAGCTTTGCAACCTGCAATGTTGGCTGGTTCCTTCAGGTCTGCAAGTACAGATTTTAAGAGCAAATTTAAAGATCCTTTGCCTTCCAAATATGATATCATCTTTTTGTGGAAAAAGTAAACATATGCTCCACTGAAAAATATAATGTTAAATCTATTGCCTCTGAATGGTACAATAGGCAGAGATGCATATCATTATTTTTTAGCTCCTCGGCAATATATAATTTAAAATCGCCATGACATCCTGATTTTTCATCCCCCCCCCCCCTCTAGCAAAAGCCTTTGCAGCTGTTCTTACAAGTCGCACAGTACCTGGTTCTGTTGATTTGAATATCTGTGGTCCTGATGGTTTTGGATTATCCTGCATCCTTTCTAGTGTCAACATTGCCTGATGAGACACCTCAGCAATTTGTACGAAACTATGTAGCCCACAGAAGAAGTTATTCATATTTTCTATGACTTTTTGATCTGCCACATCAATCTCATTCCAGTGAGGTCTTACATCTGGAAGGATATTCTTTCTATAATTCTCCAACATCTCATGCCACTTTAACTCTAGATATTACACAATATTTTTTTACCTATGTCTGAATTGGTCTCCTCTTTCCTGTCATCTATATCCTGCAATACTTCCTTAAATGTTTTCAGAGTATCTCCTGCTGATTTTGTTGCGAGGTCTCTGATACCAAGTACCCAGTGTCTCTGTTCATCATCAGTGGCATGAAATCCCATATACTTCTCACCATACTTACTTGTTTCGTCGCTGTACAGTGTGGTGTTCTCTTTTTCACTGAATACCTCTCCTATCTGAGTTTGTGACAAGCCTAACCTCTCAATGTTCATCCTCCTGATTGATTTGGAAGAAGGGAGACGTGACGCTTTTTTTCCAACAAATTCTAAAACAGTATTTATGACAGGTCCTATATGCTGAAGACTGACGTGTTGTTCCAATAATTTATAAACCAGTCGTCGAAAGTCGGATGTGTAGCAGTTTGTATCAACATCAAAAGTTTCTACTCTCTGGGATTTCATATTTTCAAAATCTATGTGCATTGTCTTGAGTGCTTCTTCCAAGACAAGCTTATCATTTTGGAGCTTCTTAATTTTCTCCTCTGCCAATGCAAGCTCGTCATTTAGCTGGGCTACAGAGTTATCCGCAGAGTTGACTTCAAACCTGGCAGATTTCTCTCTATAATAACTTTCTCTTGCAGATGTTCGCTTCAACTTTGAAGTATTGCTATCCAGTTTGGTGTTTACAAATTTATTCTCCTTCATCTGCTCTTCAAGTTTTTCAGTTGTTTGAGCCAATTTCGACCGTGTGTGTTCAAGTTCATCAATCACTATTATATTATCATGTAGGGCTGCACGGTATTCGGATTTTGGCACCGGTGACGGTATTGTAAACAATATCGCGGTATACCAGTATACTGTGAAACAGTTCAGATTGAAAACAAAATAAAACTGAAATACATGTACCGGTACCTTACTTTTATGAAAGTGCTTGATGTACAACTACAAGGTCCCAGGTGAAAAACAACTCATGTAATTCGGTACATTCTAAGTGCTGAGTTTACTCTGAGTGTAACATAATTTTGGAGTTCATTAATTCGTTGTTTGTCAGCAATCTGACAAAAAAATGTTTCAAATCACACATATTCACAATTGCGAAATGTGCAACAATTTTTGTCAAATATGACAGACGTGTGACGCCATCACTGGGAGAAAACATTGTCGGCTGTGATTGACACCTCAGACTGTCGTGAAACTGAAGGGTGATCACGTCTTGGAGGCGTGCTTAATATCAATAGACCGACTGGCCTGACATATGACGGCTGACATTTGACATTGTCATCTGAGGAAGTTTACTGCAGGAAGATAGAAGGGGAGGAGCTACTACTGGTTGTTTGTGTAACCAGGCCCTTGGAATTCCATCAACTGGACACCCGTTCTGATAAAAAAGTGTTTTTGCCACTGTTTTTCATGAAGCCACATATACGCAATTAGCACAATAACTGGCTCAGTAATTAAACGCTTATCAGTCAAGAGAGGTTGACCATGTTTTTACAGGAATTAAATTGACAAAGAAAAAATTACTTGTATCCGAGTCTCAGATGAAAGCCAGTAAACCCAATGATAATTTTATGACTTATTTTCGTATTAAACAATAGATTCAATAACTTTTTAGACATGGATTATTGTCGTTCTTCCAGTCAAATTACTCATTTTCCTAGAGCAGTAAGTAATACTTCTATCTATTGCTCCAAAAGTATTTTTTTTATTCATGATATCCCTTGCATTTAATCATAATACCGGACCCCAAAATTGTATACCGTTACTCACGGTATACCGGTATTCATTTTTGATGGACGCTTTTTAACCGGTGACGATTTCAATACCGGTACCAACCGGTATACCGTAATACCATGCAGCCCTATTATCATGCCGTGTCAGCACCTGGGATCATAGTCTGTGGCATATCCAAGGTACATGTACCCATATCTCCACACGGTCCTGGGGCCTCAGATTTAACCTCTGGATATTTGTATAAGCTTGATGTCCATTGCTCATATCGCTCTGGATACTTGTTCTTACTCTTTCTGATTTCTCGGTAGGTTTTCAGTAGTCTGTTAACAGATGTTTTGACAGATAATGGATTCATGCTAGCAATATCGCTCTTTAAACCTAACAGCCAGTTGACAGTATCTCCAGTGCACATCTTTTCATGATATTCAACAACTTCTAAATTGGTAGGATCAGGCATTTTTTGTTCACCAGTTGAGTTGAGTGTAAATTAATTTAAAAATTTGATTTGAAATTAATATCAGTGTGTTTAGTATTCAGAAACACTGTATATCTTGGCAAAACAAGCAGATGTCAAATTCAATGTTGACTGTTAATGTTACCAAGTCCAAAATTTGCAAAGAGAAACAAATTCCTGGACTAATTTTAATGTATATAATTTCGTTAAAATTAAAAATTTATAGAGACAAATAATTATCTGAAGCCAAATGAGTATTAAATAAATTATATATGCCGAAATAAAATGTTTATTCACAGATATGTAATGTACTGGCACCGAAAACTCCGATAACATTGCGAGTTTATGAACGTCCCGTCAACATGTGCGTTTTGTTTACAAACTGAGTACATGTGACCGATAAAGAAAGCTGTGATAGGCTATCGTCGCATCAGTTCGGCATCTAAATATAAAGTTTCCTGAGCAGACGCTTATCTCAGGATTATGTAGAACTAAAAAAATGTCTGAGTCTAGGTGAATTATGCGGTTAAATTATGCTCTATAGAATGCGGAAGTCATTTTTTGCACGAAAACGGGCGAATTCCCCGCGCCTTTCCAATAGAAAATCTCAAAAAAATCTTCAGTAAATGAATTTCTTCAAATGTAATTACGAAGGGAAGATACTTGGGATGACGTATTATAAAGGTTTTTCCCATGATTCCGTTAATAGGTCAGCCAGCTTTGCATGCCAATTGGTCCAAGCAAGAAGTCACGAGTGTATTAAAAATTCAAAATGGCAGCATTCAAAATAAACAAAAGGGCGCAGCCATTACTCACTTCGAAATATTTTCTTGTTGTCAAAACAGGTTGAACTGAAATTTCGTCAACGCAAAATGTTAATTCCATAATCAATTAATGAAATGAGCCAGAAAAATAAAGATATTGAGAGCATTTATCCTAAAATAATCATCAGCCAAATTTCGATAATTTAGCATTGTGCAGAATGGGAAAAGCGATTTTGACGTGACGTTGCCCATCGCTAATGTAACAAAAATAATAAATAATTTTATAATACAAGGTCTAAAACAGATCAACATGTGTACGAAACACTCACTTCGTGTACGCAACGTCCAATTTTTGTGTACGAAACGTCTCATTTGTGTACGAATCGTCGCGTGTACGAAACGTCTTGTGTACGAAACGTCAGTAACCCTATTACTGAACGCAAACATTGGAATGGTTTCGTTTGTGCGTTTTGTCAGTGATTTTGGATTGGAACTTGGGGTAACATAGTCTTTAAAATAAGATGAATATGATATTAAGAGGCAGTTTCGATTCAGGAAAACAACATCATTTTCAATTCAGGGAAGCATGAGTGTTTATAATCTGTTTCCGGAACCTCAGTCTCTATCGAAATTAGGAAAGATGATAAGCCGGCTGGTTAAAAAAACATAAAAGAAAAGAGGTCATGCTTTTCCATGTTATTTAACCTCATCATCCCAGCTTCCTGTCGCAAATGTGTTAGATAATTCAAGTGATTGTGGTGGTTTTGGCTTCCATCTAATCTTGTTTATTTTTTGTGAAACATATTTTGCTGTCACTTCCGCCATTTTGAATCCATACACATGGCGGGAACATCCGGGACGTAACGGACATTATAAGGGAGATTACCCTACCATTCTGTGGGTTGTCACTAAAAAGTGTACTCCGATCCCGACCCCGACTCTGAAATAACCGACTCCAAAAATATTTCTTTTTATAACTCTTTTATTAATGGATCAGTTATACTGAAATTCAACATAAATGTACAGAATTGTGTGTAGTATACATAAAATCATAATATGAACTTTGGTAAAACCAAGAAGCGCGCGCGCAACTCACAGTGTTTTTCAAATTATAATGACATAAACTTAACAAAATTTAAAACAGTGTTTAAGGGGTCGTCCAACAAAACATTTTGCGTTGTGAACTAATTCATGTACATGCTGTCTTGTAGATTTATTTCCCCCTAAAAACATATCAGACCTACAATATAATGTGAAATTTAGGCAAACCTAAAAGCGAGCGAAAGTGATGCATTAGGCCAAATGTGCTGCAGGCCTACATTTACTGATAAAGAATAGGGGACCAACCAAATTTTGAGATAACTACTTTTATCTGCGTTTTGATTGGAAGATATTTTCCAATCCTCTGATTGAAAGATAATTTTATCATTGCTTTGATTGGAAGATATATTTATGGCGTCGTTGTTTTCCGCAATTTATCCGATGAGTTACGGAAATTTCTGCGTTCATTTTTATTTTTTCACAAATAGCGTGTAGCATTTATTGTTACTATTAGCAACGTTTAGTAGCCACTACAAGAAAATACAGCTATGCTGTGCAAAAAACAGGACGATGATAATATTCCAATGCAGTTTTACTGAAAATGCCATCTTTAAAATAATAAGACTGAGTATCACAAATGTAGTTTCATGATTCGGACCAGATTTTTATATAGGACGTTTCGCACCCAGATCTGTGGACGATTCTGACCATATTTCTGGCCGATTCGGACCAGGCTATTGGATGATTCGGTCCATGTTTGTGGACGATTTGGACCAGGTTTCTGGGCGATTTGCCCAACAGACACACAAACTACACAAGCCAGCACAGACATACACACTTCACAAGACAGCACAGACTTGTCGTTTGAAGTAAATAGGCCTAGAGCTTTATGTGCCAATTTCAATAAGCCGTTTTCATTAATTTCACTGAAAAAAATACCGACGTACCGGTATTGTTTGTAGTTATCACAACTGATAATTCTGAGAGTAATTATGAAACTGCTAATCCCGTGCTTCTGGATTTTTGCAATACATTTTGGGTCCGCATACCGAATTTGGTCAAAATCGGCCCAGTAGTTAGCCCGTTGCTAAGGGGGAGCTCTGGTTGCTAATGACGACATGCGGCGTCAACATTGACCTATCTGTTTGCATTTGCAATGCATTTTGGGTCCGTATTCCGAATTTGGTCAAAATCGGCCCATTGGTTAGCCCGTTGCTAAGGAGGCACTCTGGTTGCTAGGGAAATCAAAAGACGTAAACTTCGATCTGTCTGTTTTCATTTGTAATGCATTTTGGGTCCGTATACCGAATTTGGTCAAAATCGGCCCAGTAGTTAGCCCGTTGCTAAGTGGGCGCTCTGGTTGCTAGGGAAGTCACGTGACGTCATTACTGATCTATCTGTTTTCATTTTCAAAGCATTCTGGGACCGTATACCGAATTTGGTCCAAATCGGCCCAGTAGTTAGCCCGTTGCTAAGGGCGCGCTGTGGTTGCGAGGGAAGTCCCGAGACGTCAACATTGATATGTATTTTATTTGCAATGCATTTTGGGTCCGTATACCGAATTTGGTCAAAATCGGACCAGTAGTTAGCTCGTTGCTAAGGGGGCGCTATGGTTGCTAGGGAAGTCACGCGACGACACCATTGACCTGTCTGTTTCGTTTGCAATGCATTTTGGGTCCATATACCGAATTTGGTCAAAATCAGCCCGGTAGTTAGCCCGTTGTTAAGGGGGCGCTCTGGTTGCTAGGGAAGTCACGTGACGTCATCATTGATTATCTGTTTTCATTTGCTATGCATTCTGGATCCGTATACCGAATTTGGTCCAAATCGGCCCAGTAGTTAGCCGGTTACTAAGGACGCGCTCTGGTTGCTAGGGAAGTCACGAGACGTCAACATTGATATGTCTGTTTTTATTTGCAATGCATTTTGGGTCCGTATACCGAATTTGGTCAAAATCGGACCAGTAGTTAGCTCGTTGCTAAGGGGGCGCCCTGGTTGCTAGGGAGGTCACGCGACGACACCATTGACCTGTTTGTTTCGTTTGCAATGCATTTTGGGTCCGTATACCGAATTTGGTCAAAATCGGCCCAGTAGTTAGTCCGTTGCTAAGGGGGAGCTCTGGTTGCTAGGGAAGTCAGTGACGTCATCATTGATCTATCTGTTTTCATTAGCAATGCATTCTGGGTCCGTATACCGAATTTGGTCCAAATCGGCTCAGTAGTTAGCCCGTTGCTAAGGGAGCCCTCTGGTTGCTAGGGAAGTCACGAGACGTCAACATTGATATGTCTGTTTTTATTTGCAATGCATTTGGGTTCGTATACCGAATTTGGTCAAAATCGGACCAGTAGTTAGCCGGTTGCTAAGGGGGATGTGGTTGCTAGGGAAGTCATGCGACGACACCATTGACCTGTCTGTTTTTGGTTCACTTTGTTCCAATAACACGCAGTGTTGGTTTGAAGTGAACAGCGTTTTGCAAATGCAAAACAGATAAATCACGTGACAGAATACTCCGCAGAATCGAACAACAGCGGGATCCCAACAGCCAGCCAGCAGACGATGAAATCCAATGTGCATATATGGGAACATTTAGCTTTTCGACAATTTCTGTCATTTAGTCAGCAAAGCAAACGACAGTTGAGTTTGTTTGGAAAAACTTTAATTTTGAAAAGCATGTTCAATAAATTATTCGCAGTCTGCATGGAATGATCTAAGGAGAAATCTCGCATTACACCGTTCGCTTTTTAGGGGGCGTCATTCGATTTGTTCGCTTCTGAAAACGAGAGCTGGGGTTCCCCATGTTTTTACTTCCGGTTTCCGGTTTAGATTGGATGGCATAGCATTCCTTGGTTTTTCCAATTTCACGTACACGTTGTCTATTAGGCTTGCTTCAAAGCAGCCCTTCGGGCTGCTTTTGCGCGCGCTATAAATGTTACAAAAAAATTATGATTTTCATTAAATTGACTTTTATTGAGTTTTGACTCACTAAAAAGTGTACTCGGCGATTTCAACGAAATTTCATTCTCTCATTCATATAATACATTCTTCCAGCTAATTTGTTGCAGTATTAAGAATGTATTCGTATTTTACGATGTCTAATGCAAGATTTATAATTAATTTGGAAATTAATCGTGCTTAAAATGGAAAAATGGGATTACTGTGTAAACCGCGATAATGAGTATTATAACACAGGGGAGGCATGGTGTTTCTTACACGCATGGCGGGGTGGGATAAACTTTTTTCCAGATCCGGAGCGGATTCGGTAGGGTTTTTTTGTGACTTTTTTCCGGATCCGGATTCAGGGGCCAAATCCGGATCCGGAAAAAAGTCGAAAATGAAAATTTTAATTACGTTTACACAAGTGTATGAACTTGTAACGGCACATTTTCAGGGTAAAAACAGCAAAAACTGACAAAACATAGACAGGGAACTTTTTGAATTGGGACTGGAGAGTCGGAAACAGAACTGAGAAATTATTTAATTGCAGTAAAAAAAAACATTGCCACAGGCACTCCACCACCCCACGAAAAATTGTCTGGCGTCGCTACTAATACTAATAGGCACACAGGCTGATGAAAATTACAACAAAGAGTGATAAATGTCTATAATTTCTTATTCTCGAATATTTTGCTTCTAACTATACTGATTATAATAATAATAATAACTCTTTGGCCAGCCGCTGATTTGTCGCGGTTCTCATAAGAGAAGGGCCATCATTCCCCCTGCACCCACCCCTCTCCCCCTCCTCTCCCCAGTATTCCGATATAAACTGTTTAATAATCACTTCCTGGGGACCTCGTTTTCAATTTCTTCAATAAGCATTCCTACCCTCTCCCTCATGACCCCCTCAGCCATCTATCCTTTGTTTCCTCACCCCATTTCTTCATTATACTTCCAGTAAATGTTATTCTATGAGGTATATACTGTGGGCATTCCAAGAGAAAATGTTCCAGGGTCTCCACTACCCCAGAGAGGCACATTTGGCATCCCTGATTTGCTTGCAACAAATATGGGCTGGCCCTGGCTATCGTTACATCGTTACATTTCAGGTTCAAGAAAGTTCCCACACAAGCAAATGTACCGTTATGAAGGAGTCCTAATTGCATTTATGTTCTATAACTACCGTTATAACGGGACATAAGATTACACTTCACACTTTGTGTCACCAATATAGAGGTGTGAATTGTACCGCTTTTACGACTACAAAACCCCGAATAAGAAGATGACAGTAACGCGTTCAGGTTTCCCAATTCGCGGATGATAAGGGCCTCTGGGACTCTAACAATACGGCCAATCTGCTCCAAAAACCCCTGCAACGCGCTCTCGACGAGCTTGGAGAATGGTGCGCCAAATGGAGAATTAAGCTTAATGCCAATAAAACCCAACGAATCACCTTTACTCGCAAGAAAACTAAACGGGATTTTGACCTAAAACTTATGGATAACACCCTCCTAGAATGCAAAGAAGCAAAATTCCTGGGCATCACCATTGATCAAAAATTGTCCTTCAACAAACATACCGACGACATGGCGAAAAAAGCCACCAAACGAATTAACTTACTGAAAATGCTCAAGGGAACTTCATGGGGAGCCAACCAGTCCACCCTACTCAAACTTTACAAAGCCTTTGTGCGCCCAGTACTCGAATACGGTGCAATCATACTAACTGACCTCAACCAGACTAATATGGGAAAACTCCAGAGGGTCCAAAATCACGCGCTTAGAGTTGCCCTCCGCGCCCCATGGGACACACCCATAAAAACACTCCACGACAGGGCCGATATCCCCACCATTAAAGACCGCCTAGCCACCCTGGCCGCGAAAAATCATGACCGGTTAGCCGACAGCGAACTAATCTCCGAATTTGGAGTAATTTGCGAAAGCCGACAAAAGCCCAAAAACTGTAACCAAAGCTAAAGATCGCTCGAATAAATGACAAGGTGAACTGCGATCCCCGACGCCCCCGAATACCCCTAAACTAAATTAAAATAAATAAGTCCGCAACCAGCGAAGGGTACAATAGGAAAGAAACACCCTCGGGTGTGGTCTAGTGTGCTAGACCCGTTGCCCACCCGCTGACAGCCTCGGAAGCTCAAACCGCATTAAACGATCGCGATCCCCGGCACCCTCAACTTCAAATAAACTTAAACTAACCTAAATAAGGCCACCTCCAGCGAAGGACACAACAGGAAAGAAACACCCTCGGGTGTGGTCTAGTGTGCTAGACCTGTTATCGTCCCGCTGCAAACTAGGAAGTTCAGCCCACCTAAAACGCTCGCGATTCCCGGCACCCTAAAACTAAATAATAAATAGGGAACAATTAGGGTCCCAAGCACGAGAGTATGTTACTGCTCTTACGAATGTAAAGATTCGTGCATTTCACACTCTCCCCCATTGCGTCAAGCGCACACACAGCACAATACCACACGAGAGTATGTTACTGCCCTTACGAATGTAAAGATTCGTGCATTCCATACTCTGCACACACACACAGCAGATACCACAAGGACACGCAACTAAAGAGGTGCTACTTTTATCTTTACAGTTTATATATTCTAATGAAAACTAATTCTACCTTCTTCTTTTAAGCAGGTACACAGAAGATTTTTTTTGACCAGCACCCCAATAACCGCTACAGACAGTCTAACCGTTATGGAAACAGTCACGCCCACGGTTCCTGAACATCCTCCGCTCCATCCCTAAAAGTGGTCAACCACTTTAAGGGAGGCGTGCGCTGGTCCTGCGTCCCGCCTCTGCCCCTTTTAGTAAGCGCATTGCGCATCTTTTTGTCCCAACCCAATAGGATTACAATGCAGGCCTGCCCCCGAACCAGGGAAGTTCGGGTCTTTTTCTTGGTGGTCCCCGAAAGGGGTCGGTGTTGTTTTCCTTCAAAGAGTCCAACTATAACAGAGACAGCCTGAGGCAGATTATACTTGCCAGTGATGGCCATCACTCATTATCATCCTCTAAGCGGCAGACTATACTTGCCCGAAAATCCAGATCCACTGCACCCTCGGGGAGAGGTAGTACCTTTGTGAGAGGACCCAACCTCCCACACTGGTCCTCACCCGAGGGTCCAACCGACTACAGTCAACGAGACCGCCTACCCACAACTGGAGACACCTGCTGAGTACCGGATCCTTTTCCTCCTTCAACACGCCTAGACATGTGACAGCCATCATATACAGCTACCGAGGGTCGAAAGGGGCTTGTCCCCCATAACGTCCCTGCGCGCCTTCCGCGCGCGAAATCATTTCTCTTCGACAGTAACAACACGTCTGCTTGCAAGATATGCACACTTCTTGGGACGATATTCTAATAAAAACAACATCATAATAGATTATAGTTGTTTGGTGTCAATACTGGAGCATCAGCGTCTTTTATTCAGATACACTACAGACAATAAATCAAGCTATTTTCGAGCTTGGTTCACGGCTGTTTCGCGCATTGTTTTTTTTTAATAAAAACCCAACATATTGCAGAAAAAACTGTAAAGAGCCGAGCAAGCACATAATAAAATATTTAAGTAAGAAAGAATGGCAGATATGTTGTTCATCATGGGTCATTTCGCACCTTGGACTCCGAGGTGCTAACAATTAAACAATGGAGCTCCCACTTGTAATCCAAGAGACACTTGTCAGAGTGAAAGCTACCCTTGCCATCACCTGGAGTATTCAGGTGCTCATAGGTAAAATTCACCTGACAGTGGATTTTGATAAAGAATCGGAACCGCCGTCCTCGGAGAGGTGTAGCACCTTTCGTGAAGGGATTTCCCCTCACACTGGTCACCCTCCTAGTGACACGGAAAAGCTGGATGAAGGCCGCCGGAGTAGTACATCCACCACCAAGAAGAAAAGAATAAGAAAGAAGGGACCCTCCGCCAGACGACGAGATGCCCGCCGAATGACGGAGTTCCTGGAGCAGAAGGAAAAGGAAGAGAAGGAGGCAAGTGAGGGCGTCAAAGGGACAACACCCGTCACCCCTGAACAAACCTTGTCCAGCCCGGCATCCCTCTCCCAGGAGGAGGGTCCGGAGGACCATGGGTCGTCAGGTGACAGTTCTTTCTCTAACCCATCAGACTCTTCATCTGAAGAGGAGATGGAGGAGGAAGATCTGCCAATGGTACAGGAAGTTGTCTCAGATGACGCACCTTCCACCTCTCCATCTCTTGCTTCTCCGGCTTCTTCGGACCAGGAGTCCGACCAGGAGGAGAGCTCCCCGGAGTCCGCGGAGGAGTTCCTTGGGGAGGAGATCGAGGACGACAGCACCCGAGCCACAGTCCAAGACAACTATAGTTTCTATGTATCAAAAAAATTCCCAGCTCACTCAATCAGGACAATCTTCACAATCAATTTAAAAAGCTACAGGAAATCTCAAGAAGAAACAACAGCTAGGATCAGGCCATTCATTACCAAGGAACCTACTAATCCTTCAGATCCAACAACGCCACCAACATTAATCTCTCCAACACATCCTCCTCCCACCAAGAAAAACCGCAGGAGACACAGACGCCGCTGAACACCTTTACTCTTTCCCTTCTCTACCACGCTCTGACATGACAAAAATTATACAGTCAACGAGGGTCGAAAGGGGCTTCCACCCCATACCGTCCCAGCGCGCCTTCAGCACATGAAACCATTTCGTTCGGCAGATATGTTGTTTGCTCATTCTCAGCCAACAGTCATGGAGGCAGCGCAGCCTAATATGCTGCAGAAGGACACTCTTACAATACAAGATTTAGAAGATATTATCCGTGGCATTGACGACAGCAAAGTTTCAAAGCTGTAACTCAAAGAAAACCCATGAAATGTGCCGAACAATGGAGAAAAATGAAAACTATTTTTGACTTTTTCCCGGATACGGATTTGGCCTTCGAATCCGGATCCGGAAAAAAGTCACGAATCCGGCTTCTGAAAAAAGTTTGTCCCTGGCGGGGTTGCCGCAAATATTATCAATAGCGGCTTGATTGCTGGCGTTCCAGTCCACGATTGTACTGGGGTTCCAGAAACAGATTATAAACGGAGGTATAACAAGCATAAGAAACTCCGTATGCAGTTACATGTATATGGTGCCATGGTGAGTTAATCAGAAAAATGCTGCTGGGGTTTTGGGGTCCGTGTACAAATATGCAAAAAATGTATTTTAGTCAAAAATCGCGAAATCCGCGGAATAAAGGTCACGTGAACATACAGCAAGGTTAGGAGATATTATTACCACTTTTGCGGGCGTTCTCGTGTATATTAACGGAGTTTAGCAGGATGGTAAAACTCAGTGATTCCTGAAGTCATGCAACCGGAAGCGAGCGGCGGACGTTAATGAAAACAAAATTCATTAACAGTCCGCCGTCCGCTTCCGATTATGATAATATAACAATAACATGAGTTTGGAGGGTGTTACGGTTTATTAACGGCCCGAGAGGAATGAATAACAGCCCGGTCGTTTATTTACGGTCCGAGACGAAGTCGAGGGCCGTTAATAAGCCAGAGGGTTGTTATTCAGTCCTTGGGGGCTGCTAATAAACCGGAACGCCCGACAAAACCATGTTATTACTACCTTCATACCTTCATCTGTACAGCTGCTACATCTTACGACATTTCTGCAGCCACATGCGTCAAGAGTTTAAAATTTTATGATGTTGTTTTGCTGTACTGCTTTCCCTCTGATGGCCCGGGTAAAAGTCTCTATTAAAGTTATTGAGTTGTTTGCTTTCAGAATCAGACTCTCGTCCACAGCATTCCAGTCTCGTATGGTGTTCGGAATAAAACTAGATTTTTATATGTTTGTCCTGGCGTGACGTTGTAGAAGATGAAACGCATGTGCATGTCTGGTCAAACGGTCTGAAGTTTTCAAATCATCTTTTGGTATGGCGGCTTTGCCTTTGATTCCCTTATATAGTAGGATGAGTCTATTGTATTTTCTACGCTGTAATAATGGTTTCCATTTGAGTTCATTTGTTATAGCTGTCATGGATCCTGGGTTGTAGACGTAATTATTTGTCACAAAGCGGGCAGCGCGGCGTTGAACTTTTTCTATTTCTTCTTGCATATTATTATAATAAGGGTCCCATACTGTACTTGCGTACTCCAAAATTAGACCACAAGTCCTTTATAAGCAGTTTCTTTAGCATCCATGTTGCAATTTGTTAAGTTTCTTCTCAATAAACCTAATGTTCGATTGGCTTTAAGGCATGTATTTATTATATGTTTATCCCAACGTAAATCGCTAGTTATGGTTACACCTAAATATTTAATGGCGTCGAGTGTTACTAGGTCTGAACCTTCCAAGGAATATGTATGATTTATGGAATGTTTTAATTTTATAGATAACTGCATTATGTTACATTTGACCGGCTGAAATCTCATACCCCATTTTCGGGCCCATTTCCCAAGAGAATTAATATCATTTTGAAGATTTTGAATGTCAGTTTGGCCTTTAATAGGTCTGTAGCAAACACAGTCATCGGCAAATAATCGAATTTCGGATTTTATATCATCTTGAATGTCATTTATGAACAGTGAAAACAGAATTGGGCCTAGAACAGTACCCTGTGGTACTCCAGAGACTACAGATGACCAGTCTGACTTAGTACCATTTACTGTGACGCTCTGCTTCCGATTAGAAAGGAGCCAATCCAATTTATGACGCTAATTGCTATGCCATATTTATTTAGTTTAGATTTTAAAAGTTCATGGGGCACGGTATCAAATGCCTTTTCAAAATCCAGTATGAATATATCAACCTGATTTCCTTTTTCTAGATGTTTCGCCCAGTCATCGATGACAGTTATAAGCTGGGATTCACAACTGTGATTTTGTCTAAAAGCATGTTGTCTAAATCGCATAATTATTTAAGTGGGTCATCATACGAGAACAGATGATATGCTCTAAGATTTTGCACAAAATGCACGTTAATGACACTGGCCTGTAATTTGCTGGAATGCTTCGGTTGTTTTGTTGTTTTTGTAAAGAGGGCAGATGTTAGCAAGTTTCCAATACTCTGGAATTTCTCCATTATGTAATGATTGTTCAAATAAATGGGCTAGTGGTGGGCCTAGTTCATCTGCAAGTTCTTTTAGGAGCCTTGGATGAATGTCGTCCGGACCACAAGCTTTAGATGCATTTTTTAGGATTTTTGTTACTCCAGCTGCAGATATTTTAATATCGGGCATGCGTGGATATTGTGTTTTTATAAGCAGAACTGAATCATTTTTCATATGGTTGAATACACTACAGAATTGTTCATTTAGGAATTTGGCCTTGTCTTCATCTGTCACAGCAATTTCATTCCCTACTTTTGATTAAAGGGGTGGGATACTATATGTATCTATTTTCTTTGATGAAATATATTTCCAAAATGGTTTTGGATTATTTTGTATGTCACCGATCATGTCATCAACATACTTCTGGTGAGATATTTGTATTTCTTGCTTTTTTAAGTGTCTTAATGATGTCCATTTATTTATAAGTATGTCGCTTTTATAATTTTCTGATTTAGCATGAGTTCGATCTCTACTACGAATTAATCATTTAATCCTAGGCATTATCCAAGGTAAAGATGGTTTGCTCTTAGAGAGTTTAGTTGGTATATTCTTTTCAGATGTCTCTTTTAGGAATGATTTAATTAAATCCCAAATAGTGTTTATATTTCGTGCATTCTCTTGACCGTTAAAATATTTACATTTATTGAATGTTATAGTTTCCTTTTTTGTTGAGGCATAACCCCCTTTATTATATGGAAAATACTTCCTCTGGGGACGCTATTTGGGCTGTAGTTTTATATCAAGTGTACACGATGCCGCACAATGGTCGCTTAGACTTGTAGGAGTGAACATTTTTTGTTAAACCGGGGAGCGTTGTAAATATAAGATCTAGGGTGTTTTCAAGTCGGGTTGGAGATTTAATTATCTGTTCCATATAGTGATCCCTAATTATATCACATAATGATTGACCTTCTGATGGGGCTAAAGTTTCATCTGATTTTAAAAGACTCTTCCAGTTTATTTTACTGTAATTAAAGTCACCAAATAGATGAATTTGTGGTTGACCTTTTGACGAATGTCCTGCTCGAATCTTAGAAAGCTGTTCCTGTAGCAAAAATATTTCATCATGTGGTCTACTTGGTTCACGATACCAAGATCCAAAATAATGAGCTTTGTCATAAATATCAACTTTCGCCCATATCGATTCTGATTCGTTATCAATGTCACTCACTGGCATGGGTTCAAGGGAGTTTTTGATAGCCAAAACCACACCTCCTCCATGTAGTGCCCTATCATTTCTAAATACACAGTAATCCAGTTCATTCGGAAATAATTCCGCAGTAAAGATTGAATTATCTAGTTTAGTTTTTTGAATGGCCAGAATATCCGGTTTATGTTCGTCTACATAAGACTGAATTTTCAGGGTTTTTTCCTTTAACCCTTTACCCAACGTAACGACCAAAACCGGCCAGCGTTATTCTCAAAAATCGCCAATTAATTTTCATTATTTTTTCATTTTTTGTCTCAAAAACATAGGTTATGACCCCTCATTGGAACGAGCTCGTCGAGCTCGTTCCAATGAGGGGTCATAACCTATGTTTTTGAGACAAAAAATGAAAAAGAATAGTTATTCAAGAATTTTTTTTGCAAGTGTCGTCTGCTTTTCATGTTAGGTAAAGGGTTAATACTATTTATATTCACTGAGTGGATATTTAGAGAGTTACTAACTTTTTAAAAAAGTTTTAATTTTATGATTTGCTTTTGGTGCCTGGGCACTTTTCTCTTGTTTTATAGTTTCAGAATTGCTCAGAACTGCAAACGGGTAGATATCCGCTTCAATGTCAGCGTTAAAAAAGGAGTCTGAGAAATTCAAGATATCACATAATGGGCATATCCATGAATTATTATTACCTTGACTGGAAGCGGGCAGCGGGCCGTTATTGAATTTTGGTTTCATTTAATGCCCGACGCCCGCTTCCGGTTGCATGATGTCGTGAATTATTCAGTTTTACCACCCGCTAAACACCGTTAAGAAACTAGAGAACGTTCGCTAAAGCGGTAATAATAATAATAATAACATGATTTTGTTGGGCGTCCCGGTTTATTAACGGCCCTGAATAGCAGCCCTCTGGCTTTTTAACGGCGCTCGATTTCGTCTCGGGTCGGTAATAAACCCTCGGCATGTTATTCATTAACATAACATTAATATGAGTTTGGAGGGCATCGCGATTTATTAACGACCAGAGAGGAATGAATAACAGCCCGGGGGTTATTGCCGACCCGATACGAAGTCGTGACAATTTAGTCCATGCTTTCTTATTATCTCACCTAGAGGCAGGACATATATGTGTACAGAATCGGTCATAGAACCGACCTCCGAGGAAAGCCACATAAGAGGAGTTTTGCAGAGCGCTCACCATCGATAAAAACACACTGTAAATACGAGCGAAACCACTGAAGTGCTGTGGCTTTGATGCCTATTTTCATGACGCACAATGGGGGTCGTGTGATCAATAGTGTCGAAGGAAGCGCTGAGATTCAGAAGCACGAGTTATGATAGCAACTGCTTATCCATTGCAAACAGTAAATCGTTTTGGACTCGCTGCATTTCAGACACCAAGGCATGGATCTCAATTTTAACCACGATTTCACGGAAAAGATATACATAGTTTAATCATATCAGTTAACGAAAATATCCAAATTGTCCAACAATCTTCAAGATTCAACGATTGCCTCCAGTACCTGTGTCCGTAATCTTGATTATTTCAAGGATAAAACTCTGACGACTGATGGACATGTTAAGCACATTTGTCTGAGTTAAAAAATTTTCATCTTTGTAATACGGGTGAAATTCGACGCAAATAGGTCATGGTTCCGGATATAATTTCACCAACGGGGAGAACATAAATAGTGTATAGTAGCGGGTTGTGTACTGACCTTTGGGGACTCCCAACGAAAGAGTCACTTGTTCTGATGATTTGCCGTGATTGACTATATTGTGTTCGACCTGGGAGATACGATGCAAACCATTAAAGTGCATGAGACATATTCTTTGTTCCAATCTTTCAATTAACATGTTATGGTCTTGTCTATGGTGTAGAAGACGGCGCTTAAGTCTAACAAACAAGGAAGGAATGTTTATCTACAGATAAGAGAATGTCATTTTGCACTCTTAGAAGCGCTGACCGATATGCATACTTGAAGACTTCAGAAAAGCCATGGTCAGAAAGGCAGTTAGCGGAGAAGCAACCGGCCACTCAGTAACTTTAGATAGGAATGCTAGAAAAGAGACCAGTCGGTATGTATTCAAAATCTGTGGGTCTGATTAACTAAAGTATGCTTCATGGTCGTAGTAAAGATGCCAGACTGTTGTGGGGCATTTACTGGTCGTAAAGTGGGTGTGCCGCACAATAGAGGAGAACATCATTACCCACGTGAGGGTGGGGAGTATAAGTTACCTTTGTTTCCAAAACAAATCACACTGGATTAATTAAATGGAACAATCCAGGCCAGAAAAGGGCACGTAAACTCAATTGAACATCAAATAAATAGATATTGGTATATTACACACATGACCATTTGTGTTAAAGTTTACATTCATCGGAAATATCAGTTGTAATATTATTAATAATATGGTAAATCTGATATGAAAACCAAACTTTAGGTTAAGAACACATTGAAATACTGGAGGCCGCCATCTTGGTTTCTATGGATGTAGTGGGAAATCCAAGCCACATAAATAGTTGTGAGGTTGTTTGTGGTAATTATAAGAAGTAACCGAAGATTCTGGGTGATTAGATTTTATGGAAAGGAACGCGCCTATTATTCGGAAAAGGGGGATTATTCTGGTGGAATTCGTGCCAAATAAAGTGATTTGGGTGGTTTTTGGTGATTTGGGGAAATTGCCGGGTCTATTTGGGTAATTCTACAAAGTAAACAAGGATTTGGGAAAAATCCGAACCGGCAAACTATTCCTATTCAATTGATCGTACCTTCCGAACATACCGTCATCCCATTGTAGGCCCTTGAGTCACATAGCGACCACGTGCTACCATAGAAACCAAGATGGTGACCTCCAGTATACAATATGGATGATGGAAACAACCCGTGCACTAAGACTACGCATCACTGTGAGGATGACATCTCAACATGATCGCTTACACGGGCTACCATGACAGCCAAACGTAACTAGGTCACGTGACTATGATGTCCCTTCCAAGGTCCGGGGCGAGATCCGGCCAATGTGCCCCGTTTGGCTACATGCCCTGCTACTATTGACATTAGCATTATGTCAGAGTACATACGATCAACATTTGGAAATATCATCAGGGATCACATCTGACGTCATGTCCTGGTGCACTGCGCGTGTCACGTGCACTGTCATGGTAGTCTGTATGAGAAGTAATGTTGTGACATCATTGTCATGGTGATGTGTGGTGTTAATACGCATGCACAACACGTGTTGTTAGGTTAATACATTTTTCAGTTGTCCAGATTGTTTCCTGGAGACAGCCATCTTGTTTCTTGTGTCACGCTACCCCGTAACTGAAATTCATACAATAGGGCCCGCTGTGTTCGAATGGTAAGTTCAATTCAAAGGAGTGCATCAAATTGCCGAAAACGCCCTGGCAACTGTTTATTTGGCCCCACTTATCGCTTGGTTTATTTGTCCCTATATTGGGTTTCTAAGAGTAGCAGGTAGTACTGTAGAGTCTTAAATAGTGTGGGGTGGCCCTCATTCTATTGGAAGCATGTCAATTTACCACAAATAACTCGACAACTACTTGAAAACAACCCAAATGAATCCGACAACTGTTCTTTCCAGCTCGGTTTCTTTCAGAGTCCTCGACTTCTGCCTATTCCATTCGTATTTCTGATGACTTCTGTCTATTCCATTCGTATTTCTGATTATCCATACAGTTCATCTTATCCTAGCTACTCTTTGCTCTCTCTAGTCTTGGCCTCTGCCCTCGAACAAAATTGAGTTAGAATGGAGCCATTCACCTCAGTCAGTAGTATTGTGTGCACATCATTTACTAGATGGAATCGAGACATCTATGAGATGATATGTGATAGTTAATGTGTTCACCGCACATACAGCACAGAAACACACACTGAGGTGTGCTTACATGATAGTGCACATTGTGCAATAGCACACAGACACATGCTGGATGTGCCAAGATGGGTTCATGTCTGAGCATAGAATGTGCTCCAAAGCATACAGTGCACACACATATGCGGGCATTCGAGGATACTTACGACATTTGCAATGTACTATTGGGGGACATATTTTGGTGGATAGTTATTTGAGAATAGCCAACTCGTGATAACGGGTGACACCATTTCGAATTTGTGGGCACCTACGCGAATTTATGAGCCCCCAGGCCCCTTCTGTTCGGCAAAAATTACTAATTTTTCTCTCCCTGTTAAAATGTCACACGTTCGAATAAAATCACCTGTGCATGATTGAGATAATCTGTTTATCTCCTAATTGATTCATGATTGCAAACATTTAGTGGTACTATATGAAAGCCTTCGCTTGTTTTCTCAGGTTCTCTAATACAACATGGAAGCAAACATATGTTCGAGCACAACACGCATGATGTCAGATTTATAAATAGACAGGTGCAGGTGATTGACAGGTTTGATAAACAAAATCGAAACACTATCGCGATTGATGGACAGGTGTTAATTGACATGACCCAAACGCGAACTGGGATTTCATAAAAAATAATTAAATCTCATTAAAAACAATTAAAAACAATCAACAAAAAAATAATTGAAACATCAATTAAAAAATTAAATAAAAATCTTAAAAAACAATTTAAAAAAACTTTAAAAACATTTGAAAAATTAAAAAAAACAAAAAAAAATACTAAATTAAAATGACGTCATCGATTCTTATGGTTCCTGTGGCAGCAGAAAGAGAGAGTTGGGGAACATACAAACCACTGCCGCGATCTCTCTCATCTGTCCATCCAGCTCTCTTGGTCGAGTCTCAGTTGACTGTATGCTCTAGTAAACTTTCTATGGGTGTGGGTTTTCACTTAGACATAATTCATCTCTTCTTATTTGTACGTTTTCTGTTCGGTTCTATTGGGTTTATCTTCTGTTCTTCATATTCTCTTTGACCCATGCATGTTCAAGAGTTTCCAACTGGTTCGTTCTGTGTGTTTCTGTTTTGGAGTTCCATTGATCTCTTGTGTGTTTTTCGTGTCTGTTTAGACTGGCTTTTCTCTTGAATGTTTTTGGACACATTATGCAGTTGTAGATTCCGGATATGTGGAATGTCTTCTTATGGTGATAAAGATTGTGTTCTGTTGTGAACATCATCTGGCAATCTTTACAGACATGATGAGAAGCCAATGCCAGTCAGAAGCAAAATGCTGAAGTTGTGAGATTTCCTCCCTTTTATACCTTTTATCGAGTAATAACTATCCTCAGATCGCCATCCCCCAAATAAATCCTCCAATAGTACATCACCGTGTCATAATTATTCCCAAAAAGCTACATGTGCACGTGTGTTGTATGTTTGTGAGGCGCATTGTCACTATCACCTAAGGATATCTCAGCACATCCAGGACAGTACTTCTCGTATGTGTCTTTATGCTACATGTGTTGCCTTATACAGACAGTTACCATGGAGAAATCAAACTCCTATTCACTTGTTCAGTGAAACTCCTATTCACTTGTTCAGTGAACTGTATTACAGACTGATGCACACTTAGATGACTGGAACGATCTGATTGGCCTTTCTTGAGACAGTTTGAGAGATATTTGACAAGTCTGTATTATAGTAGCGCTACAGCTCGGTAGTAATGACAGAAGACTTGTACAGAACAGATCATGTCGGCCATGGTACAAGTCTACAATAGTACTAGAACACCACAATACAGTGAAGAGAGTGGAGGCTGATCATAGGTCAGACAGTGGTCTAGGACCTACGAACGACACAGGATGAGACAGGTCACAAATGTCGGCACTGATAGTGGAAGACTCGTAATGCTAGCCACGGTAAAGACAGCATGAGTAGGAGAATGCCATAGTACTGGATAAAGAAATTGGAAGTTGATCATAGGACAGATAGTGGTGACTCATTAGCAGTGTCTTGGCCATAGTATGTGACAAGTCGGTAGTAATGGTGAAAGGCTCTTGTACAGGACAGATAATAGTAATCATGATACAGGACAGCATGAGTAGTAGAATACTATAGTGCTGGATGGAGACAGTGGGTGTTGCTTATAGTGGTGGTGTAGGACACACAGAGGCCAAAGGGTGGTCTGAGAGCTACGTGCCTCTCTTGAGCTAGCAGTTACAACCAGTTCTCAGATACCTATCCCCAAACAGATATCACCAAAAATATATCCTTCAATAGCACATCACCGTATAGTAAGTATCCTCAAATACCGGCATTGGCACATGTGCTGTATGTTTTTGAGACACATTGGTCACTATCACGTAATCTCATCTCAGCTAATCCAGCATGTACCTGGGTGCTATTTCACTTCCAAATAAGCACATCGGAATACTTCTAGAATGTTCATGTGTGCTGCATGTGTTGTGAACACATTGTTAACTATTACATAAGCACATCTCGCAAATGTCTTGCTTCCATTTGGGGGCAAAGCATTGTATATGATACCAGCTAAGGTGAATGATGCAGTCTAACCCAATCTTGGTCGAGGGCCAAGGTCAGTACCAGAGATAGCAAAGAGTAGATAGTGCATGATGGACTGGAGTAGTGACACGTCTGAGAATCAACAACAATAACTCTAATATAACTATTCTAAAATTTAACAACAAAAATAATTTGAGACGAAAATGATACAAAATCTTTTACACTATTTGGTTTTCATAGAATAAAAACAGAAATACTTATCAATTAGTCCAAAATAAAGTTCAACAGAATCCAGTAATCCAGTGATGAAGAAACTTTCAGCTGGTATTACAATGTCCAAGAATGAGTCTGCAGAATCAGTATCCAATAAACTGTAATGAAATGTTAAGCACTCTCCCATAAATTCCATTAAAACCTCAGCAAAATTTAAATGGAACTAATATCCAAAAAGTATTGGCGCCATAGGTAGTTTTAAAAAAAAATGCAGTAGAATCCTGGCTCTTCACAAAAGTAAATTCTGTTTCACAGCTTGAATAAATACTCTTCAAAAATTTTGAAAACACTTTTCCAATACACAAAGATATTCTATGAGAATACATATTTAAAACTCTATAAAAAATGCACTGACCTGTAATATTTATTTCCAATGTTCAACGTTTAAACAAATAATTTTACTTCTCAATGCTGTCTATATGAAAAGAATGCCTGACTTCTGTTGACAGAGGTTATATTGTCCTCAGATAGAAAGTTCTAGAATAAGAAATTTCAGTGTTCTTTTTTTTCAACAACTGCTATTGGAATAGAATAACGTCACCTCATTAAGCTTCAAGATGATTCTGTCTAGTTTCAAGTGGACAAGTGTATCCCAAGTAAACAATCAGTGAACTACATTGAGCTAAAGATAGAGGCTGTGTAACAGAATGTGTAAACATGTTGATAGGTACATTCAAAGGTCACTCTGTGTAAATAAGTGATCACACAAGCCAGAGTCTGCTTATTCTAATTCGTAGTGCTCAAACGACTAGTGAATTCCAAAGTCGACTAGTCAATACCCAAAGTCAAGTCGACTTCGACTAGTCATTGGTGATAACTTATCTCCTTATAACAGTGTTGGTGTTCCGGTAGAGTGCTGAAGGTCCAAATTTGGTTTCACTTGAGCATTCATATACAGCAACTTACTGGAACATTATTCTGTTAATGTGCTTCTAATTATGCTAAGAGTGAAATTATATAGTCTTATTTAATTTGCCTTGTTGCGATTTATGGGAGAGTGCCTATAGGCACTCTCGCATAAATTGCAACAAGGCAAATTAATAACATATCCTGATAGCCCAAAATAATTCAGCACTCTACTAGTACCAGTTAAAACAAACTACTGTCACTACTATTAGATGGCAATAGATGTATACATTGATTGCCCAATATTGCTGTTCAAACTGTCTGACAGTGGCACAGACGGGATACTATTTACCTAAAAGCTTGAACTCCTCCGACTAGTCGACTGCACAATTGAGAGTCGACTACTGGTTTGCCCAGAGTCGACATCGACTAGTCGACTAATCGTTTGAGTACTACTAATTAAAATATAATTTTAGAAAATATTAATCGTTTATAATTATTAACTAAGGACATATCAATTCTGATATTATAATACAGGGCCATAACACACTCATCCTTGAAAGAAAAAGATTGAAGGTACTGAACAATTTTTTTTAGTAATTTTAGCAGACTTTGACTGGTTTAAAATAAGCACATATGAAAATTTTCACAAAATTTTATAATAAACATATATATACTGATATAAAAGGTTGACTGATCAGATTATTTTAAATTAGGATATTCTGGAAAGAACATCTGCTACAACATTATCTCTTCTCGAAAGATGCCCAATCTATACTATATTCTTGCAGGGCTAGGCTCCCCGTAAAAATCTTTGGTTTTTTGTTTTTCATTTCATTGAAAAAAGTTAGGGGATTATGATTGGTATAAACTGTAATTGGGAATTGAGTGGTTCTTAGATGTACATCAAAATGGGTTAATGCCAAAATTAAAGCCAAAGTTTCTTTTTCTACTGTAGAGAAATTCTGTTGATGTTTGAGAAATTTTCTTGAGAAATAACACACAAGGTGATCAATACCTTGGGCAATATATCCACCTGCTCTATTGTCACTTGCATCCATAAATAATTTGAACGGCTTCCATAATCAGGATGCGCAAGGATAGGGTAATTCTTTAATAACATTTTTATTCTGTCGAAGGGTTTTTGGCACCCCTCAGTCCAAACTAACTCAACCATTTTGCTCAATAAATAGGTCAAAGGGCAGACAACATCTGAGAAATTTAAACAAAATTGTTTTCATAATATCCTGCCATGCCAAAGAATCTCATGAGCCTTTTTAGAGCTTGGTACTGGAAAATTTACAATGGCAGCAACTTTGCCTCCATTGGCCCTACTTACCCCGGACCCACAACATGACCTAAATAATTTACAGTTGCTTTGCCAAATTCTGTTTTCACCAAGTTAATTGTTAGGTTGGTTTGGGTTGCTTTATCCAAAAAAATTCCTAAATGGGCTTCAGATGACCAGCCCCATTTGTATCTGTGTGTATTGTGACATCATCAATATAAGCTTCACTGTGGTCTAGGTCTGCCATTAAGTAGTTAACCATGCACTGGAATGTTGCCGGAGAATGTTTCATGCCAAAAGGGGTAACTTTAGATTCATACATCTCAAAAGGGGTAACAAACACAGATATTCCTTTTGCTGTTTCTGTTAAGGGGACTTGATAATAACCTTTCAACAAGACCAATTTTGTCACAAATTTGGCATGTCCAAGTTTATCAGTACAGTAGTCAATTCTTGGAACTGGATAATTGTCCGTTTTGGTGAGGTTGTTCACTTTTCGGTAATCTGTGCAAAGTCTGTAACTCCATCAGGGACAAGTATACAGGGCGAACTTCAGTTGCTATGGCTAGGTTCAGTGATATCATTGTCTAGCATTTTATGTATTACCTTTTTGCATGATCTCAGCTCTGAGGGGGTTTAATCTATATAGATGTTGTTTGATGCAGTTTTCCCCTCTCACATCAACATCGTGCAGAATAACAGATGTCTTACTCAGCACATTAGGAAATGAGTGTTGATATTTTAAAATTAAATTAACTAAATCCTTTCTGTGTTCAGGCTGTAAATAATCCATTTTATTATGTCAATCTTTCAGAATATCTGAGTTCTGCAACTTCAGGGGTATATTTTCCTCATTTTCATTAATACCCCCCACAGGAGTTTCCACCTCATCCATGCAGGTAACTGTTGAGATTGGTATAGGGTTTTGTTCTCTCTCAGATGTTTTTAACATATTTATATGGCACAGCTGAGTACTTTTAAGTCTATTAGGAGTCTCAACAACATAATCAGTGTCTCTGATCTTGTGCTTAACAATTTCAGGGCCTGAATATCTTGCTTGTAAAGCATTGCCCTTTACAGAAAATAACACAAGCACCTTGTCCCCAGGTTTAAAAGAGCGAAATCTCACCTTTTTTATCATACCACATTTTCATGTGACTCTGGGCTTTCTGTAAATGTTTATTTATCTGGCCCTGTTCAATTTGTATTTAAAGATGAACACATAGTCCAGGAGAGACATTTCTGGTGGCTCTTCCTCGAGCCATTTCTCCTTCAAAACAGTGAGAGGACCCCTCACTGTCCAAACACTAATTCAAAGGGGCTAAAACATATAGATTCCTGTACAGTTTCACGGACTGCAAATAAAATGAGATGTACTCCTTCATCCCAATCCGTTTCATTATCCTCCCCATAGGTCTTTAGCATGGTCTTCAGCGTTTGGTGGTAGCGTTCTAGTGCTCCTTGACTTTCAGAATGGTAGGCACTTAATGTGTACTGTTTAATTTTGTGCTCATACATTACCTGCTGGAAAATGTCTGACGTAAAATTTGAGCCTTGGTCTGATTGCACTGACCTGGGTAGACCGAAAGTCGTGAAAATGTTTATCAAGACCTTAACTATAGTCTTAGTTTTAATTTTTCTTAGAGGAATAGCCTCTCAATTCTAATTCTACTAAATGGTTCTTCAAAAGCAAGGATTGGTTGGAGGGTGGGGAGAGGAGCAATCTTCTTGTTGGGTTTCCCTACAATATGATAAGTGTGGTTGGTTTTATAAAATTCGACAACATCCTGTCAAAGCTTGAGCCAGTAAGAACGCTGCTCAACACACATTATTCCAAAATGTCCAGCCATTAGATTTTCATGAGCCAAGCTTATTATTTCATTCCGGTATTTAGTGGGGACAACTATTTCATAAATGACCTCCCATGCACTATTGGAGGGTACTTCTGGTGGTCGCCATTTCCTCATGAGTACACCATATTTTCTGATATAACAAACGGGAATTTTGGGCTTCATCCTCTGATAGAGCCTTCTCAAGTGGTTCTGCAGGGTCAGGATCACTTTCCTGTTCCTGAATTGAAGAAGTCATGGAAATGACATTTAAGGAGGCCCCACTATCACTCTTAGGAGTAGTGGCCTCTTTATAATATTTAAAGGAGTCATCACATTGACTCAAAAAGAGACAAATCAATGTCTTCAGAATCAATAATCTCCAGATTGTCATTATCCTGAGCTTTCCTGTTTAAGTCAACACAATCGAAGTTGTTGTCAGCCTCAGCTTTCTTTGCCATGGACCGAGTCATAGCACATGCTGGAAAGGCAAGAGGAAAACAATCCTTCAACTTACTAATATTTTCATCTGTGCTCGGCTTTTCCACCAGCTGAGATTCTACGGTGACTTTGTCATCAGCTAAGTCATTTCCGAATAATAAAGAAATACCTTTTGCAGGTAGAGTAGGTCCGATTCCTACTGTGACAGTCCCTAAACTACTAAATTACGTCTTAAATTTATTTTATCTGGGACATTTAAAGAGCCTGACTCAATACCAGAAACTAGAACTTGTCCCCTGCAGCACTTTCTTCAGAGAACGGCAAATGCCTTCTCACATTAAAGACTGAGTATCCACTATGTCTCTCAGTATTTTTATTGGTAAGGAACAAGCGTATAATTTTCTAAAGCATCTTGCTTTATTACATTATTTTCAGGACACCGTGGAGCACATGCTAGGGAATTGTGTAAAGTAGAGGACTCATTTAATCCTTTTTTAACAACCAGCAATCAGAAAGTAAATAAATTCCAATAAAGCACTCAGCAAAATTCTAGTGGATTTAATATCCAATAAGTATTGGCGCCACACGTAGTTTTACAATAATTCAGTAGAATCCTGGATCTTCACAAAAGTAAATTCTGCTTCACAGCTCATATAAATTCTTTCAAAAATTTGGAAACACTTTTCCAATGGACATATATATTCTGCAGAATATATATATATATATATAACTTCGTCAATTTGCCGTCATGCTCGGAAGTTTACTTCCTTCTAAGCGGCTTTCATTTTTGACTAATTCTTATTCCATTACGTTAAGGGGTCGTCCAACCTAACTTTGGTCAATTTTTTGACATTTTTCCCAATGCCTCAGAAACAGATAAGAGAAGTAAGGAAAGGCAAATTATATATCAAAATAATGAGTAAAGTGCATAGAAAAGGTACATATATTTTTTTTCAGGAAAAAAAGTGAATTTTATGATTTTGAAGAAGATTAATTTGCAAATGGCATAAGTAACGAACCGGTAAAACCACAAAATAATCGGTAATTCGAAAGCCTTGTCTTCAATATAATGATAACATACTACAGACTCGGAGAAAGCATTTTTTTGACACACACTCTGGTGGGTTTTGACGTTTGAATGTAATAACATCAACACAAATTTTTGATGTTCCGGATGTGGCCATGTTTCAACGATGTTTTTGTGGTCATGTGATTACGATGTGGTTCTTGCAGAAATACTCAATTTGGGCAATCGTAAGAATGCAAGGACGTGATCATGCCCTTTATTTGTTCGAGACAATGTATGAGCGTATTTGCAAACAGGTGACAGCAAGTACTTGAGCTGTTAATGTCATAACTGCAAAATATGGTTCGAAATTCCCTCTCGTGCTTACAGGCCGTCTGAACTTTTTTGTTGACAAAAAATCTGAATTATTGCGCACTAGAAAGACAACATGAACCACTTGTAAAAAAAATAACCGAGTGTATAAAATCGGGACGATACACATAAAATAAGGCAATATTCATAACAAAGTAAGCAGAATGCTTCAGAAATCACTTTTTCACGAAGTATATTCCAAGTGACCTGGAACTATATTGAGTGTGTTAATTTCCCCCTGTCGCTGCGAAGTTATTTACGTCCTAGTAACCATGGAATTTGACGACGGGTATGTTTGATGTCTGCAAAGGACCGATTGAAGATGGGTTGAAAATGATGCATTCGTGCTTTTAAATAAGGTGCGCTTGGACGATGCTGAGAATTTAGTTTTTTCTACCAACCATAGTAATACAAGCGTCGATCAGTGGTGTTTTTTTTATCGTTTTACACTGACAAATGTGACAAATCTCCTTCACCGGAAACCATCCCCCAATTTGCATATCACAATAAACATAACCGCTGTCACGGAGTGTCAGCGTGGCCGTGTGGTCAAAACCGAAACGAATTATCGAATGCACGGTCAATATTAGCTGCAATTGGCTTTTAAATAAATGAAATACACGAAATATTCGCAATTTCTTCATTATTCATGCCGAGTTAACTTTTTAATCAAACCACATGCGTTCAGTTTCGTTTGTCGGTATCAAACTGATATTGTTTGTGGTAATTAAATAGTACGAGAAGGCGAAGGAAGCCAAATATTTTTACATCATCTATTATTTAATTCAAATTGATAACTTCTTTTATTTAACTGAAATTATGAACTGATAAGTTGGGTGTGTTGCGATTATTATGCCCCAGACCTGGAACTTAGTGGAAGTTGGAAAATCAAAGGTGCATCTAGGGCCGTGCAGTGGTGACCCCCTGTCCTCTTAATCTTAGTCTTACCCATTCATCATTGCATGTACCAACATTCCCCCTTGTATCTCAACCATTGCTACTCCAATTTGAAGGATATTTGGTTTTGTGATCGAGCATCATGGAGAAACAATGCCTGTGTAGCTGCTGTAGCATGTGTTTCTTCCCACATTTTTTCCGAGTTGTGGTACTTTTTCACTCTTTTGAGTTAGAAAATTTTGTTTATAACTAGTTGATTTGTTACAATTTGTTGCAGAGTGCCTGCTAATACCCTCAATTGTATTGCTGCAGAATTTTCTTGTGAAGATTTTGTTCCTATTACTAATCAAGCAACAACCTAATGAATATTCTGTATAAAGCCACCAATCTGATGTTTGACACTTTTATTGGAGCTGTTTTGAAGGCTTATGGAACTCAAAATGTTGATTATGGCAGGACTTTTCTATTCACTCATGAATCGATAAATTAAGTGTTATAGTTGGAAGTAAGAAGCATGAAAGGTCCAGAACTAAAACTCTAAAAAGAATGTTTTGCAATGTAACATGATTTTTGCAGATACACTTATTTGGAGGTTTACCTGTCTGATAGTGTTTGGAACATGTGTGGCCAGGATCTTCAAAAAGAAAAAAGAGTTAAACTTTGAGAAAAAAGGCATATGCCTTGAGTGCCGGAGGTAGAGTCATACAAGGAAGAGAGCCCCCACCCCCCCCCCCCCCCCCCCAAAAAAAAAAATTTCTGTGTCAAATGGAGCTCACTTGTCATCTTTTGGGGATTGCTTTGTGTACTGCGTTCTTGAAAAAAATATGTGAGACCCTCTGGATGTGCCCTTCTGATCTCAATATGTCAGTAAGCCTCCTTGGGGAAAGTACATGCAATAATGGTTATTGAAGGTTGATTTGATGTGTTTTGAATAACAATGTACTTTTAAGTACATTAGATGGTTTATTGCAGTGACAGGTTACAGTTACCCTTATTTCTTCTCCAACAGATATCATGAGTGTATTGGTGTCCAAGAGTTAAACAAAGCTAATGTACTTATTGATAAACCAGACAAATTTAACAATTTAATCACTATCAAATTGATGCATGGGATAAAAGGGGTTACAGTGCAAGGGGTTTGTAAATATATTTATTCAACTACAATGTATGACTTTGCAGTGCATTCTACATAGGAGAATATCATATTTTCTTTCCAAACCATTACAGTAACACATACATCTTGATATTGGGAGACACTCTTTTGTCCTTCCATACTTCTTCTGCTGGACTCCTTCAAGTTGACCTTTGTTGAACTCCCCAAATCAAAACATAAACAAAAGAAAATGTCTGCCTTCAATCAGTGAGCACTCCACTTATAACATTTGGTCTCAATCTTCATTACTTTCATGAATTAGGAAAAGATTTCTTCGAGTATGTACTTAAATGTTTATAGAATACAGCTGTTATTTTATTTTGAGGTATTTTATTGTAAAAATTTTGTTCTCTTACTTATGCCATAGCAGACTTTCAGGTGGTGCTATTTACACATGGCAGCAGTTCCATGGCAAATTTCAGTTTCCACATGGTCTATGTTTCATTCCAAGCATTTTGGTATATAATTTATTGGGGTTATTCATTTTGGGCCTTTTTTAGACTTGAAAGAAAATTACATGAAATTTGACCAAAGTTAGGTTGGACGTCCCCTTAAGTGCCGTACCAATGTGTATCGCATCATAGGAACGTAAAATGTAAAAAATTGACGAAGTTATATAAAATATTTGATGAAGTGTGTGTGTGTAAATATATATATATATATAGACTCTGACGCCGATGGGGATCGAACCACTGCCTCGATGAGTGTACACTTCTGCGGCACCAATCGCCTAGCGAAACTGGACCAGCGCCATAGACCACTCGACTACCGACAACCCCCAAAAAGGCATGCTAGCAGATCGAGCGTACATGGAACTGGCGCAGTCCACACGAAATTACTCGGTATCCCCCAGAATTAGTTATTTAAAATGATTTATACCATGTAATGCAGATGAAATCAGTGAGAATCAATCTCTTTTTCAAATTTCCTGCTTAAGGTACAGAATACAGAATTCGGCACTTCTGTTATGCATTTTTTAGGATGAAAGACTCTGACGCCGATGGGGATCGAACCACTGCCTTGATGAGAGTACACTTTTGCGGCACCAATCGCCTAGCGAAACTGGACCAGCGCCATAGACCACTCGACTACCGACAAGCCCCAAAAAGGCATGCTAGCAGATCGAGCGTCCATGGAACTGGCGCAGTCCGCACGAAATTACTCGGTATCCCCCAGAATTAGTTGTTTACAATGAATTATACCATATAATGCAGATGAAATCAGTGAGAATCAATCTCTTTTTCAAATTTCCTGCTTAAGGTACAGAATACAGAATTCGGCACTTCTTCTGCGGCACCAATCGCCTAGCGAAACTGGACTAGCGCCATAGACCACTCGACTACCAACAAGCCCCAAAAAAGGCATGCTAGCAGATCGAGCGTCCATGGAACTGGCGCAGTCCACACGAAATTACTCGGTATCCCCCAGAATTAGTTGTTTACAATGAATTATACCATGTAATGCAGATGAAATCAGTGAGAATCAACCTCTTTTTCAAATTTCCTGCTTAAGGTACAGAATACAGAATTCGGCACTTCTGTTATGCATTTTTTAGGATGAAAGACTCTGCCGCCGATGGGGCATCGAACCACTACCTTGATGAGTGTACACTTCTGCGGCACCAATGGCCTCACGAAACTGGACCAGCGACATGACGTCAGATGGGATCTCCCGATGCGATCTCCAAATATTGATCGTCTCAACTCTGACATACTACTAATTTCAATTTCGGCAGTCGTGTCACTAATACCCGAAGTATCCCGGTAACATGATGGGCAATGTGGTATGTGGTATATCGTGGTGCTTCCCTTTACCTGTAAAACATTTGTGTAATAAAGTTGTGAACTGTTCCAAACACAGTTTTACAATTTTGATCTCGTTTTTTTATAATTTAGTAAAAAACACGATTTCGTTTGTAAAATTTTGAGAAAAAATAGTACAGAATAACACAAAATGCATTTTTGTCAGAGTTTTTGTGCACCGACACCAAAACTCCAACATCACTTTTCTGATAGACCCAGTGACAAATACTCTATGGGGTTTCAGCTTGTACCTCGGGCAGGGGTCAAGTCACAATTTGGAGATTGGCCGCTACACATGTACGCCCTTATAAAATCTACACCGCGAATCGTGTGAGTTTACAATTCAGCCTTCGTACAACATCGCTGGGTAACTGCACCCTGAAATTCGGATTACAATTACCCAGCGATGTTGTGCGAAGGCAGAATTGTAAAATCCTCGAATTAATTAATTAATTAATTGCCACCAGTCAGATCTATTTGAGCATTATCACCATTCAACAACGTTTTGGCTATTTAACATTCTTGCTTGGAGAAGCTGAGTGGCAAACTACGAAAGCCAAGTGCGGTTTATAAGCCTACTAGTGATCGCGCTTCCCCAACAGACCACCTTCTTTGTGGAATCAACTTCCACTTGAAATTGAAAAGACAGTCCAAAAATAATTTCGATAGATTTCAGCTTTGGCAGACGAGTTTCTACCGTTTAATTGGCATTGGAAACGTTCAATTATCGGAAGTTAGTCTACAAAGATGGGGAGCTCCTATATCTTCGGCACTGGTCTGTTTGAAAATGGTTTACCTCGGATAACTATAGCATTACATCAAAGTAAACCTTGTGAACACATACAGACAACATTAATCAACATTATGCTACTACGGGTACCAGGGGGGACAGCTCCCCCTGGAGCTGTACCCCCTGGTACCCGTAGTAGTGGCTGGTGTGCGATCAGCCAAGTTTGAATGTGTGATTCTGCGACGTTTCATCACATGCCAGCTGTGAACGTTGGTAATGTTCACCAGTACTGCGCAATCCCCACCGTACCTATGTTAAAATAGGGGCCTATTGAGATGCTTGCCTTGTGTGCCCCTCTGTGGAGCACCGGCAGTATGCTCCGTTGAGTTGAGCTGAGAATGTCATAGAATGAACAAAGGGTGTGAACACCTGTGATACGGGGTAATAATGTAAGTCAGAGAGCAATGAGGTGGATTCTAGACGTTAACATTGCATTATTATTATTATTATTATTCCCCTGATGTTCGCCAAATGTATTCGGAAGGTGGAGGCTTAAAAAGATCTATGATTTTTCGGTTTCCATCAAAACAAAGGTAATATCACAGAAAAACATGACATAGTGGACACGACGATAGAAAAACCTCGTGAACACGAACGACATAGGCTGTATGTTGCATCTTTTTACCGCCATGATCAATAAATGCAGCGTGTAGCCTCTGTCGTGTACTGGGCCTTTTTTCTTTCGTGTTCACAAATTCGCCATTTGGTATACATCTCAGTTGCTTTGATAACGAGCGAAGCTGGGTAAAAAATGTCATTAGGTCACATCAAAAATCGTGTGAAAATTACAGAAGTCTCACTATTCAATCCTCCTCGACAACATGATAGCAAAATACTGTGTACACGACGGACTTGGACCAGTGGTAACGGCCGGATTTTCTGATGGGGGGGGGGGGGGGGTTGCTCTTAAGGGGGCTACGGTATTACCCGACAGGCCCACAATAAAGGAAGTAGTTTCCCCGACGGAGGGGGGAGGGGGGGCGACGGGGGAGGTGCTCCCTGATAGGGAAAGCTGTAACCCCTGGCACCAACATTGACCTGGGCAGAGGCTATATGTTGCATCTGTTCTCCACAGTTGTTGGTTCCATTAAATACTAAATCATGTCGCTTACTCAAAAAGAAGGCCACAAGGCTTCATAAACCAAAACCTTCCGTGGTCCGGTGATTTTGACTAAAATTGAAGGACTCTTATTCGACAGAACATCTGAAATGATGCACAAAATTAATAAAGTTGTGGAGAAGAACCATAAATACCCCGAAAATTATGTACAAAAAATGATCCCATCATGCAAAAACCACAAACTTAGCACAATGTATCAATCGTCTGCACATCCGCCCGTTCTTGATCGAATGTTCCAAAATTAAAGTTTTCGCACCAGGACCATAGAAACAAATGGAAGTATGGGCGTCAATGGAGGATGCGCTTCGTGGTTTTTCATCGTGTCGTGTAGCTCGATTCAAATGAGAGAAAGGAGAATAGGAAGTGGCCAATCACGGTTAAGACGAACCGAATGATTTTCAACATTTTAAACTCCTAGCAAGCCTGTTGGCTGGCCACAGCAATGCAACGGAAAGGAGTGCTCTCTTAAAAGACTATACATGTTCTGTTTCTTTCCATTTAATCCCTTACCGGCCAACACGAATAGCAGATGGCACCTGAAAACTTAAAATTATTTTGTTGCCTCAAAAGCCAAACTAATAACCTCTTATTGGAACGAGCTCGTTCCAGTGAGGAGTCACAAGCCATGTTTTTTATAGTAAAAATTTAAAACCATAATAAAATTTGAATTGCTATTTTATGAATAAAATCCAAAGAATTCAACAGTAAATTTCAAGTTGGGCTACATTAACGGTATATCGTCAAACGACCTTGTCCTGTATCCCGATAAATTCTATCTTTTGATTGGTCAGAATGCCTTGGACAAATAGCCATGACAAACGGTGCACCCAACATCCAAGGTATATGCGAGCGTGCAACATCCAGGGTATAAGCGCGCGCGAAACATCGGGGGTTTGTGGTTTAAACGAAAGCTTTCCGCGTTTGCTCGCCTCGACATAAAAATCGAACCAAAAAATAGTCACAAATATCATTAGATTTCCGACAATTCAATCATAAAAATAAAATAAGAGCAAATAATTCGTCCCCTGAGTACCAATGTGTTCTATGTGCCAGTAGGCACATAGAACACATTGGAACTCAGGGGACGACATGTCAACAAAATATTGTTTACTCGTTTCCTTAACGACCCAAGGGATGTAACTCTGTCTGTTGTCTTCTGCGATTATAAAAACAAAATAATTATCACGAATTTGGTCCAAGTGATTGTGGAGCAGAGAAAGGCGTCCACAGATTTATTTTCACTATGTTTGCATTGTGTTTCAAACGGGACAAAAACGTTATCTCCGCCAACATGTATGGTATATGGAGATTTAATACCTGGATGTCTCATTTAAACACCTCGCCTGTGGCTCGGTGTTTAAAAACCGACACCCAGGTATTAAATCTCCATATACCATACATGTAGGGGGAGATAACTTATAATATTCGAGAATGACAAATATGAGTCATTATCAAATTTCGGCAGAATTTGAGAGGACCAAAAACTAAAAAAGTAAAATCCGTGAAAACGTTTCTTTATTAAAGTTCTATACAGATGAAGCATTGTTAAGAATAAAAATAACAAAATCTAAGCTTAATGGTTCTCCCATCATCCCACGCCCCGAGTTCGATCCTCGTCCGGGACGACCCGCGTTGTGTCCTTGGGCAAGGCACTTTATCCCGGTTGCCTACATGGGGGCGCGATGACGCCGTGTATTAAGGCGTATTGCACGTCGATGGTGCACATGTCTTCAACTGTGACAGTTGCTCGTCGATGCTCGGTGGTTCTCTCCGGGCACTCCGGCTTCCTCCGCCCGTAAAACTGTCACGGTTGCGATTAGCCATTGTACATAGGTATGTGACTGTAAACACCAATAAATAAATAAATAATTCATAGCCACAGCTATAAAAGAAAGTATCAAACTGCCTGGGCGTTTCACAGAAACTAGTTGCATGGTCCTGGTGTTATGTGTTGCACCGAGCTTATCGTTATTCAATTTCTGCCACAATAACATTTTTACAGGATTACATACATAGCTATAATATTTATCTGGAAAATAAAAAACTGCCTATCAATGTTGTTGATATATTTTTATGTAATGTTTCACATACAATAGTGTAAAAGTGCTTATATTTTTTATTATATGCTAACCTGTGAATTATCGCAAATTATCTACGAGATATTTCTCGATATCCATCGACTTGATGGATAACGCGGAATATTCCTCAGTAGTATCCCAAATGACGTCACGATTCGGCGTTTCACTTCGCGTTCGACAAGGTTACAAGCGATTCAGTGTCGGCTTTACCAGCTGTGCCAGACGTTCATGCTATTCCAAGCCGTTTTGGTGATTCTATGACCGTAAAATTAGGTGTATAATAATAATAAAATTATAAAGTAAAACAATTAGATGTACAGAAATTAGCAGACATAGACAGGCGAGAGAGATATTGAGCCTTGAACCGGGTATCTTTACCCCACTCATCTTCACACCCAACACCCACAGGCCCCAGGGTGATGCCTGCCATACTAGAGTGCGCTGTCCCAGATGCAACGCTCTGTTGATTGACTCCCGCTAATCCTTCCTCGGGTGCTCCACTCCAATTCCCAGGGCCCCTTCTAACTCTCCCTTTATGGTGCCCCTTTGTGACTACCCCGTCCACCTCTCGCGGTCTCCCCTGGCATTATGTACCTCCCCCAGCCAATAGCGTGGGTATAGTGTCCTTTATATTTTGGTATCTCCGCAAAAACCTTGCGCGGTAAACCCTTCTCCATCTATGCTCACTCGGTAATAACCGTTGCCCACTATTCTCGTGACAGTGTACGGCCCCTCCCATTGTAACCGTGATCTACCGGATTTCGTCGGCAAGGGGAACGGCCATCTTTTGACCGACCGAAATGTTCCTAACCCTTGGTTTACTCCCACACCGACCCTCATTACGCCCCTCCCCTTCAACGACCTTGGATACCGCCTTTCAGCGAGTCTCCTGATTTTCCTTGTAGAAGGGTTAATCTTAGGGGCTTCAGTTGTACACTCTACATGTGCCCCTTACTTGATTCCACGGGCCCCTCCAGTGATCTTAATGGCTGCTATATCTTCATGGCTTGGGCTCGGGTGACCACCACCGATTCCCCTTCGGGTGTTTTCCTCTCCGACCATGTCTTTTCGGGTTCTGAACATACCCCAGGTATGTTACCAAGTACGAGGTCATAGATGTGTGCCTCAATACACATTGCATCTACTTCCCCGCTATAGAATGGGGTATCCACCCTTACCCTCACAAGGGGGAACCTCCTAACCGTACCATCTATTAGCACGCACTCGTGGTCGTGCCCCGTTAGCTGTCCGTCGGCAACGAGTTCCCTTTTTACGGCTACGCTACTGCACCCGGTGTCACGTAGCATACGGACCGCTCGGTCACCCACATACGCTGGGTTCACCGGCATCCCTTCCTTTTTGCCAAGGGTGCGGTATCCCTCGCAGAGCCCACTGATAATAGGCAATACCTCCTCTCCTTGCAGCCTGAGTTGCCCAACTTCGAGAGCTTGGCGCAGTGGACTCCCCTCCGGCCCAACTGTTTGGCCAAATGCCGCTGTCTGCCTTTTCTCTACAGGCTGTATTACATTCCCCCTCTTCTATTACCAACCGGGGACGAGTCCCTCCCTCCAATTTTGTGTGGAACCCTGCTTTGTCTCCCCGTGACCGTCCTTCTCCAACAGTCTCTGGCCAGGTGCCCCCGCTTGCTGCGTATAAAACATGTTGTCCCTTTGGGAGCGCCCCCATTCTGGCTACCATCCGCTTTGGGTAGGTTGGGGTGGATCTGCTTTGCGGGTGCCGTTGCCAACCCGCTTGCCCCACCCCTAGCCGTTTTGGGTAAGCTCACGCTCCCACCATGGGCCACAAATTCACGTCCATCGTGCATTTATACGTCGAACGTATAAAATACAAGTTGGACGTATAAATTGTACGTTGGACGCGGACAGCGCTATTTTTTACAGTTGCACCCACATTCAAAAATATCGTTGCAACCATAAATTTCAGTTGCATCGATAAAAAAATGCGCGTTGGACGTATTTTTCAACCTCATCGCGATGAAAATAGACTTTCGACCCAAATGGTACACCATAACCCTGAGGCTGCACTTGAAAATATTAATTGGTCTGCCCACAAATAATGAACATAGCCTTTTCTAATTGCTGCCATTGAACTGGTATTGAAGATATCACAAGAATTCTAAGGGTTAAGTAAAAACAAAACAAAATAAATACGCTGAATTTAGGGTTCAAGGGTGAGGGGTAGCGTATACAAATTTCTATATTTTGCATAAATACACAGCCGCACAACCACTGACACCCCCCACCCCCGAAGAAAAATTATTTTCCAATTTCCCATCCTTCACCCTTGCGGTACGCAGAATGGTGTGACTCCCCACTTTTTGGAGCTTCCGCCGCCTCTGGATACAGAGACTTGGTTTGTGGTTACCGATACAAGATTTTAAAGGTTGGTACTGAAAGCAAATGATTAAGTATGCTTCTACATTTACAGTTTATGTAAGAGAGTGATGGGAGTACGGTTGCGCCGTATACTAAAACGTGTAGTACATCAATAATACATTCGCCCCGAAACACAGCTAACCCCGCTTCTGTCGGATAAGTAAGCTGGAGAGATCGTCACTAACTCACAACTGCTCGGCGGTTCTCGCCAACTGCTCCGGCTTGTCTGACGCCGACTGAATATGTGACAAAAGGGCATTTGAAACATGTAATAAATACACAGAACGACACACGCGTGTGAATGGGTTAATCGATATGGCACGAGTGCCAGCACGAGTGCCAGCGCGGAAGGATAGAACGAGAGGCCAGAGACGCGGAAGGATAGAACGAGAGGCCAGAGGCCTCGAGTTTTATCCTTCCGCGATGGCACAAGTGCCATATCGATTAACCCATTCACACGGGTGTGTCGTTCTATGTTTATTACACGCCTCCACGTCTATAAAAAACAATTATTACACGGACACTCAGCTATTCATTCGACAACTATCAACAAAAGGAACATATTTTATCGCCAATCAAATCTGTGAGGGGAATCCGTGTCACTTTTTCGTTCCCTGAGTTCCAATGTGTTCTATGTGCCTGCTGGCACATAGAACACATTGAAACTCAAGGGACGATTTTCAGCTATCACTGGAAATTTGAATTGTAATTGCGTGGCACAGTTTGTACAAAATTCCAGTGAAATTTCGCTACTATTTAAAAATAGTCCGTCAACGATTTCCGTTCCGCGCATATGTGCGGAACAGATTTTTATTTTCCGCACGATTTAGTTTTGTTGGAGATGGGGATTACATAGAATAGGCGTGTAATAAATGCGAATGGTTCACATTTTTATCTTTCAAATGAGAATCATCTCTTGTTTTGTTTCAGTAAACAGTGTTTGGGCAGAGATATATATTTTCTTTTATTTTCACTGAGATGTCGCTTGAAATCACGACATTCGGTAGAAAGAAATAAATGTCAAAATATATCTTTTGTACAAACTTTTAATTTCCAATTATTTTTGTGATAGTTTTTTATCCGTGTTCGTTTCAGTGACACATTCCGACAATTATTTAGTAATTGGTGACAGTTTGAAATCTCTCAATTCTGTTTTATCTTTATTTGGTTATTCGCTCTATTGAATTAACGGCGCTCAGCGTGTAGCTGGAATATGAAAACAGTATTTTCGTTGTTTTGAGAAACAAACTACACGTCAAACAGAAGGAATGTTGTATATAATTTATTGTAGTTTGGCTACAATTGGGGAGTATCGTATTACCTAAACCACAGAAGTCAAAGATATGAAGAAATGATTACAATTATGGCCTATGTGTGGCAACAGGTACATTTGGCACTGGAGTCCTTACGACGGCAGATGTGACACTGTATAGAAGGCACGGCACCCCTAACTGGGGATTATTAAGTCTATGAACGGGAGGGGTTGTGGTGGAAAAAACTGAAGTACCCGGAGAAAACCAGTAAGTGGTGGAAAACGATTACTAAAATTTCCAACATTCCAAACAGGCACAAGCTCGACACAACTCTTACGGAAAAGAATCAGCAAATTCATGTTGACGTTACCTTTTTTCCTGTTCCTGCAAATTTGTCGCTTCACATTGTCCCCAGAGGACTTGGTCCCCCGATGGGTGAGTACCTGTACATAGCCTTCTACCCGATAGTTCAGTAGAATTCTGAAGGCGTACCAAGCAAATTTCTGTCCATGGACCACTGGATATATTATCCGGTGGCCCATGAATAGGAAATTTTCTTTTGGATCCCCAAGTTGCTCGTGTTCCAGGAATTTGTATAGGAAGAGTGCCATCCACAACCGGAAAAGTAACCCCGGCGGGAATCGAGAGGCTCAGGCAGGGCGCATGACAACACACCCAAGTTGTCCGTTGAATTGCATTAACCCTTTACCCAACGTAACGGCCAAAACCGGCCAGCGCTATTCACAAAAATTGCCAATTAATTTTCATTATTTTTTTTATCTTTTGTCGAGCTCGTTCCAATGAGGGGTCATAACCTATGTTTTGAGACAAAAAAATGATAACAATTATAGTTATATTCAAGAATTTTGTTTGCAAGTGTCGTCTGCTTTTCATGTAGGTAAAGGGTTAAAAACTTAGAGTTATTTACAGACGAAGTCTGAGGTCCTCGTGGAGATGCTCTTTCGGTTCTTTCTGTTATCTATTTAATGTCTTTTGTTTCTTGCATGGATTATAGGAAATGGTGAAATTGCATTCCGAATTAGAAAAATGTCGTGTGATGTGACATCCCTGGAAATATTCCGAATTTGGACTGCAAAACAAGTCAGTCGCTATGTCCCCAGCTACCCCATCTTATGCCCCCCTTCTCGACGCCATGTTGGATATCATAAGCTAGAGACTTCAAAGAACTTGGGCGCCGTAATAAAATCATTCTCTCTCCGGCTTTGTATCCTGCAAAGCAGAGGAGATAGTACCAAATCGCCCTGTGTGTACCGAAACATTTTCCGGATTGATGAAGCCGGGGTTAGTTTAATTACAACTGCGGCAAAAGCAGCATTAGTTGATCGAGTTTAATTGCAGCATGATTCTCTCAACAAAAGCAGAAAAACAATTTGTTAAATGTTTCCGGTCGCGCACTTATTTGTTTCGCAACTTTCTTTTTCGAGTTACACAAATTTTGATTTTCTAGACCGCTATGGAGACCAGGTCGCATATGTTGAAGATACATTGTGACACCGCGGTCAAACGTGATCAGATAAGGCAAACTGATTTGCTTGAGAGTCCAACGCAGACTTTGGTAGATTCGAACTCACTACCTCTATATCAGAAGTTCGAAACTGCTTCCTGGCTATACTGAAGTCACTGGCTGCTGTTTAGTTCGAGTACATGCATAGCTGGAGAGAGGGCACCAACCCCAATACTTCCCACCCACCCACACTTCCGAAATTCTAAATTCTACGATCTTCATAGTAAGGAACTAATGTTCTATCGGTCATCAATATGTCCCCAGACAATGCCAATTGGGACGTATTTTACAAATTTAAATAATTTCTTCTGCACCAGGGAGAGGGCAAAACCCCTTTCTTTACCTTCTCCGCTCAGGCCTTCGGTCGCCGAGATATGCCTGCCATATATGCGGTTATCATGCAAAATATGCCTCTCCTCCTCCCCGCCTAACATGTATCTAGATTCGTGCATGGTAATGCGCCGGTGTCACAGACTCCAT
This sequence comes from Pictodentalium vernedei, assembly GCA_031216915.1. Classification (NCBI taxonomy): domain Eukaryota; kingdom Metazoa; phylum Mollusca; class Scaphopoda; order Dentaliida; family Dentaliidae; genus Pictodentalium; species Pictodentalium vernedei. The sequence goes on from CM062296.1 coordinate 178,122,612, forward strand.
GGATGTGTCCTTCGGAGATAGTGAGTTTCATTAGTAGAGTACTGCCCCAGTTAAATTATTGCTAATGGATATGTAAGATAGAAATAAATACAATTAACAATGCGCCGATTAACACTTTAAATGACTTTCTTAAGAAGAAAAAGAAACCGACACGAATCGAAGAATACCGAAAGCAACCTTACTTTTAAAGGCTGATTGTTGTTGACGATCGTCAAAATAAACTTAAATTTAGAGTTATTCCCCCTTGATCGTCGGCGTTTATTCGAAAGGCTCTTTAGTTTTCTGTTTTTGAGGTTAAAATCAAATGAAATTTATTTTGCAGTGTGTAAGTTACAAATAATTGGATATAAGTACGGAGACTAAAATTATACTGCACGGAAATAGCATAACCTTAAGCCTTTACATAACATTGCGGCCAAAAACGGCTAGGAAATTAACCAGATAATCCTACCCCAGCCTAAAATATCCCATAAGTTTCTCAATCAAACCATACGAATATGGATATCATTAGAACCAGCTCGTCGAGCTGGTTCTAATGATATCCATATTTGTATGGTTTTATTGTAAAAATGTGAAATTTGTTTTAAAAAAATGTGAAATTTCATTTAATTTTTAAAAATACTGTGTTAGGTAAAGGGTTAAGACTATCTTCCTGCCATTCCCGTATAAATGGCAAAATTGGACGTCTTGACAGCGAAATTACCAAAAGTGATTGGGTGGTTTATTTTATTTTTAATTGTTATTTATTTATTGATGTTTATTTATTTTTATTTATTTAGTCATTTGGAGTTTAGATTTTTACTGACAGCTTACCAACAACACGCATCATGTGATAATGATGTTAAAACATGACTACACACTCGAGCTTTCATGACAACCAACGTGAAAACTAGCATACTTCAGGGTGACAGGTTATTGTTACTCCACTCGGCTACTTCAGACACACATGGGTCGCGAAGTCAAAGACTCCTACTGAAATCCAGATGATCTTTCATAAAAGTTGGTCCAGACGGACATCAAGACATTCCTCCCTGCACACACAAATTTCCACCACGGACTTTAAAGAAATGTCTTTTCGCAGGGTTGCGAATGAAAATTTGAGCTTGTTACTTAGTTCTCAAGATCACTTAGTTTACTAGTATTATTTAGTACCAGATGAAATAAGAACTATTAAACTAAGCCACTTAATATATGTGGTCTTTTGATGCATGTGATATATTAATATATATTAATCAGTGTGGTATATTAATATTGCTGAAGAAAAGAATATTTATATTTGTGTTCCCTGTTTGGCGACCTACTAGGGAAAGGGCTGATCAACCTGGAATTCTGACTTGGCTGGAGAACTCGCGATTAACCCTTCACTTACCACGAATAATAATAACACAGCAAAAGATAAATCTTGAAGAAGTAGAAAAATGTCATTAACCCCCCCCCCCCCCTCCCCCCGCAACATCTCCAGTGGAGCAATCTCGTTGTATTGGGTGGTTATAAGCATGGGCGTAGCTAGGACTTCCTATTGGGGGGTCTATAATTATTTGGGGATGCCAAGTCGATATACGCCACAGGTATATCCGAAGACCATAGGTATGAGGTGGGGTGGGTATGATCCTCCTATTGGTGGGGGGGGGGGGGTCGGGGTACTACAGTTCCGAAAGTGCAAAGTCGCGCCAATTTCAAAAACAAAGTGGTAGGCATTTTTCACAATGGCGCTCCAAAAGGGCAAAGGCAACTCTTGAAGAACTGCGACGGAAGTGAAAATTAGGAAAGGAGGGGCTCCATTTGAGGGAAGGTCATTGTTTCGTTGTTGCTATTTATGACGAAGCACATTAAACATTTCTTGGCTTTATTGTCCATTTCAATTACACAACAATTCACGCGGTGATCGTATTATTATTATACTCAGGGAACGCTCGATCTACAAGATGAGATCCACGTCAAATGATACCAGTTCTAGTATCACAGTATTGTCACAGTCGTGCGCGCGACGACCGCATTTTTTTAGATGATTGTAAATGGATCCTTCTGGTAACATTTTGTGTGTTACTTACTGTAACATCAAAAGACCACACACACGCGCGCGCACGCGCGCGCACGCGCGCTAAATAATAATGTACAGCAAAATGGACGATTTTATCTTGTGGGGAGGAACAGAAATAAATTAATGTTATTGCTACACATGCGTAAATACACAGAACGATACGTGCGTGTAAATGGGTTAATCGATATGATAGAAGTGCCATATCGATTAACCCATTCACACGCGCGTGTCGTTCTGTGTTTATTACACGCCATAGTTTCTATAAAAAAATAGTTATTAAAAGGGCACTCGGCAATTCACTTCAGAGTTCTATTCAATTTTGTTATCCTTATACAGCTAATAAACTTCTATAAACTTTAGAAGTAATTCTATACACATAAGTGTTTTTATTTAGTTTATTGTATTTGCGATAGCTTATTAGAACGCAATCGCTTCGTTTGAACTGCACGGCTTCCGTGATTGTAGGTCAAACGGAAATTCTAAGTTGGCGGGGTTTAAGTTTTGACAGTTGACGTGATCGTGCAAAAATAGTCGGTCAACGGTTTCCATTCGGCACATGCATGTGTGCGGAACGGATTTTCATTTTCCGCATGGTTTGGTGTTGCTGTAGATGAGGATTTCAAAGAATAAAATTTATATACCTACACTCTAAAAAACAATACATTTTGGTATTCTAGGATACTACCAGCATATGAAATACCTAAAACACCGAATATGGGTAGCCTCCCCTATATTTCGCGCGTATAATACCAAACGGATGGTTGTAGAATACCTAACTATCGATAAACAAGAGTTACGCCCCCTGCATATCCAGCACGTGAGCACCTTGGCCACCAAGCCCGCGCGTCGTCTATATCAACATCGACGGTTTCCGTCGAAGCCTGCATGGATACTTGAAAACGTGACCGAATGGCTCATATATAGGAAGCGGGTTGGATGACTTTGTGCAAACTGTATTTGATTTATGTGAGTTGCAGTGTATGCCCTTAACTGGTAAAGTGCTGGAAGCCCATATTTGGGCTTTACTCAGTAGTACAGGTACCATAACTTAAAGGCCTCATATTCAGTGGATATGCTTCACTTTATCCTTGAAGTGAAATTATTTAGTCTGGTAGGATTTGCCTTGTTACAATTTATGGGAGAGTGCCTATTGGCACTCTCCCATAAATTGTAACAAAGCAATGACAATTCTAATGTCGAAAAATAATTTAGCACTCTACCAGTTAATATCTGTTGAAGGTTATTAAAGGAACTGCATAACTCATTTTTTCTTCTTTCATTTTTTTCATAGCGACATCATTTGATGCTATCTACACAATAAATATATCCTGGCCCATGAGGTAGGCTGGTACTTCTGCAGCTTTTCATAATTCAGTCCGGTTCTTTGGATCCCTCAATGGAGCCATAGTTGAGCCTACCCTCCCATGTATAAGTTGTGTACATGAAAGGGATGGGGATGGGGATGGCTAACTAAGTAAGTAACTAAGTACCAAACGTTTAGTTTCTTGGAGCACTTGTACAAGGTACTTGAGGTCTCTGGGAACCACAATAAAGTACCAATCTTTTGGTTTTATAGAGAACCAAAACGAAGTACCAGACAGTTTTACTTTCTCAAAGTACCATTACCGTTTGGTTTCTTGGAGTATCAACAATGTTTTAGTTTCCCGGAATACACGGGGCAAGTTGAGTACCACATGTGGTACCATAGAGTACCTGGAGGTTTTTTAGAGTATATATATGTAATTCTGTTAATATGCGATTCGGACAGAAATCAAACAGCAATAAGCTCGGTGCAACGTATAAGGCCTGTAACACAAGGACCATGTAACTAGTTTCTGTGAAACGCCTGGTCACTTTGTAACTTTTTTTTATAGCCGAGGCTATAACAAAACTACCAATGTTCCAATAAGACTAAAATCATCCTCATCTGATTGGACGAGAACTTGCTTAGTATATTCTATGTTTACGGCTCAAGTGGCAAATGTTACTGTCTGACGTCACAAGTCGAAATATTTGAAATGAAGTCGTTCGTTTCGTAATTGCTTCCTCAACCGAGTGACAAGCAAGACGCTTCATTTTTTTCTGGATTTTTCACACGTGCAACTACGGAAGCGTATTGCTGCCACGTGGAAAAAAAAATAAATTGTTTCCACGTGGCAGCAATACGCTTCCGTATGCAACTGAGGGTGTTAAGGATAAAGTATTGTTTAAATTACAAACTGATTTACGATTTGAACTAAGATGGAATGAGTTTATCTGGTTTATTGATTATTTATCCAGTGCCGTCGTGGGTACACGAGAGGTTTATCTATTAAACCTGTGGTCGTTAAAAGTTGCCTTCCAGTTAATGATCACAGATTTAGTAAATAAATCTCTCGTGTTTCATACTGTAGGTTTTGGGCTATGGGTAGTGTCTTATTGGAACATATACGTTATTGTGATGAGTTGACGGTAACATGGTCTGAGGTTTGCGGCTCGGAGCTTATGTTCAACCGAGACGTTTCGCGTCTCGGTTGAACATAAGCTCCGAGCCGCAAACCTCAGACCATGTTACCGTCAACTCATCACAATAACTTATAAAGTTGTGTTTAGGCGTTTAACAAAAACTACATTCAAAGGTGAACATTAATGTTTTAAAACAACTTATCCCGACACATTGTACTCTCTATGGCTAAACCAAAGAGAGTGCGAGGTATAATGGTAAGTGAGGTCGCCCCATTTTATCAACATTTTCAAATCACAAATGGGAGATAGTGCCACAATTGGAACGCCAATTTTAAGGGGATGTGCGTTCGCACCCGTTGCATCTCCCCTGGATTCGTGCCAAGTACAGTTCTGCGGTCGCAAAAGCAGTCTCCTTCTTGATTAGATGGCGATCTGTCAACGACATACTCCCACCAGAGGGTCGATATTCAAGATTTCCTAAAATATATTTTTACGATATCAACACTGAATCCAGAAAAAAACGTAAAATAGCATCTGGGTTTCAGTGTCCTCACATTTCATCATCGCAGGTGAAATTCCCCTGTGATGAACGGAGGCAAGAGGGCAGAAATGTTTGAGATCCACTCGTGTTCCGGTCCAAATTGTCGGCCGCTGGTAATCACAGCGCTGTACAGTACGGTAGCTGTGGACTAGTCCCTTTCCACGATGGCCAATATTTCCACGGACGCAATAATATTGGATTCCAAACACCAATTATAGGAATAATCATCAAAAATTTAATTCATGAAGCACTGTACGACAACAAACATACGGCGATAAAGGGGGCTCTATAACCATAAACATATTCTTAAAAGTGATTCATGGAACGTAGGACTTGTGTTTCGTGGAATGTGCCTGTGTGCTCCTGCACAATGTGTCATAATGTGTACACATCACGTGCACTACACGGGCACATGCTGGATGTGCTGACATGTGCCTATGTGCTAATGCACAATGTACGCACAGCATATGCAGCACCCAGGCACATACGGAAGATATTGGAAGATACCTTTTGGAGAATACTTTTTGGAGGATATCATTCAGCGGATACCTTTTATTTGATAGTTATGCCTCCTGTAAGGTTTCAAGACCACACCATGGCCTTCACATGTCTAATACCACTACTGGTAACTTGTCCATTGTTCTACCACCTGTCCTATGATCAGCTTTCAATGTATTTATTTATTTATTTATTGATGTTTAAGGTCACATATTTATGCCCAATGGCTAATCATGACCGTGACAGTTTTACGGGTGGAGGAAGCCGGAGTACCCGGAGAGAACCACCGAGCAACGACGAGCAGCTGCCAGCTCCCCAACATCGTAACTCCGCACTGCAGCACAGGCAGGGTTAGATTGGTTGAAGACATGCGTACCATCGACGTGCAGTACGCCTTAGTACATGGCGCCATCGTGCCCCCCCCCCCCCCCCCCCCCACATGGGCAATGGGGGTGAAGTGTCTTGCCCAAGGACACAACTAGGTTGCCGCAGGTGGGATTCGAACCGAGGACCTCTCGGCTTGCAGCCTGCACCCCTACCTATTGAGCCACCGCGCCCCCCAGCTTTCAATGTAATCACCCAATAGTATATTTTTCTACGACCCTTGCAGCTTTGCGCCATTACTACTGATTTGTAGCACTACTACTTTCCTGCTAGCTATCCCAGATCACGACCTCTACCCTCGGCCAAGTCTTAGGATGTCCATAAGACAGCCACACTCTATTAAAAAGTAGAAAAAAGTAGCATTAAAAACCAAGCATATATCTCACAACCACATCACTTTGTATACCGAACTACTCACACGATCTTTGGACGATATATCACCTGAGGTAGGTTAGTAGTGCTAAGGGCTAACAGCGTGTGCCTACTATAGTACATAGATATACGATGCCTATACTAAACTACCGTTCCAAACTACCAAGCATTACCTCGCAATACTACATAACCTAGTATTATGTATTGCCAATACAAACTGTACGACAGTATAACGTCTAGAGTGGATCACAAGTATTAAGGGCTAACATTGAACCATCAGGGATACAGCCCGTACATCCCATACTAATGCACTTGACAACCACGCATTACCCTCACATTACAGCCTGGAATTGCCTTATGTACTACCTATACAAGTCATAGGATAATACAAAGCGTTCGGTAGGTTAATAGTATCAATGGCTAACAGTAGACCAACAGGAGTAAAGATCGCACATCCTATACTAGACAACCATGCATTACACCCACACCCACCGCCACAATACCACTGGGTGTAGTATTACGTATACCGGTCATAGGAAAATATAAAACATAAGGTGGATTAATAGTACCGGGGTATAACAGGGGTCCTACAGGGGTATGTAACGTTATTACTATACTACCAAAAAAAACAAGAAGCGCGACATACCCAGACCCGAACAATGTTATGTCGGATCGTAAGTGGACATCATCAGTGGGCATCTATAACGTGGCGTGCGCAACATAACGTCACAACATCATTAGCAACGTTAACCGTTTCGCGGGGAAAACTTTCGAGAAGAAACCCACCTTTCCCATCAATATTCCACCACGTACCCGTACTATATATCCCAAGCCATACATGTATACCTTACTGTATTATAGTCTACTACATGCCGGATCCAGTGGAAAGGGCGCAAACATGTCACACATCAGCACCGGCAAAAAAGCTCAGTTTTCTTTGGGAATTTAACACTAGCGGTTCCAGGTTAGCTCCGGGTAATAAGGTACGAAACCCTTCAGCTATACTACTAAAATGTTTCTGTTTATAGCGTATGCGTCCATGAAAACTGTCTCGGTTTGCCGTTGTCGGTTCTTGCTCTGTGGGTTTTATTGGAAGCATAACTGCGCTTCATTTGAAACAATACAACGTTTACGAACTGATAATGCCAAGTTAGTGCTAAAATAATGCGCAGCTGTGGAGATCAAATATTCGGAACACTTCTGAGGTATTCAGTTATTTCCAACTGTATCAGAAATTATAATAAGCGGTTTTCTGTTTTCATCCGATCACTTTGGGCAAATTCGTTCATCTTCGCAAGGTCGTACCTGTTAGAGAGCTCAGAGGGTTTTAATTACACCATCGCATACGGAAGGTTGGATGTTCTCGAGTTGTTAGTACCTGTAAACTTTTGAAGAAAACCCATTTCTCAAGTTGTGCATTCCTGGCGTTTAGGAGCTGGTGGCGCCTCAAAACCGAAAATCTTTTAATGGAAACTGATTACAGAGATGTTGGGTATTATTGCCCCATCTCCTGTTATGCGAGGTATCAAACTTGTCATACTATCTTTAGATCATATTACTCCACTGCTTGTCGGGGCATCAAACCTCACTATATGTTAGTTCACTGCTTGGTCTGCTTAAATACAAAGCATCAAATCTCATCCAATTATATCATTGCTTGGTCTACTGATATGTTCAAAAATATACGAGACAGACTACCAAGGGACCTCTCTTTTATAAATACAAGATTTTCCCGGTGTTCATCTTGGATTCCATTTTGGACATGTCGAGGATTGGGAAGAGTGGCCAAAGACATGTTGTTGAAGGCTACGTTTTTTGTTGCCAACTGACATTGAATATAAACTGAAAAAATGTCAGGAGAAGATCATTTATGGACCACTGGGGGACATTTTAAAGCTTTCATCATCCATATTTACCGTCATCTTCAACGCCACCTTGGAATCAACATTTCTGAACTACATTCATTCTCCTTTAGTGGGGGTAGTATCACCATTTATTATACGCTGAACGACAGTGATCCACTCTAGACGTTATACTGTCGTAAAGTTTAACTAAAAAAATTGTGGAAAGATAGAAATGGTATCTCCACAATGAAGATATAGAAATTTTCACTTTCACGGTATCAATCAAAATGGCGGCTTTCAAAGCATCCCTTCAAGGGAGTCAAATTATCACTGGAAATGATCAATTTGTTCTAAAAACGTATAATGAAAAGACAACCTAGTGTTTTGGAGTGGAAACCGATCATTTCCAGCAATAATTTAACACATATTTACTTTGAATTGATACATGAAACTCGCCAGCTCAATCAGATCGCAAGACGCTACCTGTTCCGATTATCGATCAACTCACTTCCGCGTATCAATGCACATCAGCTGTTTACTTTCGTGCATCAATTCAAGGTTAGAACCATCGATAGGAATGATCAGATTCTTATAAAAAGTGTACAATAAAAAGAAAATCTAGTGTTTTTGAGTGGACACTGAAAATTATCTCACTCGTGATCTTGATAAATGGCTATTTTCGCTCGCGCAAGCGCTCGCGAAAAATAAACATTTGTATGGGTCACTCATGCGAACTCTAGATATCCTCTATATATAAGAATTTATGTCAAATGTTAGCAGACACCTATAAGAAAAGGACCTGTGTGGGGGTCTCTTCTAGAAAAAATATATTTACCCGACAGCCATTTTGACTTCCATTTTTGGGCCTGTAAATAATTCAGAGGATACCTAAAAACTATTTTCTATTTTCAACCAAATACTCATTGCTGTACGACAAAACGAAAACTACTATTTACAGATATGTGCTGCCAAGTTTTGTTTGAGAAAAACTGTCATTTCAACTTCCGACAGCGATATTGGCAGCTATTTTTGTTAGTCATACTTATGTCACATTATATCAAAACCATATTTATACCATGACTACCTATTTTACTATATATAAAAGGCCTATGACATAAATTTTTGCTTTACACACCAACCGTGGTGAACACCTCAGCAATGGGATTTCAGTTGTTAAAATTTACACCTTCAGTGGAACTACATCCAGGGTGACCTTTGGTGACCTCGTCTTGAAAGCAAACTTGTCTAAATTTTTCACTAGTCGCCCCGTGAAGAGTGAAATGAAACCGGTAATTATTTTTTAGGCTTTTAAATAAGTTTACCTCATAAGATAGCAAAAATTAACAAACATACGTTGTCTCGTGTTAATAAAGCAGCCATAACTCGAAATGGTATGTTATTAAAATGAAAAAGGCTCCGTGATTTGTGCGTTTCTTTTTCCATTTCGTTTCTGCGATAAAATTGACAGTGGATATACCCCCACTGGTGCTCATGTAAATAAAAACAGATTCGCACGTATGTTCGTCTGCTACTCAGTAAAATCGAGAAAAAATAATAGCGACTCTTAATAATCTGACGATCATCGCATAAATAACATATACCCAAAGTAGCTTGGTGTATCAAATGTGCACCACTCTTGTTGAAGTGGTGTTAACCGCTCGACGAAGGCTCGTGGTTAACACCATTTTACCACTCGTGGTGAACATTTGGTACACCAAACTACTATGGGTATATTTTATATGTAACAGCCATCCGCGTGCCTATTTTATAAAAAAAAATCAAGATATCCCCGACCGCCATTTTAGATTCCATTTTGGGTCATATCAACAACAGATATAGTGACCAAAGTCATTTTTTGAAATTCTATGTATTTCCATCAAATCGTCTACAAAATAGTTAGAACAGTCAGGAATACAATAAATTGTTTTCAGATCTTTTCTAAACACTTTTGTGAAAAATTCCGGTAAACATACTGGTGGTCATCTTGGATATGGTTTATCAGATTCATCAGAACTGCACCCATTCTTTTTCTGTGGTATCAGTCGCAACATACGGTAAAAATGTATTTCAAATCTAAGGGGAAACACTTCGAAGTAACTTGAGAGAAACATCCCAAGTAAGCATTTCTGGAATTCTCTTGACATCAAACATGCGCCATATTGTATGTCATTTTGTCCACATTTACCACCGTAATGTTGATAGAACAATACTTTTTATCAAATGATTTATGTACAATCTAACAAATGACATTCAATGTCCCAGCGATTATTAGCAGAATATTATTATATATACTGCTGGTTAGAAGAAAAACAAAAAATTACACATATTCACACTCTGTAGGCCAAATTGGCAGCCGTTTTGGATTTGGAATTTCGATGTATATGAAGTGTTTTGGACTGCATGTTATCTACACTTCCCACAACTGACATCGAAATAATCTTTTACCGGAAAGTGTTCAAGAGCAAAATAATAAAACCGCCCACATTTCTTGTTTAGGCAGTCACAGTGGACGCCATTTGGGCGATTTTCCACACGGCACTGCAAAGCCAATTTTTTAATGTTAACGTTTAAAATCAGTATCAAAATAGTTCAAGGGACATAAAAAGTTGGTTTGGTTTAATCTGGGGATGGGGAAGCGGAGAGTAGTGGCCCTGGCTCCCGGACTAGTAGCTGTGTGATTAGACTCCAGTCCTATAATTTTAATATTAATGGAGGACAAAGTAGAATTCTTAGTACGTTGTCCAAGAAGCACGCCGTTCCCTTCCATTAAGGAAGTAAGGGTTTTATACCCCACTGCGAAAGCCCTCAAAAACTTGTCAATAATTTCACCTAAATCCGTTTTTTGTTAAAATTGAAAAATAGGACAATTTACACATTGTGCAAATGCAGAGTATCAAATCTCACCATACTACACCTTTGCTTGATTGCTTGGTCTACAGAGATGTGCAAAAATAGGCCTAAATGAGAAAGACTTCCCAATGTATTTCGCTTTCGTCATATTCTTCACGATAGTTTCTCAATGTAATGAATTCATCGAACGAGAATGGTGGAATAATTAACACCCTCCACGCTGATAACAAAATCGCGAAATTTCGAATGTAGATTTTATCCACAATTCAACCTAGAAATTTAACCAATTCAGTCTTGTTTGACAGAGCTCTGCTCTGTCAAAAAAGATTTAACTGGTTAAATTACTTCTTGCATTATGGGAAAAACCTACAGATTATTTTGTTCACAGAATGGAGGGGGTTAATAAATATAATGTTTTGGCCCTCCATTTTTATTCATTCTGTTGGAAACACAAGGATTAAAAAAACACACAAAATGTGAAGAGAATTCAATATTTTTGGCTCGGTTCGTTGAATCCAATATCATTCAATTTTACCAGTTTTTCACTTCGATTACCACCAAGAATCAAGATGTTACTTGTTTACACTTTTCATATTCTTCTTATGCGTAGCGATTATTTGCCGAATCAGAATGGTCAAGGTTTCATACTCAGAATCAAACAAATTCTCATACCAATATTGAGAGCCACACAGCGGGATGTTATTTTTATTTAAAAGAATGAATCCATCATAATTTAGATCACCTTATAGTTTAACATCTCGGAGTATCAGTTTCATGTCTTTTAAACTACATAGGAGAGTATGTCTGTGAAATTCAATACTACACTTTTAGTTTTTTTGCTTTGCTCATCACAGTGATGACGAGTTTATTGCCGATAAATTGTGGCGATGAAAGATGTTGGTTAATTGTGTTTCAGCACACACACAAACACCTGTGTTTAACTGTTTTATAGGACAGTGCCCAGTAAGTACATGAGATAAAATCATACATACGTCTGTCCACATTGGAACTGGGTACACCCACAGCCCAAAATAAAAGTTTTGAGCCAGAAATTAACTGTTGTATCCAGCTATAGCCCCGTACCTTTTGTAAGCTCGCAGTTCAGCGATCTGAACCTAGCGGCTACCACACACGAGCAGATTCCGTCCGTTCAATTTTCTTCCTGTCAAAAACTTTGGCGATGGAAATAAGAACTATTTTAGTGTTCAACCGATGAGGGAAATCGTCACAATTGAGTGTGCTTGCGGCAACCGCCAGTACATACTGGAAAAGTATGTTTTATCCTTTACTCATCGTGATTTGTACGCGGTCGAAGCCTCGACGAACGCTTCGAAGTCGTCCATGTTTTTTATGCAACCCGGAGTTGCTGACGAAACGAATATCAATGCGGAAACTGTAACTCCTAATAAAATGCCCCCCCCCCCCCATGAAATGATCATAATCCTCTGTGCGAATGCGATCGTATTTCCGTTTGCGCATCGACATTTTTTAGGCGCAACTCCGGGTTATTATTTTATAGCCAATACAGGCGTGAAGTAACATGAACGATAACGAAGCGGCCGTTGACGCTTCAACCGTGTACAAATCTCGATAAGTTAAGGATAAAACAAAGTTTGGATCAATAGATTCTGCACAAATGTAAGGAAATACGTGTACTTTCGACATACAGTCGGTAATAAGGATGGAAACTTAATATATATTCCTATTTTCGTGTTTTGAGTTCCCAATAAAACTTATTTGGGACTTTTACAACAGATTTGAATGGGAGGAATCTGAACAAGGGGGGGGGGGGGGGGACACTACGTTCAGATCGCTGAACTACATTCAGTACAGTACAGCAGATGTAGGTGCCATTTTTAGTAACAAATCTGAATGGCTGGTTTCGACAGGCATATCGAATCCCGGATGTGAGATGGCGCTATGTAAAAATGGTCTATTGCTGAGAAATTGAATAGACGGAACCTGAACGTTGTGGGGTAACCGCTACGTTCAGATCGCTGAACTAGTAAGCTCGTAGCTCGTACGTATCATAGCGTGCTGCGTGCAATGAGTTAGTGAGAGGGCCAGGGTGGCAATTATGGATATGCTGCAACCAGAGCTATCCCTCCCCATGGGTGACCCCATCCACCCCACCCCGAGTATTTAACGGTCTCAATAGGCTGCAGAATCGCTCACAGAACTTATTTTGAGTATAAGAAGTGGAAATCATACATGTCAAGATAAATTTAGGGGGATCAGAATTGGGGGCTGTGCCGAGATACTGAAGACAGCGATCCAAAACACGAACTCTGATATGAGAAGAAAAAGGGAGAATGTCCCCTCCCCTTCAGACCTGTGCGATCTCTTCTCACATACGGCGGAAACCTCAAGTCGATTCTACACGGCCATTATGTAAACCATCAAGGGGCTCTGGTACTGGCGGGTGGTTCTCAGGATAACAGTTAGCTCGGAGAGAAGTAAAATTTGAGCTCTTGTTTCTAGTCAAGTATCTTCTGCCTAGTGTGTAACAACCTAAAGCTCGTAGAACATATATAGAACATAGGTAACAGGGAACTGTACTGTTTGCTCAAGTGTCTTTTCTTAACCCTTTACCCAACGTAACGGCCAAAACCGGCCAGCGCTATTCACAAAAATCGACAATTAATTTTCATTATTTTTTTATTTTTGTCTCAAAAACATAGGTTATGACCCCTCTTTGGAACGAGCTCGATGAGCTCGTTCCAATGAGGGTCATAACCTATGTTTTTGAGACAAAAAAATGAAAAACATTAGTTATTCAATAATGTTGTTTGCAAGTGTCGTCTGCTTTTCATGTAAGATAAAGGGTTAAGATAATGTTCATCGTAGTGAATTATAAGCCCATACACTATATGTCTGCTCGCTTGAAGGAGGTTTTTGAAAATTGCAGCACATGCGTTATGATTAAAGTTTTCGAATCAACTTTACGCGTTTATCGCATGGAGTTAGAACGTTTTGTGTGGAAAATAACGTATTGTGTAGAAACGACGTGCGTATAGCGAAGAAATGAATCAACGTATAGTGCAGAAACGACGAATAGTGTAGAAAAGAATTAACGTATAATGTTGAAATTTTTTCAACGGATAGTGCAGGAAAAATCGACGTACTGTGTAGAAACTCGTCATGTGTCAGTACGTATAGTGTAAAAACTAACGTATAGTGCAGAAAAGGCGTATTAGTGTGGGTCGTTATGTATTTTCGTGGGAATTGAATGCCAAAAATGGTTTGTGTTTTTGGGGGGGTATTTTTTTTATTGTTGTTGTTGTTGGAAAATTTAGATTGTTCAGGGTCTAACCATTCCCCCAAAAAGTTGTCTCCAATGTTTTCAGTTGGTATTCGGCCCCAGTGGTATATGAGGAGTTTTTTTCTGACCCAGCCATGGAGATCTCATATGGGAAATTTCATATCATGTAATCATACCTCATCGTGCCCCTGGCAGCTCGACATCCTGTGATGTCATCACCGTAGAGATGCGCGCCCCAACTAACTGAAAGTCCTAGACCAACCCCTGGTGGTGGTAATGAAGAATATTTAAACCAAAGTTTGTTTTTCCGTGTTCTAAAAATGGTGGCAAAAACACATAGGGGCGAATAATCCACCTTAACGGGGTTGGGGAAATGGTCCTTCTTGACGAATAGTCCAGTACTTCTATATACTGCGTAGCAAACTAAATTGGTGATGGAAATACTGAACCGTATATAGAAGCTTAAGTTCGAACGATGGATACTCGTTTTATGCGACTTCCGAGGTATGCTGCTATATTTTATGAACTACCCCCCCCCCCCCCCACACACACACACACACACACCTGCACCCCCAGAGACGCACAGGCCAGGGGGTGGGGCGTCCCCTCTAAACATTTGACCATCACAGAAATTAGGGTAAGAATATTGATGAGCTACATTCGGAAAATTTAGATACATTTGTTGATCTTTTGGGGGCAATATGTTACAGTTCCGCTATAAATTTGGGGCTGTGTTCGCCAAAACCATCCAGTTACCCTCTCTACCCAATCTTCCACTTTTCGCTCTTCTGGTTTAAACTAGTCATCACTGGGGTAAAGATGACTTTACAGAAAACATCAGTTTCTCATTAAAATGTCTGGCCGATACATAGGCCAAAGTTCCTAAGTTAAAATGTTAACAGGATTATATGTTGCGCGGTTTGTTTTGGGGTTTTGGGTTTTTTTTTCCTTTTCTTTTCCTTCTGTTGTATTAATAAATATACTCCAAAAACATGTTTCACTGTTTCACGAAAAATGAAGAAGCATATCTGAACGAGTTTTAATGAAACTGATGTTTTAATATTGGCGCAGGGAGACTATTTTTCGGTCTGGAAACTCAGGGTTACAGATAAACTGCTTTTATAACATTTAATCGTTTTTATTATTTTAGAAAGATACCTTTAACCTGATACTGGTACTTTTCAACGTAGATATTATTTGATTATTTATAGTTGCATGTTGTTACCGAATATTATAATGGTTGGTAGCCTTTGTGAACTACTTTGTAATTGAAAAAAATTGTATATCAATACGTAGAAAAGTGGACCGGACCACAAAATACCGGACCGCATAGGTGGACCAATCCAATGGCGTAGGTCCGGTCCATCCTGGGCCGCGGACCGACCAGTCCGCATCCCTATTATGACCACCCATCTGCGTACTCGGGCGAGTCGCCTGGATGTAACAAACACGATCTTGTCGTTAAAAAAATGTCCATATGAAAAATGTGTTTTCTTCATAACCACTCACGAATTTTAATTTTTTCTGCACCATACGTTAAATTCGACCTGCATTAAACGTTGGGATAATTTATACGTTGATTTTTTTGTACACTACACATCGTTTGTACACTTAGGGACGTGGCTAGAGGTTTCCGATTGGGGTGTAGGGTAGTGAATTTCCAACTAGGGGGAAGGTCCGGGGGGAACCCCTCCCGGTCCCGCCCCTAGTTGGAAATTCACTACCGAGAACAATTTTGAAAATGAAGCCATGAAAGGGGGGAATAAAATTGATTCTACGTTCTGAAATGCCAACACATTTATGATAGAATTATCAGGTTGTTGTTGTTATTATTATTTGGTATTATTCTGGGAATTGAATACGTGCTAAACAAATGTTGAAGCTGAGAACTTTGAGCAATTTCCGCTCTCCTTACATTAAATGAGATCTTATGCAGGAATGATCAGTTTTCGATGTTTCATCATTTTGTAACTGTGAATGATGGAATTAACTCAGGATTACGATTTTACATAATGCGATTTTCTTGAAGTGCATTTCGAGGATTTCTTTTATTACGATAAGTAAACGTACTATAGAAATCTCGTACCGATTGACATCATGCATACTTATGAAGCTCGATATTGCGTACACTGTAGTTGTAAATAGTATCAGTTGGAATTTTTGCCGATTTGAAACCGAGTTGGAGTTTTGGGAAGTAAAGGAGACATCAGCATCACCAAAGAAGCTCTAAAATCCAGATAGATGGAATTTCCAACTACCCATGCCTTGCCCTCCGAATTTCCAACTGTGGGAAATTTTGGCCATGATTGGGGAGGGGGTGGACCCCCCCCCCACACACACACACACACATCATGTCGCCACGCCCTGCTTGAGACCAAACCACGATCAGACTGTAGCATGTACGCTACAAAGTCAGACAAGCGGCTATTCATGCATTTGCCCGTGCATTATTATGCCACGACACGAAATAACGCCGAAGCTGATTAAGTGATAGGGGCGTAGCGAATGGGGTTTACGGGGTATGATACTTTTTCGTGTAGTTGCATTTTCTTGTGGATTGGAGTATAAAATATTGATTCGCTTATGCTAATGACCATGTAACTTGTAGATCTGATGCTTTAACCCTTTACCCAACGTAACGGCCAAATGGGCCAGCGCTATTCACAAAAATCGCCAATTAATTTTCTATATTTTTTCATTTTTTGTAACGGCCAAATGGGTCAGCGCTATTCACAAAATTCGCCAATTAATTTTCATTATTTTTTTCATTTTTTTTGTCTCAAAAACATCGGTTATGACCCCTCTTTGGAACGAGCTCGTTGGGCTCATTCCAATGAGGGGTCATAACCTATGTTTTTGAGACAAAAAAATGAAAAAAATTAGTTATTCAAGAATTTTGTCTGCATGTGTCCCCTGCTTTTTATGTAAGGTAAAGGGTTAACTAATGCCACAAACTTAGTCAGTCATACAAATGGACGGACGGATGTGGAACACGATTCAGACAGTTGGGGGATGGCAGCATGACCAGGAGGCAATACTATAAAGTTTTTACAATTGTATTTTCTAGAATTGTACTTCCTGCCTATAATATAACTGACTAAAATGAATCATTAGCATTTTAAAAGATATGGCAATTTGCCAAATGCTAATGGTTCATTTTAATCCATTTAAAGTCCTAACTAGAAAATACAATTCTTGAAAATACAGTTGTAAAGGTTTTATAGTATTGACTCCTGGTTGTAGTCCTATACTGTACTTGTACTGTACTTTACACCATGGTTACCTATTCTACTATATATGAAAAGCCCATGACATAAATTTTAGCTTCATACACCAAATGTGGTGAACACACCAGCAATGGGATTTCAGTAGTTAAAATTTACACCTACAGTGGAACTACATCCAAGTTGACCTTTGGTGACCTCGCCCTGAAAGCGAACTTGTCTAAATTTATCGCACGCCGCCTCGCGAAGAGTGAAATGAAACTGGCAATTATTTATTACGTTTTTAAATGTGTTTACCCCAATAAACACCAAATATTAACAAACGTGCATTGTCTCGTGTTAATAAAGCATCCATAACTCGAAATAGTATGTTATTATGTTATTAAAATAAAAAGGAACGTTTCGTTTTCTATTTCTATTTCGTTTCGGTGATAAAATTGACATCGGAAGTACCGCCCGTCGAAGCTCATGTAAACAAAAACAGATTCATACGTCTGCTGCTCAGTAAAACGAGAAAAAATAATAGCGACTCTTAATAATCTGACGATCATAGTATAAATAAAATATACCCATAGTAGCTTGGTGTACTAAATGTTCACCACTTGTGGTGAAGTGGTGTTAACCGCGCACCGAATGCTTGCAGTTAACACCACTTCACCACTCTTGGTGAACATTTCGTACACCAAGCTACTATGGATATATTCTATATGTACTCTATATGTACTTTGCTTTTCATCGACAAAGGCATGCCTTGATGATGTAATTGGTATATTTTATCAGTCTGGACTTGAGACATCACTGTCGGACCAAATACTCCAGCCCCCCCCCCCCCCCCCCCCCCCCACACACACACACGCAGAAAAGCAGGTCATTTTCGTGATGCTGTTGTGCAAAGTAAAGTATATTTATCAGTACAGTTTCCGACAACATACATTTTTAATATCACCCGTTTCACGAGTCGGGACTGTAAACTGGCATTTCTGTGAATCCATTCTTTAAATTGTTGTCCGTGGGGCCGAACCATGGTGGATCCGGTTCGTTCTGTCTTTATGGAATTCCCCTCCCTCCCCCCACACACACACTCACCGAGCTGTCGTCTCGCGGTTCAGTAGTCCGGAAAAGCCGTTGTTTGTCTGTATACTTGGTTTTTACCGTAAAGTACCGATAAGTCATGTTGTGCCACTGTCGTTGGAATTTCGAGTGCAGTCCCCTGTAATAATTTCGTTAAATCCTGCTCTGCTATTATACACCCATGTCCATCCACTATTGCACTTCCACTAAAGGTGTGCATTCTTCTCGGCACTAAAGAGCATAACACAAGTCTAAATATTTTTTTTTTTTTACTTTTTCTCTTTGGCTTGTGTGAAACTTATTGGAAAGGTTCTCACGGCAATTTATTTTTTCGTCGGGTCAAAAGATTATACTGGCACCTTCAACTAATCAACACCGAATACGAAGCTTTTTAAGGGGTGATACATGTAGAGAGAAACGGGATAAAATAAACGAGTCGGGATCCTGGAGTAGAGGCGTGTTCTGTCCTGGCGATAGGTATTGCATACCAACCAACTCCGAGCTGTTTCATCCGTCAGAATATCTCACCCGTCCACTATGAGGAAGCGAGACAATGGAGATTGCGATTGAAAAGAGTAATAGTTTAGACTTGCTCCTCAGAATAGATACCTTACAATTAGTCGGCTGTCGTGAAATAGATATGGTCATCTTACGGTATAAAAGTCTAAGTAACATTATTAGTGTACTAAGAGCTGTTAGAACCGGGACAAGTCCTTCCCCAAAATCCCCCCAGCACACGTACCCTCTTCCACGGGCATGGTACATGCTTATACACAATGGGTTTAAATTTATGGGCATACAAATATGTGTTAATAGTTTCAGTCAATATCTGTGACATATTATCTGTACATGTAAACATATTTCATTGTTTTCGGCCAATATATTCCACCTCCAGCCGGTTCAATCTATTTCTTCAACTTCAATCATCTTCCAGCCCCAGTCGCCCAGCCTTCATGTTTGAAGATATTTGAAGAAAAAGATTTTGACCAATTCATCACCAGAAACTAACACAACACCAAAAAGGAATGGCAAGCTGGTATTTTTAATCTGAAAGACACACACATTTAACCCTTTACCTAACGTAACGGCCAAAACCGGCCAGCGCTATTCTCAATAATCGCCACTTAATTTTCATTATTTTTTTCATTTTTTGTCTCAAAAACATAGGTTATGACCCCTCGTCGAGCTCGTTCCAACGAGGGGTCATAACCTATGTTTTTGAGACACAAAATGAAAAGAATTAGTTATTCAAGAATTATTTTTGCAAGTGCCGTCTGCTTTTTAGGTTAGGTAAAGGGTTAAGATTATAATATGTGACGTGACACAAAAATATCTTGTTAACTATTTTGAAAATATATATCGTCAGTTGAGTGCAAGAAGGCGCCGTCAGCAATACTAAAACCATTAACAGACGGCGCCTTGTTGCTCTCCACTGACGATATATTAATCGCTTTTGCCCCCCCCCCCCCCCCACCCACCCACAAAAACAGTTTAACACCTCCCGTCACACTTATCAGAACTGTAAAATGAAGGAAGATGCATTTTTGTGGATTCATTTTCTTTTTTTTCCAACACGCCGAACCAGGGTAGGTCATCTATGTTTTGAAATTGACATTTGGAGGCCAAAATAAGTAGCCTTTCCCTACATCAATAAACAATTCAGTATTTGAATGGCGCGGGTGCAAAAGTAGATGGTAGACCACTAACAAAGAATTCAGTATGTATATAGATACAGAACCTCAAGAACTTAAGTGGTCAATAAGCACATAGCTACAGCATAACAACATGTTGGAACGACGGCGTTTTCAATAACATACACAACACATACAGATAAATATATACATTTGGGCGCCATTGTGTGTAGCAAAGACAGCAAAGTGGACGGAAGCCAAACCTTGAACAGTAGTGCGAGCGCTAAAGCGACAATACGAATTCTTTAAGAAATCTGACACTGTTATGGCCTGGAATCAATCTCGTCTTTAAATGGTCCGTCGCCTGTGTTTGGATTCGCTAGTCTGGAATATTTATGTTAGTGGCTTTTCCGACCAGGGATCAACACTATAAAACTTTTACAATTGTATTTTCTAGAATTGTATTTTCTAGTTATGATTTTAAATGGGTTGAAATGAACTATTAGCATTTTCAAAGATGTGGCAAATTGCCATATCTTTTAAAATGCTAATGATTTATTTAATCAGTTATATTACTAGGCAGAAAATAGAATTCTCGAAAATACAACTGTAAAAATTTTGTAATATTAGAGCCAGCAGTAATATTCTTGACGACTGAGTCCAAAAGAGAATACCATGAACATCCATTTTCTTTGAATCAACGAGAATTGATTTGATTTAATCTTTAATGAATTTACCAATATTATTAGGCATCTTTGTTTTCTAAGTAATTAGGAATGAAGACTCATCGCAGCTGTATAGTTTTATAATTACGCCTCGTAATTCCACGAATTGTGTTATCCCGATGTGTTCATAGTTAATTAAATACTTATTGATTGGAATATCTAAAACTGCATCACATCTGTAAATCTTGTTTTCAGTAAAGAACATCACATTACATCAACAGTAGTCGCGAAAACCCTACAAAATTTGGGTAAACAAAACGCCCATAACAGCTTCGGTATAAATATAATTGTATGTAATTCTGTTTATATGGGATTCTGGCAGAAATTAAACAGCGGTAACCTCGGCGTAACAAAAAGGCCCTGTAACACCAGAACCACGCAACTTGCTTCTGTCAAATCCGAGACACTTTGTTACTTTTCATATCAAATTAAAGTGACCAGGCATTTCACAGAAACTACGTGCAAACGACAACATCTTTATTTGAAAACAACTTTCCCCGATGCATCGTTCTCTCTGTGGCTAAACCACAGATTGTACGATACGTATTGGGAAGTGAGGTCACTCCATTTTATCACAATTTTCAATTCACAAATGAGAGATAGTCCCTTAAGTAGAACTCCAAATTTGTGGGGAGGTGCTTTCGCACCCGTTGCATCTCCCCATGGTGATGCGTCTGTGAGACCTTGATACCAGTGGTACACAGAACTGTTTTGGGATTTCTCGGCAAACTGCAAAATCCGACAGCCAAGGGTGGGAGGTGAGGGCGTTTCGCTTTTACTTTGCCAATCTTCCTTTTTCTATTGCTCTTTTTGTTTGTTTGTTTTTAATGATCTTTCGGATTTTATCAAAACTATGTTAATTGGATTTTTATGTACTATTATTTTTCTTCCTTTGTTTGAGCGTAAATTCAGCATGTGGTGTTCAATAAGAAACATTCATCGAGGGATTGTCGTAAGTCACGACAATAAAATTCAGTACGTCGCCGATAGTGGTACTTTCAGAGTATTCCTGCGGATGTAACAATGAGAGCGTAATTGTAACTCTAACAATAGACGCTTTCTTGTAACAGATACAGAATCAAAAACTAAACAGTATCATTTAACACACTAAATATTTACTGTTTTCGGTTATCTTTGATTGTGTCAACAAACAATGATATTATTTTCATTCCAGCTGCTCAGTTCAAGTAAATAATTCTTATTACCAATAAATGTTTCACGTGTTGGAGGCTGTATAAGATTGCGTTGGTGATACAGAGGGCAGAAGGGGCGAACTCTTCCAACCAAGACCTTTTGTGGAATTATGCAGGTCTGTGGAATTATTTTCTTCATTCGCCTTATCATAGCAGTGGTTATGTCGACCAATGGCAATTATTTTTTACGAAATAGTTTATTATCCAGGTAGACCGAAACAAATTGCGGGATCTAGTATTTCTGGGTGACTTTCCTTTAAATAACTAATTTGAGATGAAAAGTATAAATGAAATGAAATGAAATATGAGTAAGTATAATAATCGGACGATAGGTATAAGTACACTGTTAAAAAGAATTACCTTTAAAAATGTGGTAAATGTACTCTCAACCAACCGCCGGTACTTCTACTGTAAACTGTTACGGTGAAAATACTGTATTAAACTACTTCATCAGAGCCGACCTATATATTGATCGACCTTGTGTGAAGTTAGTACGTTGGAGAGTCTGGCAGTTACTAGCCGTTGCTCGGAGGTTCTACGGATACTCCGGCTTCCTCCACCCGTAAAACTGTCCGACACGAGATGAGCCTGGCTGTCGACAGTGTCGTTAAATCCCAATTAATTAATTAATTAATTAATTAATTATAATTAATCTTGGACCAACCCGTCTAACTGATATTTGGTTTCTCTTCATTACATAAGAAAGTGTTGATTTGTCATACAAAGTGGACCAATTTATTTATTTATCTATTGGTGTTTAAGGTCGCATACTGGTGCACAATGTCTAATCGTGATCGTGACAGTTTTACGGGTGGAGGAAGCCGGAGTACCCGGAGAGAACCACCGAACATCGACGAACAGCTGTCAGCTCCTCAACATTTTAAGTCTGTTCAAACTCCGCTCAAGCAGGGCTACAGCGGTTGAAAACAGGTGCACCATCGACGTGCAATACGCCTTAGTACACGGCGTCATCGTGCCCCCACGTAGGCAACCGGGATAAGTGCCTCGCCCAAGGACGTAACGCGGGTCGTCCCGGACGGGGATCGAAGTCGGGACCTCTAGCATAGAAGTCCAAAAGTCTACCACTGAGCCACCGCGCTCCCCTAGTGGACCAATTAATATCTTTAACCGCACCAGTTAACCTTCAGAACTATATCTTCTAAAACAAGTCACCATGCCATTTGGCAAAACCAGGAGGCAATGCTATAAAACATTTACAATTGTATTTTCTAGAATTGTATTTTCTACCTATTAATACAACTGACTAAAATGAACCATCAGCATTTTAAAAGATACGGCAACTGGCAAATTGCCAGATATTTAGAAATGCTGAAACTTAAAGTAGTAACAGTCATTACCGTAACATTTACAATAGAAGTAACGACAATTGATTATATGTATACATTAGGCCTGCAAAGATTTATTTATTTATTGGTGTTTGAAGGTCACATATTTCTGCACAATGGCTAATCATGACCGTGACAGTTTTACGGGTGGAGGAAGCCGGAATACCCGGAGAGAATCACCGAGCAACGGCGAGCAACTGTCAGTTCTCCAATATACGAACTCCACACAAGCAAGGTTAGCATTGGCTGAAGACATGTGCACCATCGACGTGCAGTACGCCTTAGTACACAACGTCACCGTGTCCCCACGTAGGCAATGGGGGTGAAGTGTCTTGCCCAAGGACACAACGCGGTTGCCGCAGGTGGGATTCGAACCGAGGACCTCTCGGCTTGCAGCCTGCCGAGCCACTGCGCTCCCGGCCTGCAACGATGCATCGCAGTTTCAATGCATCACGATTTATTCACTCTGCGATGCATTGCATCATGACAAGAGATGCATCATGATGCCCAGGTCATTGGGGATTATTAATGGAAGAACCTTGAAAATGCTGAAATCATTATTAACCCTTTACCTAACCTGAAAAGCAGACGACACTTGCAAACAAAATTCTTGAATAACTATTTTTTTCATTTTTTGTCTCAAAAACATAGGTTATGACCCCTCATTGGAACGAGCTCGTCGAGCTCGTTCCAATGACGGGTCATAACCTATGTTTTTGAGACAAAAAATGAAAAAATAATGAAAATTAATTGGCAATTTTTGTGAATAGCTCTGGCCGGTTTTGACCGTTACGTTGGGTGAAGGGTTAAAACACAATGTATCATTTTGAGAGAGTATAATTTGTATTCATATTTGTCTAAAAGTAAAATTAATATAAATTCTTTCTTATTTTGACCAAACCTAAGGTGAAAAATCAGGTACTGAGGGCAATTACCATTCTACTAAACATACAGATCTTACAAGATCGGAGCTTTTCCATGTTGTACTCGCATTATGAGCAAATAATCTCGATGCGCATCGCATCGTGAACATCCGAATCGTCGCAGCCCATGTATACATCTACCATAATGTTAACGATAATGTTTTGCAGTGAAAAACCATCGCACGACAGGTAAGTAAACCAATCAGATAATAGGTGTGAGTAAACAAGCCAACGATATAGGTGTAAGTGAAACAATCCGACGGCAGGTGTTAGTAACACAGTCCGACGGGTCGACATATTACTGATCTTCTGTTTAATATGAATGGATAAGCCTAGGAAGAGCACACCGATAGAGGTTTAAATTTCTTTTAAAACAATGTCGGTAGGGGGTTGCCGCATTCCCTCACATACAAGGATGCCGTGTGAGCTTGAGGAACGGGGGAGGGGCTTTTTCGGTAGAAGTGCACCAATTGAAAAGACTTTCGTGAACTGTAACTAAGAAACTCTAATGAACAAGATTTAGTGCCCTCAATTTTGATAATAACTAAACAAAGAAGTTTTACAATCGGCAGGGAGAGTTCTGAAGCTTTATATATGTACAGTCTCTTGGGTGTAAGAAGGGGTCATCTGCAATGCTTTAGCATTGCAGATAACGCCTTGTTGCACTCAAGGGACGATACAATGTCAACACTATTAAATGTCACATTACAGTGTATGATACATTGCAAACTCGCGGTCTTAACTCACGCAGGGTCGAGTGCCCCCTTTGATAACATTGACCTCCTTGTCCTCGGAGAGCGCCCTTGTCCCTATATCTACGACAAAGAAATGTGAGGAAAGCGAATTCTTATTATAGTTGGCCACAGGTTAACTAATAAATGGATTTGCACTAAGTTTATTACTCCGAGAGGATGTAATACTTTGATAACGCACTTTTAACGTGGAAATATTTGATATCTTAGTATAAAATCAGAATTTTCATTAAGAAATGACTATTCGCTGCGTGCTTCGCGGCCTTTCGTGAACTGATTACCAGAAAACTTTCAACATGGCAAATGTTGCCAAGAATATTGCTATTAAGAGGATGTACTGACATTATAAACGATGTGAAAGTGTAAGAAAAATGAACTACGCAATCAAATCTTAATATTAATTGTTACACTATAAAGGGTCAGTACCCTAGTCTCCCCGTACACCCTTTCTCTTGCGATGCGTCACAAAATCTCGTCAAACTTTGTCCAGCGCGTACGACACAAATTATCATGACATGTTAACCTTTTATTCCATCGTAACGGCCAAAACCGGCCAACTCCATTCTCAAAAATCGCCAATTAATTTTCATTATTTTTTTTCATTTTTTATCTAAACAACATAGGTTATGACCCCTCGTTGGAACGAGCTCGCCGAGCTCGTTCAAGTGAGGGATCATAGCCTATGTTTTTGAGACAAAAAAATGGAAAAAAAATTAGTTATTCAATCAATTTCTTTGCAAGTGCCTTCTGCTTTTAATCCAGAAGCCTTATCATAATAGCAGTTTTGGATAACGGTGTTTGTAAATCATAAAAAATAATCTGTTTGTATCTATTTTGCTTGTTCACAGGATTCACGTTACCAGATAGATGGAAATTCAAGAAAGGTATGAAGTTTTGAGGAGAAATGAACATTGGCAACAAAATTTATGTATGAAGTCTTCTAGGTTGAAAGAAGGTGCTAAACAGTCCTTATTTATTTATTTATTTATTTTTTATTTATTTATTTATTTATTTATTTATTTATTTATTTATTTATTTATTTATTTATTTATTTATTATTTATTTATTACACCCTATTTGATGGGTCAAGAATCGGAGAAATGAACATTGGAAGCAAAGTTTACGTATGAAGTTTTCTATGTTCAGGGATCTGGCGACAGGGGTGGGGGGTGTCTCACCCCCCCCCCCCCACCCCACCCCCCCAGCTTAGGAGTATTTTTTTCAATAGTTGAAAATTCCGAGGTAAAAAATCAAATAGTTGGAAATTCAATAAATTAACATTGTTCATGAAAAATATTAAAATTCCAACTAATGATGAGAAATTTTGATCTTTTATTTCCAACTGGAAACTTGAGTTTCAAATTTCCTACTCTAAAATTGAGAAAATCTCCGGGTTCCCACGTCAGCGGGTTAAACATTAATTAGAATTAAGTAGTCTATTTTCAAAATGACTCTTCAAAAAGTTAGCATTCAGCTGGGACGGACAATGCCATTTTTCAAGAGAGGTAATGCAAATGTTAAATGGAGTTGTTGTGTTAAATTAGTATTTCGTGCAATTACACAATTGTTATTATAAAATTTATACGATGCACCAACAGTTTGTTGTTGCCTTGTTGGTCATATCCACAGGAGCTTGGAACCATGTCCTGGAAGACTATAAACCCCTCCCCATATTTGTCCATCTCTCATAGATCAAAGTACGTGTTTTTTTATAAATCGAGAGGGGAAATTGTACGGTGTTTTTTATAAATCAAAGAGGGGGTAATTTTACTGTGATTTTGTTAGTAATTGTTTTACAGTGCAACTGTGGCATTTTTTCGGAATATTTTTTTTATTCCGTTTGGAGTACGGTATTTTCTACTATCTGCGTCAGCGGCTCTTTTGTTTATCTTGTGAACAAGCAGAAGCAATACTTCCTTAACCCTTTACCCAACGAATCGGCCACATCCGCCCGCGTAATATGCAAATTCAGCAGGAGAAAAAATATTATTTTTCAAAAAATTTCAACAAAACCATATCAGGTGACCCCTTTTTGGAACGAGTTCGTTCCAGTGAGGGGCCACATGATATGGTTTTGTTGGAATATTTGGAAAACATTTAAAAAATGAAATTGAAAATAATAAATTTTGATATCGTCTGCGTTGGGATAAAGGGTTAAATAATACTACGAGATAATATCCGACAAGCTTATTTTCGAACTTAACTTCTTGGGCTGAATATACCAGGGAAATAAGAGTTGACGTTCGGACCATCAATGAGATTTTGCATTCCACCCTGTCCCCTCAGCGCCACTATTCGCTCGTCAGCTGACTGCTGGAGGAAAGATTCAAATCATAATTTTCCTATGGATCAATTCTCTGACAAAAGGTTACCCCATGTCAATTTCTAGAATGAAAATTAAGAATAATTTTGGACAGTTATGAGGAAAAAACGTTATTAGTATTATAACGATATCTATATCAAAGACTGAGTGTAATTATGTCAATTGACTTTTTATTTCTGTTCTTATTTTTTATTTCTCTTCAGTTATCTCGAGAATCAGTCCGAAAACCATGGACCATGCGAAATTTTCCGTGTCAAATCATTTTTATAAAACCGTGAAACGAACTGTTTTCGCGGTACCGATTCTTGCTTTTAAGTATGTTAATATGTACTTCATTCGAGTGGTGGTTATTCTTATTTGTGTCAAAGGTCACATTGAATAAGGAAAAAAATCAAAATCAAAATCTTGATAAAAACTACAAAATAACTTCTTCATCCTAGCGTTGCAACAAAGTTGAAAGGAGCATTTGGTTAGTGTGCAGATGTCTTTGTTTGGTGCTTTTTCAAGCGATTTCTAAAACAAATTATCGCAAGCACCTTAAGGCTAATGGCAGGGTCGAGTCTAATGGGGCGGCACGTCCCCCTCTCTCCCATTCCAATTACCCTGTAAGTCGGATTGTTTTTCTTTGTTCGCCCGAATGCCAACATTTTAAGGCCGCAAATTTGGAGAAACAAAATTGACCATTTGGTGAAACCACAATTTTCATTATGCAAAAATACTCTTATGTTTCGTATTATCTTTTGTATGAAGGGCCAGGCGCGTAGCCAGGATATCAAAGATAGGGGGCAAGAGTAATATCTAGGAGGGCTAGTTCAGCGATATGAACGTAGCGACTACCCCCCTACGAAGTGGGGTAGCCGCTACGTGCAGATCGCTGAACTACTAGGGGGCATACAAAATAGGAAGCGCAGAATCACCCGAGCCACGTAGAGGCGAGATGGGATGAGTATAAGAGGGGGGACACACCTCTTGCTGGGGGGGGGGGGGGGGGCCTCCTCCGGGAAAAAAATGAAAATCGAGACAAAAAAAACCGCAATTTCCTTGACTCTGAGTTCGTTTGTGTCCATAATTTAAAAGTTGTGAAAGGCATCAATAATTAGGAGGGGGTGGCTAAAATTTAGCGAATGTGACCCCCCCCCCCCCCCCCCCCATGCCCGCGCCACTGGAAAGCGCTCGTTATAAATATATGACAATCGAGTAGTCGTGCAAACAAACGAAACTCACGTATTTTTATTATTTTAAAGAATTACTTTCGTTAAATAGTAAACAAAACGTTTCGACCTGGGGTCAATATTATAAAACCTTTACAATTGTATTTTCTAGAAATGTATTTTCTAGTTATGATTTTAAATGGATTAAAATAAACCATTAGCATTTTCATAGATCTGGCAATTTGCCAGTTGGCAAATTGCCATATCTTTTAAAATGCTAATGTTTCATTCCAGTCAATCACATAAAGAGCAAGAAAATACAATTCTAGAAAATACAATTGTAAAAGTTTTATAGCATTGGCTCCTGTTTATTATTATTAGTAGTAGTAGTATTGCTGTTGTTGTTGTATAGAAGTATATTGAGTTAAATTTTGAGTTCGAACTAACGCTCAACGACCCGGAACACCGTAGGAAAATTTCCACTCTGCCCCATTGTGTCGAAAAAGTTGGATGTTCTTGCTTCTGACCTGGACAGTGGTTAAGCGTGAGAATGAGTAGACTTCAGCCAAAGTATGAGTAGTGGACACCTCCGGTAGAGCCGTAAGCACTTAACACAGAATTACCCATAATCCGGGGATTATAGCCAGAAACTTATAGACCAAAGGAAGTCCTATGAGAATCCCTATAGAATATTGTTCTGCCATATAGACGCACCGGCAGTTCTTACTATCATCCAGGGGCGAACACGGCCAAAAAGGTTGCAGGAAACGTACCTGGGGGGGGGGGGGGGGGGGGTGTTGTGGACCCGGAAAATATTTTATCTGAGGGATCAATGACAGTCCACATAGAGGGCATTTTCGACGGCATTTTTGTATCATCTTTGTCATTTGGCAAAAATCGTTGCACCAAAAGAGGCCCCGGACTCATCTGGCCGACTTTCGTTCGGCCCAGTGGGAGAAAATTTTGATTTTTCGAACCGAAAGAACGCTGTTTCCTAGCATCTGACCGACCAATGGCAGACTAGACTGCCGGTGTATTGAAATGCCTTCTTTGTGGACTGCCAATGGCAGCCCGCATAGAGGGCATTTCGATAAACCGACAGTCTATGGAATCAGATTCATTTCGCCGTTTGGTCACTTTCACAAAATTTCATACGCCAACAGGATGGTGTTGGGCTCCGTATATTTTGGGAGCCATGGGGACTCCGAATAGGGGGTCCACTGGGAAATTTGCCGGTGGAGCCTACGGCCAGTCCTCCTCTGCTACTGGGGTGACTGCGATAGGGACGTTCCAGTTCCAGGGATGCACAGGCAACAGGCAACGTTTATTTAGTAACCATTGTTTTTTGTGGATGGAAAGGACCACTTAGTGGAGCTATGTGACCTTAATCTCATCATTGCTGTGTTTTTAACCCTTACCCAACGTAACGGTCAAAACCGGCCAGTGCTATTCACAAAAGTGGCCAATTAATTTTCATTATTTGTTTTATTTTTTGTCTCAAAAACATAGGCTATGACCCCTCTTTGGAACGAGCTCGTCGAGCTGGTTCCAATAAGGTATCCTAGCCTATGTTTTGAGACAAACAATGAAAATAATTAATTATTCAAGAATTTTGTTTGCAAGTGTCGTCTGCTTTTCATGTTAGGTAAAGGGTTAATCCCGTGAGCCATAGGCCCTCTTACTACGTGGAATAATATACTCGTCAGTTAAGAGGCAGCCCGACTAATTATAAACTGACTACTGGTACTAAAGTTCAGGTTGAACCAGAGGCGGACTGGCGATATGGTCCGCCGGGAAACTTCACGGTGGGCCCTCCATTGGGGGTCCCTCTAGGGCCCTAATATTGATGCAGCCCAACACGTGCGGTGCATGAAAATTTGTGAAAATGACCATCGGGCGAAATAAATCGAATTGCATAGACTACCGGTATACCGACATGCTCTCTAGGTGGACTGCCATTGGCAGTCCACATAGAGACATTTCGATATACCAGTAGTCGAGTCTGCATTTGAAAAATCAAAATTTTCTCCGTTTGGGTCGAACTATGGTCAGCTCGATGGTGCAACCATTTTTTCGAATGAGCGACGAAGATGATATAAATATGCCATCGAAATGTCCTCCGTGTGGACTGCAATTGATCGCTCAGACGCAGGTAAGCAGCGTTCTTTTAGTTCGAAAAAACAAAATTTTCTTCAGGTACGGTGCCCCCTTGGTGCATTTTCCGGTAACTTTTCTTGGCCCAGTCCGCCCCTGGCGTGAACGGACCAGCGTCAGGGTATTTTAACTAGAATGGATAAGACTGCCACTACCGTTCTTTATTGTAGCGCCCTCGTCCACGCGAACGCATTCCTGCCACATGGAAACTTCAGTCACAGAATCTCTCAGTGTTCATCAACATTGAATGATAGCCACCCCATGGACAAAAGTATGCAGAACACGCTGTTATGAAAAAAAGCTGGCCGGTTGAGTAAAAACGAGAATTTTAACTCTGGATACAGCTGGGTTGAAGCAAACTCTTACACCCTTTTAGACTGTGTATGTAGTTCTGGGAAAAATGTAATGATGTTTCTGTATCCGGGTCAGCAACCTAGCCTGCACAAATTATGCCTGATGTGATCTGGGAAGTTTCCACAATGTAACTCTGAAAAGCAATATCTTAAAAAGGTTCGAGGGCTTCGTGAATGGGCGAAGAAGGGTGTATGGGGCGGGATCTGGTGGTGCTTTGTGAGGTGGGACAGCCTTCGAGACCGAAACATTAAGCGTTCGAAACGATAAATTAACTGAGGCCCACAGAATACAGAATCCAACGCACACAATATCAAAATTTATTTTAATTATTGATTTTTTTAAATTTTTTTAAAAACATTTCATAAAAGGCATGTCATTTGACCTTTCATTGGAAAGAGCTTATCGAGGTCGTTCCAATGAGGGTCACACATGTTTTGGTGAAAAGGTTTGATATTTTTTTTCACATTCTTAATTTGTAAATTCGGCGCGCAGATGCGACCAATTCGTTAGGTAAAGGGTTACTGTTAAGCGGAAGACAACCTCTTATCGGACGAGAGATCGTGCAGATTCCTTCAGAAGTTATCAAGTGATCATGTCGTGCATTCGTGGGCTCCTGAAGCATTTGAAGGGAGTAATTTAACCCTTTACCCAACGAATCGCCCGCAACCGCCCACGTAATATGCAAATTCAGCAGTTGAAAAAATATTATTTTTCAAAAAAATTCAACAAAACCATATCATGTGACCCCTCGTTGGAACGAGCTCGTCGCGCTCGTTCCAATGAGAGGTCACATGATATGGTTTTGTTGAAATTTTTTGAAAAATTTAAAAAAATTATATTTAAAATAATAAATTTTGATGTCGTCTGAGTTGGGTAAATGGTTAAGCGACATTATCGCATTTTGCGATGCATTTTTTATGTTTATCAATACCCGACATGGAGAACACAAGCAAAAAGCGAAACCAGCATTTCTGGCCAAGCACAGTTACTCTACTGTCAGTGACAGTCATTCAGTTTTCTCGACCTTTGTTATCTTCATAATGATGAAGAAACAGAATCATCCAAGATGAGACAAGCGAGTAATAGTCACAATAAACACGTGGAATTAAAAACAAATCACCCACAAGAGCCAAGCAGCTCAGATGTATTTTTAAACTTGAGTCAAGGTCTCGTTATTAAACCGATTTTTACAGGACAGTTGGCCAGTAACCTCCTTTAGCTATTTCGGTGACTGTGAAAAATGTGCGCTTCATAGGACCAAACTGATCACCTTTGAAATAGGGATCAGTAATGGATAAAAAAATATAAACTTCTGATAGTAGCAGTGTAAAAAACAGTTTGGACTGGAAATCCAAAACTTCCATGGATGATATATTGTTCCTCGAGTGCAAAAAGGAGCTATTTGGAGTACGTGCCTTGTTGCATTCAATGGATGATATACCACCAATGCCCCAAACTGAAACACAATATCATGTCTGATACGTTGGCCAAATGAACCAGGTTGTGTTACCTGAAAAACTTTTCAGACGTGTTCAAAAGTGTTCCAAGAAAAAAATGCGCTGTTTTGCCTTATTTCAGAGGCCCAGTACCTCTATCCAAATGAAACATTTTCTTGACTAATTTCTGAGGATTTAGAACTGCTATATAATCATTAGAAAAGGGATACATTTCTACTTACTGTAAGGGAATTTGCTATGCTAAAAGTTAAAAGTAAAATTTTCTCGGAATATTTCAGGGCAGTGTTGTCAATAGTTTCATAAATGGGCATTTAACTTGGTTTGTCCGGTCATATCAGAGCAGACGAACAAAACACTAGTAATATGATAAGGATGCCGGACGCAAAACCCAATGCGCCATTACATGTTTTTTTTTAAAACTTTTTTTCGACTGGCATAACACTGTGAGCCAATGGATCACCTTTCGCAATGCCAGAAGTCCACGAATCGATTAACGGTCTTGTTCCAAGCTGGAGACAAAGACTATGGTTTGAAAGACAAAAATGAAGTGGTTTACTTGTTTATGCAAAAATAAATGTTGTTGTCAGTGTCATCAGTAACTAGTGTTAGATAAAGGTTAACCCTTTAAAGAACCCTCGTTTCCCGGAATGGTATCGCCTTTGTGAGCACTTACAGTGGGATGGGTCAGTCCAATATCAATATAGGGGAAGGATAAAATAATAACTGCAGTCTGCAGCCACCGGGCTGCAGACTGCAGTTATTATTTTATCATCAATGCCCCGTTATAGACCTCTTATAGACAAAAATGGGGCGAAATTATGCCTTGGACCGCATAATCGGTCTTGCGATTTCAAAGGGTTAAGGACGTTCTGGAAAAAAGGCATGTTCTACCACACCACACCCACGCCCTCTAGATATGGGTAGCGCACACGCTGTTCATGTGCTTTCTTTCATCTATCCGTAGCCCACAACGTACGCCGGAGTGAATGGGGCGGTTTAGGACAACTTTATTTTTTCTACCAATTTAAATATTTTTTAACATTTTTTTTTAACTCCAAAGTATGGACATATGGTGGTACTTCACGTAAAGAAATTTTTTTTTCAATATTCATCATCTTAATAGATGTTTTATTTCCCTCCTGTCGGGGTCAATAGGGAAACCCTACCATAACAGTTATTGTTTCTATTCTATCCGATCATGGAGTTATTTGGGATTTGCAAGAGATTATTTTTCTTTTTTTTAAAGTACAGCAATAAGAAAACAAAACCAAAATGATTGCAATGCTTGACTAGACCCCACAACAGCCACATCAGTGATAACAAAGCAATTATTATTGTACCGGTGCCGATATTCCCTTGACTGGATTACTTGGTCGTTTTAACCTGTTCTTCATTTCTTAATATTTTGATAGAATCTCAGTGCAGATTTCTATTTATGGTTTCTTATGAAAGATCGCACCCGACCAGTGTTTGGCAAATTGTTTAAAAACCGTTTGGATTTCTCCCCTCTCTTGTCCAAATGCCCTTTAACACGTATCCTCAGCTCAAGCTGGTCAAGGTGATATCTCTATTCTGCTGAACAAATCAGTTTCTTTTCCAAATGGTGTTCAGTTTTTTGTTTTATTCGGTTTGCCCACTTTAATTCCCTGTTTGTTTTATACATTTTCAAGACACGTTTGGGTATTAAGAACCCTTCCCCAGCCTTTCTGAATGACATGCCCCCTTTAATAGCAGCAAGAGTGGCTTTAATTGCATTAGGGTCATGTTTTAGTTCGATTTACAATGTGGCTTTGGTTTATAAGTACGAGGCGACAAACACCCTGCCAAACGATCAATATTGTCTGAAATCACAAAAGGATTGTATGTATCAACAATATAGTTACCGAAGTTGTTGATATCCACCTGTAGCACTCTTGTGCACTAGTGTCTCATGTGTAAAACTCTATACCTATACTTAGCTTCCCTACAGAGCCAATTCCCAGTGGACTTCAAAAAATTGATGCAGCCCAACACCTAGGTGCTTGAAATTTCGTGAAAACTCTCAACAGGCGAAATGGATCTGATGGCACAGAATACCGGTATAATGAAATGTTTTCTTTGTGGACTGCCAGTGGCAGGCCACAAAGAAAACATTTCGATATATCAGCAGTCTTGTCTTCCACTGATCGCCCAGATGCAAGGAAACAGCATTCTTTTATTTTGAAAAATCAATATTTTCTCCCATTGGGCAGAACTATGGTCGGCCCGATGTGTTTGCGCACCAACCCCTGTTGATAACGTTCTTGCCGCCTGAGTGATGAAGAAAATGCCATCGAAATATCCTCTATGTGAACTGCCATTGAGCACTCAGATGCGAGGAGGCAGCGTACGTTCAGTTTGAAATATTCAAATTTTTTCCGGGTTCGGGTTCCGCCTTGATTCATTTCCGGTAACTTTTCTTGGCCCAGACCGCCACTGGGCACAAGGACGTAATGAGAGAAAGGTTTTAAGTTATATTTTGTCCGCGGTATCACGTGGTTCTTCATCAGCACAATTAATTTATTCTTATGGGTGAAATTTGATTTGACAGCGAGTAATGTCTGAATGCCACTGTCAAAAATGAATATTTTTCTTCAATGACTCAGTTTTTCTACCTTGAATCCAACACGTATAAGACATGACAATTGCAGAATAATTTTTGAATAACTAAAAATTTTCAGAATTCGCCTAATAAACGTATCTTATGACTCAGTCCTTCACTGGCACAAGCTCAATCAAAGGGCATATTCCAATGAGGACTCATAAGTTTTGAAGTAACAGTTGAGAACATATTGAAATATGAATGGCAATTGTTTTGTGAAACGGGTTGTGAGCGTTAGTCCTGGTAACGTTTGGTGAGAGATTAATTTAAATCTCAGAATTGTTGTATGCATTTGGCAAACTTATTTATTTATTTATTTATTTATTTATTTATTTATTTATTTATTTATTTATTTATTTAGGCAGGCAGGCAGGCAGGCAGGCAGGCAGGCAGGCAAGGCAGGCAGGCAGGCAGGCAGGCAGGTAGGCGGCCAGGTAGGCAGGCAGGTAGGTTTTCAAGGGTGTGTGTGTTTTAGGTACTACGCACTGGCACAGACATTTCCTACAGAAACGTTTTTGTTCTTGTAATTTGCCGCCGAAATGTTGTTTTCTTAAAAATATAGATATTGAACCTCGATGGATTTCAAACATGACCAAAAATAATACAGAAATTTTATTTAAACTAAGTGATGAGGTTAGGAACTGGTTAAACTCACTGGGGGTTAGGAACTGGTTAAACTCACTGCTGACTGGCAAAAACTGCTGTTTTTTTTATTGATGCTCCAGTTAGGTCCTCACAAGGATGTTACGCAAGCTTTTGGTTTTCTTATATGCGATGACAGGTCGAAGATTTAAAGATTCCTTTAATTTAAAGTTTCCCTGTGAACTTCGAAAAAATAAGAAATTAGTTATCAAACCAGCCTACAAAGGTGATGTCGTTTTATTAGCTGTTAAATTGTTTTTATCGCAGAATATGTTCATGCTAAACACTTTTTAGAGGATTCGTGTTTTAGCCTCAATAATTTCTGGATCTGCTTCACTATCTGGAGGTAACGAACCAGATGATTCTGTAAAAGGAAGTTTCCTACCACCGGAGTTTCAAATGCGGTCTGCTAATTTCAGTTGCCTAAGACAATAACAGTTAAACAGTGGTATATTTGCCTGATTACCAGTTATAGGCTTCGGTGCTGGAACAAAAAGTTAAACCGCGATATAAAAGAGACTTTTCTTTGGCTGTTAGGTCATCGGTGCTAGACAGATAAACCACATTAGTTCCTAATCCCACATCTATTAGGCGGTTCTTACCTTTGCCTTCACTTAGTTTAAATCTGGATCATTCAACCAGTGATCGTATATGATATTGCCAGTGCTCGTTGTCCAGTGAATCAAGTCGTTAACAACATCAAACTTAATATTATGAATTTTTGCTATCACTTTAACGTTCTTCACTTTCCGAATAGTTTCATTGATGGCATTCAACGTTCTCTTCTCGGCCAATGGGAGTTTGACGCAGACAGAACATCGCCTGAGTGCTAGAATGTTCTATGGGACATAGAACATTCTAGCACTCAGGCGACGAGAAGTATACATGTTTGTTAGTGCGTGTGTGTGTGTTGAAGGACACAATAAAAAAAACGAACACTGGCACGGGCCTGTGTGTGTATACTGAAGGGCACAATCATGTTTTCGAAGAATTTGGAATACCGTACTTACTTCTGATCCCTGGCCGAGAATCGAACCGTCGGCAATCCCGCCTGGCATTCAGGAGTCCAACACCTAAATCACCGGAACACTGCACACCGTCAAAAGCGATGGCTGGAATCCAGCTTTTTAGATGTTGTTCCTATGAATACTTGGTTCACTTTCCTCACCGCAGCTACATGACGGTGTGAAACGCGTTGACTACAGTACGACGAAAGTGCTGCGGTTGGCCTCTGACGAAGACTGGCACGGGGACAGTGTGTGGGTTTTTGAATATATATACGAGATGCTGCGTGCGTGTGTTCTTTGTTTTTTTATTTAAATTTCTCGTTGACTTCACATTCTTGACTAAGGTCAGATACAGCTGAGGTTCCAAATAAAATCAACTGTTACAGATTGTGCTGCCTATCTTTTTCATCACTATTTCCATTATTAATCAAATGTTTAGAAAAAGTTTAATCGCATTCTATCAAAATCAGATATAAAACCTGACCCAACTTGAATCCGCTGAGAGTTTCAATTTAAGATGAGTTTCTGTGTCATTATTTTTATATATATCTTTCAAGTGGGCATTCATATCTGTAATTTTTTAAGTCAAACAGCGTGAACTGGTATTGGATACGTAAAATAGCAAGTGTCCCATTGATATATCAGCCGGTAAGCGAGGTTCAGAAACCTTTAGAAAGTATTTAATTGATGAATAATTTTGCTCAATATCTTACCGATGTATTTTACCCCAACTTCCATTTTTCATTTTTCAGGTGTCCAATCAGTCTACTAACACCTTCAGCTCCATGTTTCTTTTCTTCTTTTTCTCGGGTTCTGTATTAGAAAACATGCGGGTATTTTGGCGTATATTGGGGTATTTGGGTAAAGGAAGAGAGAACAGAGGCGGACTGGTCGTATGGTTCACCGGGAAAATTCACCCAAATATTGATGCAGCCCAACACTTGTTGTTTCTTGAAATTTCATGAAAACGACCAATAGGCGGAATGGATCTAAATGCATAGAATGTCAGTATATTGAAATGTTCTCTATGTGGACTGCCAATGGTAGCATATAGAACATTTCGATAAACAGCAGTCGAGTGTGCCACTGACCGCTCAGAAAGGAAGCGTTCTTTTATTTTGAAAAATCAAAATATTTTCCCATTGGGCCGAACTATGGTCGGCAGGATGGGTTCGCGTACAGCACCCCTGGTGATTCCATTCTTGCCAAATGAGTGGTAAAGATGAAACAAAAATGCCATCAAAATGTCCTCTGTGTGTACTGCCATTGATCACTCAGATGCGAGGAAGCAGCATTCGTTCAGTTTGAAAAATCTAAATTTTCTCAGGTTTCGGGGTCTGTCTTGGCTCATTTCTCGGTAACTTTTCTTGGCCCAGTCCTTCTCCTGGGAGAGAGAGTGTGTGTGAGAAGGAAGCGAGAGAGAGAGAGAGAGAGAGAGAGAGAGAGAGAGAGAGAGATGGAGCGAGAGAGGGGGGGGCGAGAGAGTGTGTGAGAGAGAGGGTTCTACCTTTACCCAAAGCATGCATGCGGGTATTTGGGTAAAGGTAGAGCCCTTTCAAACGTAAGACCCCCCCCCCCCCCACATCAAAGTCCTACGCGCTAGTAAATGAGCCAACGCTGTCTTAAGCTGTGTAACTGAAGGAGATCAACCGATGAAATACTTACCACAGCAAATGGACTAGTCTATTTAAAATAGGGAGTTGCATATACACTACGTCCGCCGTGGACTGGTCACTTTCCACGGGATAGCAATATTTCCACGAACGCAAATAATATCAGATTCCGAACACTAATTACTAGGAATAATCATCAAAAATTTAATTAATGAAACACCGAGTTCAACCCGGTGCTTCATTGATTAAATTTTTGCTGCTGCTGATTTTTATTACCTGGTAAACGCATGCGTGGACATTACTGTCCACAAGTGGATTACGATCAGAGTACAAGGCGACTGTACTGTATAATTTAATCCCCCAAGGGCCGTAGGATTAAATTATTACTGATCACCCCAATAGAGTCGATGTTCATTGTATAGCATCGTGATGATATGATATCGTTCGAAATCATTTCACAACACCGTTTTGAAAGATTTCACTTTCTCACTCTCTAATCCAGGCAATCAGCATTAAACAGAGTATTTTTAACACTTGTCTTGGGGCGTGTATATCTTTCTTTGAGGTTTCTAAGATTTTTTTCATTTTGAATGGCTCGTGCATCAGAGGCACAAGGTTATTTCCTTTATATTGATATATTCTCATCTAAGCGGTTTGAGCTTCGGCGTCTGCACTGAGTGCAGAAAAAATATTCTACACCGTCTCTCTCTCCAGGGGAGTAAATTCATGGTGTCTCCCGATCATGGATTTCGTCCGGCAGAGATTGGGTAAGAAATTATGAAATATCAAGTTGGGCAGATAACTTTGTTTGCCCGACGAAAATACACACACGCTTTGGAGTACTCGGTTAGGCGAAATCTCTTGCCTGCCAGACAAAAATATACACAGAATAGAAAGTGCAATAAATGCCCGACTCAGTATATCAGTAAACAATCATGACAAACTCCTAAAGTTTTCATTCCAAAGTTCCCGAAGAAATTCTATCTTCAAACACAAATGTCATACATCTTGAAAATCTGAATGATTAAGTACACTTCTCACATCAGTTGGGTTAAAAATTGACCCAAATCATCTGAAGTGAGTGAATATGAACCCAACTGGGTTCATATTGACTCAACCCAGTTGATATGGGTTGATTTTTTACCCAACTGATTTTAGAGTGCAGGAGGGTACGGTTCTTTACATATTACTTCGCTTATGAATGTTTAAAATACAGTATTTTATCAATGGAAAATATATTTGTAGCGTATAAGTCTTTGATAAAAGCAGTTGGGTATGTTCCAAATAGTTGGGGGATACAAGTGAGCCGTCGGACACCTACGTAGAGAAATATTTGGGGAAATAATTGCATTTCTCTCACAAAGAGAAGCGTCAACCCTTTACCAAACGAATCGCCGCATCCGACCGCGTAATATGCGTCGAGCTCGTTCCAACAAGGGGTCACATGATATGGTTTTGTTGAAATTTTTTGAAAAATTTTAAAAAATTCTATTTAAAATAATTAATATTGATATCGTCTGCGTTGGGTAAAGCGTTAACATGAAAACGATAACTCTAAATCTTTGATATGGAGGCCATCCGAGCCACAAAATGCTGAAAGGTTCCTTAAAAACAAATATGTATCTCGAGTAAAATGTTATATATATTAAACTTTCCTGTGACGTTGATTGTCCGTAATGATCCCACACTATAATATGAGTAAGTGGAAGTGAGCAGTGGCAGCCACCTGCTTGCATGGTTTCCAACATATTATCCTCAAAAAAGATTTAGGGGTAGGTGCGTTGTTTCCTTGCGCAAGACTCTTAAGCACGGTTAGTACGTTGGGTTGTCTGACAAGTGCTCGTCGCTTCTCGGTGGTTCTCTTCGGTTACTCTGGCTTCATCTACCCGTAAACTGTCCGACATGATCTCACCCTGGTTGTCGAAAGTGTCGTTAAATAAATGCACATACCATTTTCTCGCAGAGACACTGTCAAGGTGGAATGCAAGACTGTGAGACGAAGTCGTCATAACGTCCATAAAATATACATACGCACTTTAACTTCCAAATCACAGGAAAAATTTAGGTTTACTCGGGGATGTGACATCCATTACTTATTCCCAGATCCTTATTCGACATTCGTTATCGACCGATAAAATGGGTTGATAGCCAATGTCGAATAAGAAACTGGGAATAAGTAACGGTTGTCAAGTCCGTGGTTTATTCAACTGTGCATGATTATTTTCTTGTCTCTTCCATTTCGGAGAAGATACAACTAACTACCAAGTGTGTGTAAATCACTTCAATTGGATACGTGTTTTGCGTAATTTGAGGGAGTAGAAAATAACGCTGTGCTCATCTTCCGACTGAAGTCTGTTAGCCAAACTCCACGGTATTTTTGTGATGAAGGCCTCTTTAATAGTACCACTTTTCAGCGTCTTTGGGCAGTGAAAGTAAGACATGAGTAGTAGTGTATGTTCCCCTACAGGTAACATTGGCAGGACCTCAGTGCAGGACCTCGGAAGTGACGTCATGTCACGTGACGTAGTGGCGCCATGTTGTGTTGTCATGGTAACCCGCGTGAGCGGCCATCTTGTGACGTCATCTCCATAGTGATACCTGATGTGTGTACGCATGCGCAGCGCATGTTGTTAGGGTGATACGTGTTTCCGTCGTCCATTTTGTATACTGGAGGCCGCCATCTTGGTTTCTATGGTATCACGTGGTTGCTAGGTTACCTAAAGACCTACAACAAGACAGGGGTATGTTCGGAGGGTGTGTTCGATTGAATAGGAGTATTTTCCCGATTCGTAGAATTACCACAAACAACCCGACAATTTTACTATTTCAAATTCTTTCAGAATTCTCTGCTTCTATCTATATATGTAATAGTTATCGTTTATCTGGCCATGTTCCGTTATTCTAGAGTATACTCCAGTAGCGTAGAAGAGCCTATCAGGTGGAACAGCTTTGCTTATTGTTACTATATTTAACTATTTCTGGTCTATTCTTGTTAGTTCTCACCCTATTCTAAATACTCTTGTTGTTTCATATATTAGAACATTTATAACCAGTCAGATTGCTTGATTTCCCATAACCTGTATACAGAGTTATCTCCCCTTATTACAACGGAGTTGTATCCGACTCTCATCACATCTATATCCAATGGCAATAACCCCGGGCACCCCAATTTCGGCACCCCTTTTTGAAAACACCTGTGGCTATGGAATCCCTTTTTGTCATATGTGCTTGTGTGAAAAGGCACAATATGACACAATATGCCCTATCACATAGGCACATGCTTTATGTGCCGATATGTGCTTATGTGAAAAGGCACAATGTGACACAATATGCCCTATCACATAGGCGCATACGGGTATTTGAGGACACCTATGACCTGGTATTGTATTATTTGAGGATACCTATCGAGGATACCTTTTATAGGATACTTATCTGAGGATACGATATAGGCTGTACATATCCCTAGAGGTCTCTTACTGGCCCTTAGTACTATTAATCCACCTGATGCTTCATGTTATCCTATGACTGGTACAGGTAGTATTCAATGCTAGGCACAGGGGTATTGTGGGTAGGGGTACTGCCTGGTAGTTTAGAACGGTACTATAGTATGGGCGGTATATACACCTATAGGCCCCTCTTAGTGCTTGGTACTATTAACCAACCGACTGCTTTGTTTTATTATATGGTTGGTATGTGTAGTACGTTATGGTAGACCTAGTGATTTTGTGGGGTGGGGGTAATGCTTGGTACTTTAGAACGGTAGTATAGCATAGGCTGTACATATCCCTGTAGGTCTCTTGCTGGCCCTTGGTACTACTGATCCACCAGGTGCTTCATATTATTGAGCGGTATTCTGGGGTGGGGACAATGCCGGGTAATACAGAACGGCAGCAGAGTATGGTAGGCATATTCCCCTGTTGGTCCCATCCTAACCGTTGATAATATTAATCTACCAAATGCGTTGTATCATCCTGTTACTAGTAAGATGGTACGTAATAGCAGTAGTTCTCACCCTATTCCAAGTATTCTTGTTGTTTCATTTATCTAGATCATTTATATAAATTATAACTAACCATTGATTTCCCATAATCTGTATGCATAGTAATCTCCCTTGTGTATAATAAAAGCCTATATCCAATGGCCATATTCTCAGGCACTCCAATTTCGGCACCCCTTTTTTAGCAATCCCATTTGTGGAATCCCTTTTTATGACAAAAAGGGATTCCATAGCCACAGGTGTTTTCAAAAAGGGGTGCCGAAATTGGGGTGCCCGGGGTTATTGCCATTGGATATAGATGTGATGAGAGTCGGATACAACTTCGTTGTAATAAGGGGAGATAACTCTGTATATATATACAAGTTATGGGAAATCAAGCAATCTGATTGGTTATAAATGTTCTAGATATATGAAACAACAAGAGTACTTAGAATAGGGTCAGAACTAACAAGAATATCCCAGAAATTGCTAAATATAGTAACAATAAGCAAAGCTGTTCCAACTGATAGGCTCTTCTACGCTACTGGAGTATACTCTAGCATAAAGGAACATGGCCAGATAATCGATAACTATTACATATATAGATATAAGAAGGAGAGAATTCTGAAAGAATTCGAAATAGTAACATTGTCGGGTTGTTTGTGGTAATTCTACGAATCGGGAAAATACTCCTATTCAATCGAACACACCCTCCGAACATACCCCTGTCTTGTTGTAGGCCTTTAGGTAACATAGCAATCACGTGCTACCATAGACACCAAGATGCCGGCCTCCAGTATACAAAATGGACGACGGAAACACGTATCACCCAAACAACACGCGCTGCGCATGCGCACTAACACCACATATCACTATAGAGGTGACCTCAGAAGATGGCCGCTCACGCCGGTTACCATGACAA
The DNA here is from genome assembly GCA_031216915.1 of Pictodentalium vernedei. Lineage (NCBI taxonomy): Eukaryota > Metazoa > Mollusca > Scaphopoda > Dentaliida > Dentaliidae > Pictodentalium > Pictodentalium vernedei. The sequence continues at coordinate 178,165,933 of CM062296.1, forward strand.
CACAACATGGCGCCACTACGTCGCGTGACATGACGTCACTTCCGAGGTCTTGCACCGAGGTCCTGCCAATGTTACCTGTAGGGGAACATACACTACTACTGACATGTGGGAAGCAGAGATGGGCGTACTAGAATTTCAAGTTCGGTATCAGTTTCGCTATTTTTGTCGGGGGTGGGGTAATACCTCGGTATCGGTTCAGTATTCGGTATCTGACTTGACTGAAATTTGCTGATAGTACAGAAGGGGAATTCACATCAGGAAATAACAGAATAAGTTGTTCTTGTATTATTCTACCACAACGCTATAAATGCCACAGGCAATGAGATCGACAGTGGTATTCTCTTATAAACACAACTCATATCTATAGTAATTTTGTGACTTGTTCGAAGCCCACGTTAACATTCAAAGGACTATTTCAGGCTTTTGGAATCCCAGAGCATGTGCCCTGACCATGCAATCTTTAAGAAGCCATGCGGAAAAATCATCTGTAAAGTGATTTCCAGTCAGGTCTTGGATGCCTTAGCAGGCATCCAAGATTTGACTAGAAATAACTGTTAAGCAACTGGACATGTACAGGATGTAGTCTAGTGGGAATTCAGGACAATTGTCAGACCATGGAGGGTTGACAAAACTGAAAAGAATATCAGTCACTTGTTTCATGAAAATAAACCATTCAACTGTTGTCAAGCCTCATCGAGGCCTTATAAATAACGAATGTAGAAAAATTTGAAAAATTCAGACGGTTTCGGCATTCAACTATTGGTTCGGTTCGGTTTTTCGGTATATTGCCCTTCTCCATCGAGAAGTTGTAATAACCGATGCGTGTTTTGTGTTACCTGGGAGTTATGAAAAACAGCATTACGATCACTTTCATATAGTTCTTCTCCGATAGTTTAATGCTGATCTGAATGCGTTGACTATCCCGCGAATCGTTATTATCTAATGTAACGAACAAAATCGGCCAGCGCTATTCACAAAAATCAAAATTTAAATTGGATGATTATTTTCACTTTTTTGTCAAAAAAACATAGCTTATGACCTCTCGTTGGAACGAGCTGGCTAGCATTTTCCAATGAGGGTTGATAAGCTATGTTTTGGGGGTAAAAAATTAAAATATTCAGTTATTCAGGAATGTTTTACGAGTGTCTCCTGCTGTTGACGGTGAGTAAAAAGGTTAAAGGGAAGCACCGAGAAGTCTGAAGTCAGCAGAAGAAAAAAAATACAAGGGAGGTAATTTTGTATCCTACTCATTCAACTCTCCACTAAAGTAATTGCAGACGACCCTCCCAATATTTCCTCTTGATAAGTGATTTTCTGTTTAATTCTTTCTTCAAAAGATAGCTTATCACCCTTCATTGAAACGAGTTAGTCCAGCAAGATTCAATGACAGGTATAAGGCTGTCTTTCAGAAGAAAAGGCTGAAAATTAATAAGATTTGATTGGCGAATTTTGTGCATCGCATTTGCGGATTTTCGTTTTGGAAGGTAATGGCGCAATAACGTTTCATTCGTTTTCCTGTTTGTTCTGTAAAGTGAATTTACCAAAATGCTTCAGATTAAATATTTACACAATTGATTCAAACGACAGACACTCCAACCCACCACCGTGAGGGCATTTATCTGATATCGTTTATTGAATGTATCGCTATTATCTGATATGCTGTAATTTATCATTCCACTATCGAAGTCTCTGACTTTCGAGTGATGGGAAAAAGTCCCGTTGAGCATGTGACTGTGTTTCGATAACATCGTTTTATCATAATCGCTCGCCAACCTCGATGGAGAACATGTGTTTTGTACAAACGTTGCCTCAACCTCAACAAATACGTTTCGAAAACTGTTCACAAATCAGCAATAGAAGCAAAAGTATAGGCATACACGATAAGTGGGAACAGGGCTACAGCCCCCCCCCCCCCCCCCCCCCCCACACACACACCTCGGCTAGGGGAATTTGTTGGTTTAGATATAGAGGATCTATGGCTCTCCGAGAAAGGCGCCCGAATCGTGTTGCGAGCGTTTTAGTCTGGTCATTGAAGGCTTCGATGCGGAAAAAATAGAAACAACCTTCTGTTGGTATCATTCGAATTTCGAATCGTAATGACACTTTGACCAACATATCAAGTATCCGCTAAAAATCTTCATTGTGGAAATTTTCATTATTTTTTTCATTTTTTGTCTCACAAACATGGGTTATAACCCTTCATTGGAAGGAGCTCGTAGAGCTCGTTCCAATGAGGGGTCATAACGTATGTTTTTGAGACAAAAAATGAAGAAAATTATTTATTCAAGAATCTTTTTTGCAAGTGTCGTCTGCTTTTTATGTTAGGTAAAGGGTTAAATTTGGGTGGAGTGTGATGTATGTAGTACAGCACGCAGGCTTCATCCCAATTCTGGGGATCCCACGAGGAATCTCATGTGATGTCGCGATGAGTTGTGGGAATTGTGCGTGTCGTAATGGAAGGTCACCTGAGCAGACATTGTGTGACGTCATTACCATGGTGATTCGTGATGCCAGTGCATATCCGCAGCACGTATTGTTTTCGTCTCCGATTTTGTATTCTGAAGGCCGCCATCTTCCTTTCCTTGGTGGCGTGTGGCTGGTATGACCCTGCATGACTGAAGGAGGAGTGTGTTGGGATGGTATGTTCGAGTGAATGCGAGTGTATCTAATGACCAGAAATGATCCGGAAATTACCATAAATTACCCACATGAACGTTTCTAATCTGCCATCTTGAGTAGAACGTAATGCTATAGGGCTGTTAACCGTGTAGAGTATGGCCAATGGTCCGTTTGCTTGGCCCGAAGTGCACGCCGATAGAGTTGAAGAGCGCATACTTAGAGTATAATTGGTGTTTTGTTAATACGTTAAGCTTCGCTGTCCTGTTCAGGTTCCGAGCTATTGGTCTGTCCTCGACTGGGTGTTAGTAGTTTCAGTCCGATCGTTCCATTCTACCTTGTCTTTATCTGCGTATACAGATTCTCGACCAAGTTGTCGTATTTGTGGCCCTTGCTTACTGACTGTCAATCCAGCACAGCACATGCGGTATATAGTCAGATACTTGAAGGAGCGTAATGTGCTATTGAGAGAGGTCGCAAAGTGCCTCGCACATGAGCACATACGGATACTTGGTGACTTTGGGGACTGAAGACTCTTGGTTAGTGGACGAGTGTTTAGGGACTGTGCAACTAATATGGACTGATGGAAGATTTTTATGATTAGCTCTTTGTTCTTAGACCATCCCATGGGTCCTAGCTATTACATGGCCGATGACCCCACTGCCACGGTCCCATGTTCTTCTCATTATCCCCGAGTTGTAGTAATGCTTCACACCTATATTACTACTTCCCATCCGCCCTATACTATCCCCAATGACCACTACAGCTCATACGGCTACACAATCTGTCATGTGTGAGTTTTCCAACATGATACCGATTTGAGGCATTACTACAAGCTTGCTAGCTCTGGACTGACTAGACCACTTTCTTAGTCCAAGTCTTAGTAGACTCAGTCAGACTGCGCCATTCATCTAAACCCGGATCAGTTTATACGATTCCTGGATCGAGTATGAGAGACTGTTTGTTGATTTTATCTTACAATCAACATGTATTTTGTCTGTATTAACTCCGCAACTGTCGTGTATCCGACCCCCTGATATAGATGTTTGTATCAGGGGGTCGGATACAAGCACGTTCCTTTCGCGTGAGTTCCATTTTTTTCTTTTTGTTCATCCGTACGAATAAATAGTTCGTTATATATTCGTCTACATTCTTGACTTATCCCCAATATATTGTAAGATAAAATGATTATTACCATTATGTGGATGTACAAAATATGTATCCGAGTCGAGCTCCGGGTTTTAAGGGCAGATCACGACGAGTCGAAGACGAGTCGCGATCTACCCTTAGAACCCGGAGCGAGACTCGGATACACCCTTAGAACCCGGAGCGAGACTCGGATACATACTTTGTACATCCACATAATGGTAATAATCTCTATGTACAGTACAGTCGCCGTGGATTGGTCGTAATCCACACGTGGGCCGTAATGACCACGCATGCGTTTACCAGGTAATAAAAATCATCATCAGCAAAATTTAAATTAATGAAGCACCGGGTTGTACCCGGTGCTTCATTAGTTAAATTAAATGTTTGATGGTTATTCCTTATAATTAATGTTTGGAATCTAATATTCTTGCGTCCGTGAAAATATTTCCCACTCGTGAAAAGTGACCAGTCCACGGCGGCCGAACTGTAAATAAATGTCATAACAATACATTACCCTGTGGACAAATTCTACTTATTGGTCTGTGATATCACTATAAAAATAACTGATTCCGCATCCGTAAACAAGCTTAATTCAAGATTTTTTAACAACGACTGACGAGGGGAATGGGTTATGGGTCCTAGCGGAAACCCCGGATGATCTAAAGCCAATTATTTTCATTCCGGCACTCGTAAATTCGAGTACAAAATCAACGAACAAGAGGGATGCGAATGCCCCACCTCTCGGCTACATACAACACTGATACACTTACTTCGACAAACTGCAAGACAGCTGTATCAAGCAAGTTCTATATCACCTGCAAAATGATGCTCACCAAAGACCAGCATCTATTGAGACAGACATTTCTTGTAATAAAGCCGCCGAAATATGGGTGCAGATTTCTCAGTGGGATTCCCCTGATTCCAATGATGAGTCTCAATTAACCCTTTACCCAACGTAACGTCCTAAACCGGCCAGCGTTATTCTAAAATATCGCCAATTAATTTTCATTATTTTTCATTTTTTGTCTCAAAAACATAACGAGGGGTCATAACCTATGTTTTTGAGACAAAAAATGGAAAAAAAAATAGTTATTCAAGAATTTTTTTGCAAGTGTCATCTGCTTTTCATGTTAGGTAAAGGGTTAACAGAAAGATTAGGAAACAAATCTACTGAGACTGAGACTGAGATTGAATGCAATAATAAACAGAGCCATATTCAGGACCAGTATACCGGTCTGTTCGCTCAAATTCATTGTATTCGTGTGGGGGCCCGGTGGCTCAGTTGGGAGAGGTGCAGGCTGCAAGCCGAGAGGACCTCGGTTCGAATCCCACCTGCGGCAACCGCGTTGTGTCCTTGGGCAAGACACTTCACCCCCATTGCCCACGTGGGGGCACGGTGACGTTGTGTACTAAGGCGTACTGCACGTCGATGGTGCACCTGTCTTCAACCAATGCTAACTCTGCTTATGTGGAGTTGGTATGTTGGGGAACTGAGAGTTGCTCGCCGTTGCTCGGTGGTTCTCTCCGGGTACCTCCACCCGTAAAACTGTCACGGTCATGGTTAGCCATTGTGCAGAAATATGTGACCTTAACCCTTTACCCAACGTAACGGCCAAAACCGGCCAGCGCTATTCTCAAAAATCGCCAATTAATTTTCAAAATATTTTCATTTTTTGTCTCGAAAACATAGGTTATGACCCCTCGTTGGAACGAGCTCGTCGAGCTCGTTCCAACGAGGGGTCATAACCTATGTTTTTGAGACAAAAAATGAAAAAATTTAGTTATTCAAGAATTTTTTTTGCAGGTGTCGCCTGCTTTTCATGTTAGGTAAAGGGTTAAACACCAATAAATGAATAAATAAATTGTATTCGTGTATAATCTCTCCAGCGGAAAGTGACCATTCCACGGCGGCCGTACTGTACCTAGATGTGTTTATGCAATAGTTAACAATCTAAGCGCAACATATACAAGACATGGAAACTTGCTTTAAAGACCAAAATGTGCTTATATTTATGTGATAGATCTCAATGTGCCTCAAAACATAATTATTGCACATGGGCACATAGTGTAGATGGGTATACTTATAACACGGTGATATAATCTCCGAGCATACTACCTTCAGGTTAGCCATTCGGGGACAGGTATCTGGGGGTATTTTTCAGCGGATACTTATCTCCGTTTGGTAAATTTTGCGACATTGCTAACTGAAATATCCTGCTGTTACCTACAGAAACCGTTAGTAGCCACTTCTACTAACCTTTCTGTGGGGCTGCTCCACTACTTTGGCATTCACTACCGTGATCTACTTCGATCACAAGAGTTGCAGCACTACACACTAAAATCAGTTGGGTTCAAAATCAAGCCATATCAACTGGGTTGAGTGAATAAAATTCAAATCCAGTTGATTTGGGTTGTGTTTCAGCTAGAGATGGGTTATATACCAAAAATCCGAACCGATACCGATATCGTGGGGGATATCGAAAAACCGAACCGAGCCCGCTATTGAATACCGAAAATGTCTGAATTTTCGCATTTTCTTGCATTCGCTACTTATAAGGCCGTATTGAGGCTTGATGGCAGATGAAGGGTCTAGTTTCAGGAAAGAAGTGAATGATTTTCTTTTCAGTTTTGTTAACCCTTCAAGGACCTGGAAAAAATTGTCCTGAATTCCCAGTAGACTGCAATCTGTACACGTCCAGTTGCTGACAGGCAGCCAGGACTAGAAGTCACTGTTCGAGTGGGTTATCTATTGTTTTCAGGACCTCCTAATGATGGCATGTTAATGGCATATGTTCTGAGATCGCAGGAGCCCGAATGGACCTTTGGGGGTTAAGGGAACAGGTCACAAAATTACTGTAGATATGATTTATGTTGGCAAAAGAATGGCATGTTGAGCTCATTGGCAGTGGCATTTGTGGCGCTGTGGTAGAATGATAAAAGAAGAACTTATTCTGCATTTTGTCTGTGTGAATTCCCCTTTGGTACTATTAACAAATATGTTAAGTCAGATACAGAACCGATACCGTGGTATACCCCCTAAGAATACCTCAACCGACACCGCACCGAAAATATCAATACCGCCCATTTCTATTTTAACCCAACTAATTTTAGAGTTAACCGTGATCTACGCCCATCACTAGAGTGGCGGTACTGCTGTGATCTACTCCCATCACTAGAGTGGCAGCACTAATGTGATCTACGCCCATCACTATAATAGCAGCACTACTGTGATCTATGCCCACCACTAGAGTAACAGTACTACTGTGATCTATGCCCATCACTAGAGTGGCGGCACTACTGTGATGTACGCACATAACTAGAGTGGCGACACTACTGTGCTCTACGCCCATCACTAGACTGGCAGCACTACTGTGATCTACGCCCACCACTATAGTAGCAGCACTACTGTGACCTATGCCCACCACTAGAGTAGCAGCACTACTGTGATCTACGCCCACCACTAGAGTAACAGCACTACTGTGATCTACGGCCATCACTAGAGTGGCGGCACTACTGTGATGTACGCACATAACTAGAGTGGCGACACTACTGTGTTCTACGCCTATCACTAGACTGGCAGCACTACTGTGATCTACGCCCATGACTATAGTAGCTGAAATACTGTGATCTACGCCTATCACTAAAGTGGCACTACTATGAGCTACGCCCATCACTAGTGTGAGTAGCAGAACTACTGTGATCTAAGCCCATCACCAGAGTGGCAGCACTACTATGGGCTTCGCCCGTCACTAGACTGACAGCACTGCTGTGATCTACGCCCATCACCAGAGTGACGGCACTGTTGTGATCTACGCCCACCACTAGAGTGGCAGCACTACTGTGACCTGCGGCCATCACTAGAGTGGTAGCACAACTGCGATCTACGCCCATCACTAGAGTAGCAGGACTAAAGTGATCTACGCCCATCACTAGAGTAACAGCACTAATGTGATCTACGCCCATCACTAGAGCAACAACACTACTGTGATCGACGCCCATCACTAGAGTGGTAGCACTACTATGATCTACACCCATCACTAGAGTAGCAGGACTACTGTGATCTACGCCCATCACTAGAGTAACAGCACTAATGTGATCTACGACCCCCACTACAGTGGCGGCACAACTGTGATCTACTCCCATCACTAGAGTGGCAGCACTACTGTGATCTACTCCCATCACTAGAGCGGCAGCACTACTTTGATCTACGTCCACCACTATAGTAGCTATAGTAGCACTATTGCGATCTACTCCCTTCACTAGAGCGACAGGACTACTGTGATCTACATCCATCACTAGAGTAGCAGGACTACTGTGATCTACGCCCATCACTAGAGTAACAGCACTAATGTGATCTACGACCACCACAACAGTGGCGGCACTACTGTGATCTACTCCCATCACTAGAGTGACAGCACTACTGTGATCTACTCCCATCACTAGAGCGGCAGCACTACTTTGATCTACGTCCACCACTATAGTAGCTATAGTAGCACTATTGCGATCTACTCCCTTCACTAGAGCGACAGGACTACTGTGATCTACATCCATCACTAGAGTAGCAGGACTACTGTGATCTACGCCCATCACTAGAGTAACAGCACTAATGTGATCTACGACCACCACAACAGTGGCGGCACTACTGTGATCTACTCCCATCACTAGAGTGACAGCACTACTGTGATCTACTCCCATCACTAGAGTGGCAGCACTACTGTGCTCTACGCCCATCACTAGAGTGGCAGCACTACTGTGATCTACGCCCATCACTAGAGTGGCAGCACTACTGTGATCTACTACCATCACTAGAGTTGCAGCACTACTGTGATCTACTCCCATCACTAGAGCGGCAGCACTACTTTGATCTACGTCCACCACTATAGTAGCTATAGTAGCACTATTGCGATCTACTCCCTTCACTAAAGCGACAGGACTACTGTGATCTACACCCACCACTAGAGTAGCAGGACTACTGTGATCTACACCCATCACTAGAGTAGCAGGACTACTGTGATCTACGCCCATCACTAGAGTAACAGCACTAATGTGATCTACGACCACCACTACAGTGGCGGCACAACTGTGATCTACGCCCATCACTAGAGTGGCAGCACTACTGTGATCTACTCCCATCACTAGAGCGGCAGCACTACTTTGATCTACGTCCACCACTATAGTAGCTATAGTAGCACTATTGCGATCTACTCCCTTCACTAGAGCGACAGGACTACTGTGATCTACATCCATCACTAGAGTAGCAGGACTACTGTGATCTACGCCCATCACTAGAGTAACAGCACTAATGTGATCTACGACCACCACAACAGTGGCGGCACTACTGTGATCTACTCCCATCACTAGAGTGACAGCACTACTGTGATCTACTCCCATCACTAGAGCGGCAGCACTACTTTGATCTACGTCCACCACTATAGTAGCTATAGTAGCACTATTGCGATCTACTCCCTTCACTAGAGCGACAGGACTACTGTGATCTACACCCACCACTAGAGTAGCAGGACTACTGTGATCTACGCCCATCACTAGAGTAACAGCACTAATGTGATCTACGACCCCCACTACAGTGGCGGCACTACTGTGATCTACGCCCATCACTAGAGTGGCAGCACTACTGTGATCTACGCCCATCACTAGAGTGGCAGCACTATTGTGCTCTACGCCCATCACTAGAGTGGCAGCACTACTGTGATCTACGCCCATCACTAGAGTGGCAGCACTACTGTGATCTACTACCATCACTAGAGTTGCAGCACTACTGTGATATATGTCGGAAACTGATCTTGTCGCTGCTGTAAGAAATCGATCCACGCCAAAACTCAAGGAGTGTCGCCTGAGTCCGTGCATGAACGTATGTCTCACCGTGACGAACCCGCCCGTTTCGTGTTTTTTGGGGTGGTTCTTATCCTGAAGGGGTCAATGACTTTTTCCTCAAAAAGCATAGATCAACAGGGGTTTACTGAAAACAACAATTTTAATACATAAAATATAGTAATTTGTGACTTACATGGAATCCAATGAATAAGAAAAACAGAACGTCAATCACAGCCCACCCACACAGTTTTGAGTCGCTTGCGGATCCGCGTTCTCTTTTGTCGCTAGTTTCTTCCTCCTTGTCGCTGGGGTTTGACTCTGGTCGCCTTTACACGAACATGCAAACGCAACTTCACTCTTTCACTGCCGTCGCACAGCCACTAACGTATTGTCACTTTACCGAACGCATTTGCATGTGACGGAATGTCACTCAACCCCTGCCGTCGCACGGCCACTAGCGCATTGTCACTTCACTGGATGCCTTTCCTCTAACATATGGCGGACTGTCACTCTATCACTGCCGTCGCACGACCACTAGCTTATTGTCACTTTACTAGACGCTTTTCACTCAAGCGGTCGCCACTTATGGGGTTAAACGCCCACTCCAGTTGTCTCAGAATAACGTTCATACAAACAAAGCTTACTCTGTCCACGTATGGCTTGCCCCTGCAGCCGGTAATATTGTCTACCTCAAAGTCAATTTCGTGAGCTCCCTGAGCTCGTTCTTGCTATTTCTACTCCTACACTCATATATGGCCACCGACTTGGCCCACGACTGTTTCTATTCTAAATTGAGCTCTGTGGCTCCCCTACACTACAATGTGCCTTTACTTTTGCACCGATGCGGCACGTCCTCTAATCTACAGCATGGGACTTCCCCAGCTCCTCGCCTACGACCCACAGTCTTACATGCTATCAGACTGGAAAGGAATTTTCGAGAAATCCCCTCCCCCCCCCCCCCCCCGCCCCCGATTTTTATTTCGATAGCCAGAACAATAATTTTCATTTTAATTGCTTCTCTTGAACTTGGCCGCTTAGATATATCTTAATTTAATATTAATTTTTAAGTTCCCTTGAAAATCTCGCAATTCCGGTATATCCTGATATTCGGTGAGAGATCAGATAGTAATATGGGTGTGTGTTCAGTATCTATGGGATGTACTGTTTTTACAACAATTACTTATTAACTGAACTAAATTACATCAATAATGACTGCACGAGGCCACTTCTTTTAATCTTTTATCAGACAGCTCATCGATGGGTTCACCAAACGCGTGATAATGGACATAAAATTCCATGCTTAATTAGCAGCGTAAGTATTACTTTACTGGTCTGTGTAAGTGACAAATGTGTTTTCGGGGTCAGTCATACAGACAAAAATTCGTATGCCTTTAGCCCAGTGAGAAAGATTATCGAAAATATATACACTTTAAACAAGAAAATCGTAACTTTATGCTATCACCATTGACAATATACGCCCATCACTAGAGTGGCAGCACTACTGCGATCTACTCCCATCACTAGAGTGGCAACACTACTGTGTTATGCTCCCATCACTAGAGTTGCAGCACAACTATGAACTTCTCCAATCACTAGAGTTGCAGCACTACTGTGATCTACTCCCATTACTAGAGTGGCGGCACTACTGTGATATATTCCCATCACTAGAATGGCAGCATGGGTGTGATCTACTTCCATCACTAGAGTGCAGCACTACTGTGATCTACTCTCATCGCCAGAGTGGCGGCACAACTGCGATATATTCCCATCACTAGAGAGGCAGCATTGGTGTGATCTACTTCCATCACTAGAGTGCAGCACTACTGTGATCTACTCCCATCGCCAGAGTGGCGGCACATCTGTGATATATTCCCATCACTAGAGTGGCAGCATTGATGTGATCTATTTCCATCACTAGAGTGCAGCACTACTGTGTTCTACGTCCATCACTAGAGTGGCGCCACTTCTGTGATATATTCCCATCACTAGAGTGGCAGCATTGGTGTGATCTACTTCCATCACTAGAGTGCAGCACTACTGTGATCTACTCCTATCGCCAGAGTGGCAGCACAACTGTGATCTACTCGCATCATTAGCATGGCAGCACAACTGTGATTTACTCCCACCACTAGAGGGGCAGATTCTACAACTGCTGCTGGTCAGTCTCGTCATCCGTATGCAACATGTAAATTGTCACTATGACTTATGTGGTTAGCTTCCATCACAGTTTACCAGAGGGAGGTGCTAAGACTCGAAACAAACCATACTCCTACGAACCTTAGACTCATATTTGGGGATACTTATGACATGTTGGTGTACTGTTGGGGATATTTATTGGAGGGCCAGCAGGTTAGACCTCAATACGGGATAATCTATAACCTCTTCTGAGTATTGGAGGATACTAGTGACATGACATGATCTTTGAGGACAGTTATCGGAGGATAGTGCCCATAAAAACCAATCACTCGTACAATTTTGTCGTATGAGGGCCATGAGGTTCAACCCCAATGAGGATAGCCTGTAAACCCATCTAGGTACTGGAGAATACTTATGACGTTGTGATGTAGTGCTGCAGGATAGTTATCGCGGATACTGCCCTGTAGCCGTGTTCATATAACCGCCAATGCAGGAGGGTACTGCTGTTAGAAGTAATAGGTAATAGTAGACGCGGTATATATGATTGATAGGACTTAGCGAATAGTAGCTTAATAGTGGTCCGGTCTATCGATTGTATTGATAGAATCTAGGTCCCTAATGCCACAGAAGAGCTGTGGGTAGTGAAAGGAGACAATGATAGCCATGGGCCTGTAGTATTTCCCTTATGCTTTAGGGTTTCAATGGAGTTCTGCTACAAGGGTCCTACGAATCATCCCAAGTTTCTTATTCGACATACGTTATCAACCGATTTTCGGTTGATACGAATGTCGAATAAGGAACCGGGAATAAGAAAGTAACGGTTGTCACGTCCCCTATCTATTCGAAAAGAATCAGGCAAATGCTATGGATCAATCGAATCTTGAATGACATGTCGATTCGTCGATAGAGTCTGTTAGGAGCTACGGGTCCAAGTAGGATTACAGGCTACAGCAATGAAAACCCCTGACTTTCTTGAATCTGTTTCCTCATAGTTTCTTCTCTGAAACAATGAAGGTAACCTCTTAACACTGATGTCAAAATACTGATATTTCAAGCAGCAAATATTTCCCATAATGCAACTAGGAATTTAACCAATTCGATCTTGTTTGACATAGTTCAGTGGGCTCTGACAAGCAATATGGAATTGGTTCAAATTCCCAGTTGCTTTATGGAAAAAACCTGCAGGTTAAAATGTCCATATTTCGTCGTAAAGTATAGAGAGTTGAAAGCTGATCACTGGGTGCGATTTAATAGAATGAATGTTCATTTATTTATTTATTTTCACTGTGGGTGCCAAGGGAAGTGAAGCAGTACTTGATTACTGTGGTAAACAAACTCTGTTTTACTTGTACAATAGGACCCGGTCACCAATGCCTGGGGTGGAAGTCCTCAAAATGGGTAACAAGGGTATAAACGATTGGCTAGACTTGATTTTATATCCACGATGCAGTCACGAAACAGCCATCGTGCAGACGTACGCGACTTTAAACACCAATAAATAATTTATTTATTTTTTTTTTTTATTTATTTATTTATTTAATAACACCTTCAACAGCCAGGTTCATATTGTGTCAGACAGTTTCAATATGTAATTTAAGATACTGAAATTTCCATGTGGTACAGATTTGTGACGTTCCCGTCACATGGTGACATTCAAGTGTAAAACATCTAAAACACTGATTCAGGGGCGCGGCCAAGGGATGATCTTGGGGGGGGGGGGGGTGACACCCACCCCCAATATTTTTCCAGTCGGGTCATTTTCTTCTGATTTTTTAGTTTTTAGTCTTAGATATAGATTCGCTCTTGCTGGTACTTTCATAAACTTTCTTTCAAATCTAGATTTCCTACTTCCACTTATGTCACACATGCGGGTCGGCCATACACAAGCAGGGTGGTAGTACCTATCTCGAGCTGTTAAGGCCAGACATGGCAATTTGGTCACGACTATACTACGCGTATTTGTTTATCTACAAATACATTTCCAAGAACTCTTGTGGTTTTTTCTCTATAATCCCAACCAGGCCCGAAAATAAGCAGTCTGACATTTGCAGAATGAGGTCCCCAAAGGGTGAATTTGATAATGCTATCCCATACAGTGGGCCAACTTATCCTCTGGGTACCTCTTTCTGTTTAGTTTTGAGACCCTGATTCATGAAGTTCACAGAGGGTAAATTTAGTGATGCTACCCTGCTGAGCAGGGTAGCATCACTAAATTCACCCTCTGCGGACTTCATTTTGCAGATGACAGTCTGCTTATTTTCTGGCTTGACCCCAGCTGACAAACATTCCACCAACATCATGAGGTTATGCGAGTCTTTATATTGATGATATAATTGGAATATTTTATGAGTCGGGACAAATCGCGATTTGCACTCCACCCCGCCCAATCGGTCATCTTCGCGGCTCTCCTGCATGAAAAAAAACACTGCACATTTTACAATTTAAAATCGCTGTATATAAAGGGTTTATTGTGCGTGCGCCAGGACTGATGAAATAAACTGAATTAGGTTGATAATGTTTGGGTTTTTTTAAGATGATGAAACTGGAAGTGAGAATTAATTGACGGTGTTACAGGAAAGAGTTTAAAATAAATGATCCTTCACTTATAAATAGTTGGCTGTGAATCCCGACGCCAGAGTCCCGGGGAGAGTGTTCAACTGGTTATCGTCCAGAGAGATAAAAACAGATTGATTCAGGAATATTTTCAACCCTTTACCTAACGAATTTGCATATCAACCGACGTTTGTTGCAAATAAGCAGTCGAAAAAAAACTTTCAAAACATTTTAAAAAAACATATCATTTGGTACTTGCATTTATGTCACACATATACAGTACGAGAAGAGTGGATTGCAACTAAATCACCCGTGGAGTGGAGTTACCACACAAAGTATCACTTTCGAATTCTGTACATATGGGCAAAAAATACAAGCAATGTTTCAGCCAATGGACCTCTGGGTTTAACCCGGAGGTCCATTGGCTGGAACTTTGCTTGTGATTATTATGCTTTGCAACAAATTTGTAATTATTGCTCGGCTGGGATCTCCACTCTGTGGACGATTTAATGATAATACACTCTCCACGTACTGTACGGGTTGGTCATACAAATATAATATGATATGATTTTTTTTAATTTTTGGAAAAATTTTGAAAAGCAATAATTAATATAATAAATTTTGATATTGTGTGAATTGAATAAAAGGCTAAAACTTCAGTTGCTTCCAGACAAATTAACTCTCTTATTAGTTAAATTCTTAGTTGCACTGTGGGAGCGACCCGCGTTGTATCCTTAGCCAAGGCACTTTATCCCGGTCGCCTACATGGGGGCACGATGACGCCGTGTATTAAGGCGTACTGCACGTCGATGGTGCACATGTCTTCAACCGCTGTAACCCTGCTTGAGCGGAGCTTGAACAGGGTTAGAATGTTGAGGAGCTGACAGTTGTTGCTCGTCGATGCTCGGTGGTTCTCTCCGGGGACTCCGTATTCCTCCACCCGTAAAACTGTCTCGGTCACGATTAGCCATTGCGCATGATTATGTGACCTTAAACACCAATAAATACATCAATAAATATAGTTGCACTGTGGAAAATATTCAGTGCAGTCAGATGGTGCAGCATGAAATTTTGATATACTATATCAGAATGCAAAAGGGTTAAAAGATCACTCAGAGTGAATTTTCTAAAAAGCATTCCACACGTGTTCCAGTTGTGTTGCCCTGGTAGTGGATATTTATGCTTTGTCATGCGATGGTATCACGTGATCAGATTCATACCACACTTCACAGGAACACGGTGGCTCAGGACAGTGGACTTCAAACCGTTTGATCCCGACCTGCCGTAGCTATGTTGTGTCCTTGGACATGACACTTAATCCCGATTACCCAGCGCAGACGATATCAAAATTTATTATTTTAAATTTTTAATATCATTTTTTTTAATTTTTCAAAAAATTTCAACAAAACCATATCATGTGACCCCTCATTGGAGTCGAGCTCGTTCCAACGAGGGGTCACATGATATGGTTTTGTTGAAATTTTTGGAAAACATAATATTTTTTCAACTGCTTAATTTGCATATTACGCGGGCGGATGCGGCGTTCGTTGGGTAAAGGGTTAATCCCGATTGCCCACGAGGGGGTGGCGGCACTGTTGTACTGTGTACTAAGGCGTACTGCGCGTCGATGGCGCATTTGCATTTAGCAAGTGTTGACCCTGCTTGTGTAGAGTTTGTACGTTGGGGAGTCTGCTCGGGGTTTTTTCTGGGTGCTCCGGCTTCCTCCAATCCGTAATGCTGTCCAACACGAAGAGATCCTGGCTGTCGAAAGTATGGTTAAATCCCAATAATAAATACATAAAAAATAACCACACTTAACAATAACTCTCGGTGGGTAACGTTTTTGTTCTTAGAATGGAGTGTTCAATCGAATCTACCCGGAATCCCCAGTATCCACCATTGCAGTTTAATACATCCGACGACTCGTTGTCATACAATTGTGACCCTTATCGGAATCCCTCACTATCACATCAGCCCTTTACCAAACACGACAAGAGGACGACACTTGCAAAAACTTTCTCGAAGAACTAAACATTGTTATTTTTTGCTCGTTCCAGCTATGTTTTGTTGAAAAATGGAAAATATCAAAAACTTAGAATGGCGATTTTTGTGAACAGCGCTGGGTGGATATGCCGTCATGTTAGGCTATAGTGGGTCCGTACGATGCTCCTGGAAACTGAAAAACACGAAAATTCTTTTTAAAAAATGCTATTTTGTCGACGCCACTGGAAAGTCTTGGAAAATAGAGTGTTGTTTACGGTGCTCATTCTGATACCGTATCACATAGATGACTCGTTTCCGGGAACGCAACGGGCTATCATAACAGGTGCATGCATACATTCTATGTGCGTTTCATTGATCGATTCAGCTGATCGCTTACAAAATAAAACAGAATTCCTTACAATTTGCGACAGAACTATGCCCCCCCCCCCCCCCCCCCCCCCCCCACACACACACACAATAAATAGAAACTGCACAATAAAATATTACACACTTGTAAATTCAAGCATATCATCATAGGAAGAGACATTGAGAGTGAATAATTTTACAACGCAACATTGAAAATTTGCGGTGACCGCGTTACTCATTGTTTGTTAAAGTGCACAACAATATTGTTCCATAAAAAAATGGGTTTTTGAAAACTTTTTCTCGCCCAACATTATGTCCCAAAACTGTATTAATAAGTTAAGATTTAATCTGTGTATGTGACGGAATTATTAGATAATTGAATTATCATGATAATGTGCATGTCCTGTGATTTGCAGGATTTGCATCAGTTTCTCAGTGGTGTCCAGAATGGGATCACAACTCGCCGGCAAAGACGGCTCGTTGAGATCCCATTCTGGACACCACCGATAATCTGATACAAATCACAGGACATGCATATTATCATGATAATCTGTATTTATCAAATAATGTTTAATTTCCATTTGCAATCTTCAGTAACTGGATAAACCTACCACCGCAATATTCACAAACATCGGCAAGCAGTTTTTATCATTGTTTCAGTTTTTGCTTAGAAAAATAGCTTACAACACCTCATTGAAACGAATTCGTGAGGGGGTCATAAACTACGCTTTCAAGGCAAAAAATGAAATATTTAGTAACTTATTCAAAAAAATGATTTTGCGAATGTCGTCTGCTGATCGTATTTGGAAAACGGTTAAAGAAAATAAAAGATTAATTCAATTATACTTCTGAAAATAACTCACTCACGGTGTAACGGCGTAACGCTGACCTTTGACGTCACGTGTTTATAAGGGTGAGTCCAGGTGATTATCGTCTTTGACTTACAGCAAATAGAAAATCAGTCATGGACGGACTGGGTTAAGTAATGTTACCAGGAAATGAACCAAAGAACACCCTGGACCCGGACAAAATTTGGAACAATTTTTCGAACTGAATGAACGCTGCATCCTCACATCTGAGTGATCACTGGCAGTTCACATAGCGGAAATTTTGATGGTATTTTTGTATCATCTTCATCACTCATTCGGCAAGAATGATATCAACAGGAGTATGGGGTGCGCGGATCCATCGGGTCGACTCCAGATCGGCCCGATGAGAGAAAAATATATATTTTTTAAAATAAAAGAACGCTGTTTCCTTGCATATGAGCGATCAGTGGAAGACAAGACTGCTGGTATATCCAATGGCAGTCCAGATAGAGAACATTTCAATATACCAGCTTCTATGCAATCAGATCCATTTCGCGTGTTGGGCGTTTTTATGAAATTTCAAGCACCAAAAGTTGTTGGCTGCATCAATTTTGGAGGCCCTAGTGGCCAGACAATGGGGGCCTACCGGGATCTTCCCGGTGAATCATACAGCCAGTCCGCCTCTGGAATCAGAACCAAAGCGTAGTGTCGAAATTTCAAATACGAAGAAAAATCGTTATTTATTACTATATTGCAACGCTCTGAACAATCGCATTGAATCTATTATGTAAAGGCTTTAACAATTTTGGCGCGACAGGCAGCTAAAGTCGACAGCACGTCAACCCGCGGTAGGCAACTTTTGTCGACATTTTAGACAACTGTGTGTCCATCTCCAAGTGCTATCAATCAAACATCAACGCATCCCTGTGTTTCGTGCACGATTTTTATTCTATCCAAGAACAGTTATTTTGTCACTGGAAAGCAGTTGCGTTGCAGTTGACACCTTTACGCTTTGAAATGACTATATCACATTGTCTCTAATAATGTAGATCCTACTGTGTTATTTTGACCGCAGAAATACAGAAATCAGTAGAGAATGGCCCCACAAAATCCTACTAAAATGTACGGCAATATATACATAAAATATATATAAAACAAATCATGATCCAATTCTGAAAAAACAATCTATGAGATCCCTCGAACCCTTTTAAGAATTATAACTCTTTAATCTAATAAACCATATTTTAGTAAAATGCCTGATAATTATTACGCTCTGAGAATTCTGTTTCTCGGGATAAACCGCTCCAAAAGAGTTAAATCGTGTATATCGTGAAGATAATGCTGATGGACATGAACTGTTATTTATTAATTATCATTTTCTTTCGCAGACTTGCCCATTATCAAGCTCGGCAGATATGACTTTAAATCTGGTTTTTATGACGCTTATCTCGACTGATATGAACCAAATCAGAGTTGTCCCATTTCATGCGTCATTTAATTTAGACGCACCAGTTTGTTACATCGTAATCGTTCACTGTCATTCGTAGAACGCAATCCGGAGAATTGGGGTTATCGGGAAAAGTGGAGAAGCATGAAGCTGACTTTTGTATGGTGATGAATTAATGATGACAATACAGTACAATACAGTACGGTTGCTCCCGGTGCTTCATTAGTTATTTTTTTTTTATTATTCCTATAATTATAGTGTTTGGAATCTAATATTATTGCGTCCATGGAAATATTGCCCACCCGTGAAAAGAGACCAGTCCACGGCGGCCGTTACTGTATACTTTGAATTTGACCTTCTGTTAGGGGAAACAAATACAGTTAAAACTAGAAGTCCTGTCATGAAATGCGCACAAATAGCACGGAGATCTGTGCGTTAATCTACGCGTTAGGACCATAGTAAGGCTATCAAATTCTGTTCATATGGCCTGTGCACAAGCAATGTTTCAGCCAATGGACCTCCGGTAACCCGGAGGTCCATTGGCTGAAACATTGCCTGTGTTTGCTATGAGTAACCAGGAGAACCTGTCGTGCTTTGGATGCCATTCGATAGAACAGTTGCGCGCAATTCCTACGTGCAATTAAGCCTAGATAAGTCCACAGTTCATGACAGGAGTTATAGTTTTAACTGTAATACACACCACAATCTAACGACACAACAGGAAAATTTGTTTTTCGTGAACCACTCGGGAGACTATCAATGGTCTATGAAAAGCAAATTTGCACGTTGGGTTCTTTCCGTTTTCTGTTACACAAGTAGAGTGGATAGACGCCCACCGATTGAACAAAACCACCTTGTGCGTATACGAGTCAATAGTAAAATTGTCTCATCATACTAAACTGGGACAAAAACGTAAAAACAAAAGATTGATAAGCGTATCATTTATTGAAATTTCTGAAACAACACGACTTTCTGAGGATGAAAAAAGTGCAGGTGTAAAAACCTAAAATTCGACAATCATAGTGGAAGTTTATTGAGTATGAGATATTTATTGACACGTGATGTATTCTAATGTGTTCCTTAGATTCGAAAAAGAATAGCCAGAATTTATCATTTACACCAGCACACTAAATTATTTCCATTTCCCTTGTAAAATCAAAACTGGGATAGAACGATACGCCGACTCCTCAGAGCGCCCGACCCACTAAGGCTACTCTAGTACACTCTAAAATCAATTGGGTTAAAAATCAAACCAAATCAACTGGGTTGAGTGAATATGAACCCAATCGGGTTCATATTCACTCAACCCAATTGATTTGTGTTTATTTTAACCAAACTGATTTTGGAGTGCAAACTGTAACCAGTGAGGCATACAATTTCAAACTATTTGTAAAAATCAAACGATCATGTGTTACACCAAGGACTTCTAGGTACCACAGAAGACCACTCATCCGACAGGTTACAGATTACAACTCGACATCCTGAGTAGAGTTTAATTCCGGGAACGGAAATTTTCTGTTTCTCGTTTTTGAAAGTCAGCCACGATAACGTGAATTTTCCGGTTGTCGTTTCTGAATATCAGTCCCGATTCTAGTCTATGAATTTTCCGGGCATTACCAGGGGAGGGGGGGGGGGGGGGGGGGGTCTTCAAAAAATTCCGATACTCAAGGCCGGGGTGGGTGGGTGGTCCAGTAGCTTTAAAACTCACTTTTTTCCAGGCGGTCTAAATTTTTTCCTCACATACTTTTAACAGATAATTATAGTTGGAATTTGTTGAGACGCATTTTGGGATGATTTTACAAGATATTGGGGTAGTTATTATGAATTGGGACGTCACCTATGGCTCTCAGACACCAGATTAACCCATTAACAAATGTGGATAGAAGACGACATTTGGAGAAAAAAATGTTGACTGACTAAAATTTTTCATTTTTTGTCTCAAAAACAAAGCTTATGACCCATCATTGGAACGAGCTCAATGAACTCATTCTAATGATGGGGTCATAAGCTACTTTTTTGAAACCAAAAAGTGAAAATATAATAAAATTTGAATGGCAGTTTTAGTTAATAATGCTGGCCAGTGTTTGCCGTTACATTCACTGTTACATTGGGAAATGGGTTGAACGACTTGCCCAGTGTCTTTGACTCTGTGAGTAAATGCAACAAAATAAATAAAATGAACATTTATATCTGGTTATAGCAGGTTATAGTTGTCCGCCTCACAGAAAATTAACTAAAAAAGAACTAGGGTTAAAACTAAGGTCAGAAATGAAGGATAAAACATAAAATAAATATAAAACTTGTGAAAACGGGTAAAACATAAAGCATCCAGAAGCATTGGAACTAACATAAAATAAGAAAACAGAAAATGGTTATTGTGTTCGGGTGAATTAGGTTTTAGAGATAAAAAGCAATCACAATTAATGAATACAGTCAGTCACCATCCCCGCCCCTCCCCAAATATTTTTACCTTCCTACTCCCCTGTAAAATAATCATCCTTCAGTTGTAAGTTGAAGTTCACAGAAAACTCACCGAGAAAACTCAGAAAGTACACATGTTGTCGTGTCAGCCCGCTCGATGTTGCAGGACGTTGTGAAAATAAATGGATACATGAAATCAGGTTTTTATGCTCATGAATTCTGATGAATTCATGACTATTGAGCACCAAATATGATATTGTACCATCTACTTACCCTTTATGTTGTTTTGAAAGCTGAAACCAGATGTAATTAAAGTAAAATTTGCACCGACACTGATAGAGCTGCATCAAGTTGCATATGTCTTTGTTTTGTTAGTTACCTCCCTTTGGACAGCTTAAAAAATTGGACTGACTGTTAGAATGAAATAGGAAGATGAAATGCAAGTGAATGCATTTAAAATTTGGACAACTTAGACCAGATTGGTTGTTAGTGTGGGGGGGGGGGGGTGGGTGCACCGTAATTCGGGGTGTATAGGGACTGCGGTGTGAAAAGGGACAGTAAACTGAAAAGTTGTTTCATGTTTTGTAAACATGCCTAGATATATATAAATTCCTGCATTACGTTGTTCTAATATGAGTTTTTTCTATTTTTCAAGTGTTTGTTAAAGTTTTCGAGGGGTGAATAGGGACACATATGCCGCGAAACTATAAACCAAAGCTGGGTGGAAAAATCTATCGTAAGCACGACAAAGATGCTCTGAATGCTGCATTAGCTGTTGTGAAGGGGGGTATGTCATTTTGAAAGGCCGAGAAAAAGTTTAGTATCCCCAAAACTGTTCTATACAGACATAAAAAATGTCCAGAGACTCGAAAAAAAGGGTGGGCAGACTGAACTGGATAAATCTACTGAAGATCACTTAGTTAAGAGGTTGAAGACTTCAGCAGAGTGGGGCTATCCTATGGATCAGTATGACGTCAGAATAATTGTGAAAGGCTATCTGGATCGGCGTGGCATAACATCAAAAAAATTTAAAAACAATATGCGGAGTTGGGATTGGGTGCGTTCATTCCTGAAAAGGAATAAAGATGAAATAGCACAAAGAATGTGCCAGAACATAAAACGGTCAAGGGCCGGGGTTTCACCAGAGACAGTTAATGACTATTTTGACAATCTGTCTGAAACACTAAAGGATGTACCAATCCAAGCCCCCCTCCTTGCTCAATGTTGACTTATTGTGAATCTAGTCTGCCAAAATATCAGTTCATTTTGCCTTATCATTGTTCAATTTGTTTTTTAAAAACCTGTAAAAAGTCCCTATTATCTTCAAGCAAGGGTAGAAAAGAGACAGCTATATGATTGGCAGACTGTCCCTATTCACCCCACAACGAGGGGTGAATAGGGACAGCTGTTTATTAAAAAAAATATATACTTAAATAATCAACAGAAACTAAAACTATTGATGGATCTCAAGTATCACATCGGGGTCAAGTATTAGGAAAACCCCAAATTTTGTATCCTAACATAGTTTTAAAATATATAAATGTTCAAAAGTGTCCCTATACACCCCGGTTTACGGTACCATTCGAAATCGGGAAAAAAAATTCCTTCAAAAAGAGGGGTGGTGGTTGGTCTTTGGGAGGAAGAAAAAAATTCAGCCCTGCGTACAGGAATTTTTTGAAGACCCCCCCCCCCCCCCCTCCCCCCCACTCCCCGGCATTACTACTCATTTTCAGAACCGGTAATAGGGATGCTGGTCTCGGAAGAAATTGATCTTCTTTGTAATCTCATAAACTGTAAGCGCTCGTGAAAAATAAAACTTTCATGTCCACACTCATGAGATAATTCCCGATATTCACTAAAACAGCGTACATTTCCTCTATATATTTTCCACGATTTGGTGATTTGACGGTTTGTGATTTACAACTCGATTACATATTTCTTTTCGCTGGATTTGACGTGTTGATTCGTCGTTCGGGATCTCTCAGTATTTTGCACCACTGTCACATCGTTGCGGAATGACAAAACATCGGTTTCAGCAATCAAAAGGGAAATACGGAAAAATTACTTTTCTACCACATACACTGATGGGTTATTTAATCAATGGCGTTAGGATAAAATTATTCTGAGTACTGTAATCTCGAGAAGGATAGTGCCCACACGCAACTAATTCATGACGAGAAATTTGATTTGGAACGTACATTTCAGCCCGACTCCATCCAAAGCAGTCTTTATATGAATCAAGCTGCCACCCGAGGCCCCGTGTTTTATGAGACAGAAACTATATCCCTCCTCAATACCACGTAAGATTTTCGACAACCCAACTTATTTTTTTTATTCCAGAACTCAAAGCGAAACACAGCCAGCGACGTGGCGATAGGGACGTTAGGGGATGACTCACCCACCCCGTTCCCAATTCTGGCCCACACTTTTCAATAGTTAGAACTGTTAAGCTTGAAGCTAACAAAAGATGGAAAGTTCATGCCCAATGGTAGTATATATTTTGTGGTATTTCATCTGTAGCTACAGGACGACCGCCGTGGACTGGTCACTTTCCACGGGTGTGCAATATATCCACGGACGCAATAATATTTGATTCCAAACACTAATTACAGGAATAATCATAAAAGAGTTAATTAATGAAGCACCGGAAAAAAACCGGTGCTTCATTAATAAAAATTTTGCCGATGCTGATTTGTATTACCCGGTAAACGCATGCGTGGACATCATTGTCCACGCGTGGATTACGACCAGTCCACGCCGACTATACTGTATGAGTGTTTGTAACAGACATTTAGAACTACATTTCATAGGACTTTCTAATTGCAGTCAATATTTAGTCTCATGGGTGCCACAAGGCGCCAGCTGTAATGCCACAGCATTGCAGATGGCGCTTTCTTGCACTCAAGAGGGGATTTCCAATTCTAGTACGAAGGGTCAAATATTTCGAACACAAGGGGAGAAGGTGCTTCGATTTTCTTCAGCAGTTGGAAATCCAGAAATTCTCACTCAAGGGGCGGGGTGCAAATGAGTTTATCGAAAGTTGGATTTTCGGCTGTCTGGGGGCGGTACATTTCGAAATTCAGAGTACCCCCCCCCCCCCTTCCCGCTGAACCAAGACCTTATAGCCACGTCTCTGACAACAGTTGTTTTGTCTGATACGAAATTGTGTGTTTCATATAATAACATGAAAAACAAAAAATGCTCTGGCATCACTGCATGTTGGCTATCGCTTTGGAAAAAGGACCAACACGATACACCCTTTTGTAAAATAAAAAACTTTTTACCCTATATATTATACTACAGTGCAGTCGCCGTGGATTGGTCGTAATCCACGCGTGGGCAGTGACGTCCACGCATGCGTTTACTAGCTAATAAAAATCATCAGCAGCAAAATTTTAATTAATGAAGCACCGGATTGTACCAGGTGCTTCTTAATTGAATTTTGATGATTATTCCCATAATTAATGTTTGAGGTCTAATATTATTGCGTCCGTGGAAATATTTCCCACCAGAAAGTGACCAGTCCATGGCGGCCGGACTGTAATCTCCTTAAATACACTTATTAATAGTTCAAGCAGCGTAGTGAATTTCCAACTAGGGTGAGGGACCGGGAGGGGGAAACCCCCTCCCGGTCCCTCCCCGTAGTTGGTAATTCACAACCGAGAAACATTTTGAAAATGAAGCCATGAAAGGGGGCATAAAATTGATTCTAGTAACTGAAATGCCAACACATTTATAATAGAATTATCAGGTTGTTATTATTATTTGGTATTATTACTCTGGGAATTGAATATATGTGCTAAACAAATGCTCAAGCTGAGAACTTTGAGCAATTCACACTGCAATTAAAAATTAAATGAGATCTTATGCAGGAATGATCAGTTTTCGATGTTTCATCATTTTGTAACTGTGGGTGATGGAATTATCTCAGGATAACGATTTTACATGATGTGATTTTCTTGAAGTGCTTTTCGAGGATTTTTTTTATTACGATAAGTAAACGTACTATAGAAATCTCGTACCGATTGACATCGTGCATACTTATGAAGCTCGATATTGCGTACACTGTAGTTGTAAATAGTAACAGTTGGAATTTTTGCCGATTTGAAACCAAGTTGGAATTTTGGGAAGTAAATTGGATATCAGCATCGCCAAAGAAGTTCTAAAATCCAGATAGATGGAATTTCCAACTACTCATGACTTGCCCTCCGAATTACTAACTATGGGAAATTTTGGCCAGGATTGGGGGGGGGAGGGGTTGCCCCCCCCCCCCCCCCCCGTCGCCACGTCCCTGGAAAGAATACAGGAGGAGCACTAGTCAAAACTACAACAACTAATCATGGCATAAATACTTAAATCTAGTTAATGTACGTTCCAGAATCTCTCTCTTCCCGAGCGGTCTTAATACCCTATTTGGGGCGAAGGAGTGAGACCGCCTCGACCACCCCGACCAATGTCGGGGCAAAAAATTTGGCGATCATGATATTTTTGTGATCGACCTTCAGCCGAACGTCATTCATATCAAATAACTAGGCTATGATTTTTTAAAATCAGAAAATAGTGCGCTCATAGATCGTCTTGTTTCTTTATTATTTGGGCACACAATGGCGGCTATTAATGACGAGTTAACGTAAGATGAGGAGATTTTGAGGCTACTTCATTAGTATTCCAACCGCTTCGGAAGCGGTGGGAATACTAAAGAAGTAGCCCCAAATGGGTCTGAGAGATGTCATTTTGAAACATTTTCTGAGGGCAGGGCCGGATTTACGAATGGGCAGACTGGGCGGACGCCCAGGATCCTCACATTTGTGGGGCCTCCACAGTGAAGTTCGTCTTTCGTGGAACATAATATGACAAAAGTCCCTGCAAAATTGCCTTTGGCAATTTGACAGGGAATTTTGTCATATTATGTTCCTCGAAAGACGAACTGCATGCGCTGTCATTTTTTTTTCTCCCCTACATCATCGATGGCAACAATTCGAAAAACAGGGATCTGGGTGTTATGGTCGGGCCAATGTTTGGCGCCCCTGTGAGACCCTAAATTATTGACAGGAATGGATATTCAAAACATCGCCCCGGGCCATACATGGCACGCGACGATGCATTGTGTTGCTCATATCTGTAGAGCATTTCATTACGCAGAGTATCTTCACCTAAGATGGACAATATCTGAAATGGGACATCAAAAAGCCTCAGTCGCAATTATCTCCACCTGTTTCAGTTTTGTATATTTACCAAGCATGTGTCTACAAGCCCACAAATTTTCCGACAAAACTTGTCGCGCCGCTCATGACCTGCATCTACTCCCTTTCTCTTCCCTGTATATATCGTGTGGAGTTGAGGACAGGCTATTAACACATCTTGAGCAAGTAAACACTAACATCTCTGGCTGTGGACCAACGCGACTTCCACGGAGCAGAGCATTCTACGGGTTGGATCTGAAAGGTTGCATTGACCTTCGCCCTATTCCAGTTTTCCCCTTGTGAGAATCTATCCATCAGGTTCAATGACATTACATGAGTTTTCACAAGTCAAATGTATCAATCCTGCAAATTGTTTGTGTCCCACGTTTATACTTTTCTTTATTCCTTGTAGGTTCGAAAGTAACCTCATGACATCAAAATACTTTCAGCGTTAGCTAATCGCATGTTCTGACAATTGTTCTATTTCCTTTCTATTACTGATAACCAAAAAACAAGAATGCATTTTCTCGATAAAATTTCTTTGACATTTGAAAATATCTTCAGGCAAAGAATTAATTAGAGGGGGCGCTGAAACTGTAAAGACGCGTTTTTTACCGCTGTTACAATGTTTACACTTGTCTGCACATGATCAAACAATACGCGACGAGGACACCAAACGAAATAGAAATGGTCTCCTCTCTTCGACGACACCGCGGGAGTTAGTTCTATGACAAACTGGATACCCCGGGGAGGGTAAAAGGAAACCGTCGGAATTACTTTCTCAGCAAGTGTGAAACAATTCTTAAAATTTTAAAGTCTCACTTTTCAAAGTGACAAATTGTCTACATCCGCCAATAGCGATCATAAAACTATCATTTTCTCCTAATTGTCTGACCTTAGCCCGTAAGGGCAATTTGTTAAATTGTGGTATTTAAAACTACGCAGACAGAATATTCTCGTCGGGGTAAAGGTGAGATTCAACTTAAAAAGATTCAAACAAACTGCTTCAATGTCGTGTTTTCTCTCTGAAATTGAGAACCTCGTTTGTATGTGATCAGGGCAGGTGACGTACTTTCTTTTTAATTTTACTTCACGAGGTGTGAACATGACAAATAGGTCTCTTCAAACTTGGTGAAATTATACCAACACGCAATGCCCTGGGGGTGGACAATGATAATTTAATATTGACCCTATTGCCATGTCTCGGAATCAGTTAATCAATTTCCCATATTGATTCACTGTCGCCTTTGTATTGTTTTCACTAGGACGAAACAAGAGTGTTAATAACAGATTCTTGTTATCTAAATGACATCCATCAATTTCTCTCAGAACATGATAATCTGTGTTCAGGCTGTTGTCGAAAACTCAGAATCGTTAATCGCCTGAAACATCGAGAATTATTGTGTTTTCGACACACTTTATAAATTTGATTTATGCTCTTGTTTCTAATATTTGAAAAGAAAGCAAACTGCGTTTAATTCACAGATGGTAACCCGTATATTACCTGGCCAGATAGACGTATCAAATGATACTGATGACGAAGGCTACCAACCTGAAGACATATTTCCTTGAAATTTAATATCTTGAAAGTCTCTATCACTCAGAGCTAAATGGAATCCATTGAAAATGAAACCCGCTTCAGTGAACACTAATATTAGGTTCGGTCGATTTTCCGTTAAATAAACATTAATAAAAATTAACTTTTATATGAATAATTTTCCACACTTTTACGACATCTATTTAACCCTTAAGTCATCAGATTAATTTTACTAACTACCATATATCGAGTACCGATCAGGACTATTTAACCCTTTACCTAACATGAAAAGCAGACGACACTTGCAAAAAAAATTCTTGAATAACTCATTTTTTTCATTTTTTGTCTCAAAAACATAGGTTATGACCCCTCGTTGGAACGAGCTCGATGAGCTCTTTCCAACTAGGAGTCATAACCTATGTTTTTGAGACAAAAAATGAAAATATTTTGAAAATTAATTGGCGATTTTTGAGAATAGCGCTGGCCGGTTTTGTCCGTTACGTTTGGTAAAGGGTTAAAATACGCTCTAGCCTCGGAGCCTATTTTTTCAATTCATGCGCCAGATTTCAATTTACGGAGTCACACTGCTGTTTGTAACACACACAGCAAGTATGTAATAGCTCTCATCATTTTCATTTAGTACACTATAGCAAACATTAATCTTCACTGTGGTTTCTGATCAAGTCTTGGCTGCCTATTTAGGCAGCCAAGACTTGATCAGAAACCGCAGTGAAGATTAATGCTTGGTAATTAAGACTTGAAGTATTAACTTAAGCACTCTACAACAATGATAAATGATAATCATATATATAATACATGTAAGGGTGTCTCTCTCGATTATCCATTGAAAGAATATCAAAATATGATCTGAGAAGTTACGCGCCAACTGAGAAGCCTATTTCTGAGATTTAAGAGCCAGGTCCTGATGTTTGAGTACCAAATACGCACTGGCGCATGCCCAGGTCGGTCCCTGATATATAAATATATATAGCTGCAGATGATTTAACTGTGTTTCTACATTATTGTTGGCTGCCTGTACACAGGAAAATGAACTGGGAGACGTGATAACCGTTACTCATTCCAAGGTCCTTATTCAACATTCGTTATCAATCGGTAATATCGGATGATAGCGAGTAAGAAACAGTGATAAAGTAACGGTTGTCACGTCCGCAGTGAACTGATTAATCATGACAACTTCAGCTACATACTAGATTCCACCCATCGTTTTGGACGATGTGCAATGGTCTACTGGTTTAGGTGTTAGACCCCTGTTCGATTCCCGAGGGCAGACCATAAACCAACATTCTAAATCCCTTCAGAACATGATTGTCTCCTTCAAAATACACGTAAGGCCCGTGTTAGTCTTTGCCTGTTGACAACCACAAATCTTTCGTCGTAATGTAGCCAGGGCTTTTCCCACTTTCATGTTCATGGCAGTGGCGGACTGGCCATACGGTCCACCAGGAAACAAGTGTTGGTGCAAGAAATTTTGTGAAAATTAATAACAGGCGAAATGTATATGATTGCATAGACTTCCAGTATACTCAAATGCTCTCTATGTGAACTGCCATTGGCTGTCCAGATAGAGACATTTCGATATACCGACAGCATCTAGTTTGCATTTGATCACTCAGATGCAAGAAAACAACGTTCTGTTAGTTTAAAAAATCAAAACCTTCTTCCACTGGATCCAAGCCCCTCCCTATGCCAAAGATGATATAAATATGCCAACGAAATGTCCTCTATGTAGACTGCAATTGGTGACTCAGATGCAGGGAAGCAGTTCGAAAAATCAAAATTATCTCCGAGTCCAGGGCTCCCCTTGGTGCATTTCCCGGTAACTTTTCTTTTCCTAGTTCCCCACTGGTTCACGGGTACTTTACACTAACTCCCCCTCCTTTCTTCGGTAAATACATCATAGAAGGAAAAACTTGGAATGATCAACAGCTATTGTCATCAACGCTAAATCCAAGATGAAATCACACAAGGAAAACGCATGCAAAGTCTTCTCCTCTCGGGCGATATCGAGCTAAATCCCGGACCCAACACCAAAAATATGAAAACATCTTTCCATGTGGCTTCTCTGAGATCCCGGTATGGTCAAAAGAGAGTGCATGCTGCGACGAGTGCAGCTTATGACATCACAAATCCTTCATTGAACTCTGGTCGGCTGACCATGAGCAACTTCAGAACAACAACGTACAATGGCTATGCTTCAAGTGCAGTTACGCAAACGTGAAATTCTTCATATTCCACTCATATGAGCTGTCCACATCAAACAACTCTGAACCACTGTAGCCCACAAACATGACTATGAGTTAAATGACATCTAGTTCAGCATTCAGTCCACTAAAACTCAGCAGTCTTATAGAAAAAAATCATCACACTCAGAATAGAATGCAGTACAGTCGCAATGGATTGGTTGTAATCCACGCGTGGCAAGTGCGTTTACCAGGCAATAAAAATTATCAGCGGCAAAAATTAATTAATGAAGCACCGGGTTGTGCCCGGTGCCTCATTAATTAAATTTTTGATGATTATTCCTATAATTGGTTTTGAAATCTAATTTTATTGAGTCCGTGGAAATATTGCACAATATATTGGAAAGTGACAAGTCCACGGCGACTGTACCGTACGCTGAACACGAAGTGACACAATCATCTCCCACATCTTTGGCATTTCAGAAAAAAACTGCGTCTCGTGACTATCAGATGTTGAAGTATAATGGACAATAATTCAAGGCAGCATTCCAGTATACAATGCCGGACATCGTATGTATAATGTGAATCGTGGCTATAGAGAGTGAAACCTGGTACGCTGCCAACCAAAATGGCTATAAAACTCATGGAAATCTTCTGACATTTATTCACTCTAGTGCAACACAGAGAAACAACAGGGGGCGTTGTGTTCACCCTGGACCACAACTTCTTGCGAACAGTCAACACCAGTGACAGACTGTGAGATCAACTAGTGAAAAATATAACTCCAAAAGAAAAGAAGTCTACTCATGTGAGCCTTCTATATGCCACAAAGAAACACCACAGACGTGCAACGACTAGAAGCGTTACCCAATTTGGCAAATAATACATGCCATGAGAATATAATAATTGCAGGAGATTTCTACTGCTGAATGAAATGCACAACAAAAAGACAACCAGACTTCCGTCATGGACTTAGCAACCCAATCCCAGCTTACCCAAGTACACGAATGAACAACCTACTGAACTTGATCTTCACATCAGACTCTCCAAAGGTCAAAACGTCAGTATATCTATACATGTCACCGACCATCCATAACTGACATGGACATCAACCCACACTACCAGAGATGCAAACCAAGAAGTTGCTACATTTGGATAAAATCCGACAGAGAAAAATTAGCCATCGGCTTACAAAGTTTACATTGTCAGAAAAAATCATAAACACGAAAAGCAGAGGCTTAATGGTCCAAGAACTCTGGAACGCCTTCAAGGAAGACTTAAATACCAACATAGAGAAATATATATCATCTCGATCTATAAAATCCAATAATAATACTCCTGGGGTCAACTATAAAACCAAGAAAGACCTGAGGAAAAAACAAAGACTTTACAAAATGGCAAATAAAACAAACAACTGGGAAAAAACAAAAATACTGCAAGAACAGATAAAAACGAGAATAGTGGAACTTCATCAACTCCTTAATCCTCAAGGGCAGGGCTAAGAACAAAACAAGTTTTGAAAATGTATCTAGTCAATGAAACAGGACAATATATGTGTTGCACTCATCAAAGCGAAGGGTAAGCTACTCGGCGAAAGCAAAGCCAGAGCCGAAATCCTAGTTAGGTAATTTTTAACAATCTTCACAAAGGAAGAAACCACAACAATGCCAACCACACAACACCATAACATTGTGGAAGAGAGCACCAGCGACATCACAATTTGTTAAATGCCCAGAGAACCTACTTAGGAAATTAAACATATTAAAAGCATCTGGTCCAGATAGTATCCCAAACGTAATCTTGAAGAAGTACTCAAAAGAACTCGCACGTGGAATCTCGACAATCTTCCAACTCTCATTAACCCTTTACCTAACACGAAAAGCAGGCGGCACTTGAAAATAAAATTCTTGAAGCACTATTTTTTTGGCGTCGAAAACATAGCTTATGGCCCATCATTGGAACGAGCTCGGTTAAAAATTGGGTGGTGTCTTGTGTTCTGTTTTTGTGTACATAATTTCTTTGGTAATATAGTAATTTCGAGATGCACGATGGGTTGATCAGATATGCAAATTAATTATCCACCGGGTACAGCAGATTATTTTTATTCTTCGTTCTAGCCTGCTACACTAATCATTAATTACTCATTTCAAATTTTTGCTGGTTCGTCCAAAAACATGTCTGTTTCTGTATTCCAAAATGTTTTTTGAAAGTAGCCAACATTGTATATACATAAAGTTATTAATGTAAAACGAGGAAAGTGGAAATACCAATTTGTAGAGTGTTTCTCACTCTTGGTACGAATATATGGCACTTGTGGCGAGTGGGAATCCAGTGTTAGTGAATAAATTGTGATTAGGATTTAATCCCGGGAAATCTGTGGCACAGTACCGGGGATCAAGCTTGGCGCTGTTTATGTGTTGAACTGAAACTTTATGAATTAAAAAAAACTGCCCCAATGATAACTTTGTCGAATTTCATCAGCCCCACCACTCCTGAAATTTTTACAGTCCTGATTCCTGACGATCCTTTTTCACCAAATCACTGTAGCTCTCAACCAATTCTGGAGGACCCCCACCCCCTCCCACCCCACCCTTAACCCTTTACCCAACGTAACGGCCAAAACCGACCAGCGCTATTCTCAAAAGCCGCCAATTAATTTCCATTACTTTTTCATTTTTTGTCTCAAAAACATAGGTTATGACCCTTCGTTGTAACGAGCTCGTCGAGCTCGTTCCAATGAGGGGTCATAACCTATGTTTTGAGACAAAAAAAATGAAAAAAATAGTTATTCAAGAATTTTTCTTTTGCAAGTGTCGTCTGCTTTTCATGTTAGGTAAAGGGTTAATAGCAAGATCTTTACACGCTTCAATGTTCAAACTCACCTTCTTCATTCTCAGAATCACTAGTATCACTCACTATTCACTACCTCCTTCAGTGTCAAACCCCTCTTCACTGCCATCACCAGTCTCCTCTGCTTCAGGCAGACGAAAATAAATGCGTCTTGTCACTCTCGTAAATTTGCTTGGTATTACCTGGGAAATTTCACGGCTCCCGGTTCTGAGGGTAATTTCATTCCTGTCCCCAGCCCTTACAAAAACTATGGAATATATTAAACCGTAATTGTGATTAAATAAAAGAAAAGACTTATTCATAGTTTAAAGGGCCAATACGCCGATAATTCGAAACAATGTCGATTCTCAGCTTTTGCGCGTATATGAAAAACAATCACTGTCTACAAAGTGTAAGACATCGGAAGCAACGCGAAGTTACATAAATGTGTAATTAAAAACTTTAATACAGACGAAATTGCAGAAAATACGACACTATGAAGATTTAAACGAAGTTACCGGAAAATTATCGTAAGTAAACAAACTCCCGTGACATCATTTCTGAATACACGTGGTTTCTGATTTTAAGTTCTACTGTTCGAATAAAGAAATGACCGTCGCATAGAGAAAATGTGCATCATTTTAGCAATAATTGGTAATTACTAGAAAAAAAATTTGCAACATTCAAATAAATTGCAGTTATGTATCCATTAAGCTCTCACCACATTTATCAACAACGGCCATCTAAAATAATTTTTTCGTTGACGCGTACGCCATAAATAGGCCTCCATGAACACAATCTTTACATTTGTCCTTCTAAGAAATCTAATTTCGACAAATTTGGAAAATTCAATTGCAAGGAATTTTCCGTGAGTGGGGTCGGCTAACCAGTTCTAGTTGAAAAACTATAGGTTACCATTTTCAAAAGTCCGATAAAGTCTTGCCTTAAAGTTAAATTATTTCATCGAATCGAACGCTAGCATACGAATGATATTAACACATAAGGATATTTAAGCATAACGGACATTGTGGTTTTGTTAAAGGGTTGGGGGCTACGTTTGTTTAGTGGTCTGAATTTGTTCATCCAAATTGTTTTATCACAAATTATTGAAGAGTGCCCATAGGCACTCTTCAATAATTTGTGATAAAACAAATTTGTATGAACAAATTACTATTTGCGTTTGACTTAATAAGAAAACTGAACAAAGAAAATGTTGGCTTTTCCTCTGGTACCCTCATCTTTTTAAAGCCCTGATAGTGGTTTCTATCACTCAACCAGTTAAATGTCCAACTTATTTTTTTTTTTCAAAATCGCGACTTAGTGCCCATTTAATGTTCGATTCTGGTAAGAAAATTGAAGGTAACCAATAACTAAGATACAATAGCCAGGGATAGTCCGAGGTTCTAGCGCTCGACGGAGTTACAGAACGATGGAAGAACAGATCGCGGATACTCAGAATAGAGTCTGGAACAGGCAAAAGAGGGTGAGATTATTAAAAGCAACGATTCTAATCCATAAAAAGAACAGACGTAACCACAAACGGCTAAAATGGTAACAAAGCAATGTTTCTTTTCCATGTTAAAGGTTATTCCATGCAACCAGAGTACATCCATGGACCATCTAACACAACCGCAAAACACCATACTAGACCATCGCACCCAAGTATGAGGTGTGATGTAGGTGAATGGTACTAAAGGGCACTCCCGGGCTGAAACAGAGCCAAAGGGATACAGGTCGTTGTCACTATTCTTCTGAAGTACTCTCGCCGATTCGAAAGCAACAACTAGAAGCATATTCGTACCATGTCAACGTAATGGTATAATGACGGAAACAACATGACACCCTCACGAGAAACCAAGATGGTGGCCACCAAGGAACACAATGAGTTACTTAAAAACGAGTCACCCTAACAACACACGCTGCACATGCGCGCTAAAACAATGTATCGTAGCGACAACGATGTGATAACATGGCCGCGCCCACGGACTATCACGCGTGACACCAAGCATTTATGGTGGTATGACGTCACTTCCCTCTCATCCTTTCCCTGGTCAAGCCGGTGATTTTCGGGTGCATGATATACTACTTCCGCGACCAGGTTGTAGGCGGTGATGCTTTGCATCCCCAGATTTTTTTTTTTTTTATTAAGGTTCTAGTCATGTCCACTCTCCCCGGGAAAGGCTATGCTATACCACTGTCGTACACCATGTCAATAAACAATTTTAAATGCATCTGCTAGTGTTCTTCTTCCAAGGGCGAAGGCAGGTGGGTAATATTTCAAATTTCAAATATTTAAAATTCAAAAAAGGTCCATCCATGGAAAACAATAGTCCAAACTTGGACCCAAAATTCGTTATATAATTTTTTGGCATGGTACGGCCACAGAACGCACCACGCCACAAACTTATATACGCTTCAAGGTCCAAGTTTGAGCTAGATAAACAAGAATTAAGGTCCTCTGGCAATGCTATAGAAAACCAGCTGGATTTTATTTCAATCAACACAAAAATACTCCTTCAAATTCTTTAAAAATAGCTTTGGAACCACAAATGATATTCACTCTACTGGGCTTGAAATTTCAAAAACCTCTGTTCGTGAGATCTCCCGGCCCCCACGAACGAGAGGAGGGGTCATCCCTTTCGTGCTCTCCATAGCTTTTAACTGTGACAATTGCGGCTGACCTTCGGTCATTGGGGGTCAATAAAACCCAAATTGTTGCCCACCCTGAAAAAAATCCTGGCTACCCCCTCTTCAAGCGAATTTCTTTGCACGTGTTTTGCTGCAACAAGCTGCAATATGGATGTGTTTTAATAGTTTGAACAAATTATTAAAATTGATTGGGCTTTCATTGATAAACAGAACAGCTATTTTGAATGCCATGATCACGAAAGACAAGTCGAATCCGCCATCTGTTTGTTACCGCTCGCCAATACTGTTTTATCAATGGGAGAGAACCCCGCTGCCAGCGTTCACGCATATTCATTCATTGACATCGTAATAAATGTGATAATTTGAAAACTGAGGTTGACTTAATCAGTTTCGTTGACTTTTAAATGAGTGTTTTTCCTACAAAACAAGTGAAAAATGTCGATTTTAAATTATTTCACAAGAAGAGATAAATATAATGAACGGAAGCTATTATCTTTTAAACGAAGTCCTAAAGATAATCAGAATCGAGACAGGTCAGTCGACCGCTGGGATGTGTTGATAAATGTTATACATTAAATTCTCATAAACTATTTTAGTTGAAGTGTTTGTTCAGCTCCCGAGTGCATTCGTTTTTAAAAAGAAGAAATTTCGGCAATCCTCAAAGGAAACCGAATAGAATTGAAATCGCAAGAACACCTTCAATCTTCTTGTTCATTGTTGTAGTTGTGGTGGTGGTGACATGGATAGCTGTGAAGGTGGAGGTTGTAACCTTTTGCCATAAAGTGTTGCGATGTTTTTACTTTTCTGTTTTACTACGTCTGCTTACATCTTAATCCTTTATCCGTATCCGCCGGGTAATATGCAAATCTAGCAGTTGAAAAAAACAATTTCAAAGAGTTTCTACAAAACCATATCATGTGAAACCCTCAATGGAACGAGCTCGTCGAGCTCGTTCCAATGAGGGTCACATGATATGGTTTTATTGAAATTGTTTGAAAATTTTTAGAAAATAATATTTAAAATAATAAATTTTGATATCGTCCGCGTTGAGTAAAGGGTTAACAGAATTTCCGCCAAAATAAGAAAAAAGTAGCAACGAACACGTGATCTCGCGTCCGTAAAATCGCGCGAGTTGATGCTATTTATTTTTGAAATTATGTAAAGATTTTAACAGCTTGCCATTTTATTCACATGTAGATGCAATGCACAGTTTTTGAGTCGAATTAGTCCCGGAAGATTCTCAGGTCTTTTAGGAAAAACATCCCGGATTAGGAATTTAATTCATATTGAATTATTTTATCGTAATCTGAAATTCGTTCGCGTATTTTACGATACAATTGACCCCTCCAACCTAGCTTAAACGGTTGTTTATGGACTATTTTCAAAGCCTGGTTATGATAGTTTCTTTTTTTGTATTGTATGTTGCCAGCATTTGATTACTTCATTATATATATTTTTGTTGTTATTATCTGGGTTAGCTTCTTTGTTTTACAGAGAGTGGTAATTGTGAGAATTCGTGCGGTTGTCTTTCAAACTGGATGCCCTGTGTCGATCCCCGTTCGAGAAGGATTGCAATGTGCCCGAAAAGGGCGGGAGCTAGATCGCTCAACAAGAGAGGACGGGAAGGTTTCCGACAGAGGTACTGAGATGGTACTTGCATACTTCGATGTGTAAAACGTTGGATTGGGAGAGAATCTGTTGTCGGTTATGACGGTCCAGAGGGGATAATTATGCTGCAATAGGGCATAAATTGTGATATTTTGAGATATGTTAGGCAACACTTTGTCTTGACCCTAATTTCATAAAGTACAGTGCGTGGAGAGTGGATTGTAACTAAATCACCTGCGGAGTGGAGTTACCACCCAAGAAATAACTTTCAAATTTTGTACATATCGTCAAAAAACACAAGCAATGTTTCAGCCAATGGACCTCCGGGTTTAACCCGGAGGTCCATTGGCTGAAACTTTGCTGGTGCTGGTTATGCTTTGCAACAAATTTGCAATTATTGTCCAGGTGGAATCTCCACTCTGCGGGTGATTTAGTGATAATACACTCTCCACATACTGTAAATGCCGCTCACTGAATTTGTGGGGTAGACCAAACAATGAGTGCAGACTCTTCCAATTGACGTCATTGAACTGACATGGAATTCCATCAAGGTTCAAAGGGTTCATTTTGAAGTCCACATAGGATATTTCTCGTGTTGTCGAGCAACAGTACCGGCCGAAATAAGTTGTTAAATAACCGTACAAAAGCTCGTGTTGCAATTTCTGGTTATTTATAGTTCTGTCCTGATATCATTTAACCCTTTACCCAACGCAGACGATATCAAAATTTATTTTTTTAAATATCATTTTTTGTAATTTTTCAAAAAATTTCAACAAAACCATATTATGTGATCCCTCGTTGGAACGAGCTCGACGAGCTCGTTCCAACGAGGGGTCACATGATATGCTTTTGTTGAAATTTTTTGAAAAAATAATATTTTTTCAACTGCTGAATTTGCATATTACGCTGGTGGATGCGGGAGATTCGTTGGGTAAAGGGTTAATTAAAACTGTTCAGCAAAGGTGGGTATTGTGCACGTCGTAAATTAGTGTACTCTTTAAAGTTACTTTTATAAAAATAAACTGCCATCAATTTATTTCACATTTACGCAATGACGTAATCCTGGTGAACGGCCGTCGACTTCTTTTTATCCAGGCCGAAACGAAGTTTGCGGAGGATCTAGCAATGGGGCCCGTCCGTAAACTTTTTTTAGACCTCTGTATCTCGGGCAGTGCGGATTTGAATGATCTTTGGTATGCTGGTGGCCCATCATGTGGGAAAGAATATATACAAGTAACGGGTTTTGTCCACTCATTTGTTCTAGAGTTATGGGCCTTTTTGGACTTTTTTCGGCTTAGAAAATTTCATTTTTTGTGGTTTCTGGATGATAACTTCAGAAGTGAAACGGGTTTTGTAAATTAGCAAATTTCAATTTTTATGGTTCTCATTGGTAAACCACTTCTCGGCATGGGGGCGGTGGCGTTGTACCTTATTAGTATTCACAATCACTGGCACCCTCAGAAACCGATCTGGCCAAAAACAGAGGAGGTGGGAAGACAAACACAAGCACCAGGATTCAGAGGCTAATCTTTTAGTATTGTTTAATGCCCAACAGATCGCAAACTTCTCGCGTTTCAAACTCCCCTCTCCTGACCCACCAGTAAAGGTCGTCCACGCAGGTGAGCACGCCGGTTCACTCATATTATCACCACGAAGTCAATCACTCTGATCCCTGAATTCATAGTAGCCCATAACTTGTTCTCAGCAGCGTGACATGTGAGGTCAAAACTTTGTCGCGACAATATTCGGGATGTGCACAGAGAAGTTTGATTTTGATACAAATGTCCCCTTGTATAATGAGAAATAATTACACTGATGGGTTGGTCCACATACCTTTCTCCTCGGCACCGATACGATCGGCAATTTGTAAACCTTGTTTTCTTTTTTCAGAACAACTTGAAAGGATCAAACACTTTCATATTCCATATATCTGATATGCGCGCCCTGTTGTTTTCTAAACTCGATTTGAGCAAACTTTCATGGTCAATTTAGCACAGGTAAAGAAGTGACACGGAGCACATAAAATCATTATCTGTCGGAGTTACAATTATGTTGATAAGGCGCATGGATATTATAGGTCTATAATAAAATACAAGAATAGGGGTAACACTTTTGCTTTCTGGATAATTTTATGGAAATTATAGTAACAACGTGAAAGTTTGCTTTGATGATGGCTTTTCCATGATGATATGCATTTAATTTGAAGTCACGAAGCCTTTGAAGCGCTCATATGAATTGATTTAGATAAATCTGTTTCCATTCAAATGCTGCTGGTGATGTCGAATATCACCCATCACGTAAAGTTTGGAAAAATGGTTGAGGACTACTTACTTGAGGTGTGTTTACAACTGTCTATTACTTTCCAAAGTGTGATTTACTGGGATTTCCGGGTTTGATTATAAACGATAACTTCACAAGTGAATTATGCAATCAACAATTGTGTCGTGTATCCGTGCGCGCAAACGAAGACGCTTTACCGTAGGTGTAATGGGGACTTCATTGTTTTTATGTTGTTTTTTTTTTAACCCTTTACCTAACATGAAAAGCAGACGACACTTGCAAAAAAAAATTCTTGAATAACTATTATTTTGATTTTTTGTCTCAAAAACCTAGGTTATTACCCCTCATTGGAACGAGCTCGACGAGCTCGTTCCAATGAGGGCTCATAACCTATGTTTTAGAGACAAAAAATGAAAAAATAATGAAAATTAATTGGCAATTTTTGAGAATAGCGCTGACCAGTTTTGGCCGTTACGTTAGGTAAAGGTTTAAATAATATAATTATCGTTAATAATGAAAAGTAATAAACAGAGTAATTGTTTGACTGGACTGGTTACGTGAAATAATTCATTCGAGGCGAGGGACTATATTGTAAAACATTCGTGCGCATTCGCACACTCGTGTTTGTACAACGTCCCTCACCTCTCATGAATTATTTCACGTAACCAGTCCAGTCAAGCGATTACTCTCTATTTAATTTGAAGTCACGAAGCCTTTGAAGCGCTGATATGAATTGATTTAGATAAAGCCGTTTCCATTCAAATGCTGCTGGTGATGTCGAATATCGCCCATCACGTAAAGTTTGGAAAAATGGTTGAGGACTACTTACTTGCGGTGGTTTTCTTTGCCAGAATTACCCATATCAAGCTCGATCAATATGACTTCAAACCCGGCCGATATGACGCCGATATCGGCTGATATGAACCAGGCCAGAGTTGTTCCCCATAATGCGTCGCTACTAGGCGCAAACAAATTGTTTAATTTATTATTAATTACTGGGGTTTAACAACACTTTCGACAACCTGGTCACCTCGCGTCGGACAGTTTTACGGATGGAGGAAGCCGGAGTACCCGGAGAGAACAGCCGAACAACGGCGAGCAACCTGTCAGATTCCCCAACGTACTGGGATCTGTTCTGGAGAGGAGGTGAACAGAGTATATGCTGCTCGTCGTGACTGAATACAATATCCACACGGGGGTGACTGCATGTGTGTGTTCGCAGCTGTTCTAGAGTCGATGCTGTCTGAGTGTGTGCGAATGTAGTATGATTTTTCAGTGTGACTCTTATGAGTGGGTTGGCTCAAGGTCAAGCCACGAGCAGCACCCAGCAGCCATGCTAGCATCTGTTCTGGGTGTGGTGGTGGAGCGGTGGACACATGGCATCAAAAGAGCCATAACACCGCCATTAAAAATTATTTCAGAGTTTTTAATATTTTTCATCCCCCTGTTATCACAGTGCTCACTATTGTTAATATTTGTAAGGAAACAGTAGCGACGGTAACAGGATGGAAATTTGGAGGTCTGTGATGGTAATTCTAAACGAGCTTTCAGGGAAACAAAATGCATATGTTGACCCACACAAGTCACTTTGAACAAAACTGACAGAGAGAGAGCAACTGGGTAAATAATAATCCATCAAACCTGCAGCCAGGGTAATAATTGGAATTAGCTGGAAATATACGCACCTGCCTAGCGGGAAATTTCAGAAATATTGGAAATAAACTTCTTCTCTGAGCAGACGCTGTGCGTTCAGCCATACTTTTTACTGAGTGGAGTCGGTTACTAATTAGGGGACTTGACAGCAATTACTTATTCCCAGTTCCTTATTCGACATTCGTTATCAACCGATAAAATCGGTTGATAACGAATGTCGAATAAGGAACTGACAATAAGTAATGGTTGTCATATCTGTTACTAATTACACTTGTTCATTCGTTTAAATTAAACCAGGTGTTTTATACGGTTTACTGTTTCGGTAACAGTAGGGACACTGCCTCGTTGGACAAATGTTCTGAGCCCACCATAGCCACGAACATGCACGGTAAAGTTACTGAAGATTCCGCGTTTGCCACTCAGACACACCCCTCTTGATGCAAAATACCCGAAACAATCGAAACTTTGTAAAATATGTGACAGAGGGGCGAGTTTTCTCCTGTAGGTCGGAAATTTTGACATGCACTTTTCAATATATGAGGAGCCTATAAGGCGGCATTGGAATAGCATGAAGACCTAGATTTGCGACCCGTGACGAGTCAACAGCACCATGGTCTGATGTGTGCTTGAAAGCTTATCAATGTCATTGTTTAGAAGTTTTACTTAAGAAAAAGTGATGGACAATAAATATCCACTATTTTATTTGAAAAAGGCTCATATAACAGGAACTGATGGTGTAGATATCGGTCACCCTGACAGGTGGCTGCTCCCACACGAAGAATTTTGCTGAAAAGGTGAAGTATTACTGGCGAACGATGACGTATATAATTACCCACAATCGGTTTCAAGAAGAACCTTGGACAACCATGTTTTCCCCAAGTCAGAAGTGAAGAACACCCCATCTCGGGCTGTGATGACAAATTACTGATACACATTATCAACGTGATCCACTATGGGGTACGAGGTTATACCTTACGTCGCTAATTTCTGTCGGTGAGTTAACGGTCTCGACACCACCACAGACAATCCATCCACCAACCAACCCACCGCCAGTACTAGGAGTATATTCACGTAAGTGAGGCCCGTTTTCTATAAATTATGAACCTGTTATGATGCAGTTTATATTTTCCACAGCAGAACAAGATTTGCTTTTTCAATCTGGCCCGAGACTTTGCCTCGCGAACAAGGATTGTTGGTAGATATGGCTTTATTACATAATAACCATCAAATAGCTCATTACGGACAATATCGTTCACAACACGTCTTATACGGGAATGACGTCAGAAGTCAACGCCTATGCGGTAACGTTGTGAGTGAGTTGCTTTCGGAAGCAGAAATAAATTAATCTCTTATTTTTAAATAATTGTCAACCCAATATGAATAGCAGACGACATTTGCAGAATACATTCAAAGAATAATAAAATATTTCCACTTTTTGTCTCAAAAACATAGCTTATGACCCCTCGTTGGAACGAGCTCGTCGAGCTCGTTCCAACGAGGGGTCATAACCTATGTTTTTGAGACAACAAATGAAAAAAATAATGAAAATTAATTGGGGATTTTTTAGAATAGTGGTTATAAGCTATGTTTTGAGGCAAACACGGAAAACATTCTAAAATTTGTTGGTGATTTTTGTGAACAGCACTGGCAAGCTTTAGTCGTTATGTTAGCTAAAAGTTTAAATTACACATTCTGTGATACAAAAAAAGTATCTCAAATTAGTCACGATTTTACTTGAAATATCTTAATATAGTTCATTAAAATCGATTTGAGCCTCGATAAACCTCGGTTCAGATCAATTTCGGGACGACCCGCGCTGTGTCCTTGGGCAATGCATTTTATCCCGGTTGCCTCCACGGGGGCACGATGACGCCGTGTACTAAGGCGAACTGCACGTCAATGGTGCTCATGTATTCAGCCGCTGTAACCCTGCTTGAGCGGAGCTTTAACAGAGTTAGAATGTTGAGGAGCTGACAGTTGCTCGTCGATGCTCGGTGGTTCTCTCCGGGTACACCAGCTTCCTCCACCCGTAAAACTGTCACGGTCTGATTAGCCATTGTGCATAAGTATGTGACCTTAAACACCAATAAATAAATGAATCAGATCGATTTTAGAGAATTCGGTACGGAAATTTCATATCAAATCGCGACTCATTGGAGATCCTCCATCAGGTATCACTGCACTAAATATTTGAATCAGAGTTACCCGCCTAGGTAATGATGCAATTTCCAAAACTAAGAAGCCTTGGGAATATACATTGTTTCAATAAACATTTCAAGCATTCTACTGACATCTTGCATTATTGTTGAAAATTCCAGATAAATAAAGAGGATGATTTGATGACCTTTTGGACCTAAAAAAAATACAATTGACTATTGGTGTGTTTTTGTTGGGAATTCCCTGATAAATATATGCACGTGGCCGGAACTTCGCTTCCTGCCCGTTTTTCTCTCTTATTTGTTGCACCCCCCCCCCCCACCCCCCTTTTCGGGTCAGAAAATGTTGTTTGAAGGGCTGTACTTGACACAGATATTTGAATGCCAAAATTAATGTGATGCGATCATATTTTTTTCCGCCTGAACGTAAAAATGGTCGCCTTTGGGAAAATATTTAGTCCTTTGATACCATCTCTCTGTCTTTGTTGAATTTACAGAATCATACACGCAGGGACGTGGCTAGAGGTTTCCGATTGGGGTTATAGGGCAGTGAATTTCCAACTAGAGGGGGGGGGGGGACCGGAAGGGGTAAAAAGCCCTCCCTGTCCCTCCCCCTAGTTGGAAATTCACTTCCGAAAATTCTTTTTGAAAATGAAGCCATGAAAGGGGGCACAAAATTGATTCTAGTAACTGAAATGCCAACACATTTATGATAGAATTATCAGATAATTATTATTTGGTATTATTCTGGGAACTGAATATGTGCTGAACAAAGCTCAATCATGATGTGATTTTCTTGAAGTGCTTTTCGAGGATTTGTTTTATTACGATAAGTGAAAGTGGTATAAAAATCTAATACCGATTGACAACAGGCATACTTATGAAGCTCGATATTGCGTACATTGTAGTTGTAAATAGCAACGGTTGGGAATTGTTGCTGATTTGAAATCGAGTTGGAATTTTGGGAAGTAAAGGAGACATCAGCATCACCAAAGATGCTCTAAAATGCAGGTAGATGGAATTTCCAACTACTATGACTTGCCCTCCGAATTTCCAACTATAGGAAATTTTGGCCAGGATTGCGGGGGTGACACCCCCCCCCCCCCACCCCTTCCCATCACACACACACACCCTATCGCCACGTCCCTGCAGACACGTGCTATCATGCATTCTGCCCTTTAATTACTTTTCATCTGAATTTGGACCAAAGAAGATTAAGCCTCACGAAAAAGGCGATCGGTGTTAACCGTGTGTGCATTGTCAATTATAATGTCCCCATTGAACATAAATTTCTCATCATCCTTTTTTGATACGTTTATAAGGCAGGCAGGGTGCATAAAGAA
Organism: Pictodentalium vernedei; assembly: GCA_031216915.1. NCBI lineage: Eukaryota > Metazoa > Mollusca > Scaphopoda > Dentaliida > Dentaliidae > Pictodentalium > Pictodentalium vernedei. The sequence continues at coordinate 178,210,684 of CM062296.1, forward strand.
CTTTTTAATAATCCCTATGCAAAACTGGCATCTCTAAGTTTAGATGTCTGTCCTAAGTACATTGACCTTAGTGATTTAATAATCGGCGTAAAATGTGACGGCTAATTTAAATTAAAATTGACTTTAATTGATATTTTTCCTTGTTTGGGCACGTGTATAGGTCCTATGAGTCAATGCAAGGACAGTGGGGTATCAACCGCACAGCTAATTTTTTTTATTATTATCTGCCAAAGGTTGGGGGCGTAGCTGTCAATTAAAAACATTGGGAATAAGTGGTTTTGAAGAAAATTAATGATGGTGTAATTCATTTTCGACATTCCAATATTTATCAGTGTACTTTTTAATTGTTAGTATGGAAATTTATTATCTCTAAGTACGGTATGTAGGCAGGGACACCCCCACCCCACCCCCAATCCTGGCCAAAATTTTTCCTATAGTTGGAAATTCGGAGGCCAAGTCATGAAGAGATGGAAATTCCATCTACCTGGATGTTAAAGCTTCTTTGGTGATGCTGATGTCTCCTTTACTTCCCCAAATCCCAACTCGGTTTCAAATCTGAAAAAAATTCCAACTGTTACTATTTACAACTACAGTGTACGCAATATCGAGCTTCATAAGTATGCATGATGTCAATCGGTACGAGATTTCTATAGTACGTTTACTTGCCGTAATAAAAAAATCCTCGAAATGCACTTCAAGCAAATCGCATCATGTAAAATCGTTATCCTGAGTTAATTCCATCATTCACAGTTACAAAATGATAAAACATCGAAAATTTATCATTCCTGCATAAGATCTGATTTAATATTATTAGAGTGTGAATTGCTCATAGTTCTCGGCTTAGGCACTTTTTTTAGCACATATTCAATTTTCAGAATAATACCAAATAATAATAACAACCTGATAATTTTATCATAAATGTGTTGGCATTTCAGTTACTAGAATCAAATTTATGCCCTATTTCATGGCGTCATTTTAAAAAAAGTTTCTCGGCAGTGAATTTCCAACTATGAGGAGGAACAGGGAGGGGAAACCCCCTCCCGGTCCCTCCCCATAGTTGGAAATTCACTACCCTACACCCCGCCCAATCTGAAACCTCTAGCCACGTCCCTGTATGCAGGTAATAAAAATTACGTACTTGCAACAGATAGTCTGCTCGGAAATTAAACATCTCTTCAGAATGTCTCGGCGTGACCTCTCAGATAAAACGGATAGAGATCATTTTTCTGTTCTCACTTGGCGCTGCTTGAAAAAGCTGCATTGAGATACGTATGGAGTGGTGTGATGGTGGGTTAATGTGTACCCCTGTTTGAGGGTGTGTGTGTATATTGATGGACACGAGCCTGGTTTTGGGGAGCGTGATGGCCCAGTGGTTAGTATACTGAACTTCAAATGGAAAGGTCCACGATTCGACCCTGCCCAGCGGTACCTGCGTTGTGTCCTCGCGAAGGCACTTAGTCCCGATATCCTACGGAAGGGGGGGGGGGCACGGTGACTTATTGTGTACTAAGGCGTACTGCACGCCGATGATGCACTAGTCTTCAACCAATGCTAACCCTGCTTGTGCGGAGTTAGTACGTTGGTGAGTCTTAACTGTTGCTCGCCACTGCTCGATGGTTCTCTCTGGGTTCTTCAGCATCTTCAACCCGTAAAACTGTACGACACGAGGTGACCATGGATGTTTAAAGTGTCGTTAAATCCAAATAAATAAATAAATCATGTTTTGAGGAAATTTGGAATGTTGGTTTCTGATTCCATGACGGGAATCGAACCCTCTGCAACCCCACCTAAACTACTAGACCAGAACACACCATCTGATGTGTTGGGCTTAGGAATTTGTTAAACTGACTCGCAGTAAGTGATGTTATTCACTGATGGGTTCCAGTTTAGTCCTTGCGAGGATGTTGCGCAAACTTTTGTCTTTCTTATAAGTGATCACGGAGATTACAAGTTCAATTTAGAGATGGTTAAATTAAATTCGTCTTTTACTGTTTTTGCCGTTTTCACAATAATGCTGTTGTATACGTCAAAGTCAAAGGAATGATGGTCCTCCTTTCGCTTTCATCCTCATATGTTCTTGCCAGATGGCCATAACATTTTAATCGGAAGAGATATCATAACGAATCATACACAGCATAAATAGAGGATATGGAATGAGTGTTTTTCTCATATAATATTTATGAAACGAGTCTAAGAATTTTCCGTTTTGGCGAGCCCAAACGGAAAATTCGGACGAGTTTCATAAATATTATATGAGAAAAACACTCATTTCATATTCTATTTATCATATGACACACACACGCACAAATTAGCCATTTAGTATGACTTTTTAACCCATCACCTTGAGTTGCAGATGGCACTTGGAAAAAACATCCTCGTATAACTAAATTTTTTCATTTTTTGCTTCCAAAACATAGGTTATGAACCCTCATTGAAACAAGCTCGTCGAGCTCGTTCCAATGAGGGGTCATAACCTATGTTTTGGTAGCAAAAAGTGAAAATATAAAAAAAATGAATGGCGTTTTTCTTGTAGGTAAAAGATTAATACAATATAACCCACCCTAAATAGGACAGATGACGTAAATTCTCCCTACTAAAGTTATGCAAATGTAACCCCGTTGTATTTTGTTTAGCCAATCAAATTGCCCAGTTTTGAAATTGACCAATGAAAGCTCCCAACTCTAATTATGTGGGCCAGTTGTATTTTGTTCAGCCAATCAAATTGTCTAGTTTTGAAATTGACCAATGAAATTGACGGAAGGCTTTATTTATCACTGATTAATATGAAAACAAAACATCAAATATTTTAACGTGAACAAGACGGACGAGTCATGTGATAAAACAGCATGTGTACCACCCCTGGACGGTGTGTCGCATTTAAAATTCACGACAGATCCACTAAGATCAAGCTCATAGATAGTGGTCAACGCTTGGAATGAGCATGCACATCAACTTTTTGGGTCCTAGTCATAACTGTTTAATGGGAAGAGATATCATAATGAAACTTACACAACATATCTGCCACCGGTAGGCAGAGTGTCGCATCCAAATGCACACCCGACCAACCAAGGTCAAAGTCGCAGTTAGACGTCAACACATGGAATGAGCATTCACAAATATTTCGAGCTCAGCGCAAGACTTTGGTGGAAGTAGATGACACAATGAAACTTGCACAACATATGGGTCACAACTATACGGTGTGTCGCATACAAAATTCAAAATCGACTCACCAAGGTCAAGGTCACCATAAGAGTCAGCACGTGGAATGCGCATGCAGATCATCTGGTTCGTCTCTAGGCCATGACTTTTTTAGTGGAAGGAGATACCACAATGGATCTTACACAACATAGGTACAACCATCTGATGACGTGTTGCATATAAAATTTACTATTGGCTCATCAAGGTCAAGGTCAAAGAAAGAGCTCAACATATGGAGTGAAAAGCACATCAACTTTTTAGTCTCGGTCATAACTTTTGATTTAGTGGAAGGAGACATGAGAAGGAAATTTACACAACCACAACACATGGACCACTACTAGATCATGTGTCCTCTACAAAATTTATACCTAATCCACTAAGGTAAAGGTCACAGATAGAGGTCAATACATAGAATCAACATGCACAACGACATTTTAGTGTCCATCCCCTAACTTTTAGTGGAAGGCAAGATAGAAATGAAGCGTATAAAATATACGTACCACCAAAGGTGGTGTGTCGCTTACATTTTATTACACGCCTGTTCAATGAATTCCTCATCTACAGCAACACTAAATCATACGGAAAGTTAAAATCTGTTCCGCACATATGTGCAGAGCGGAAATCGTTGACAGTCTATTTTTATAAAGAAGCGAAGTTTCACTGGAATTTTCTACAACGCAATTACAATTTGAATGATAGCGATACCAGAAAATCGTCCCCTGAGTTCCAATACGTTCTATGTACCGGTAGGCACACACAACACATTGGAATTCAGAGGACGAAATAGTAACACGGGTTCCCCCGTAAATTTGGTGGGCGATAAAATGTGTTGATTTTGTTGATAGTTGTCAAATGAATTGCTGAGTGTCCTTCTAATAATTGGGTGTTTTATAGACGTGAATGCGTGTAATAAACACAGAATGACACACGCGTGTGAATGGGTTAATCGACATGGCACTTGTGCAATCGCGTGTGTCGTCCTGTGTATATCCGTACAAATATACTATTTTGTGGCGTGTAACGAAATATTTGGAGTTTCTGGCGGCCATCTCGGATGCCATCTTCAATATTACGAGTTACAGGAAAACACATCGAGAGCAATACTCCATTGAGTGCACGATAATCGCACTTTTAAGGGGACGTCAAGGGAGCGCGGTGGTAGACTGTTGGACTTCTATGCTGGATGCCCCGAGTTCGATCCCCGTCCGGGACGACCCGCGTTATGTCCTTGGGCAAGGCACTCTATCCCGGTTGCCTATATGGGGACACGATGACGTCGTGTACTAAGGCGTACTGCACGTCGATGGCGCACAAGTCTTCAACCGCTGTAACCCTTCTTGAGCGGAGCTTGAACAGAGTTAGAATGTTGAGGAGCTGACAGTTGCTCATCGATGCTCGATGGTTCTCCCCGGGTACTCCGGCTTCCTCCACCCGTAAAACTGACACGTTCACGATCAGCCAATGTGCATAAGTATGTAACCTTAAACACCAATGAATAAATAATAAGGATCGTAAAACAAAACTTAGGTCAAATTTCAGGTAATATTCTTCAAAGTGAAAAAATGTTCTGAAAGGAAGAGCCCCGATACATTATATATAGAATATACCCATAGTAGCTTGGTGTACCAAATGTTCACCACTCGTGGTGAAGTGGTGTTAACCGCGAGCCTTTGGAGCGCGGTTAACACCACTTCACAACGAGTGGTGAACATTTGGTATACCAAGCTACTTTGGGTATATTTTATTTATACCATCGTCGTCAGATTATAAAGAGTCGCCATTATTTTTCTCGATTTTACTGAGCAGCAGCCGTACATACGTGTGAATTTGTTTTTGTTTACATGAGCATCGGTGGGCGGTACTTCAGCTGTCAATTTTATCTCCGAAACGAAATGGAAAAAGAAACGGGACCTTTTTCGTTTTAATAACATAATAACATATTATTTTGAGTTATGGATGCTTTATTAACATGAGACAATGCATATTTGTTAATTTTTGGTGTCTTAAGGAGTACACTCATTTAGAAACGTAATAAATAATTGCCACTTTCATTTCACTCTTCGACTCTTCGCGAGGCGACGTGCGATAAATTTAGAAAAGTTCGCATTCAGGTCGACGTCACCAAAGGTCAACTGGGATGTAGTTCCACTGTAGGTGTAAATTTTAACTACTGAAATCCCATTGTTGTCGTGTTTACACAGTTGGTGTGTGAAGCTAAAATTTATGTCATAGGTTTTTCATATATAGTAGAATAGTTAACCATGGTATAAAATGCTATTTCATGTCCGCATTACGCAACGCATTTAAATGACACCTGTGTGCCGACGTTGGTTAAATCGTCATTTTGTTCGCCCGAGGGTAGTTTCTGCAATATAGCATTTAAAGAACCAACGGAAAAAAATTCTTCAATCGACATTTTTTATTCAAACCTGCACAATGAGTCTAAAGTTTCTATTTACAATTCTTAGCGAACATTCAACAAAACTTACTTTTTTCACTCTGCGTGAAGAAATTAAGAAACCAATATGGACGGATGCAAGCTATTATGCAAAAAGGTGTGCAGTTGACCCAATTTTTGGCTGTTATTGTCATTATCGTAGTTCACCTGCTTTTTATTTCCACTAAGTGTTTTTTTTATCGTCGAACGAAAAGGAGTGATAACATTACTTCCCATTTATGACTTCCATTGACCTAATATATTTAACTCCTTGACGTTAGAGACGACTACGTTTTTAAAACATCTGCAAGTATATTCTAGACTTGAAACGGTTAACCGATTAATCGATTAACCAATGATCAACGTCTTGATCGATCAAAAAAGTAATTGATCGATTAACCGTTACTTTTGAACTATCGTACTATATGGGTTAACAAAGGAACAAACTTGCTCCAAAACAGGCAAACATTGTCACACTGACTCATGTTAATTATATGAGACAGAGTAAAGCATGCAAGTTACGTGCTTACATACTTGTTCACGTGCATGTATCAGTAGCTGGAAATAGTCATTCTTAACCCTTTACCCACTGCGGTTGAAAGACGATACTTGCAAAATAAATTCTTAAATTACTGAACATTTTCATTTTTTGTCTCAAAAAAATAGCTTATGACCCCCTCATTGGGACGAGCTCAATTAGCTCGTCCCAATGAGAGGTCATAAGCTATGTTTTTGAAACAAAAATTGAAAACATAATAAAATTTGAATGGAGACTTTTGTATTTTGCGCTGGTCGTTTTTTCCGTTATGTTGGATAAAGAGTTAATATACTGTAAATCCTCAACAGTACGGCAGTTATTCAGCTACCTATTAGGGTAAGTGATTAATCGGTTAATCACGGTTAATCCATGTGATTAATCGATCAAGAAAACCCTTTAACCGTTTCAGCTCTGGTATATTCACAAGATAAAGATTAAATCAAGTGAAATTTCTATTCATTTTAGTTCCAGTCGTACTTTAGTATGCATTACTCCAATTACGCAGTTGAAATACCGCCGGGACTATTATTTCATCATATAAGCCAACTAGGACAGTTTTTCGTAAAAACGCTATTTTGTGATTCATGTACAACTATCAAAAATTCATACACTGTTTTTTGATTAGTTGAAATTGTGCAATTTTAGCTCACGACTGAAAGTCAGGCTGAACTATTCTGATCACTTTTCGTCCGTCGTCTGTCGCGAAGGTGGTGTTTGGATGATTTTCTCCCAAAACACTGGACACATTTTAATGAAATTTCACATGAGTAGTGGTTATATAGGGGCATTTGGGTTCTTCTTCAAATTGGGTTTCTGCTCATACTGAGGAGGAGGTGGGGGTCAAAATGCCCAAATTTTAAAAAAAAATCTTCTTCTCATGAACCAGCAGGAGCAGAGACTTGATATTTGGTATACTGCTTTCGTTTGAGGTGTATACTCAAGTTTCTGCAAGAGAAATTCGAGGGGAAGTATATGTTGTCATTACGGGAGGGGCAAGAATTTTTGCCCTGCCCAAAAGTTGTATTTTTCAAACCGAGTGGCCGATTTGAACGAAATTTTTTGTAAAGTATTTATGGATCATAAGCACTTGATTTTTGCCAAAACATTTTCAAAATATCCCGTGGGAACCACAGGAGCTTAAATTAGAAAAAAAATGCAAACGCCCATATCTTCAAAACTACATGGCACTGAGAATTTTTATTTGTGTGAAGCTTCCTTAGGGCCAACAGAATGGAATGGTTCAAACAAATTGCAATCGGTTTTATCATAGGGTATTTTTTCGGGACTTTTGAAAAAATGCTGGGTTAGCATTTTTTAACGATGTGGGTAATGGGGAAAACATATAAGACTCTTCTTCTCCCAAACCACTGCTCCAAAAGCTTTCAAATTTCGCATATAACATCTTTGGAAGATTGTTTCACATGTTTGTTGAAATCAAATCCCTGGGTTCATATTTGTGCTCTCTGTGGGAGCCCAAATGTTTAAATTAGTGCAATATGAGGAATATTCTTTAAAAATCTTCTTCTTCAGATCCACCAATCAGAATCTTTTGATATTTGGTATGCAGCATCCTTAGGGGGTGAGATTCAAGTTTGTTCAAGCCAAGTTCCTGGGTTCATATTTGGGCTCCCTGTGGGAGCTCGAATTATAACTTTGTTCAAAATGAGAAATTTTCTTTAAAAATCTTCTTCATATCCAGCAGTCGGAATCTTTTGATATTTGGTATACATCCTTTGGGAGGTGTGATTCAAGTTTGTTCAAGCCAAGTCTCTGAGTCCATATTTGGGTTCCCTGTGGGAGACCGAGTTGTAACTTAGATCAATAAGAGGAACATTCTTAAAAACATTTTTCACATCCACCGGTCAGAATATTTTGACATTTGGTATACAGTATCCTTAAGGAGGTGAGATACACATTTATTAAATTCAAGTCCCTGGGTTCATACTTGGGCTCCCTGTGGGAGATCGAATTATAACTTAGTTCAACATGAGGAATATTTTTTTTTATTTTAAATATTTTTCTTCACATCCACCAGTCAGTACCTATTGATATTTGGTATACAGTATCCTCAGAGAGGTGAGATTCAAATTTGCTAAAGCCAAGGCCCTGGGTTCCTATTTGGGCTCCCTGTGGGAGCCCGAATTATAACTTAGTCCAGTATGAGGACTACTTTTTGAAAATCTTTTTTTTCAGATCCACCGGTCAGAATGTTTTGATATTCCGTATATGGTTTTCTTAATGGGTCAGGTGCAAGTTTATTCAAATCAGGACCCTCGGTTGATAGTCGTCAGTGTCAGGTGAGCGCTCAGAGGCCCCTTGATGCCTCTTGTATTTTTTCATTTCAAATTTACATATCCGAAGACAGCGATACCGATTTTACGTTTTAATGTATACCTTTTATTTTCAACCACATTTTCAGTCACAGCGTTTCGAATTTTTGGGAATATAAGCTCTACAAAAAAACATATCTAAAAATGTAGGACCGTCATTAGAAATTATCAACCGTTTTTAGGTGACGTCATGGTTGGGGCTGGGGGGGGGGGGGTATATGGTCAAAATTTAAAATATGTTGGATTTCTATGAAATTTTAGTATGTTGTAGAGCTCAAAAAACAAAAAATTAAGAGATAGCTGTTTTTGTTTTTTGTTTTCTGTTATGTTTTTTTGTTTTTTGTTTTTTTTTGGGGGGGGGTGTTTGATTTGGCTCCATTTTCAACTCTTTACGTAACTTCAAATTTTAGTCTATTTTTTACATATTCCATTGAAAATGAAGGAGGGCGTTCGCTTTATCGAACGCCTTTGTACATTAAAGGCGACAGACACCTTTGTATCGTTGATGGGCGCTTCGGCGTTGGCCGTGCTTCGTTCAATGACGTCTGGAGATTAATTTCGCAATTTCGAAACCATCTTCTTGCCGTCGTTGTGGTGTTGTTGGTATTGTTGGTATTGTTGTTATTGTTGTTGATGAGGATGATGATGATATTGTCGCTGTTTGTTGTTACTGCTAGTAGTGTTGTTGTTATTGTTGTTGTTGTTGTTGTTGTTGTTGTTGTTGTTGTTGTTGTTGTTGTTGTTGTTGTTGTTGTTGTTTACATAGTAGTGTTAATATTAGTTGTCTTAATGGCTAGTAAAAGTGATGGTGATTAGTTATTGTTTTAATTGTTTTTGTTGTTGTTGTTGTTGTTGTTGTTGTTGATGACGATGATGATTGATGATGATGATGATGATGATGATGATGATGTTATTGTTTGTTGTTGTTGTTGTTGTTGTTGTGGTTGTTGTTGTGGTTGTTGTTGTGGTTGTTGTTGTTGTTGGATGGCTGTGGTGGTGCTGCTGCTGTGGTTGTTCTTTGATATTGTAGTAGTAGTAGTGGTAGTAGTGATATTAGGTATTGTTTGTTCCACTCTTTGGGCTCACGTATCTCGTATTAACGTATATGAATAGCAAGACCTGACTGTACATACTTTTTCGCCAATGTTTGGCATGCCTAATAAAGTATTAGAGCAATAGGTGACATGTAGGTCTCTTGGGCCGGGTGCATATATTAAGGTTATTTTATTATACTGTTATCGTTATATTTACTGCACATGTCACGTTAATAAAGATATACAAACAAACAAACAAGTAGTAATAGTAGTAGTATAGTACGGTTGCCGTGGACTGGTCACGTTCCACGGGTGGGCAATATTTCCACGGATGCAGTAATATTAAATTTCGAACACTATTTATAGGAATAATCATCAGAAATTTAATTAATGAAGCACCGGGTACAATTGGGTGCTTCATTAATTAAAAGTTTGCTGCTGATGATTTCATTACCTGGTAAACGCATGCGTGGACATCACTGCCCACGCGTGGATTACGACCAATACACGGCGACTGTATTGCATTGCATTTATTTCTTTCACCATCTACCGATGGTTTAAAGACTTTTACATTATTGCTTTAAAAAGTCATTTGTCACACCAATACACGGCGACTGTACTGTAGTAGTAGTAGTAGTAGTAGTAGTAGTAGGTAGTAGTAGTAGTAGTAGTAGGTAGTAGTAGTAGTAGTAGTAGTAGTAGAAGTGAGTAGTAGTAGTAGGAGTAGTAATAGTAGTTGTATTCACCTCAGGGTTCACAGTTTGCATGGTGATGAATACAAACCTAGCAGAAAGCATAACAAATGCATACTTCTTTATATTTTAAATATGTATTTAGACATATTATCCGTAGCCTTTGAAAACGACTTTTGAATAAAAACCACGTGCCACTGCTGAAATGATTTATTTGGGATTGATTATCGCTACTACCATTGATGTGTAAAAACTCACAGCGTGCTTACCACTAAAACGATCACCTGAAAAAAGAAGTGTTGAGATTGAAACAGGCCATGGTTAATTTACACTTTGATTTAGATATCCATAAAACACGTTGGAAATCAAAATCGCTTCCGCAATAGAACAATTTTCTTATTTAACCCCAGGCACGTACAGTCAAAATACAGTATAACATATCTATACTATTCAAAAAAAGTAGGAGATATTTGATAAATAGAGATTATTACCATTATGTGGATGTACAAAATATGGATCTGAGTCGAGTTCCGGGTTCTAAGGGCAGATCACGACGAGTCGAAGACGAGTCGTGATCTACCCTTAGTACCCGGAGCGAGACTCGGATACATATTTTGTACAACCACATAATGGTAATAATCATTTTATCTTACAATATATTGGGGATAAGTCAAGAATGTAGACGAATATATAACGAACTATTTATTCGTACGGATAAAAAAAAAAAAAAAAAAAAAAAAAAATGGAACTCACGCGAAAGGAACATGCATGTATCCGCCCCCCTGATACAAATATGTATCAGGGAGTCGGATACACGACAGTTGCGGAGTTAATACAGACAAAATATATGTTGATTGTAAGATAAAAGTGAAATATATGAAGAAATTTATTTATATTTTCATCAAAAAGACAGTTGAGGCATTGCACTGTTGCATCTGGTGAATGATTTCAGCGATAGTTGGGTGTCTGATAAGCACACATTCCACGCACTGAGCTGTAGAAGACATGGATGGTCAGTCAGAGAATTTACCACATTCAGTCCAAGACCTCAGTACCTTGTAAATCCTCCTCTGTTCGCTAGACAAGCGCGGACCCGACGTGGCATTCTCCTCACCAAACGTCCGATATCAGCTTGACAGATGTTATTCCATTCTTCCTGCAGTGCAGCGGCGCGTTCCTGGATATTGGTAGGGGGCTGTTGGCGTTGTCGTAGGCGCCTGGCAAGCATATCTCAGACGTGCTTGATTGGTCTGGACTTAGTGCTGACCAAGGTAGTGTGGTGATGTTCTGCTCCTGGAGGGACTCTGTAGCGACACGGGCCCTGTGTACTCTTGCATTGTCATTTTGGAAAATCAATCTACGGCAGTGACGTCGCGCAAATGGCACCACATGAGCTGCTAACATGTTGACGCGGTAGTACTGCCCTGTGACACGCCCTTGGATGACATGTAATGCTGTTCTGCTTGTCATGGTTATGCCTCCCCACACCATTACCGATTCACCACCAACACGATCGTGCTACCTAACGGTTACGTCATGGTATCATTCGTTCCGCCGCCACCAAACTCTGTTCCGCATGTCGTGGAAGTGGAGAGTGAACCGCATGTTCCGCATATCGTGGAAGTCGAGAGTGAACCTCGATTCATCGGAAAACATGACGTTGCTCCACCGACGATTGTCCCAGCGCTGTCGTGCTCCACACCAATTACGCCTTGCTGTGATGTGACGTTCAGTCGCCGAGCATACAGAATAGAATAGAATAGAATAGAATAGAATAGAACGGGTATGATATTTCGAAAACAATAAAAAATCCCGCCGAGCATACAGAATAGAGTAGAATAGAATAGAACGGGTATGATATTTCGAAAACAATAAAAAATACAAGAATAACAAACATACAAAGGATATGCAAATATAGGTACCAGATGTACACCCCCTCCCCCCCCCCCCACCACCACCACCATCACCACACACACACACATGCGCACACATACAACACCCCCCCCCCCTGCACACACCCTCGCATACACCCTAATAAACCCACACACACCTGTACACACTTGTATTTCAGTTCATGACGACATCGGCCGTCTAAGTGTCATTTATCACTGGGAGTCAATAAAGGGTGTACGGTCGCTAACTGTCATCTGGAATTTGAACGTGGTCAAAATGGGAGAGGTTTTTTTAACCAGCTCAGGTTGGGCTTTCCTTTATTATAGTCCAGTTTTGTAAAATTCCATGCACAATACACGACAAATCGAACGCAGTGATTGGTAACACCTGACTGCCTGTTTTGAGCATAATACCATCGAAGTTAAAACCTTAAAGCCTCGGATTATGTTTACGAGAATTACTACCATATATATATGTACATAGCTGCAGATGACTTAACCCTTTACCCAACGCAGACGAAATCAAATTTTATGATTTTAAATATCATTTTTTCAAATGTTTCAAAAAATCTCAATAAAACCATATCATGTGACCCCTCGTTGGAACGAGCTCGACGAGCTCGTTCCATCGAGGGGTCACATGATATGGTTTGTTGGAATTTTTTGAAAAATAAGGTTTTTTTTCAACTGCTGAATTTGCATATTACGCGGGCGGATGTACCAGATTCGTTGGGTAAAGGGTTAACAATGTTTCAACATCATGCACAAACACTGTCAATAAAAATGTAGCCTTCGCGTTAAGTTCTTAAGGAAGAACACACTTTGGGACGACTTTTTCAAAGCAATATAAAAGTGGCGTTTTGTGGCTGTATTGTACGACCCAAGAGTTAGTCAAACACTTCGACCAGAGTTCGATGTCAATTCGCAATTTCGGCTGAGTGCTTCAGTAGTCCGATTCCATAGATGAGTCGAAGTGTTGTACGACGATTTGCTTCTTGAAATAACAGCTCCCGTGACTCTTGAGGTTTCTATGGCTTTGCCCTCAAATAAGGAATGAAGTAAGATAAAGTCATTAACTCTTAACCTGCTAAGTAATTTTAAAATATTTTCAGCAAATCTAGTCATGGCTGCTGTGAAGCAGCCATGACGAGATTTGACGAAAAATTAATTTTGATTAATACAAGAAATCAACGGTCAAACAGATGATCCAATGTACAAGGGACAATTTTGATAAAAGTGCTCAATTTCTACTTATTCCATTGGCAGCTATTTCTTGACCCGCCAGCAGCATGCATGCAAGGAGTTCAATGCTGGTGGGGGCGAAGTGGCTTAGTGGTTAGATCACTGGACTTCAAATCGAAAGGTCCATGGTTTGATCCTGTCCAGTTGTAACAGCGCTGTGTCCTTGTGCAAGGCACTTAATCCTGATTGCCCACATGGGTACTAGGGCGTATTGCACGTCGATGGTGCACTTGTCTTCAACCAATGCTAAACCTGCTTGTTCGGAGTTAGTAAGTTGGGGAGTCTGACAGTAGCTCACCGCTGCTCGGTGGTTCTTTCCGAGTACCCCGGCTTCCTCCACCTGTAAAACTGTCCGACACGAGGTGACCCTGGCTGTCGAAAGTGTCATTAAACCCAATAAATAGATAATAAATAAATAATGGATAATTAATTAATTAATTAATTAATTAATTAATTAATTAATTAATTAATTAATTAATTAATGAATTAATTAATTAATTAAATGATGGCAGTGTGTCATGTACCTACCTTGCCATCGTAGAAGGACATCGGTAGTGACGTCATTCCATCATCCATGATGGGATACAGATGGGTTGTTATGACAGCTCGATCCGCCATGTTGTGGCGTCATCACTACGATGGTGCGTGGCGTTAGTGCGCATGCACGGCGTGTGTTCTTGCAAAAACGTGTGTTTTCGTCGTGCCGCTTACTTGGTGGAGATCACCTTGTTGGATTCAATGGTGATACCTGGACAAATGGGTGCTATAAGAGTGTGGTGTGTTACAGAGGTGTGTTTGTTTCTGCTATAGGGGTATGATAATGACTGTCTATATGCGTTTTAGTCTCTTTAACTCCTAACCCACTGAGAATTTTCAAGATATTTTTTTTTCAAATCTAGTCAGGGCTGCTGTGAAGCAGCCATGACTAGGTTTGATGAAAAATTAATCTAAATGCAACATAACGAACAATTGGCGAAAAAATCCATTCAATTTACAGGGAGAAAATTTGATTAAATGGGACCAAATTATACTTATTTCAGGGACAAGAGAAACCAACCCTGAGCTTGGCAGGAATATCCCCAAGCAGCATGCAAAGAGGTTAAGCCTTGGGGACACCCGTTAGTGCAACTTAGCCACCTAATGCCTCAAAGTAAACCACACTACGATTGTCATGTTTTTGTTTGGTTTTGTGAGGGTGTGTTCGGATGGAGAGTACTTCTGCGGGCGTCGATTCTCCTCAAAACCCCCTGCTTTATTCTCCTGCTCCAGGTTTGTTTTCCTGTCCGTTTGAGATCGTTATGTTCGTTGGTTTCGGTTTATATGGGGCTGAATGACCTTCGGTTAAAAATATGATAAAGTCCATGGATCATTAGATGAGATTAGACCTAATGAGATTATTGCACTGCTTCCTGAAACCATGGGTGTGGCTCACAGTAACAAACACATAAGTTGGATAAACAAAGCAAAAACAAGTACATTGAACATTGAAGTTGAAATAAAAATATGTTGCACTGAGGTGAAATACTTCAGACCCTTGTCCCCAAAACCCCATCACAACCTCACACCCAGTTCCGCCGCAGCTTATCTTCGTCAAGAGTTATTTATTTATTGGGGTTTAACGACACATAACAGCCAGGGTCATATCATGTCGGTGACAGTTTTACGGGTGGAGGAAGCCGGAGTACCCGGAGAGAACCACCTAGCAACGACGAGAAGCTGTCAGCTCTCCAACATCGTAACTCTGAACTCTGTACCTCGGCACAGGCAGGGTTAGATTGGTTGAATACATGCGCACCATCGACGTGCAGTACGCCTTAGTGCCCCCATGTAGGCAATCGGGGTTAAGTGCCTTGCCCAAGGACACAACGCGGGAGCACGAATCAGTCGCTGAAACGGTCACCCATCCAGCTACTAACCGCGCTCGACTTTGCTTAACTTCGGTGATCTGACGAGAACCGGTTACCGCGACGCCACCGCGTCCTCTCGTCAAGAATCATTCACTTGTGAAAAATCTCTTTCGTTTATGGATGGAATGGGTGAGGTTGACCAAGAAGAAATCTATAATTTTTTTTATTCCTGTTTTGTTTCAATACCCCCAAACCGATTAATATTTTACACCCAGCGGTACACGCGTGGACTCGGAAAAGATAAAAAATTCATAAAGGAAATGATTCACGTAGACATTAGAATTTATGATATATATAACAACGTATTTTGCGTTTTGATGTTCTTTGAATCTGAAGAAATGGGCTATCTTTCATAACGACCGAATTTTTACTGATAACATCGGCCGATTCGAAGATAATCTCTCGGTCGGCACACCAATTTCTCCGATCATGAGTTTTCTGTACTATCTCAATGTGAAAAGAAAACGTCAGATTTTGTTGTAAATCATTTCCATAATGCTTATCAATCGACAAAGATGCAAGGTTGACTAAGGTGAGACCCACACGCTGGAGTCAAGAGATATGGGGGATATTTTACTGTTAACATCGCCACGGTAGCTGATGGTCCGTATCCGCTCAGATCGACCCACTACTGGAAAATCCAATATTATATATCGAGATTAGAAAACGATATTAATTGTTACACTCCACATGCTGGAGTTATAGATTTCCAGGGTTGGCGTTATATTCTTATTAACCCTTTGAATCCTAGCGGACGTTTTTTTTTCCGGCCAGCAACAACATGATACGTCATAACGCCATTAAATAGGATGGCTGTTCAGTAAATGTGTGGGGTAGACCAATCAATATTTTCAACGTGCAGCCCCGAAGCTGCACGTTGAAAATATTGATTGGTTTACCCCAAATAATGAATATGGACTCTTCTAATTGCTGCCATTGAACGGTCATGGCAGATACCACTAGCGTTCAAAGGGTTAACTTTTCCAGTGCTGATTGCAATTTGAATTGTTTTGTTTTGTTTTATGAGGGTTTCGCGACACTTTCGACAGCCAGGGTCACCCCGTATCGGACAGTTTTAAGGGTGAAGGAAGTCGGAGTACCCAGAGAGAACCACCAAGCGACAGTGAGTAACTGTCAGTCTCCCCAACGTGCTAACTCCTCACATGCAGGGCTAGCATTGATTGAAGACAAGTGCACCATCGATGTGTTGTACGCCTTTGTACACATAGCCACCATGCCCTCCGCGTGGGCAAATGGGATTACGTGCCCTGCCCAAGGACACAACGCAGTCTCCCCTGGCGGGGATCGAACGCCGGACCTTTCGGTTTGAAGGTCAATGCCGTAACCACTAAGCCACCGCGCTCCGTTCACAGATTTGATAGTTTCACTTCAAATATAATATGAAGCGCATCTAGAGAATATAAAGCCTTTGAGTTATGATACCTGAACTTCAGAATAAAGCCCAACTCGACTAGTTAATAGATTA
This sequence comes from Pictodentalium vernedei, assembly GCA_031216915.1. Classification (NCBI taxonomy): domain Eukaryota; kingdom Metazoa; phylum Mollusca; class Scaphopoda; order Dentaliida; family Dentaliidae; genus Pictodentalium; species Pictodentalium vernedei. Next base: position 178,227,440 of record CM062296.1, read on the forward strand.
TTCAAGAACACAGACGCTGGTGGGAAGCTAAATTAAAGTGTGTGTGGGTGGGGGAGGGGGCATAGATATCCAAGACGCACCGCACCTACCATGGTTCGCTCGGTGGAAAATGTTTTTTTGGAAAAACTGATCCACAAAAATGCTCTTTTTTGACACTTGATGAGTGCGACGGAAGGTCCTCAGGCTCGAGGTTAGCGAGGGGAGGGGGCAAGGGGAGGTGTCTGTCGGAAATGTTTGTTGAAAATACTGTTGCTCGTTCGAACGTCAACATTTTATCTGGAAAGCGCTAATTTGAAAAAAGTAGACCATTTGACGAAACCACATTATATCAATATGCAAAATACCCTTACGTTTCATTTATCTATTGTATGAAATCGCTCGTTATAAGTATAATTCGTCCCTTGAGTTCCAATGTGTTCTATGTGTCTATTGGCACAAAGGACACATTGGAACTCAGGGGACGATATGACAATCGAGTGGTCGTGTACACTAGCGCCGAGAGTGGAGGGGTAAAAGGAGCAGCTGCCCAGGGATTTTTGGTGTTTTAAAAAAGTATAGGTTGTCTTATCGATAAGTCTGAGCTGAACGTCGTGGAAAGGTTTTTGGTGCCGGCCTCCAACGCCGGTTGCATTACTGACCAAGTTCCATCCATATTTAAAAAAAAACACTTGTTCCATGCAGTTTGTTGGTTTTCCACCTGTCTTTCCTTTTTCGTGGTGGTCACGATTGTCTTTGGAGAAAAAATGCACCATGCACACAGAAATACAGGTAATAAATTACCCAAACGGGGTCTAATTTCATCTTTGATCATTTTACTGCAACAGAACAGGTGCCCCAACATTTAGTTTCTGAGTAAACTCGAAGTTACATTATAAGTGCATTGGCTGTTGTTTCTCGGTAAGTCTTAGCCAAGACTTGTGTGGAAACAAATTCCAAGTGCCATGGTGTAGAGTGTCGATGGGTTGCAAAAAGTATTATGATATTGGACAAAACCGTATTAACCCCCCCCCCCCCCCCCCCCCCCCAATCATTGTTGATCCTGTCCTGCCATACCCTCAAATTTGGGATTCCAGTAATTTGGAGCCATTGGTTAACACTGAGAGGTCGGTAGAATTTAAATTTATGTGTTAGTATTCAACTCTTTGCATGCTGCTGGTGGATTTTCCTGCCCAGGACGGGATTTCTCTTGACACTGAAATATGTATAATTTTGACACATTTAATCCAATATCCACCCTGTAAATTGAATGGATTTGTTCACCAATGATTTCTCAAGTTAAATTTAGAAGAATTTTACAACAAATCTAGTCATGGCTGCTTCACGGCAGCCATGATTAGAATTGATGAAAAATATCTTTAAAATACACAGCGGGTTAAGAGTTAATTTCACATTTCACTGCACAATGGATAATCGAGACCATAACGTGGATTTATTTATTTATTTATTTATTTATTTATTTATTTATTTATTTATTTATTTATTTATTTATTTAAGGTCTCATATTTCTGCACAATGGCTAATCGTGATCCCAACATGAAGATAAAGTCAAGTTTAGTCAATCGTTTATACCCGTGTTGCCCATTTTAGAGGACTTCCATCGCATGCATTGGTGACTGGGTCCTATATTGCCAGTAAAATAGAGCCTATTTACCACAGTAAATAAGCACTGCTTCACTTCCGAGTTCCCACGGGGTCGCACCGTGGATATCAAGTCAAGTCCGGCCAATCGTTCATACTCATGTTGTCCATTTTAGAGAATTTCCACCCCAGACATTGGTTACTGGGTCCTATTTTACCAGTAAAGCAGACTTTGTTTATCACAATAAAAAAAGCACTGCTTAACTTCCCAGGGTCCCACGGGGAGGTAGAATTTAAAGGCCTGCTGTATTTTAACAAGAGAAAGGCAAAAGGCAAATGTAATGTATTTCATTAAATTATTTCTTTGTGCCTATGGGGTAGTGTGATGTATTATACTGTTTGAAATGGCTCTCGGGGTCCTTTTCAAAAGTGTTAAACATCACAGCACTTCATCAAAGTTCAAGGTTTTGACACCTGACCCCCAACTACCATCCCACCACCTCATAACCGTACTCTGCCCGGCTTGCGCTCTGTATTTATACCACGAGTTAACCCTTTACCCAACGTAACGGCCAAAACCGGCCAGCGCTATTCTCAAAAATCGCCAATTAATTTTCATTATTTTTTTCATTTTTTGTCTCAAAAACATAGGTTATGACCCCTCGTTGGAACGAGCTCGTCGAGCTCGTTCCAACGAGGGGTCATAACCTATGTTTTTGAGACAAAAAATGAAAAAAATTAGTTATTCAAGAATTATTTTTGCAAGTGTCGTCTGCTTTCTACGTTAGGTAAAGGGTTAAGTGAATGAAGCTGTCATTTTTAAAGAAAAATATCACCTTCGGCTGTACTGTTTTGTGTTGAAACATTTCAATGACGTCACTCAAACGCTAACGTCCATTAAGATGAGTTCTTACATGACGTTCCTATGCGTAATCCAAATTGCACGCGTGTTGTATCTAGCACCTTACCCAATGTCTATATTGTATCGCGTAACGTTGAATACGCACATCAATCTTGGTATATACAGATTATTATGATTATTTGCCTGTCCTGTGATTTGCAGATTCGAGGTGGTGTCCAGAATGGGATCGCAACTATCCGGCTTTGCCGGCGAGTTGTGATCCCATTTTTGGACACCACCGAGAATATGATGCAAATCACAGGACGTACATTATCACGATAATTCATTTATCTGACAATTCTGTTACATAAACAGATTAAATCTTAACATATTAATACAGTTTCGGGACATAATGTTGGTCGAGAATGGGTTTTTCAAAAACATTTTATGGAACTATATTGCTGCGCACTCTAACAAACAATGAGTAACGCGGTTACCGCAAATTTCAAAGTTGTGTTGTCAAGTTATTCACTCTCAGTGTCACTTCCTATAATGATCCGCTTGAATTTACGAATGTGCGACATGGGCACATCCCCAGAAACCGGGTAGGTGTAACATTGAATATAATCATGCGCCTGTTATGATAGCCCGTCGCGTTACCGGAAACGAGTCGTCTATATGATACGGAATCGGAATGAGTCGTCTATATGATACGGAATCGGAACACGTTATGTGATACGTAACGTTCCCCGTCGTTTTCTTGCCAAAACCTACATGATTGTTAGATAATATGCGCTTATTCGTCATTATAATACAGGAGCCAATACTATAAAGCTTTAACAATTGTATTTTATAGAATTGTATTTATTACAAGCCTGTTCTATGAACACACCATCTACTAGCACAGCAACACTAAACCATGCGGAAAATGAAAATCTGTTCCGCACACATGTGCCGAACGAAAATCGTTGAGCAGACGACTGATCACCCGAAACTGAACCGATTGCGAAATAACTAAATAAAATGTCTAAAATTGAAGGATATTGCCAGTTTAATGTGTACGAAAATAGCGAAGAAGAAATAGAGTCGATGTATGAAGGGGATAATTAATATCCAGGAGAAGAAGAAGAGTATGGGTACGAAAATGTGTTCTTTTTGTTGATAGTTATCAAATGAATTGCTGAGTTCCTTCTAATAATTGTTTTTGTAGACGTGAAGGTGTGTAATAAACACAGAACGACACGCGCGTGTGAATGGGTTAATCGATATGGCACTTGTGCCATATCGGAAGGATGAAACTCGAGGCCTGCGGCCCTGTTGATTTATCCTTCTGCACTGACGCTCGTGCCATATCGATTAACCCATTCACATGCGCGTGTCGTTATGTCTACTTATTAATATAACTGACTAAAATGAATCATTGGAATTTTAAAAGATATGGTAATTTACCAACAGGCAAATTGCCAGATCTTTGAAAATGCTAATGGTTTATTTTAACCCATTTAAAGATTTATCTAGAAAATACAATTCTAGAAAACACAATTGTAAAAGTTTTATAGTATTGGCTCCATGGCTCTGGAGGACAAATGAACACCAAGGGAAATTCGCCGATACGTTTTCGTTATTAAATGCAAATTCTAATTAAGCGGGAGAACGTAAAATCGTACGCTTTATTTCTTTTGAGTCGAATGAATGGCGGTGTAACGGCCGTTCGCCCAATTTGTGCTGGACTGGAATGTCGGACCAACCTAAAGTTTAATACGACATCCTCGGATGCATGTTCATCGGTTCCTATTTTGATACGCAAAGGAAATTATTTCATCCTTCTGTCGCCGTTCGAGATAAGGATTTAGTTTCCCCATCTATTATTTAATTTATTTTGAAAGCCGTTATTCGATCATACAATGTTGAAATTTGTCAAGTCATTGCCTACGCGGTTTATTTTTCCTTAACTACTTACACATTCGACATAAACAAACAAAAAACACTAAAGCAAGATTCTATTTCTCAACTGGAGCGTTGCGGATGGCTTTATACATCGTATTTCCAAGCTTGTCAGTGAAAATATAAAAAATGGGGAAGAAAGTGGCCGCGTAACAGTAAACTTACCTAATGTCTCCATCAATTGAAATATGTTGTCAGGGTGTAAATGGATACGAAAATTTATAGGCAAAAATCCACAGGCGTTTTCATAAGAAAAACAGCGTGGGAAGTGTTTATGCGTTCCTAACTATATGATGGGATGCGCTCGATGAAAAGCGTGAAATGAAAATTAACTGCTCTTAAATAACTCAACTGTCGATGAGATAAAAATGAGGGCGGCACTTTTGGGAAGTTTTCTTATTCGTCTGAAAAATGAAACTATTTTGTCGTTGATTTGTTGATTATCTTTGATGAGTTGGTTTGACATCACAATTATCTTTATTCGAGTCGATGAAACGAAGTGCACGAAAGAGACACAATAAATCACGCAATTTGTTTTGCAATTACTGGACAACTTGTATATTATTTCATCCGAAGAAGAAAAAGATACCAAGTCACTGTGACATTATATAAATGTTTAAAACTTTAACAATTTGATACAGATTTAATACTAATTTGAAAGATCGCTGCAATGAAATACACCGTGTACATATAAGCCTGGAAATGTAAACAGGAGACGATTAACCCACCAGGAAACTTTACGACACACTCTCTCTCTCTCTCTCTCTCTCTCTCTCTCTCTCTCTCTCTCTTGTTACAACCGATAATGTTACAACGCCGCATAATGTTACACCAACGCATAATGTTACAAAACATGTAGTAAACAACCGATAATGTTATAAACTCCGCATAATGTTATAACTTTTTTCAACCCGTTATGTTATAAAAATTGACGCATAATGTTATAACTTTTTTCAACCCGTTAATGTTACAACAAATTAACCGATAATGTTATAACTTCTGTATACTAATTCCAGTTACAGCTATTGTGGATGGACTTTACCACTTACCATTTATTGCCGCATAAAGGTATGTAATATTTATACTAAAGGTTTCTGCTCTGGTTAAGGTGAGGAGACACCCCCCCCCCCCCCAACTCCTGGGGATTTATTATAGAATCCTGGTCACGTTGCATAGACGCGGATTATCCTGGAAACTCAATCGTGTGACGTCATTACCATGATCATCCAGTGCCCAACATGGCGAAGGCGGGCGAGGGTGGTGGGTGAGGGGTGCTATTTTATCCGGTTGGTACGTTTACCAACATGCGTAGTCTCCGCTTCCAGAAATGTAGTGTACCATAGCCCCCTGACTAGGGATTAGGCTGAGAAAGCGAGGAGGTCATGGATTAGTACATCAGGGTGATTGTGCAGAGAAGGCTATCTGAGAATACTATGAGGGAGTAGTGCTAGACGGTATGATAATATAGAAGGTGGAGATGTTGGAAGAAGTGGAAGTGATGAATTTGGGATGACAGGTTCTGGAAAAGGCGGAATCACTGGAACTGGCAGTATAGGGAGAAGGAGGAGGTTGTGGAGGATGAGTTGTGTTGATGTTGGTGTTGTGGCGGTGTTGGTGATGGTGTTGAGTAGTTATCTATGTTGAAAATGATCCATTTTGTAGGAGCCCGGGGCAGGACCCCGGAAGTGACGTCGTGTCACGTGACTGGGCGGTCATGTTGGGTTGTCATGATAGTGCACGTAGGTGGCCATGTTGTGACGTCATTATCATGATAATAGGTGGAAGGAGTGCGTATGCGCAGCGCGTGTTGTTATGGGGACACGTGCCCCGTCTCACCCCCTAACAACCCGACAATAGATATCGAATTAATTAAAACAACCCGACAATCTTCAAAATAGCACTCCTCCCCTACCACCCCTGCCTTCGCCATGTTGGGCACTGGATGATAATGGTAATGACGTCACACGATGGAGTTACCAGGATAATCCGCGTCTATGTAACGTGACTAGGTCATTCTATGATAAATCCCCGGGAGTTGGGGAGGGGGGAGGTGTCTCCTCGCCTTAACCGGAGCAGAAACCTTTAGTATAAATATTACATACCTTTATGCGGCAATAAATGGTAAGTGGTAAAGTCCATCTACAATAGCTACAACTGGAATTAGTATACAGAAGTTATAACATTATCGGTTAATTTGTTGTAACATAACGGGTTGAAAAAAGTTATAACATTATGCGTCAATTTTTATAACATAACGGGGTTGAAAAAAGTTATAACATTATGCGGAGTTTATAACATTATCGGTTGTTTATTACATTTTTTGTAACATTATGCGTTGGTGTAACATTATGCGGCGTTGTAACACGATCGGTTGTAACATCTCTCTCTCTCTCTCTCTCTCTCCTCTCTCTCTCTCTCTCTCTCTCTCTCTCTCTCTCTCTCTCTCTTCTCTCTCTCTCAATTTCTAATATCGGGGTACCTTTAGATTCCCTAAATATTTAGGGAATCTCAGTAGCGTAACAGTAATATTGGGGGGCCCTTAGGCCACATTCTGTAATTATTAAGTGCATTAATATTGGGGGCCCTTAATTATTAAGTTCGTTATAATGTTATATTCTAGCACACTGACTGGGTACAAACATTCTGTTCAGTATAAAATCCACCCGGCCTTGACCAGCTTAAGATGTTCTAGTGATGGTTAGTGGTTACAGTGTGTCCGTCGTGGACTGGTCACTTTCACCGGGTGGGAAATATTTCCGCGGACGCAACAATATTAGATTCCAAACACTAATTATACAAATAATTATTAAAAATTGAATTAATGAAGCACCGGGTACAACCCAGTGCTTCATTAATTAAAATTTTCCTAATGGTGATTTTCGTTCGTCCTTTCGTTCGTTTCAGTGTTCGTTCCTTCGTTAGTTGGCCAGCACTTTAATCGAGGAGTCATGTTAGCATTGGTTGGTTTCGGATACCGCTTCGACAGTTTGATGCAACAACTTGTGCAGAATGCATCCGTATTTGTAAATGAATTAAAATTGAACTTGTTTCGTCATTTGAACTACTGCCTCATGTTGTCATGTGTCACGTACACAACCCACGTAATTGTTTTCAGAGAATATCACCCTGATTCTTTGTGCAAGCTGGTATTGAAGCATCCAACCTCAATGCTTCAAACTACAACATTGTTTTGAAACCCTCAATAATCATTTTTCCCAAAATGTTGGAATTGTCGGGTCCCCTAAAAACGTGCAATTGTTGGGGCCCCTTAGCACTGGGAAATCTGTCAGATTCACAGATTCCGCCGGGGAAACTATACAATCCCCGAGGAATCTTTAGGGAATCTGACATACTCCTAGAAGAGCTGCTAAAAAAAATAGAGATATTCCCTTAACTCTTTACCCAACGCAGGCGATATCAAAATTTATTATTTAAAAAAATATTTTTTGAAGTTTTTAAAAAAAATTCAACAAAACCATATCATGTGCCCCCTCATTAGAACGTTCTCGTTCCAATAAGGGGTCACATGAAATGGTTTTGTAGAAATTTTCTGAATTTTGTTTTCAACTACTGAATTTGTATATTACGCCAGTGGATGCTGACGATTGGTTAGGTAAAGGATTACTTGATTGGTATAATACATATTACGTTACATGCACCCCTGACTCATCTCGTCTTGAAAATCGACCTTCTATAAAGTTATCTCCCCTGAAATTATAAGAAGCCGTTGAGAAAACACCTATGGCATCATTAGAAAATAAAGTGAAGTTTCCTTTTGTTACTTTTGATAAACGAAAACAACAGACAGCTCTCGGAGCTTTTATGGCAAGCAAACCAGAAGCAACTAAGTAACTGTTCACTTTAGCTCTCTGTTTAGAGAATGTATTTTTACTGTAATTTGCAACATTTTATTCTTCCCGGGAAAAAATGAGCAAATCACACCTCCTAGACTTTCATATTAACATTTTACCCAACGCAGACGATATCAACATTTATTATTTTAAATATTCTTTTCTTCATATTTTCCCCACAAATTCAACAAAACCATATCATGTGACCCTTATTGGAACGAGCTCACCGAGCTCGTTCCAATGAGGTTTCACATATGGTTGTGTTGAAACATTTTGAAAAATAATATTTTTTCAACTGCAGAAATTGCATATTACGTCGGCAGATGCGGCCGATTCGTTAGGTAAAGGGTTAATGGAAAGGATAATGCACACTGTTGATTTTATGAACAAAAAATCAGTTACAGAACATCATAAATTGGTGAAAGCGCCGTTTTCTTACTTTTAAATGGGTTTCGACAGAGAATAATTATAGTCAGCGTTCAAACTGATTGGGAAAAAAATTGGGAAAAGCCAGTTTCTGTATTTTGTACTAGTCTCTACAGGAATATACCTGAAGTTGGTGAAATAGTGTGCAAATCGCTGATACTACTTCGCTAATATTTCGAAATTTCAATTTTTATATGAAATTCCCATATCATTTGCGTTATTTATTTATTCATTTATTGTTGTTTAAGGTTACATACTTATGCACAATGGCAAATCGTGACAATGACAGTTTTACGGCTAGAGGAAGCCGGAGTACCCAGAGAGAACCACCGAGCATCGACGAGCAACTGTCAGCTCCTCAACATTCTAACTCTGTTCAAGCTCCGCTCAAGCAGGGTTACAGCGGTTGAAGACATGTGTATCATCGAATGTCGGGTAGACAGCCAATCTGGCTACGTCATTCCCTACGGTGTGCCTATTTCTGTAACACAAGATTATGTGAATTGTGTTGTAAACCGTTTTTGCATAGCGCGAATAAAGAATTCAGTGGCTTAGCGGAAAATCTTGTGCCCCCCCCCCCCCCCCCCCCGAAAGATGGAGACTGGGGCCCTTTCATAACGGTGGTTGCCTTTAAATCGGGAGCAAATTTGGTGTTGTTACCGTGCACAGCATACAGGATTTCACGTAGTACATACGCCATAAATAATAAATTAAATGAGGGTATAGCCTATAGGATCGATTCTAAAAGTACGGCTCTGTAGATTTTTTCATTACCTGTTTTAAGTTTCACCTCCACCATCCAACAATACACACATGCACGCCCAACATGTGTGACTTGAGAGGCACCATGTATGTATATTGTTCATTTCTCACCCCTATCAGTTGCAATGATGTAGCGTTCAATTAAAAGAATAATACATAGACTACAAAGAGTACGTCGTGTGGAAGTGAGAGTTTGAAATAACGTGTATTTGGTACACTGTGGAATGTGCAATAGTTACACAGGTAAACATATCAATACATACACAACCTGGCAGTGATATCGTTTATTTATCTATCTTCCTCTTCTCTTTTTTACTATCTCTCTCTCTCTCTCTCTCTCTCTCTCTCTCTCTCTCCCTCTCTCTCTCTCTCTCTCTCTCTTGCTCTCTCTCTCTCTCTCTCTCTCTCTCTCTCTCTCTCTCTCTCTCTCTCTCTCTCTCTCTCTCTCTCTCTCTCTCTCTCTTTCCCTCTTTCTTCCAGCTTTGGGACGTCCTTCAAGACGGGGGGCCCCTTCTAGCCCCCCCCCCCCCACTCCGCAATGTGGGCCCTGCGGGACCAACCCCTGCGCCTCTGAAAGAATTATCTATCTATCTATCTATCTATCTATCTATCTATCTATCTATCTATCTATCTATCTATCTATCTATCTATCTATCTATCGACGTGCAGTATGCCTTAGTACACGGCGTCATCGTGCCCCCATGTAGGCAGCTGGGATAAAGTGCCTTCCCCAAGGACACAACGCTGGTCGTCCAGGACGGGGATCGAACTCGGTACCTCTAGCATAGAAGTCCAAAAGTCTACCACTGAGCCACCGCGCCCCCATCCTTGGAGTTAAATTTACTGGCAACTTTTGAAAATTAAGGAGAGCTCACTTTCCTGTAAATCTCTACCAATGACGAAAATTGTCAGCCCATGGGTCATAATTACGGGGCTGGTTGAGGGAAATATAGTTTCAATATCCATAGATTTATTAACCCTTTACCTAACGAATCCGCCCCATCCGCCCTATTAATGTGCAAATTCAGCAGTTGAAAAAAGATTATTTTTCAAAACATTTCAACAAAACCATATCATGTGACCCCCGTTGGAACGAGCTCGTTCCAACGAGGGGTCACATGATATGGTTTTGTTGAATTTTTTTTTAAATTTGAAAAAATGGTATTTAAAATAATAAATTTTGATATCGTCTGCGTTGGGTAAAGGGTTAAATTTGCCAGGTGGAGGGCAGGGCTTATCCATTGTATGTGGGCTGGGACATTTTAAGGAGGATGTTGAGAGGGGATATTCTTTGCATACATCATTGTGATTATCAAAGTCCGTGCATGCGATTTGATGTACAAGTAAATCGGGGGGGGGGGGGGGTATTATTTCACCCCCTGTAGCTAAGATAGGGCTGCTGAGTTTGTGCTGTAGAGGACTGTCAAAGGAAGGTCTCAGCCACCATCACGCCCACCAGGGGACCGAGATTATTATTATCCCTGATGGGGAGAGGGGTGTGAGATGAGGAAATCTCACCGAGGGCAAGATATTTGGGCCAGACACGAGGCTTGTCGAGTGTCTGGACCAAATATCTTGTCCCGAGGGTGAGATTTCCTCATCTCACACTCACCCCCATCAGGGATAATTTTTCTCTCCTCATCAAAACATTCTGACGTCATCAAAAGTAATCCAGGGGCACGGGCAGCTATATCGAACAATTTTGTTGTCCATATCTGAAAAAACTGACTTGCTTATCGGAAAGAGCGCACAAAAGTTCTGTACATGGTATATACCGCGAAATTAAATCCCAACGCCGACAAGACAGGGGTAAAAGAATTGTTGTGAAATGAACATTGACACGTTCCGATGAATTCTGCAATGGATTTGACGGGAATTTCGTGCAACCCTCTCCACTCATCATGGCGTTCACCCAAAATTTATATAAAAGAGTCAAGTGTCCTTTGGTTTTGAGGTATGTGTCCTTATTTCTATTTTCTTCGATAAACGTTCGTCTGCTAATATTTCCGAAACGTGACCCCATGTTGTTTGTTTACGGAAGCACGTGCGATGATAAAATACTCTGTGCTCTCATTAAATATGCTAATAAGCCGGTCAGGTGGGCCATGTGAGATAGATATCTCACATGGCCTTCTCACATGAGACACGCATATCTTGCAGAGGAAGTGTGGAGGGGGGGGGGGTGGGGGAGAGAAACAAGCGATGCCAAATTAGCGGCGTTAGAGCTAAAGTTTGAAAACGACTCCATCCATTATCCTTCACATGACACTGGCATGGATATTCAGAATAATGCAAACAATGTCTCCTACCTGCCAAAATAATTCTACCAGTGTTATACGCCCTCATCCTGAGATTTCTTGCTACCTCTGGGTCAGTCATTAGCTCGAGTTCACATTCATTTTACTTTCAAATCATTGATGACCCAGACAAAAAAAATATACATATGGGTTCATTTCACCAAACTCACCCCACTAGAAATGTCAAATATCTTTTCTGGAAATCGCTATACTGTAGTTTTTAGACCAATTTTTAAGGAAATCTGTCAAGTTCCCTTAAAGCATTATGGTATCTATATATTCCCTGACGAAATCGAAGAATATGTAGATTCCTTAAGAGAATCCATAGATTCCTTGATTTTTAGATTTCATGTTATGTATATACAGAACAGCCGCTGTGGACAGATCACTGAGGGGATGTTTGGGCTGAGTGTGCAATATCGTGTGTGTTTTATAGCGAGTGTGTTTGTGTGTTTGTCATTGTGTATGTGCGAGACATGTGTGCAGGGTGTGTCATGAACTGCGTGTAAGTCCTGTGTTTTTAGGTTTGTGTGGACTTGTATGAGTGTGACTGAATGCTTTCTTCAACTATATCCATGTTTTTTCTTTTTAATATGTAAAAGCTGAAACTTGCCATACACTGTAAAAACATATGTTTAATATCTAAACACAAAGTTAAACACATTTCTGTTACACTTAATAAACACATTCTGTGTGTTTTACATGTTTAACTTATAAAGGAATGTGATTAACTAACTTAAACACGTGACATGTTTTTAAATTGACTAAAAGTGTTTAACCTTTCTGAACACGTTGCGTGTTTAACTTTTAAAGGTATGTGTTTAACTTTTAAAGGTATGTGTTTAGGTTTTAAACACGTCACGTGTTTAAGTAATAAACCTTTAATTATACACTTAATAAACACACACTCATGTTTATAATCTACACATGTTTAACTTTATTTCCAAAATTTTTCAGAGTTGTCACGTATACACCCATTTGATTGTGGTTGTACAATAAACTATTAGATATATATTTATACAAACGGACAAAATCACGTGATATTTATTGAGAGGATCAGCGATAATGTAATCCCACAGACCCGAAGGAGCTGTGGGATTACATTTTCGCTGGTCCTCCTTAACTATCTAGTTCATTATACCGCACATTATTTCTGTATTTTCGCCGATGACTCACCTACCCACAAGATTACCGCTCCTTCTAGAATTTGTATTTCAGGGTAATTTTTATTGGTCTAAAACCTCAGTGTGAAAGTTTTTAGAACTGGAAATGAAAAAGAAATGTGTTTTTTTTTCATTCGTCGAGACGCGTCAGTGAGAGTGTATTTGGAAATTTGCATGTTCGTTTAACCCTTTGCCGCCGTTAGTCCTTCCAGACAACAACAGACCTTCATGGCCATCAGCGTTTATGACCCTGTGGTCTGTACCTACATATGGGTTTGTGTGCACCTGCATCGCTCCTCTCCTGGAGTGGTTCCCTATCACAGATTTGGACTTCTCAGAGTGATCATCCTTAATATTTGTCGTCAAAATATAGAATTTTGAAAGACCATGAATTAAAAATTATTTTTTGTGTTAAAATTTTAATGCGACCTTACTTTACTGATATATTATTTGGCATTTTCATATCCCGACAAGGTATTTTGTTGTCAGTTTTATGGCCTATTATAGATCGGATGCCTTTCCACAAAGAAAAATCTCTAATTTCGTTTGACAAGAAAGATACAGTTTATTGCACAACCACAATCAAATGGATATGGCAACGTATCCATAATATATAGCGAAAACATGGATATAGTTAGAAAACTTTAACGCACATGTCGTGACAAGGAGTGCTAATAAAGGACAAAATGATATTATTTTTTTTTTTTTTTTTTTTTAATACACATCATAACATCAGTAAGGGAAGGAATAGGTCATGTGCCTTGCACGTGAAACAAACCATAAAGTACGAGCCGTCCGTCATGCATTAATTGCTTCAGTAAACGGTAATTATAATTATCTCGCCTTTGGTGGTCTGCACTAATAAGTTGGATAAAGCACCATTATTTAACCCTTTACCCAACGTAACGGCAAAAACCGGCCAACGCTATTCTCAAAATCGCCAATTAGTTTTCATTATATTTTCATTTTTTGTCTCAAAAACATAGGGTGTGACCCCTCTTTGGAACGAGCTCGTCGAGCTCGTTCTAATGAGGGGTTATAACGTATGTTTTTGAGTCAAAAAATGAAAAAAAATAGTTATTCAAGAATTTTGTCTGCATGTGTCGTCTGCTTTTCATGTTATGTAAAGGGTTAACGTCACATGGCTATTATTTGTCAATCAGATTTTGCATGGGTCGGGGTGGGGGGGGGGGGGGGGGATTTGTCACAAATAAAACACATGGCAAATTACTTTAACTTCGACAGAAATATTTTGTCAACATTTTTTCGTTGTTAGATATTTTCTACAAATATAAAAAAAACTTGACTCCAGTCCTTTCAAGACCCTTTTCATCCGTGATAGTGTCAAACCAATAAAGTGTCATATAATCCTTTACCCAATGAATCGACCGCATCCGCCCGCGTATTATACAAAGCAGAGCAGTTGAAAAAATTTTTTTTTTTTTTTAAATTTCAGTAAAATATCATGCGACCCCCTCATTAGAACGAACTCGTTCCAATGAGGGGTCACATGATGTGGTTTTGTAGAAATTTTTTAAGTTTTTTTTCAGCTACTGAACTTGTATATAACGCGAGCGGATGCGGACGATTACCAAGGGTTGCTTGGTATTTATTTTAGAGCAGTCTGGAGGAAATTCACCCTGATGTATGCATCTATGATTTATTTCAATGGTTTCTCGGAGACAGTTTAATTTCATTTCATAATCATCATTACCAATGGATCTCAATAGCATTGATTTAAAGTCTTCTGGTTTTTTTTCTTTTGTTTGTTTGAAAGTGTTCACCAATAAACAAAGCATGTTCTTAATCATATAGGTGAATGTGAAATAGAGCTCGTCCCAATGAGGGTGGGCCACATGATATGATTTTGTTGAAATTTCTTGAAACATTTGAAAAAAAATTAAAATAACAAATTTTGATATCGCGTCTTTGAGTAAAGGGTTAGTGATATTCTCAACAGTCAGGATCATATTGTGTAAGACCATTTTATGGGTGTTGAAGCCAGAGCACCAGGATGAACCATCAAGCATCATCAAGTAACTGTCACACCTTCCCAATTTACTAACCTCCACTAGCAGGGTTATCATTTGTTGGAGGCATCTTTGGCAATTAATTAAAATTAGAAATTTTGATATCATCTGTGTTGGGTAACTAGGGCCCTGCGAATCACCCATTTTCGCATCGAATCGAATCGGGTCTGTTATTCGAATTCGAATCGAATCTCGAACAGAATCAAGGGCGTCTTGAAGATGGCCGACTGGGAGAAGGGGGGTGATGTAAATCCCGACTGATAAAATATTCTAACCACATCACCAAGGCATGCCTTCGTTGAAGGCATGCCTTGGTGATGTAGTTGGAATATTACCCAGTAAGGATTATTGACAAAAAACGGAAACAGGTGCGAGAATCATCGGTACGAGGCACTGCACTGTTTGTTGATGACAACTGATATAAAAAGCTTTTCTCTGGAAGTGGTGGAACTTGACCATACATATCTGATAGTAAGAAGACATGCACTGCATTGTCTCATGTCACAAGTGTTACGCTGCGACGTATTGGCTGGCTAGTTTCTATTGGAATTTTCATGGTCTTCCATATCTGTATCGACACCAAACACAGAAAATGTTTGGTCTAAACAATATTTTATTTGGAAAAATAAATTATCATATGACTCGTCCGTTTTGTTCATTTTAAAACATTTGATATTTTGTTTTCATATTAATCAGTGATAAATAAAGCCTTCCGTCAATTTCATTGGTCAATTTCAAAACTAGACAATTTGATTGGTTGAACAAAATACAACTGGGCCACATTTTCATAATTTGCATAATTAGAGTTGGGAGCTTTCATTGGTCAATTTCAAAACTGGACAAATTGATTGGCTAAACAAAATACAACTGGGTCACAATTGCATAATTTCAGTAGGGAGAATTTACGTTATCTGTCCTATTTAGGGTGGGTTATATTGTATTAATCTTTTACCAACAAGAAAAACGCCATTTATTTTTTTTTTATATTTTCACTTTTTGCTTCCAAAACATAGGTTATGACCCCTCATTGGAACGAGCTCGACGAGCTCGTTCCAATGAGGGGTCATAACCTATGTTTTGGAAGCAAAAAATGAAAATTTTTAGTTATACGAGGATGTTTTTTCCAAGTGCCGTCTGCAACTCAAGTTAGGTGATGGGTTAAAAAGTCACACTAAGTGGCTAATTTCTGCGTGTGTGTCATATGATAAATAGAATATGAAATGAATGTTTTTCTCATATAATATTTATGAAACGCGTCCGAATTTTCCGTTTGGGCGAGCCTCTGGCGAGCCCAAACGGAGAATTCTTAGACTCGTTTCATAAATATTATATGAGAAAAACACTCATTCCATATCCTTTATATATCAACTGTTATATAAATTGACAATCTTATATAAACAGTAATATAAAATACATAAAGAAATACAGTAAGTATTTATTTATTTATTATTTATTGGCGTGTAAGGTCGCATACTTATGCACAAAGGCTAATCGTGACCGTGACAGTTTTACGGGTGGAGGAAGCCAGAGTACCCGGAGAGAACCACCGAGCATCGACGAGCAACTGTCAGCTCCTCAACATTCTAACTCTGTTCAAGCTTCACTCAAGCAAGGTTACAGCGGTTGAAGACGTGTGCACCATCGACGTACAGTATGCCTTAGTATGCGGCGTCATCGTGCCCCCATGTAGGCAACCGGGATAAAGTGCCTTGCCCAAGGACAAAACGCGGGTCGTCCCGGACGGGGATCGAACGCGGGTCGTCCCGGGCGGGGATCGAACTCGGGACTTCTAAATACAGTAAGTGAACACAATAAAATAACAGGAAAATGACTGCAAAATGGATGTTTAAAAAGCGCAATATCCTTGATTCTATTTGGCAAGTGCAGTTTATCTCCGTCGGTTTTAATTTCATGCATATCTGTACCAACACAGCGAGCGAAAAAAGTTTCTACAAGGCAGCAAATCCTTCTACAAAACTGTTGGCAGTAGGGGTGGGGGGGTGTCACCACTCAACCTCTCTTGTATCCATCCACGCTCTTGATGTGCGACTGTCAGCGAGCTGAACATGTTTTCCAGTGTGCAAAAAGTCCCAAGATCACGACAAGGCAGCCATGTTTTTAAATGTTCTCGAAATATATAAGTAAATGTAAAAGGCATTTAATAAAGAGAAAATCTATTCTTTAGGGCCCTGTGAAGCTTCGAGATACGACTCGATTTCGAATCTTAAGTTGCTATTTAGTTCGCTGCGAATCGGCTGCACGATTCGTTTCCATTCGAATCATTTCGCTGGAATAAAGACTGGCATCGGCAATCTTCGTCGTCTCACAATGCGTGTAGTTCTGGTGGAAATTGTACAAATAATATTGATAATTAGGACTGAGTGTAGTTTCCGATATTCAAACAGAAACAACATCTGTGCCCATGCCACCCACCACCCATGCTAATTCCACTCACACCAAACACTACCACTGTTAAAAGAAAATTTAAAGTTTCCAGGCAATATCAAACGATGGGCTGTAGCTATAGCGGCTAGCCATGTGCAGTGCCTAGTACAGATGATTCTCGCACCCGTTTCCGTTTTTGAACAATAATCCCTTCTGGGGTAATATTCCAACAACATCACCAAGGCAAGCCTTCAACGAAGGCATGCCTTGGTGATGTGGTTGGAATATTTTATCAGTCGGGACTTGAGCCATCACTGTTGAAACTCCACCCCCCCCCCCCCCACCTTCCCCAAGTCGGCCAGCTTCAAGACGCGCTTGATTGGATTCGAGATTCGATTCGAATTCGAATAACAGACCTGATTCGATTCGGGATTCGATTCGATGCGAAAATTGGTGATTCGCAGGCTCCTACTATTCTTTTCATAAACAAATACTGAGTTCATTACATCCGTAATGTCATAAAATAATATATTTTCACACTTGGCCTCGTTTGGAGGTATAGCCAGGATAAATTAAGTTGGGGACTAAATATATTCCTCCCTCTTCATTTCGCCTCCTGATGGGTTCGGAGAGGAGCCCGGTGGCTCAGTGGTTACGTCATTGAACTTCAAACCAAAGGGTCAACGTTTAGATCCCCGCCAGGGGAAACTACGCGTTGTGTCCTTGCACAAGGCACTTCATCCCGACTACCCACGGGCCACGGTGGCGTTGTGTCCTATGGCGTACGACATGTCGATGGTGCACTTGTCTTCAGCCAATGCTAACCATGCTTGTGTGGAGTTAGTACGTTAGTTAGTTGCTCGGTGGCTCTCTCCGGGTATTCCGGCTTCCTCCACTGGTAAAACTGTCCGACACCAGGTGACCATGGCTGACGAAAGTGTCGTTAAACCCCAGTAAATAAACAAATGGATACAGAGTGTGTACCCCCCCCCCCCCCAAACACACACACACACACACACACAGGTGAAGATTCAGGGCCTTACCCGGGTGAAGAATTAAATTTCCATACTAATTGGAGCTCCCCGAGTACTTTTTGAAGGCTTACGTCCTGAAACAATGAAGGAATAACTATAGCATAATGACCTCAGAAATATCAGGGTGCGAGTACATGAACCAGTAGAATGGGATTTCAGACATGAATGTTTATAAGACTGACATTTTTCAGGGAAAGTAGGGACAAGTTTTTCGAAGAAATCTTATAGTCTAGCTACCGTACCAGAAACAGGTAGCTTCGCCAATGAGGATGACTATGATTTGACATTATTTATTTATTTGGGTTTTAACGACACTTTCGACAGCCAAGGTCACCTCGTGTGGAACAGATTTAAGGGTGGAGGAAACCGGAGTACCCGTTGAGAACCACCGAGCAGTGGCGAGCAACTGTTAGAACCCCCCTCCCACCTCCACGTACTAACGTACTAACTCCACACAAGCAGGGTAAGCATTGCCTGAAGACAAGTGCACCATCGACTGCAGTACGCCTCAGCACACAGCGCCACTATAACTCGACGTGGACAAATGGGATTAAGCACCTTGCCCAAGGACACAACGCAGTTACCCCTGACGGGGTTAGAACCGTGGATCTTTCGGTATGAAGTCCATTGTCATAACCACTGAGCCACTGATTTGACATTACACCACTCTAAAATCAGTTGGGTTAAAAAATTCAACCCAAATCAACTGGGTTGAGTGAATATGAACCCAAATTGGGTTCATATTCATTCAACCCAGTTGATTTGGGTTACTTTTTAACCCAACTGATTTTAGAGTGATATGTCTGTGGAATGCACAGGCGTTCCTTTTATTTGGTAGTATGACGCAACGAGCAGTGTTCACATTTTACTCGCATATTTATCTATAAATACTAAAATACTGCACGGGTAAATACATGTAGCTACCCATGTGATACGGCACGGGTTCACGCCTAAGTTGGATCTCTTTCCAGTATAACAAAAATGAATGTATAGTGTACACTGCTATACCAAAGCTCAACAGTCAACAATCAAGGCATTGTTACATGTGAAGATTCAAAATGGAGAAATGTCGCTTCGATAAATGATATGACGATTTTATACGCATCACCATTAATTATTTTCAATAAATACAATTGCCACCTGTTCAAATAGGCAGCTATGTATTAAAGCAGATCATGGGAACGCAACATCAGTATCTGCAATTATCTCTTCGTTTGGTTTATTCAGGAAGTTATCCTTTGATCAAAGGAACGTTCTAGTCATCCGTAATATGCTTACCATACAAGGATTCTACTTAACCCATTTTCTGACGAATAGGCGGATCCAGGCGTAATTTGCAAACTAACCAGTTGAAAAAAAGGAAGGGGTAACTATATATCGATGTCTGTCGAGTTGATCTTATCACTGTTCCTAACTATTTAGACCCCCAAACCAGTATATGGAATATTCAATTAAAGGAAATTCCTTAACTCCTAATCTCAGTCAAGCGGCGATCTCGCTTTTCTGATAGAGTGCTAAACAGCACTTCTGTAAATATTACGCTCCCTTAATCCTTTACCTAACATGGAAAGCAGACGACACTTGCAAACAAAATTCTTGAATAACTATTTTTTTTATTTTTTGCCTCAAAAACATAGGTTATGACCCCTCATTGGAACGAGCTCGGCGAGCTCGTCCCAAAGAGGGGTCATAACGTATGTTTTTGAGACAAAAAATGAAAATGTAATGAAAATTAATTGGCGATTTTTGAGAATAGCGCTGGCCTGTTTTGGCCGTTATGTTGGGTAAAGGGTTAACCTTTCGTTGTGTTTATGTATTCTTCAGAACGAAACCCATTTATTATTGAACACAACTTGCTTCCAATACAATATCTTGTTATGTGTAACCTTAGCTGACACCAGTATCCTAGTGTTTTGCTTATATTACCATCCACATGACACCCAATGAGTTGTCTTGAGATATGCCGAGCTCGGATAGGGGCGTTCAGCTCCGTAGCACATGTTCGCTGCTTAAAACATTCCTTGTCGAAGGATCAATGTATCTGAATTTCATCTACTTGAACTCTTGAGTTGCACCAGAGCTTCACCGCAATTTCTGCTCTGTTTATTTTTAGACTGTTTCAGTCAGCTAACTTACCGGTAGCTTTTTTTCAACACTGATACCCCGGTAAAGAGTAGTGCACGACCTTACCCGCAGAAGGGCCTAGGTGTGTTGACAACACTCTCACTAAAGGGCAAAATTTTACTTGACTTCGTCACATTGGCCTTCTTCTCCTCTCTGGTTATGATTCTGTTAATGTCGGGTCACATCGAAACTTACCTGGGCCCCAACTCTGTTAACTTAGAGCATACCCTGAATACTTTGAGAATTCTCCGCTTTAGCATCCAGACCTTCAAACCTCAAATAGATATTGTTCAGTGTGAATCTTCAGCATTTGATGATATAACTTTC
The DNA here is from genome assembly GCA_031216915.1 of Pictodentalium vernedei. Classification (NCBI taxonomy): domain Eukaryota; kingdom Metazoa; phylum Mollusca; class Scaphopoda; order Dentaliida; family Dentaliidae; genus Pictodentalium; species Pictodentalium vernedei. The sequence continues at coordinate 178,248,202 of CM062296.1, forward strand.
ATAAAGACTTGACCATACAGAACCGAACTACGTCGAATATCTTGATCCATGAGTTCAGAAACCATTGAGACTCAATCGCACGACCAGGGTTGGGAGTTGCCATCTATGTAAAAAACAGTATACCATTGCGGTACGGGCCCGACCATGACACGTCGGACACTGAGTGCGTCCGGGTAGAAATATTTACAAAAAGGAGAAGGTCTAGCCAACAATCATCCAGATACTTAGGATGTCATATCAGCTTTCATTGAAAAAGCCCGGGATACCTCAATTTCAGACCTCATGATTACAGGTGACTTCAACGATAATCAAATGGCGTCCTCGAGAAGTGTCTTTTCTGAAATCAACAGTTGTGTTAACTTAAGACAGCTCGTGAATTATCCAACTTGTTTTACCGGTTCGTCTGCCTTACTCATTTCGTAGATTTGTTTGCTGTCGGTAACACGACGAACGTGAAAGGGTGTGGGGTCCTAGGACCATTTACCCCAGATATGATCCGCTACAACTGTCCAATTTACATTGCAATCGAATTTATGAAACCACCGGATCTTACTTTCAGGAGGCACCTATGGTTGTACTTGCAGGGGGTGGGGGCAGCTACGGGGTACTGGAATGCAGTTTTCACCAACGAAGACTGGAACTTACTTTTTACTAACTCATGTCTTTACATAGTCGTGTCTAACCTCACGAATAAATTTCTTAACACTAGACTAAGATATATTCCGAACAAACGTATTTTTCGGGGCCATATTAACCGGAATGGATGCACAGTGAGATAAAATTTCTGATAACCACACAAAGTCTATATTGCATAGCCAAGCGCACAGGTAAACCGCACGTCTTTGAAAAGTATAAAAATTTTCAAAGCGCAACGAGGTTATAACAGCTAAAAGTAAGGTCAAAGCGTCATACATATCTAAAGTTCAATCCACCCTGTAGAGTAACGATACATCATCATCACAATGGTGGAAGACTCTAGAGAATTTGATCGGTGGCGGTTATGCAGCAGAAATTCGATCCATCAGTTATTTAATATATAATACATACACCTCAAACGAGACAGGAGAGGTGTTAGTAGTATGTCTCGTATGTTTCACCCCTAGTTTGGGGGGATCTCATCGGGGGATCTCATGTGACGTCATAGGCAAGTGGCCCAGTGGCGCCATGTTGTGATGTCAAGGTAACCCGCGCGAGCGGCCATGTTGTGACGTCATCTCTATAGTGATACGTGGTGCTAGTGAGCATGCGCAGCGAGTGTTGTTAGGGTGATATGTGTTTCCGTCGTCCATTTTGTATACTGGAGGCCGCCATGTTGGTGTCTATGGTAGCACGTGGTTGCTATGTTACCCAAAGGCCTACAACAAGACAGGGGTATGTTCGGAGAGTGTGTTCAATTGAACAGGAGTAATTTCTCGTTTCGTAAAATTACCACAAACAACCCGACGAGTTGTACTATTTCGAATTCTTTCAGAATTCTCTGCTTCTATCTATCTATGCTATGCAATAGTTTTCGTCTACCTGACCATGTTCCTTTTCCTGGAGTATACACCAGTAGAGTAGAAGAACCTATCAGCTGGAACAACTTTGCTTATTATTACTATATTTAGCTGTTCTGGGATGTTCTTGTTAGTTCTGACCCTATTCCGAGTACTCTTGTTGTTTCATTTATCTAGATCACCCAATCAGTTCACTTTACTGGTTCTAGCTAACCAATCAGATTACTTCATCCCCCGTAATCTCTATGCAGAGTTATCTCCCCTTATTACAACGAAGTCCTATCCGATTCTCATCACCTCTATATCCAATGACCACGTCCCATGAAATCCCTTTTTGTGAAACGTTTCTGGTTATGGAATCCCTTTTTAGTCGTATGAGACCATGAGGTCTATGAGAAAATCCCTCAAACAAACCTATGCCCAGTTGAACTTGATCCACAAATCACCTCTTTACTTCCGTGTGGGTAAAAGAAAGGCCAACATTTTACACTCAAAATTGCGTAATAACTGCAGTGACCTAAATAAAGTTCCAAAACTATATTTTGGCCACTCCAAAGTGTACGTGTGGTAATCCCTGTGAAAATGCTCATCACTATCTCTTGGTGTGCCCTCGATACTCTGACCCCAGGATTACACAAGTCGATTTTCTTCGAGATTTTGATATATCATCCGAAACCGATCTCTTGTACGGTAAATCCACACTGACAACTAAACAAAACGAATATATCTTTCTGAAAACACAAGCGTTCATCCTAGATGGTGGCCACTTCCACTGAGTCATTATATTCTCGGACTAGCCTCTCTCTTCCACTAGACGAGACGTTCGATAAACGTCATATCTCACACCCTTTAACTTGCCATTCAAGAGCTTCCAGTTTACAAAATGGACGGCGGAAACACGTATCACCCTAACAAAACGTGCTGCGCATGCGCACTAACACCACGTATCACTATGGTGATGACATCACAACATGGCCGCTCATGCGGGTTACCATGACAACACAACATAGCGCCACTGGGCCACGTGACCATGACGTCACATGAGATCCCCCGATGAGATCCCCCAAACTAGGGGTGGAACATACGAGACATACTCCTGGTGTTCAACGAATACTCTTGTTCTATTTCTTCGGTTGACGACTCAAATACCTCTCCCCCTGACACTCCAGCCCAAGCTTCGCAAACAATTTCACTGATCAGCTGTGTTTAAATTAACTGATATATATCATGAATTCTGCCGAGCGCATGACGAAGGTAAAGAAGTCCGGGTGTTCTGTGATGTTAGTAATTCTTTTGACAAGGTATGGCATGCCGGTCTCATCCACAAGCTAGAGCGAATTTGCGTCTTGGGAGAATTATTGTTGTTTCAAAAAATCGCACCATTCGGACAGGTCACAGAGGGTAGTCGTAGCATCAGTCTTCATCCTGGAGACCCAGCACGCTGGTTTTCCACAAGGATCGATACTCGGCCCCCTATTGTTCCTGATCTACATTAATGATAGAACCGATAACTTGTCCAGTAGCACATGGATTTTTGCAGACGATACTTCCTTATAATTATTGCCTAGAATCCTGAACAAACCTCGACCTTAAACAATCATGACTTGGCCACAACAGAACAATAGGCCAAGATATGGTTGGTTGAATTTCAGCCATACTCTCTCTGAACTGCTTTTGTACTCGGATCGAGTCAACATCAGTGCCTCCCCCCCCCCCCACCCCTCCTATTGGATGGATATTTTGCGTCTCTGTGCTGGTGATTAGTTGTGCCTGTCTGTCTGTGAGTTAACAACTTAACGTTTCCGTTTGGCTGTGTGTGTAGGATGCGGCGTTTTGGTTTAGTGAGTGATGGACAGCCGGTGTGATTGATCTCGGTAAATGGGTTGCATACTAGATTTCTTTTTTTCTACGTTGGCGTTGTGTTCTGGAATGGTTTACTTTCTTAGTAAATCCGGCTCCTTATTTTCAGCTCGCCTAAATCACGTCACGGTGATCAACATGAATAATCCGATAATGCGATAAAGATATTATCTGTGATTTCTTTTCAGCTCACAGTTTAGACACAGTATAACATTTGTAATTCCGCTCTCCTATATACAACAAAAATCATGGGTCAGATGGGCGTGACCCGACCAAATGAAGAGGGGGCAAACTATTTCATCCCCCCCCCCCCCCCCATTTCAGTTCACCTCGTGCTGAGTTAAGAGTGGGTATTCTCCTTATGTGAATTCTTCGGGGACAAAATAACTTTTCCAGCGAATTGGGGGCACCTTTGGTACTTTTTGAAGGCTTAAGTACCAAGAAAGTGGAGGAATAACGATAGCAAAATGACTCAACAAATATCAATGTGAGAGTATGTGAACCTGTTTTATGGATTGCAGGCATGAATGCATACTAACCCATCGAGTACAAACTCCAAAGTGGAGTATACAGTGGAGATTGGCGGCGCCTTGGGGTGGCAGTCATGGGAAATATCGCCACCTAGAAATACCCTTTTACACTCCATACGATCTCTGTATTAACTTTTAACCCTCTCCCTAACATAACGCAAATTACATATCAGCGCTATTTACAAAAAATCGCCATTTAAATTTTATTTTTGTCAGTTTTTGACTCGAAAACATTGGTTACGACCACTCATTGGAACGGGCTATGTTTATGAGGCAAAAAATGAAAAATTTAAGGTATTCAAGAATTATTTTTTCACGTGTCTTTTCTCTTATTCATGTAGGTTAAAGAGTTAAAATAGATTACACACCTACCGTCATCACCACCCCACCACCCCCTTCGGATGGAGAAAATGCTCCACTTGCCTACCCATAAATAAAAATCGGGAGCCACCACTGACAGCTTATTTAAATTCAACGCAATGAGGCATGTGATAGAATCATATATATACTACTCAAAGTTTGCTAAGCACCAAGTATATCCAACTACCTGTTTTGCGTTTTAGTTGAAATATTGTAATGAAAAGTGTATATATTTTTTATTTAATTATATCTTTAATGATTTAAGTACAGAAATTAAGATTTTATTTGTGTTTGACATTATTTTTTGGCTTTTGAATACGATAACGATGGAAAATGCATATTATTGGTAAGGCCAAGAAAAAAAAGTTGTGTGGTTCGGGTAACCCGACCGACCCTAATTTTGGAGTGCGACCCTAATAATTTTATGGGCCGAAAAAATCGTCGATTGTTTAAAAAATTCAAGACCGAAAAAGTAAGGCACGAATTCCGCATTTTGTTACCGCGAATGGGTTCCCGGTTTATACATTGAAACTGACGGCGCGTATTCTGTGTTTTAATACGTTTTTATGTTGATTTCTCGGTGCCGGTATTTCGAATTAGTTTCCTGTGCGCCGTGGAATAAAATTGATCAAAATGTCTGCTATTCTTGCACTTATAAAAAAGAAATGCTGTCACTCAGATGAAATAAGAATGCTGAAATCTGTTCAGCATTCAACGACATTCAAAGATATCTTTACCGAAATTCACGGACAATCCAGCACAAATTCAAGCAGCGAGTGTGTACACGTTTGTTGCACGAATAACTCGGACTCGATGGTTTCCCCCCCTCAAGGCCTGTTCGATGTTTCCAGTGAAATGCAACTTGGCTCTGTGCTTGACAGATTCCAAATAAAAACTGTTGTTTTCCGATGTTTGGAAGAACCAGGCAGTGTTTGTAACACACCTGAGAATTTAGAAAGTACACCCAACACAGAGAATGTTTTCGATGTGTTAATGAGTCAATCAAAAAAACGAGGGTACCCCCCTGAAAAGGTTACAAGTCCCGGGGTTAAAACTGGTTTGAATAGAAAAGACGAACTGTATAATGATGTTTTAAAAATGATGCGTGAAGACGGTGTTGATTTTCCAGTCGCGGAACTTCGAACGGAAGGCTCGTATATAGCACAGGTGCTCTGTAATGCGTTGTGGTACGTCACCAATCAACACGTTACCTTCCAAGATTCGTCTCTTCATCATAAACAAGTGACACCGATACCAGAAAAATTCTGTGCCTTCAGTGGGTACAATGAAACCAAACGTAAAAAACAAAAAACACAACCAATGAACTCAAGTGAATTGAATAGTCACGGCCAGGCCCTGTACAGTGTTTGCTTGAAGCCAATCATGAAAACTAACTCAAAATGGTTTGTGTTCCATGATCACGTGAAAAGCCTTGCTGACTGTCTTTTGGGTTTCAGTGAATATTTGAAAGAACAGGCTTGCAGTTCTGATTTGAACCGCAAACGAGATGCCCCTGCGAGATCTGTTACCTCTGACATGACAGTTGAACACAGAAGGGCAACTCCATTTACACCAAAAGATAAATATACAGTTCTTGACAGTATAATGTCATCCCGAGACCCTGATGACCCGTTGTTCTTCAATGAAGAAGAACACATCACAAACCCGTTTCAGTCAAACATGCAGCGTTTTAGATTCTTTTCGGAATTGCAATTATCCGTACCCATTGATCTCTACCGATATTCTCCTGGCGGTTCAATTGTTACTTCAACATGCATTGTGAGGGTAGATCCCGACAGGACTGAAGATGACAAACTAACAAAACCCTTGAGGTTATTTCCTGAAATTCAGAAAAAATTCCCTGTGTATCACACCAGAGCCCAACGCAATCACTTTAAGGCACATATTCGAAATGTCGCAAAAATATCACCATCTACCGTTGATCTTATATACAAAGAGCTAACTATTGATGCAACAACAGCTAGCCACATAGACACACAGCAAAGATTGCGTGCGATATTCTTGGGTGAAGAAGGCTTGCTTGTTGATCTTCGTACATTGAACGCGGGGCGGCCGACAGTAAAATTTGATGTTTTTTTCACGGAACTCAGTAAAATTGTTGAGAACGTAACCGCGGCCGATGATAGGAGACACAAACAGGCACATTTGTCAGAGTGGATTTCCTTACCGGATTTAATTCAACAAGCCCAGGACAAATGCCCACCAGATACGCCGATACCATCCAAAACGTTAGTCAGGTTGCAGTTTGCCCCCACAAATCCCTACACGCGAGCAGCATTACGATTCACATCGAAGATAGATGTACAATATAAAATTCAGAGGAGGCAACTACGCGCATCCCACCCCGATGAACATTTCTGTTCAGCACAACTGAAATATATGAAGTCAATGGCCGTAGACTTGCGCGATAAATGTGCTATGTACTCTGTAGACGACAAAGCAAAAATCCCCATTGGAAGTCCGGATGTGGTTGTATCGACCGGAGTGCGAGGCAAAAAGACGCTGGCTCCAACAAGTACAACGCTCGTTGCATCTGATCATGATATGACTAATTGTAGCCTGACGCCTTCTGTTTATCTCCGGATAAACATTCCCGAGCATATTGAAAATTCATTCGTTCGAGGAAAAGTTACAACAGTGATCAACGATTCCATTTTTGAACAGTCTAACCCTTTTAGACATGCATGCACACTTTCGCAAATACACACTAAAGATGGACCCAAAATTCTTCTGAAATTTACTGACGGTGGGACTGACCAAAGGAACAACTTGGAAAGTGTGAAGTGTGCGACAATTTGCTTGTTCAGGGAGCTTGATTTAGACATGGTTGTGTTGGCAAGATGCGCTCCAGGGCATAGCTGGACCAATCCAGTTGAGAGGGTCATGTCGGTTCTAAATTTAGGCCTACAAAACTGCGCACTAAGTAGGAATGCTTCTGATGATCCTGCAGTTGAAAAGATTTTGACATCATGTAGTAGTATGTCAGATATTCGCACACGAGCAGATAAAAATCCAATTTTGAGAGAGAAATGGCCAAAACTGGTGGAGCCTGTGAAGGAGATTGTCAGAAGTCGGTTCGTGAGACTTCGTCTTAAAGATGACACAATTGTCACCGCCGACCCAGTTACTGTCGCAGAAATTGACAAAATGAAGGGACTCTTAACTTCAATGTTCCCCAATCTAGACCCAGATCATCTGACAAAAGCGCTCAATGATAAAGATCAAACCTACAAGGACTGGGTACAACGTCACTGTCGAGAACGCAAATATTCGTTTCAAGTTCGAAAGTGTGGAAATAGTGAATGTTGCTCGCCACCAAAAAGTGATCCTGAAGACTTAGCTTGGTTGCCTGATCCGGTGATGGATAACACAGGTTTCCACTTCAAGCCGTATGCGCAGTTGAAGGGAGTCACCAAAACAGATGAAGATTGTCCGACACAATCGACAAAGAAAGCAGCTCATTGCAACAAACCTAGCAAAGCGACTGCCAAGACAAATAGCAGTAGCACTGTTTGTAGTATTGGTGATGTATACGGGGAGGATGCTGAAATGTGTACAATGAGTGCACAGACTGCGAGGAGTACAGTTATATGCATTGAGTGCCAAAAACCCAGAGTGATATATTCCCAAACTAGACTTACTGAGAGACAAAAATTTAGTTTGGCGTGCTTACTATCTAACTTTGATTTCACCTGCGGATCGCCGATCTGCCCACCCCAGCATTTATTGAAAAAGAAAATTTTTGTGAAGCTGTCTGTGTCGTGTGAAACCCCAGTGGAGCTATCATACTACAGCGCAAAACTTGGTCGGGTGGATCTTTGCAGCTTTTGTGCCCTACCTGAAGCAAGGGTGCTTCCGGAAATTGTTTCAAAGTTCAAAACAGTCCTTCCAATATGTGACACGTGTGTTGAACAGGGTCTCTCGCCAATCTGCCAGCGCCCCTATAAACCATAAAACAGTATGATTTTCACTTCTGAAAGATATCGTTTGCAACCACCTGACAATTTGTTTATTCCATTTGATATACGTTCCACCACTTGGCAAGTGACCAAGTACAGTTTTGTTTTGTTTTGGGGTTTTTTTTTGCCTGTCATTCAACGATTAAAAATATATTTTTGAGATTCACTTTCATTTATTGCCCTAGTTTGGATGTTTGGGAGTTTATGTTGTTTCAGTCCCTAGTCCAAAGAATATTAATGACGATTTTAGGGGCGGGACTAGGCGAGAAAGATTACATTAATGACGATGTTAGGGGGGGGGGGGGACTAGGTGAGAAACATTATATTTCAAATCTAGTGCTATTTTATAGGCAGTGGATTTTAAATATAATATTTCTCACACACTCATCTAAAGTTATAAAGTACTGTTTAATAGTAATTCTGGGATTAACATGTATACATTTATATCAGAAGTGCAGTATAAAACTTTCAACTTGATAGAGAGAACTCTCTTTCAAGTTGAAAGTTCTATTCTGCACTTCTGATATAATGGCTTTTAATATTAAATATTAAAATACATTTTTATCAGAAGTGCAGAATAAAACTTTCGACTTGATAGAGAGAACTCTCTATCAAGTTGAAAGTTCTATTCTGCACTTCTGATATAAATGTCTTTTAATAATAAATCCAAGGCTGAAGTATTAATCCTTTCAACTGGGTAGAGGGGTGGCAATTGAAAGGGGTTTCTTCCAAGTTCCACGATGGACCGTCACTTGCCAGATTGTAGCATCTTTTTGTATGGTCGCCAACGTCTTCACATCTCTGTCTTCCACTTGATCAGTAGGCCCACTGGTCATCCTTTATTAAATCGTCACACAGCACCTGCATCCCTGAGTTCTCGGCGGTCTCGTCGGCCAGCCCAGGTTAGCCTAGAAGTGTTGTCCGTCAGCGGTCTCGCCGACTGATGTCTGTTGTCAAGGTGTTGTCTCAGGCTGGTGGAGGAGTCATCTACAATGTTGCTGAGTCTGACAGAGCCCTTTATTAATTTATTAATTGCATGCTCACGAGTTTTATACAACTTCCACTTTCCTGCTATAATATGCTGGTGACAAGTCCGTCACAGTTTTATGTGTATTTTGTACTTGCACATACATGTACAAGTCTGTTTCAGGTTTGTCACCGACATATTTTGACAAGAGAGGGGGCCGTAAACTCATAAATATGCAATGAATCCAATAGTCTGTGATATGGTCTGAAAAATGCGTACCGTTAATACTGCACACAAATTAACAATACAGGATACATATTCACCAAACGGAACAGCGAAATATACGGGGCGAAAACCATAGGGGCGTAAATGAGCACAACGTTACTGGTGCTTGGCCTATTATGGGATGCCATTCAATATGTCAGAATGAGAACAAAACAATTCTAAAGCGGTGTCAAATGAAAGTGAAACAATTGATTGCAAATATTAACCGTCTTGTGTCCAAAATGAAAGTGCATTGAAAAGTCTGTCTGCGTGATATCAGCTGTCACGCAACTTAAATTTAGACATCCAGGGAAATATTAAATGTGCAAATATTTACGTTTTTACATGTTCCCGTATAAAGGGCAAATAACAAAGATCTCGCCCTCCGTGTGTTGTGAAACATTCGCTGTCCCCCAAATCAAATATAAGAACGTATGAAGACCCGAACCTACCAATTCTACCATATCCATTTGAAAAACTGCCATAGAATTCCCCCTTTCAACGAAAGCAAAAAATACTTGGGGGAAAAAATAAATAAAAAAAAAAAAAAAAAATCCGACCTACCGACCCTCTTTTTTTCTAGCATGTTACCCGAACCACACCATTAATTTTTTTTGGCCTAAAAGAGGAAATTTTTCAATTTGCCGAAAAGTTGCGGAGCGAACTTGTATGGGTTCAATATCGAGTATGAGACCCATTACTGTTAATTACAGCTTGACAACGCCTTCGCATGCTCCCAGTCAGGTTCCTGGTGGTCCTTTGTGAGAAGTTGTTCCATTCTTGGACCAGCATGGCACCAAGCTCCTGGACACTTCTTGGCTTGACTGGACGGTCTAAAATTGCAAGCTGCAACTCATTCCAGACATGTTCGATTGGACTGAGGTCAGGGGATCTTGCTCGCCAGTCCATACGCTCAATCCCCCCCCCCCCCCCTGTCGGAACTCCCAGAAAGCATGGGCAACATGAGGACGAGCATTATCGTCCATCAGAATGAATCTATCACCGACTGCACCTGCATACAATCTGACGTGGGCATCCAGGATCTCATCAATATACCGCTGTGCAGTCAATGTACCACGTTCAAGGACACAGAGCTCTGTACGCCCATCCCTGCTGATGCCGCCCCATACCATGATTGACCCTCCACCATAGCGGTCATGCTCAGCAATGTTGGCTGCATGGAATCGCTCTCCTGGTCTTCTCCATACCCTATAACGCTTATCTGTGTGGTCTAGGCAGTACCTTGACGCATCTGTACAAAGGACATGTCTCCAATCTTCTCTGGTCCATCCAACGTGGTCCATGGCCCATTCATATCGTGCCTGGCGGTGGCTCTGGGACAGCGGAATACGAATACATTGTCTTCTCGATCGGAGACCACATTCGTGCAACCTCGCCCGGATAGTTTGCGTCGAAACATTTACTCCGGATGCATTCTAAAGATCACTGCGAAGCTGGGTTGCTGTGGCAAAGCCATTCCTACGGGCCGGAATGATCAAAAATCGGTCTTCAGCAGCAGATGTTGCCCTGTCTCTGCCACCACCGTTCCGTCTTACTGATGCGCCATACTGCTGAAATCTTGCCCAGACTCTGGTGATCATCGTATATATGGTGAACACCAAGGGCTTCACCATCCTGACGATGGGTAGCTCCTTGTTCCACCATTCCTACAGCCCGCCACATTTCTGCTTCAGACAAATGTCTTCTTACATTTGCATTTGCCATATTCAGTCATTAAATCACAAGGGTTTGTGTTGAAATGAAGACTGAATACCCTACACATGTCATGTACAAGTAGACAGAACACGAAAACATCATGGAAATCAAGGGGTACATGATTTCCATGACTGTCACGAAACGTCTGCCTGTCAAGAGAGCTAATGTAAACACTTGGGACCATCTCAATACATTCCTCAATCATATCCACCAAAAATGTCGCAAATATGTCACAAGAAAATTTCACAATGATGTGTCAAATATTTGGTGCTTAGCAAACTTTGAGTGGTATATTTATTGAATATGAGTTATGCTCTGGGTTGCACATTAGTCCCAATAAAATCAAAGTTTGTCTTTGTTTTACTGCAAGGTACGATTGTTAAAAATATAAGGACCAAATTGCGCGCTGACAGGAAAATATGTCGGGTTATATTATCAAACCGCTCGTATGGATCATTCGGCAATTATTCTTCTGAACGAGATGAGTAACAAAGATAATTTCAGACATGAGCTATATTTTGGTAGACTGAACTTTTTTATGTTTGAGAAACAAAAAAATATTGCTGACAACGGGTTGCATTTGCACTTAAAACATTACCATTAAAATTACGATAGACGAACTGGTAACCAGTTGTCGTTACTTCTACAGTAAATATTACGGAAATAAATAGAGGATATTCACGAAAATTTGATGAATACCGAAAATATCTCGTGAGTGGCTACAAAGAAATATGAGGATCTTCACGAGCGACGAAAATTCACGAAAATTTGATGAATACCGAAAATATCTCGTTCGTGGCTACAAGAAATATGAGGATCTTCACTCGCGACTGCGTCGCTCGTGAAGATCCTCATATTTCTTGTAGCCACGAACGAGATATTTTCGGTATTCATCAAATTTTCGTGAATTTTCTTTTTATTTAATGCTCTACGACTACAAACTCTCCAATTTGTGGCCTTTATTTGCCATTAAGGCGCAAAATTTATGTGCCGAACCGGCGTCCATACAAAAATTACAACAACCAAACTCCAACCATTGGAATGTGTGAATATCCGCACAAAAAGTAGTCCCGTCTTATTTCTCCCCTAACTTTACGATTTACCAAGGCTGGCGAATTGAAATAATCGCAATGTGTTTCGAAGAAATAGAACAATAACAAAAAACACCACTTTCTTATTTTCAATAACAAGACACGTCATTTTATTTTTTTTGAACTCAATGCACTGAAGACGTGTGAAGTTGAACTGAAGAAATTTGAAAGTGATTTCGGCTTTTCGCTGGAAGGTGAATGAGAAAGTCAAACTTTGAAACCGCTGATTTAATGAATTGATTTAGTCACTGTCACTATCAATTATTCGAATTCGTTTGTATTTGGGACTCTGGAATTCATTACTGATGTGCTGACTCGTTTAAAGTACATGTGATTCGTCATCCGAACCTACGATGAAATATCGATTTCTAAATATCATTTTGATATTTCGTTTCGCCGACCGACAGGGGAATATGACTTAATTTTTCAGCGTGAATTGATGCCTGAGCATTAAATAAATAAATGTTACTGCTTAGAGTTACATCTGGGGGTGGGGTGCGGTGGCGTTGCGACAACCGGTTCTCGTCAGATCACCGAAGTTAAGCAACGTCGAGCCCGGTTAGTCCTTGGATGGGTGACCATCTGGGCGTTCCATTCGGACTCCCGCATTATGTCTTTGGGCAAGGCACTTAACCCCTATTGTCCACATGGGGGTACGATAACGCCTTGTACTAAGGCGTACTCCAAGTCGATGGTGCGCATGTCTTCAACCAGTCTAACCCTTCCTGTGCTGCAGTGCGGAGTTACGATGTTGAGGAGCTTGCAGCTGCTCGTCGTTGATCGGTGGTTCTCTCCGGCTTCTCCGGCTGCCTCCACCCATAAAACTGTCACCGACACGATATGACCTTGGCTGTTAAAGTGTCGTTAAAACCTCAATAAATAAATAATTAAATAAATAGTGTTTCATCTTATGAATAAGTATAGAGGAGTGTTCGTGTACTGTGGAGCACAGTTTTTTAATTGGTAGAGTGCTAAATTATTTTGGCCGTTAAAATTTGTTCACATGTCTTTGCTTTGTTACAATTTATGGGAAAGTGCCTGCACTCTCCCATAAATTGTAACAAGGCAAATTCATACGGATCAAATAATTTCACTTCAAAGATACTCTGAAGCACATCCACAGAATATGAAATCATAAATTTGTAGTACCTGCACTTCAGAATAAAGCCAAAATATGGGCTTCCAGCACTCTACCAGTTAACAAACGAACGCACTCAGCTTTAATTCCTGCTTTTGTAAAATGGCCTCGTTACAAATACGGTAAAAGTAGTGGCACCTAGCTGCCGAATTCCAATCGTAAAATAGTACGGAGAAAATACCGTATTAATCCATACGGTACTTTTGATAATGTCGACTTATTTTTTATTCGATCTTGAAGTGAAACGGAGGAATCGATATTTGATTTTTTTCACTACATTAGAAGGCTGTTAATTTCTCATACAAGGTAAACCAATTAATATCTTTAACCTGCAGCTGTATGGCTGCAGGTTAACCTTTCACCTAACATGAAAAGCAGACGACACTTGCAAACCAAATCTTTTAATAACTATTTTTTTTTATTTTTTGTCTCAAAAACATAGGTTATGACCCCTCATTGGAACGAGCTCGACGAGCTCGTTCCAAAGAGGGGTCATAACCTATGTGTTTGAGACAAAAAATGAAAAAATAATGAAATTTCATTGGCGATTTTTGTGAATAGCGCTGGTGACGTTTAATTAGTCAACCTTAAAACGTCGAGCGCGGTTAGTAGTTGGATGGGTGACCATTTCAGCGACTGATTCGTGCTCCCGCGTTGTGTCCTTGGGCAAGGCACTTAACCCCGATTGCCTACATGGGGGCACGCTGACGCTGTGTACTAAGGCGTACTGCACGCCGATGGTGCGCATGTCTTCAACCAATCTAGCCCTGCCTGTGCCACGGTGCAGAGTTCAGAGTTACGATGTTGGAGAGCTGACAGCTGCTCGTAGTGGCTCGGTGGTTCTCTCCGGGTACTCCGGCTTCCTCCACCCGTAAAAATGTCACCGACATGATATGACCCTGGCTGTTAATGTGTCGTTAAAAAAGAAAAAGAGAGAGTCAACCTTAAAAAGGTAAACTTCCTGAATAAGGTAATTTCTACATAGGCAATGCTATTTGCAAAAGTGGGAATTGAATGAAGCTGAACACGTTCGTTCTGAAAAACGTTTACTCCACTGTACACGAACACTCCTCTGCGGGTTCCCATATGGTATCACGGAACTAAATAGTTTCCCATAGGCAACCATTATAACGTTCAGGCGAAAAAAATATGATCGTATCACTTTAATTTTGGCATTCAAATATCTTTGTAAAGTATAGCCCGTCAGACAAGTTTTTCTGACCCAGGGTCATGCAACAAATAAGAGAAAAAGTGACAGGCAGGGAAGTATTTTTCAGGGAATTCCCAACAAAAACACACCAAAAGTCAATTGTATTTTTTAGGTAAAAAAGTCATCAAATCACCCTCTTTATTTATCTGGAGTATACAACAATAATGCAAGATGTCAATAGAATGTTTCAAACGTTTATTGAAACAATATATTTTCCCAAGGATGCTTATTTTTAGAGATTGCAACATTTCGGGGCGGGTAACTCCAATTCAAATATTAGTTCAGTGATACCTATAATTATCCCCAACCCAACCAAAGATACATTTTACCACTTCCATGAGATAAAAAATCCATTTCTGCATTATAATTTAACATTTGGCTTCTGCTGAGTCAAAAACATGGGAAATTTGCTCTTTTAAATGAAAAGTGTCCAAACTTTGTCAAATGGACTTAAAAACTGGTTTGCCTCCAAAAGATTTTTCTAGCCTGTTACCTAATAAATTAGCTGAGAGGGGCAAGAATTCACAGCTTTCTTTAAACACTACCCTGATCCCAAAATAAAACTAAAATCTGCATCAGCACACAATATTTTTGGAAAAAAATCTGTCTCATTTAACCGCATGGCAAGCGAAACAGTGTCCCAACCCCCACGAAACAATATGAACGCCAATTTTGTTTCAAAAATTGTGGGTGCAGCTATATATTTCACCAATTTAAAAGGACTCTGCCATTTTATCCTAACAGCTGATGTCAAATTTTGTTCTACCTACTGATATGGTCAAATGTAGCCCTAAATAGGGCCTGTCGGTATGCCCTTTTCATCAAAAGCTATGATATAATTTATACATTTATTGTTATTGACACAAAACAAACCTCTTGTGATATAGAGTTTCTAAATCACATTCTGGCTTCTGAAGACATTTCACATTGTTTTTGATGAATATTTTGCAATTTAAAAAAAAAAGCTTCAGTTTTCTCAATTGAAGCACCTCGTCATTTGTATGGCACTGACAAAAAACAGTGATTTTTTCCAATAGAATGACCAGTACCTGCTACTGTGGTATCTCATAACATTGTTATAATGCCTAAAAACATCAAATATTGATTCTGTGGTGCTATGCTTGTGCTGCAAGTACCCATAAGTGCACTTTCACAGGTTTTGTTTTAACTGGTTGAGGGCTAGATTATTTTTGGTGGTCTGAATTTGTTCATCAAAATTTGTTTTATCACAAATTATTGGGGAGTGCCCACAGGCACTCTCCAATAATTTCTAATAGAACAATTTGCATAAACAAAATATTATTTGCGTTTGACATAATATGGAACATGAGCGAGGAAAATGTTGTCTTTTTGAAAGCCCTGATAGTGGCTTATAGCACTCAACCAGTTAATCCCCACCGACACCCATTCTGACAAAAAGAGTGAAATTGTAGAAATATGTTTTCAAAGAGGATGAATCAGAGATCTGCTTCAAGAATATAGTGGCATTTGATGTTTAATATATTTGTGTGTGTGTTGGGGGCGAGGGGGGGGGGTGGTATTTAGAGGGTGAAAAATAGTGGGCCATGAGTGCTGCAGTCCAAAAGTAAATCATAAGAAACTGAAATTGTATTATATTAACTTCAGCCTCTAAAAACATTCTATACAGTCATTCCAAATGTTTATCATCAGCAGAAGGGTTAAGTATGGGTGGGAGGGGGACTTGGTTCAAGAAGAGCAATATTTCACAACTGACACTATAAATTTGTGTTGTAGCATGGGAACCGTGGCAGCACCAGTACTAGACTGCTATATTGGTAGCTATGCAGAAATGCCATACATTCACATGTGTCACTTTATTGTGTTATTTTTTTTACTGTAGCCCCCTCCTCTCCCCAAATTTGTGTTCCAAAATACTCTTTCAGTGAAGGAATTGTTTTCTAACATTTTAAAAAAGCATAATATAGAAGAGAAAACTAATACCAGTGAATGGAAGAAGTTCAGTATAGATTTTCTGGCTGTGTTTGAATGGTGATTTGGGAGAGGGTTGGAAGATTGGAATCCCCCCCCCCCCGCCCCTAGTACTATGAGGGAGCACCATGGGTTAAATAAATGTGTTAATAGGGCAAGATTGGCTGTTAGTAAGCAGTTGCTAGAGGTTACAGTGGGCTCCTGGGGAATACGCTTGCTCAAAATGTGAATTTGCTTGCATTAACAGCCTTAGTTTTGGCAATATATATACTTTATTGCAGACTGTGACAAAAATGAAACTTTTCAAAACATTCAAACAGTTTTGCAAGGTGTGTGGTCCCCCAATAAACATTTAAATGTGAAATAATATCCCCCCCCCCCCCCCCCCCACTCCCCAAAAAACAAAAAAAAAAAATTAAACAAAATCTGGTTTGGAAGCCCCCAAAAATATTTCCTATAGGTATCACAGAACTAAATATCGCCCTGAACTGTGTGGTCGTGAGACATCAGAAAACCATTGATTTTCTGATGCCTTACGACCATCCAGTTCAAGACACCAACGTTGCATTAAAATATAAATTACTTACCTAACAAAGCTTAGAAAGTGTCTGAATTCAAAGACAAATGACAAGTTCTTCTTTAATAGTATAAGAATGGTTTAACCCTTTAGCCAACGAATCGCCCGCATCCGCCCGCGTAATATGCAGATTCAGCAGCTGAAAAAATATTATTTTTCGAGAAATTTCAACAAAAGCATATCATGTGACCCCTCTTTGGAACGAGCTCGTCGAGCTCGTTCCAATGAGGGGTCACATGATATGGTTTTGTTGAAGTTTAAAAATGATATTTAAATTAATAAATTTTGATATCGTCTGCGTTGGGTAAAGGGTTAATAGAGACTACAAGGAGTGGAATGAACATGATTCCATGTGACTCTTTGTTCTAAGAATTACTTGTAGTATATATGACGTTGCTTAGTGAAGTATCGGCTTTTATGTTCTCTGTTCATTTCAAATTTAAAATTTGTTGGTCTCTGTATAATGTCTTCCCTCCAAAACAAATTCCCGATTGGAGCCCCCATGACACAAATTTTCCAATGGCATGAGCCCCGGACCCTTCCACAAAGAGTGCAGAAGAATCCCTGGCTTTGGGAAATTAAGGGGGGCTAATTTTTATGTAAATTTCCCAAATGACGAAAATTGTCAGCCATAAACAAGATAGTTATATAGTTAACATTCATGTGGAAGTTTTATAAAGAACATAACAATATTTACTTTAAGGACGAAACGAAAATAAAAAGACAAAACCCACACTGAACTTCACTTTTCATCATGACAGGGATTATATCCTGGTTATGCAAAATTGGTTAGGGGTTTTTCATGCGGGATTTTCTTCCATGAGTGTTTTCGTGTTGTTAGGTTTTTTCCCTATATTCGCAGAATGTGTAAAAAATAGTACTACTAAAACACACATGATTGAATGCGTTACTGGCAACATAATTTTCAAATGTTTCGGAAAAAACAAGCTCTAAAAAAACGGGGGCGCGGTGGCTCAGTAGGTAGAGGTGCAGGCTGCAAGCCGAGCGGTCCTCGGTTCGAATCCCACCTGCGGCAACCACGTTGTGTCCTTGGGCAAGACACTTCGCTCCCATTGCCGACGTGGGGGCACGGTGGCGTTGTGAATTAAGGTGTACTGCACGTCGGTGATGCACCTGGCTTTCTCCACTCGTAAAACTGTCGTGGTCATGATTAGCCATTGTGCAGAAATATGTGACCTTAAACACCAAAAAATAAATAGCTCTAAGGACACGAGTCTAATTCTGTAAGGAATTCGACGTTGTTACGGTCTGGAACCAGTCTAGCCATTAAATAGTCTATGGCTTTTGTTTAACTTGTTGAGTGCTCGAAGCCACTATCAGGGCTTTGAAAACAATGAGGGTACCAGAGTAAAAGCCAGCATTTTCCTTGCTCATGTTTCATAATCAGTCAAACACAAATAATATTTTGTTTATATAAATTTGTTTTATCACAAATTATTGAAGAGCCTGAGGGCAACACATTCAGACCATCAAAATAATGTAGCCCTCAACCAGTTTAATTCACTCGTCTGGAATATTTCAGTTGGTCGGTTCGCTTTTTCGAGCAACTGATAAATTCCAGACGACCGAATCTAAAAAATACCCAGAGCATCCATTTTTTTAATCAGCGCAAGAAACGCTGCTCAATTTTTTTATTTATTTATTTATTTATTTATTTATTTATTTATTTATTTATTTATTTATTTATTTATTTATTTATTTATTGTGATTTAACGATACTTTCGAAAGCCAGGATCATCTTGTGTCGGAGAGTTCTACCGGTGGAGGAAGCCGGAGTACCCGGAGAGAACCACCGAGCTACGGCGGTCAGACTCCCCAACGTACTAACTCCACACAACCAGGGTTAGCATTGGTTGAAGACAAGTGCACCATCGACGTGCATTAAGCCTTAGTGCACAGCGCAACCGTGCCCCCACATGGGCAATCGGGATTAAGTGCCCTCCCCAAAGGCACAACGCAGTTGTCCCTGGAGGGAATCGAACTGTGGACCTTTCGGTTTGAAGTCCAATGCCGTAACCACTGAGCCACCGCGCCTCAACGCTTCTCAATCGAGACTTGATTTGTCCGAATTTTTATGACATTATTTTTAGGAATGAAGACTCACCACAGCCGCAGCTTTTTGTTTGTTTTATTATTATTATTATTATTATTATTATTATTATTATTATTATTATTATTATTATTATTATTATTATTAGTTCCACTAATTGTGTTACTATCTTGATGGTTTCAACGTGAATTAAATACTTACTGATTGGAATATCTATAACTGGAAGTCGAAAGAATATATTTCTGTGGGTGAAAGAACATCAGATGAGATCAACCGAAGTCTGCACGCAAACTTCACAAAAAGTGGAAAAACAAACAGCCAATAACAGCCTCAAATTCTTACATAATGATACTGGTGACCTGAGCGCTTGGAAAAAAACCCAAAGGCAGAAGCAATGTTACAGCCAGTTGATCTTGAACCCCGTGGTCCACTGACTGAAACCTTTTGAGCTCCTTGCCATTTTTCATGGAGTACCAGTACCTACTTAGGTTGGCAATCCACTCCATGAGTGCTCCAGTTGTAATCTTCTCTCCCCATACTGTGAGTATTCGGAAGTGCGATGGGTGGTGAATCTTTGGGTGTGTTGGCGGGGAGGGACAACAGAACCGCCAGTGTTCCACTGAATCTGCGTGACTGTCTCGGACAGTTGATCTAATATTTATTTTAACTACCTCGATGACTTGTTTGATCACGATAAATGTCAACAGATGGCAAGACTGTAACCGTCACTTATAATCACTTATCTTTCAGACTGACTTTTTATTTAAAAAAAAACGTTGAGTTTGATGTTGTTTCTAAACAGTTTATGACACCTGCCTACTAATAACTATGATGATACTTTATTAAAATATTGACCCAATGTTTTGCTTGACGCTCTTAACAAAGAAAAAATCAATCACCGTCGCGTTAAATGCAGTTTACATACTCATTTATCTCGCATAATGACGGCAACACCAACACTTCTTTTCACAATTTCAGTCGCTAACTAGGATATCTTGCGTCACTTGACGAAACACATGCTGCATTATCTTGGCACAAAATGCTGACTGAAGATGTGTCACGTGGTTCAAGTCTTTGACAGTGCGTTCCGTATTTTAACGGTTTCCAGAATAAACATATCAATCACCGGAGTTTGAAGGTCATAAAGAAATTTGTTAATTACCTTCGGCAACTAAATGATAACATTTCATGTTTCTATTTTACTGCAGGCTGAACAAATGTGAAAACAGTCAGAAATATATGACGCTTCACAATTCCATTATCAAATTAACCCTTTAATCAAAATAACCCCCAAAACCGGCCAGCACTATTCACAAAATCAACTTTCAATTTTCACTATGTTATTTTTTTGTCTAAAAGACATAGCTTATGACATAAGCTATGTTTTTGACACAAAATACATAAAATTAGTTATTCGAGAATTGTGTTTGCAAGTGTCGTCTTCCTTTCGTGTTACGTAAATGGTTAACAAGGTAAAGAGAATTAAAGAAAAGAGCACTGAAGGGAAGGGACTGCGGTGGTTCAGTGGTTACAGCACTGGACTTCAAACCGAAAGGTCCACGGTTCGATCCCCACCAGGGGTAACTGCGTTGTGTCCTTGGACAAGGCACTTAATCTCGATTGCCTACGCGGGAGCACGGTTGCGCTGTATACTGAGGAGTATTCCATCTCTATACTGAGGAGTATTCCATCTCGACTGCCTACGAGGGAGCACGATGGCGCTGTATACTAAGGAGTACTGCATATCGATTGCCCACGAGGGAGCACGGTGGCGCTGTATACTAAGGAGTACTCCATCTCGATTGCCTACGCGGCAGCACGATGGCACTGTATACTAAGGAGTACTGCATCTCAACCGCCCACGAGGGAGCACAATGGCGCTGTATACTAAGGAGTACTGCATCTTGATTGCCCACGAGGGAGCACAGTGGCGCTGTATATTAAGGAGTACTGCATCTCGACTGCCCACGAGGGAGCACAATGGCGCTGTATACTAAGGAGTACTGCATCTTGATTGCCCACGAGGGAGCACGGTGGCGCTGTATATTAAGGAGTACTGCATCTCGACTGCCCACGAGGGAGCACAATGGCGCTGTATACTAAGGAGTACTGCATCTTGATTGCCCACGAGGGAGCACGGTGGCGCTGTATACTAAGGAATATTCCATCTCGATTGCCTACGCGGGAGCACGGTGGCGCTGTATATTAAGGAGTACTGCATCTCGACTGCCCACGAGGGAGCACGGTGGCGCTGTATACTAAGGAGTACTGCATCTCGATTGCCCACGAGGGAGCACGGTGGCGCTGTATACTAAGGAGTACTGCATCTCGATTGCCCACGAGGGAGCACGGTGGCGCTGTATACTAAGGAGTACTGCATCTCGATTGCCTACGCGGGAGCACGGTGGCGCTGTATATTAAGGAGTACTGCATCTCGATTGCCCACGAGGGAGCACGGTGGCGCTGTATACTAAGGAGTACTGCATGGCGATGGTGCACTTGGCTTCACCCAATGCTAACCCTGCTTTTGTGGCTTACCCTGCTTGTATGGAGTTAGTGCGTTGGGGAATCTGACAGTTGCTCGGTGGTTCTCTCCTGTTTCGCCCACCCGTAAAACTTCCGACACGAGGTGACCCTGGCTGTCGAAAGTGTCGTTCAGCCCCAGTAAAATTTACGAACAAACTAAAGGGAGCAAAAATGGAAGGAAACAAAAGTGAATTTGTCAGGGAAAAAATACACAAAACTCGAAAAATACAGAGCAAGAGGGATGGACAGATACTAGTAAACAAAACAACAAAACAAATAAAAAAAGTGACGGTAGAAGAAAACAAGAAGAGAAGAAGCAAACACCGGCATCACACAATGATTCTTACTTTTGACTGCTTTCCTTGAAATTTGGGCAAGAGGCGAATGAATTGTGAAAAACGCGAGTTTCGTCCCAAAGATGGAAAATTAAGCTGAAACGTTCAAAGATTATCTTGAAAGTCCACTGCCCCAATGACTATAAATCCTGGGGGTGTAACCCCCTCCAATATTATCTCAGACTGGGACTTCGCTGGACACTCGTCAGGTTATTATTGGGCATTGTACTACAGAACGATCGACCAGAAAACATGACACAATTGCCCAACATAACTGCAACCGACGTGTGATTTCCCGACGTAAATTATTGTAAATCCCCGGCAATCAAGGGCTGGAATTTATTTGCGAGACGTTGGGTTGAATTTTTTTGTATCGCCATTTTTTACCACCCACCCACCTCATTTTGCATTTTCCCCCGTCGAGTTTCAGACACTCACACCAAAAACAATTGATTTGCGGGATCTGTTGCTGTGATACAGTTTCTGACACATCAAAAACAACTGGACTGTGAGTCTTACTTACACTCTTTGATGGTACCTATTCCTTAACCCTTTACCCAACGTAATGGCCAAAAACCGACCAGCGCCGTTCTCAAAAATTGCCAATTAATTTTCATTATTTTCTGTCTCGAAAACATAGGTTATGATCCTTCGTTGGAACGACGACACTTACAAACAAAATTCTTGAATAACTAATCTTTCCATTTTTTGTCTCAAAAACATAGGCTATGACCCCTCATTGGAACGAGCTCGACGTGCTCGTTCCAAAGAAGGGTCATAACCTATGTTTTGGGGACAAAAAAAATGAAAAAATAATGAAAATTGTGTGGTGATTTTTGTAAACAGTGCTGGACGTTTTTTGCCGTCACGTTGGGAATAAACATGTTTTCATAGGTAGCCTTCAGGGGCTCAATTAGTTCCACGCTCATAAATATTCTCTTGTTCATACAGGGTTGATCTAATACTACCTCTCATGGGTCCTGTTATGTTGTATTTTTGTTTTATTTTTACTGGTTTTATGGGATTTTGCCTATTTTGTTTTCAATAAATATTATAAAACGTTATTGATTAGAATCTACATATATTTACAAGCCTTTGTCCTGAGGCTTATGCTTAAATCGAGATATCTTCATTGTTTGATCCTAATACTTGAATCTGACATTTTTCATGTTAGTTTTTACCATTTAAACAATTAAGAATGTTCTCTTGGACAAATCCAATGCAAATTCCTACAACATCCTGCACAATCCGAGCCCTGCTGAAACCTGAAAAAAATGTTTTTAAAAAAACATACAAAAAAAGTTCTCTCAGATATTGGTACCAACCCCGATTAGATGGTTCGCTGGAACCAATTTTTCTTGAAAAATTAACACAGGGGCTAAACTATCATGATGGTGGGTGCATTATTGATTTTCTCATCACAGGCAATCATACTAAACAACAAATATGATCAAATATATTTGAAAAAAGGCTTAACCTTTTACCCAACGTAACGTCCAAAACTGGGCAGCTCTATTCACAAAAATTGTCAATTAATTTTCATTATTATTTTCATTTTTTGTCTCAAAAATATAGATTATGGCCCCTCTATGGAACGAGCTCCTCGAGCTCGTTCCAATGAGGGGTCATAACCTATGTTTTTGAGACAAAAAATGAAAAAAATCAATTATTCAAGAATTTTTTTGCAAGTGTCGTCTGGTTTTCACGTTAAGCAAAGGGTTAATAAAAAAATTGCACAATCCAGAAAAAAAATGTATTCTCGGGGCTCACGTACCCCCCCCCCCCCCCCACACACACACCTACGACTCGCAACCCCCCCCCCCCCCCGGATAATCGTCCTTTTGTTTCCCCAATTGCGTTTGCTCTGTTGGCAAATGCCACATACATGGCGATATGTGCCACTGCTGTGTAAAATTTTTGATTTACATTTCCTGACAGCCAAGGAGCTCCCTATTGGTGCGCCTATGATTTCTGAACTAAGCATAAAATAGGTCACATATTTTAGTGACCCGCGTGCATTTGGCGCCTGGGGTAAATACATTGTAGAGGACACAAAAATGAGACCACTATGATGGTCGAATCATGTTGACTAGTCCAAACTTGGCCCCACGTGGTGTTAAGTAATTTTTAGGGTTGCTTGCCCTATATAACGTCCCGCGGGACAAAGTTTGCACTACATGTTGACATGCATACATGCCTTTCTCTCAAGCGTTTAGAAAAAGCCATGTCCCCAAAATGCAGTAAACCGATGACCGGAACTGCTTACTACAGTATTAATGTTGTCTGTCGGGTAATGTCATCTAGTTATGAGGCACGAGTTTGTTTCACCACCTCCAATATTTTGGGGAAGTTATCGCCCTGACTGTACCCATCTCCGATCTGGAGAGTCTTGAATTCATAACTAACTACACTAAACGAACGTGATGGAATACTTTATTGCACTACCGATACACATGATATGGTATGGCATAGATGCTGTTGAACCCTTTACCCAACGAATTGCCCGCATCCGCCCGCGTAATATGCAAATTCAGCAGTTGAAAAAATATTATTTTTCAAAAACTTTCAACAAAACCATATCATGTGACCCCTTGTTGGAACGAGCTCGTTCCAACGAGGGGTCACATGATATGGTTTTGTTGAATTTTTTTGAAAAATGTAAAAAAATGATATTTAAAATAATAAATTTTGATATCGTATGCGTTGGGTAAAGGGTTAAACATGTGAGAATACATCTAATTTAGGAATAATACAAATATTTTCTTATGGAATGTACACATTATTCAGAGCTTCGATCAGAACTATTTGTTCTGATCAACAGTTAGATCGACGGTTTTAGTGATCTGAGTAAATATGAGAAATTCAAATTAATATTTGAAAATAGAACCCCCAGCTTATGCCATAAAATCCGCAGCGTGATCCAGAATTTTTCGCCAGACGATTATGATATGTTTAGTGATGTGTATTGGAAATTCTAGATCACATTTCCACGATCTTTTGCGTATGAAATTAATAAAAAAACATATATAGTACTTTGATCATGGAAAATTGGTGGATGAAATTGTAATGTTTTGAGTACTACTTATGTTCATGTTACTTGTAGCTTATCGCATACTGTCTTGTATAGGATGTTTTATGCTAATAAATGTTATGTTATGTTATGTTATGTTATAAATCAAACAAGCAAAGATATTTCCCTCGCCACCCTATCCACCCCCACACACACCATATCCCTACAAATAACCATCTCCCAACACACACACGCACAGGTCGTTGAAAACAAAATATATATGCCACGAATGTAACCAAAGGTTTTTAATGGGTGATGACATCAAAGGCCCAAGTGAAGACATGATAATACTGTAAACATTATTGCTGGTATTTCGTAATGTTGTGTGAATTTCTCATGATCAGAGATGGGGATGGGTGGTCCACTGCTTGAAATTACGGTACCTATACAGAAAATGTGTAGGCTTTGCTGCTGTTAAGCCTTTCGCCCGAGGGGTATATGCAGCGTCTTTCAGGGTATTTTAAGTCGAAACAACCTGAAACAACGCATATTTTTTAACCCTTTGAACCCAAGAGGCCGCTTTAATGGACCATGAATATGATACATCACGCTTTCATTAAGTAGGATGGCTGCTAAGTTAAAGTGTGGGGGTAGACCAATTAACATTTTTAACGTGCAGCCTTGCGGCTGCACGTTAAAACTATTGATTGGTCTACCCCAAGTAATAAATATGGACTCTTCCCATTGCTAACATTGAAATGACTTGGAATATGTGTTCAAAGGGTTAGCATGTGGTCATAGCCATAAACATACACCTACATACTCGAAGCTAGGAGGTTGACGGGGGCATTTCGCTTCCCCTACCATGGAAAATTTGTGCTGTCTGTCGGGAAAATCGTTGGCCGCTCGAACGCCAGCATTTTTCTGAAGTCGAGGAATTGATCAGCCAGTTTCTCCGGGGGTTAAAATTCATCCTCGCAAATGATTCTCGCAAGAAAAACAACGAGAATGAACTTTCATTCTCGCAAAAGGTGCACACAATTTTCGTCAGGAATTCTAATGTGTCCTTAAAGGTCTGAAGATTTCTACTTATTTTTGCTCCTTCGTAATAAGGCAACACGTTGACTTGTTATTTATATTTATTTATTTACTGGTGTTTAAGGTCACATACTTATGCACTATGGCTAATCGTGACCGTGACAGTTTTACGGGTGGAGGAAGCCGGTGTACCCGGAGAGAACCACCGAGCATCGACGAGCAACTGTCAGCTCCTCAAAACTTTAACTCTGTTCAAGCTCTGCTCAAGCAGGGTTACAACGGTTGAAGACATGTGCACCATCGACGTGCAGTACGCCTTAGTACACGGCGTCATCGTGCCCCCATGCAGGCAACCGGGATAAAGTTTCTTGCCCAAGGACACAACGCGGGTCGTCCCGGATGGGGATTGAACTCGGGACCTCTAGCATAGAAGTCCAACAGTTTACCACTGAGCCACCGTGCTCCCCGTTGACTTGTTAGTGGTGTCTAGTGAAGTCTTGGCCGCCATAATAGACACCACTGTCAATGTACTGTACCCTCCATCAGTTAGACCACAAAAAGTCAGTATGACGGGACTTATGTTTTTCGTGTATTCCCAAGACAAGGTTAAACTGTAGGAAATATATAAATATGAGGTTTGTTTTTTTATTATGGATTATAAACTGGTTGCATTAACCCTTTATCTAACATGAAAAGCAGACGGCACTTGCAAACAAAATTTTTGAATAACTAATTTTTTTCATTTTTTGTCTCCAAAACATAGGTTATGACCCCTCGTTGGAACGAGCTTGACGAGCTCGTTCCAACGAGGGGTCATAACCTAAGTTTTAGAGGCAACCAATGAAAAAATAATGAAAATTAATTGATGATTTTTGAGAATAGCGCTGGCCGGTTTTGACCGTTACGTTGGGTAAAGGGTTAATAATGGTTAAACAGTACTCTCAAATTCTAAAATTAGAAATGAAAATCGATTCTCGCGACAGGAGTTCACGGGAATTAAGACTGATTCTCGTGAATCGGGGCGAATTTTAAGGCGTGTCCTCTGAATACCTACACGTTTTGTGACCAAGGCAGAGATGTACGTCAACAATGACAGCGGGGCACTACAGTACGGCCGTCGTGGACTGGTCTCATTCTACAGGTGGGCAATATTTCCACGGACGCAAAAATAATAGTCTGTGAAACACACAGACTATTGTTTTTGTACGGTTTCTTCTTCTTCTTCTTCTTCTTCTTCTTCTTTTTCTTCTTCTCTTGTCTTCTTTCTTCTAAGCACTTCCTTGTCCGCACGATAACTCGAAAACGAGAAGAAAAAAGAGATGCCAGCTTCGGGCTTGCATGAAGTAAACAATCTGTGTATACTTATTTGTGAGTGTATGATGTTGAAATTCCTGTTTTGCCATGATTGTTTTTTAAAAATACGCTGCAAGAATTAACCATTGAAAAGACGGCAATATACTGGTATTTACCTGCCTGTTCTGTTACCGTAAATTATTCTGATAAAAATGTTACTGCTTAAAAGTGTTATCATAAAAGGTACAAATCGAAAAATACCAATTTCCAGTGGCGTTATCAGCCAACTCTTTTCAGTACAAACGCATAAACCGTTAGCTACTGTATGACGAAATAAACTAGCCAGCGCTATTCACAAACATCTTATTTTTTTCATCTTCTGTCCAAGAACATAGCTTATGATCTCTCATTAACCCTTTACCCAACGTAACGGTCAAAACCGGCCAGCGCTATTCTCAAAAATCGCCAATTAATTTTCATTATTTTTTCATTTTTTGTCTCAAAAACATAGGTTATGACCCCTCTTTGGAACGAGCTCGTCGAGCTCGTTCCAACGAGGGGTCATAACCTATGTTTTTGAGACAAAAAATGAAAAAAATTAGTTATTCAAGAATTATTTTTGCAAGTGTCGTCTGCTTTTCATGTTAGGTAAAGGGTTAATAGTATTCTATTACTCAAGCAAAAAGAACATATCCAATAGAAAGATGTATAGGTTTTATTACACGCTAAACGATAGATTAACAAAAAATTGCGGAAAGATAAAAATCGTATCTCCCACTGTGAAGATATAGAAATTTTCACTTTCACGGTATCAATCAAAATGGCGGCTTTCAAAGCATCACTTCAAGGTGAATACGAGTCAAATTATCACTGAGAATGATCAATTTGTTCTAAAAACGTATAATGAAAAGAAAAGCTAGTGTTTTTGAGTGGATACCGATCATTTCAAGCAATAATTCAACACGTATTCAACTTGAATTGGTGCATGTAACCCGCCAGCTGAATCTGATCTCTAGACGCTATATGTTCCGAGTGTCGATCAAATCACTTCCGCGTATCAATGCGCTGTTTACGTTCATGCATCAATTGAAGGTTGAAACGATTATCGATAGGAATGACTAGATTCTTATAAAAACCGTATAATAAAAAGAAAATCCAGTGTTTTGAGTGGATACCGAAAATTATCTCACTCGTGACCGAGACAAATGGTTATTTTCAAGCGCAAGCGCTCGCGAAAAAATAAACATTTGCCTCTGTCACTCATGAGATAATATTCGGCATCCACTCAAAAACTCTAGATATCCTCCATGTAATAAGAACATGGGGACAAGTAAAGCATAATTTAATAAATAACTTTGTTTAAAATTATCATGATTCGGCATCAAGCGTTTCCTTATATAAGCCGCCTCCTTTCATTTGTAGAACACTCTTTCAAAAAGGATGGTCGATGCCGTATAAAATGATCCGCAAGAGCAACAGTTTATTTTTCATTTATTGAGAGAGGGAAAGAATAAGAGAGAAACATGTCGGGAAGAGTAGTTAGACTGGTGCTAACTGTCGCTGATGAGTAAAACAAGACACTCCGCGAAATGCAAGTATCATAAACAAGCTTACGAATTTCGTTGTCGCGTCTCTTGTGTGGTTATGTGCACCAAGACCACTGACTCAGTTTGACCCCACCCCCACCCCTACCTCTCCCTTCATCATCCATCTAGCATGACCAGTAGACTGCAGTTGCAAGCACAACTTCACAAGTAGTTGCGAGAAATGTTTTTAAAAACGTTCTCTGTTTTGTTTGATAAATGACTCAGTTGAGCATTCTCTCGCCATTTGAAGTGAACTTTCTGGATACATAATCATCATTACAGACTGACTAATATCCCATTAACACTGGAGAATTATCCCCCGAATATATGTTATTCTAGGAATAAATAAATATTCATAGAACAAAATTTGGACATGTAAATGGGAGTTTCACGTTCTTTCGGGGAATATTTAATTTGTTCGGGGATATATTTTCGAAAATCCTCCAGTTGTTGAGGAGGAGTATTTTGCAATATTCGGGGAATAATTCTGGACTGCGCGATCGTGTAAATTGTAGCGTGAAATATGCCAGGATTATATTCCTGTTTGGTATTTTCTTACTTTTAATTGTGAGAGAAAATAAGAATCAATAGAAGTAGTAAGTTAAAATTGCAAACTGCATGTCCATAATGATTCTTTGAAAATTTATAATCTCAATTTCACTACCAAATATTGAAGACACACATATACACCAGGTTAGTAGTAATCTGTTATATATGTCTGGGAAGTCTACAATTTCTTCATGTCCTTCCAGAGTAGTAGGTAATGTTATTTTCGACCCCTATCAGTAGCACCTCGGTGCAGGACCTCTGAAGTGGCGTCATGTCACGTGACCCAGTGGCGCCATGTTGTGTTGTCATGGTACCCGTCATGAGCGACCGTGCTGTGACGTCATTGCCATAGTGATTGTGGTGCCAGTGCGCATGCGCAGCGCGTGTTGTTAGGTCGATAAGTGTTTCTGTTTCCATTTTGTATATTGGAGGCCGCCATCTTACTTTTTATGTTAGCACGTGGTTGCTATGTGACCCAAAACCTTCGTAAAGGACAGGGTTATGTTCAGAGGGTGTGTTCTATTTAATGGGAGTAAATATCTAATTACCACAAACAGCCCGAAAATTCCTCCAAATCACAATAATTGTCTAAAATTAGCGAAATGGACCTGTATTCCCCCATTTTGTGCTTATAAGAGTAGCACGTAGTGATATAAGACACGTTCCTTTCTGTGACAGTACTTTTTGGATCGGATTCCTTCAGAATCCTCTGCGTCTACCTATAAGCTATTCTATAATTTCTGTTTATTCAACCTTATTCGTTTGTTCTGGTGTATACACCAGTAGAGTATCAGTTGGAACAGTTTTGATTATTGTTACTATATTTAGCTTTTTTTCTGGCCTGTTCTGCTAGTTCTAACCCAACTCTGAGTACTCCTGTTCTTCTTTCGTTTTATTTATCCAGATCATCCAGTCTGCAGCTGACTAACCACTCAGATTGCTTGATTTCCCATAATCTCTATCTAACCATCCATAGTTATCTTCCCAGTGTACACCGAAGGCCTCTATGATTCTCAAACCCAAAAGAGAATCGAGCAGTAACTGGAACAAGAATTGCTCAAACGACTCGAATCTCATCGAACAAATGAGCTATAGAGCATTTGCTCGAAAGAGTGACTCCAAATACTACTCTGTGACTCATTTTGGAAAAAGGGATTCTGTTAAATGTGATACCTAGAAACAGGGTTCATGATTTCATCAAATGGGCTAAAGAGTCATCAGAGTAGTAACTCCATGGGCAAATGCACTTGCTACTAGAATCCCATCGAATAAATGAGCTGTAGAGCAATTGCTCGAAAGAGTGACTCCAAGGCCACCACTTGTCCATAGTCTATCTGGCCTACGATCGTTAGCTACTTTCTTAAACCAATACTATAGTCTTCTACCATCATTTCTATTGGCTATACCGCTATTCTGTCCTTTGGCTTAACCATTACTAACTTGTGGCACTACTAAGGCTGTTAGTACATCAATACCGCTAAGGATCCCAATTCATATCATTATCATTCCACTACTTCTTGCTCGAACAACTTTTCCAAACCTATTCCAGGTTCCCATAAGCTCTCGAGCAGTTACTGACAAGTCATTGCTCGAACGACTCGAATCCCATCGATCAAATGAGCTTTAGAGCAGTTGATTCGTGAGCAAATGCCCTTGCGACTCGAATCTCATCGAGCAAATGGCAAATGTGTGGGTACCAAACCAGAGAAGATCTTGCAAGTAATTTGGAAAACATACAACATACCCATAAAAGCTGTTTGACTAGGGAGGGGGTGATCTTTGAAGGTCGTGAATGAGGTAGGAGAGGATGTGAAGGGACTAGACAAAACTAAAGTAGTTCCCACCAGAAAACATAATTAAAAGTCCAAATTTATTTTGAGTAATTGCGATCCACATATTTGATCCTCTGGCATATATCTGACACCCATAGACAATATGCAGGTATACATTCAGAACAATCTGGACAAGGAACCTCAAGTTCTAACGTGGAATATTAATCATGAGCGAAATTTTATTTTCAATAAATAAAGCTCCAATACGGTGAACGAAAAGGAACAGGGCTGCTTGAGCAGTGGGTGGGGCACTCGTCACCTTAGTCTTGACAGGGGCAGAGACGTCCTTGCCCTTTCATGTGGTAATAAGTTGAGTTGTGATTTGGTTACAATTGTTTGTTTTTGTAACTGTTCAAAGGGTGCTTGTTTTTAAGACGACCCTCGAAGTATTAACCTTATGCTGACCGTTACTTATTACCAGTTCTTTATTCGATATTCGTTATCAACCGATAAAATCGGTTGATAACGAATGTCGAATAAGGAACTGGGAATAAGTAATTGTTGTCACGTCCTCCAATCTTACACCTTATCAGTCTTATATGTAATACTTTGAACTCTTGATATAAAATCTACGAAGAGAAATTTGGTAAGACGCCGATTGCGAACGTAATACATGGGCCTCGGTACTAAATTATCAACTTGGAACATTCTTAACCTCTGTCCGGTTTCTCTCACCCCTTCAAGCTGACTTGGCCCCTTGCCCTTCCGACCAGTCGTCAAGGTATACGACAGCGATATCCTCCGATCCATGTTCCCGCTCAAACTGACCAGAGTTCACCAAAAATACACCGAATAATTAAAAACGCATGTGAACACAGAACATTTTCGGAAATTTGTTCCAGGATCAAATTGTAACAGATTATATTCCCCGAACAAAAAACAACCCTGGATTATTTTATGCCATGCAAAGAGCCCCTTTAAGTCCTGAAGTTGTTTTCTTTTATTTTGGAGCTATGTGTCTCATAAAGTGTGTGTGTGTGGGGGGGGGGGGGGGTAGGGGAGGGGTTCTCCTTCTTTTTCCACTGATAATATATTAAAAGGAATCTTCTATCAACACAGTGAGTAAGAATTCAGAGTACAAAAGGTAGGTTTCGCTTTGTTATTACTTTTTATTATCTAAATTGGATTAGGGGATCATATCACACTGATGTCTCTGTACACAATGCCAGTTATCAGACGTATATCTTCAGTATGGAAATAAGTAACCCGGTATTTTATACATTGAGACAAACTGGCTTGGTACTCTATTGCATGGTGTAACGCTCAATAGAGTTTCGACAATTTCTCTTTTAGAAAAGCGACTCCGTATCTCTAGAAATCTGAGATTTTTCGTTTAATTTTAGAGGTGTGAAACAGCCAAGAACACGTGTTGTGTAAATAATACTAGAAAAATTATCCGTAGTTCATGGGAAGAAATCGTGGCTGATTTTTTTAGGCCTTTAAAAGACGAGTGCCATTTCATCTAAAAAGCAAACAAACTGCAGGCAAAAATGATGAGAGGCTTTAGTACTTCTTCGCTATTGTCAAATATTATTTTGATCGGAGCACAAGGAACAACCGTATCATATCAAATTCTTTAACGTTTCCTCTAACACGAGCTGCGGACAGCACACAATCGATTTCAAAATGTCCCTGAAGATTTTTTTTTTTTTTGTATTTGTTTTGGGTTTTTCTCTTCTTTTTTCTTTCTGTTTTTTTTTCATTTTATGTTGTTGTTGTTGTTTCAGA
This sequence comes from Pictodentalium vernedei, assembly GCA_031216915.1. Lineage (NCBI taxonomy): Eukaryota > Metazoa > Mollusca > Scaphopoda > Dentaliida > Dentaliidae > Pictodentalium > Pictodentalium vernedei. Next base: position 178,281,309 of record CM062296.1, read on the forward strand.
AACAACATCTATGTTCCCTTACACTCTAAAATCAGTTGGAGTAAAAATTAACTCAACTCAATTGGGTTCAGCGAATCTAATGTATACACCCCTGAAAATTGAAAAGAAAGAAAAAATGTTCTTCGGTGTTATGTAAACTTATGGTCTATGTTGGGCAGTCAGTTTGGTGAATGCAAAAACATTCACACGCCATAACGTTTTATTAACTTGTAGAGTGCCTAATTATTTTTTAGTTTCCAAAATTTGTTCACATGTCTTTGCCCTGTTACAATTTATAGGAGAGTGCTATAGGCTATAGGCACTCTCCCATAAATTGTAACAAGGCAAATCTATGTCGACTAAACTATTCCACTTTGAAGATAATAGGAAACATATCCACTGAATTTGGAGCCTATATCTGCGGTTCCTGCATTTCAGAGTAAAGCCCAAATATGGTTAATCAGTCATGTTTAGAATAGTAATGGCACAAGGCCTGTACCTAATCTGAAAATATTCAATTCATTGTTCTAATTGTGTGTCATTCAGTGTCAGTTGATATAGTGTCCATGTTAGAAACACTGCTTTTTGTGGAGTATTCTGTTCTCTCCAATTTCTGTTAATTTCTTTGAGTGGTCCGGATAGGTGACAGGATAATAACACTGTTAAAAACGTTGGGGCACTGGAAAATGGTGTAGCCTGAGACACAGGTATGCAGAAAGTTACCTCCCTCCCGTCTGATCACCAGGAACGACATGGTGAAAAACACCCTCTTCCTTTTCAGTTGACGGGATTAACGACTTTTATGACATGCAGATTCATGAGTTTGAAAATACATTTTGCAAGATAAAGTATTATTAACATCTTGTAAATATACTACAAATACATCTGAGACACTTTTAGATATTGTCTGTTGATATTGTTTTTGAAGCAGTTTGCTTGTTTTTTAATTAAAAATGAAAAGGTGAACGGTTGGCCTAAATATTTATGTTACTGGTGAGTTCAAATGTTTTTCATCATACAGAGCGATGTATACATTGTTGACACAATTTGCGGTAGGCAAATTACGGAACGTCAAAAATGGTGAAAATCTTCTTTTTTTTCTCCTTTTTGATGGATTCGTATGCGCGATGGCTGCCCGTTTTTCACATTGGCGAGAAAAATGTAAATATAGAATATACCCATAGTAGCTTGGTGTACCAAATGTTCACCACGAGCGGTGAGGTGGTGTTAACCGCGAGCCTTTGGCGCGCGGTTAACACCACTTCACCACGAGTGGTGAACATTTGGTACACCAAGCTACTTTGGGTATATTTTATTTATACCATGATCGTCAGATTATTAAGAGTCGTTATTATTTTTTCTCTATTTTACTGAGCAGAAGACGTACATACGTGCGAATCTGTTTTTGTTTACATGAGTATCGGTGGACAGTACTTCCGCTGTCAATTTTATCGCCGAAACGAAATGGAAAACGAAACGGAGCCTTTTTCGTTTTAGTCACATAATAACATACTATTTCGAGTTATGGATGCTTTATTAACATGAGACAATGCATTTTTGTTAATTTTTGGCATCTTATGAGGTAAACCCATTTAAAAACGTAATAAATAATTGCCACTTTCATTTCACTCTTCGCGAGGCGACGTGCGATAAATTTGACGTCACCAAAGGTCAACTTGGATGTAGTTCCACTGTAGGTGTAAATGTTTATTATTGAAATCCCATTACTAACGTGTTCACCACGGTTGGTGTGTAAAGCTAAAATTTATTTCTAAGGCTTTTCATATATACTACAATAGGTAATCGTGGTATAAAACATTATCTCACTCACTCTTATCGGGTGGATAACGTATATTCTACGAATCCACCTTGTCTTCCATCAATGCTAACCCTGCTTTTGTGGAGTTAGTATGTTGGAGTTGACAGTTGCTCGCCGTTGCTCTGTGGTTCTCACCCGGTACTCCGGCTTCCTCCACCCGTAAAACTGTCGTGGTCATGATTAGCCATTTTGCAGAAATATGTGACCTTAAACACCAATAAATAAATAAATAAATATTTTACGAATCGCGTTCTGTTGGTGCATTTTCTGTAAAATGAATTTCCAAATATAGAGAGACGGTGTATTTTTTCAATTTTAAACTTTTAGTATCAATATACAGTGCGCAAGTGCGACAAGGCAGGAACGTACCACAGAGGGTGGGGGTTCTCAGCCTCCCCCTCCCAAAAACCATCATAATTTTCAATAGTTGGAAATTCGAAAGTAGAAATACCAATAGTTGGAAATTCAAAGAAAACATTTTCCTTCATGTCTTAACCCTTTACCCAACGAATCGCCCGCATCCTCCCGCGTAATATGCAAATTCTGCAGTTGAAAAAATATTATTTTTCAAAAAATTTCAACAAAACCATATCATGTGACCCCTCGTTGGAACGAGCTCGACGAGCTCGTTCCAACGAGGGGTCACATGATATGGTTTTGTTGAAATTTTTTGAAAAATTTTAAAAAATGATATTTAAAATAATAAATTTTGATATCGTCTGCGTTGGGTAAAGGGTTAAACTTTTCCGACCAGTCGATTTGAATTTTCAACCAGCGATCACAATTTTTCCGACTGAGATCGGCGATCGGTTGCGGTTACCGGCTTTAGTCATTGGCTGTGCTCCGACTCCGGATTCCGTTCAATTTCCGGATTCCAACATTTTAATTAACTGGCGACTAAATTTTGTTTCTTTAAATAACCAGGCTACACAAGCCCTATATAGACTGACAGCTATTCAGCCAATACCTACTCCTTCCAACTGACTGAGCCAGTAGGTATTGACTGAATAGCTGTCTCGAACGTTTTCTTGATCAAGAAGAATCCATTGTTCCGGCTGACTAAAAGGATTGCAGATTCAAGATATTAATTGATCTTCTCTTGGCGACAATTAAGGTAATCAATGGAAACCGGGCATTACTTCCTCGGCTTTGCTCCAAGATTGCATAAAAAGGGATTATAGCATTGCCAAAAATAGTTAGATGTGTTTTTTATTTCTAACCGTGGCATTTTACAGTAAAAGTGTCGGCAGCTGGTTGCAAATAATTTTACTTTATTTTACAGTGTACTGAGTGTAGAAGTGCAATCATTCAAACCAGCACCAGGTGTGTTTTAAATAATTTGTAACACCTCATGCATTTATTAATAACGAATTACACTTGAAGTGTACTCCGTGAGTCTCCGTCCTACAAAAAAAAAAAATTTAGTCCTCAGTTGAAGTGATGGATGCAAGCAATTATTCCCCAATTCGCCTTGGATTCACCAATCGTCAACACTGAAATTCAAGGAAATTTTGTGAAACATCAATTTAACTGAGAAATGTATCAAATAAAGGGTGGACAATTTGCCAATACAACATATGAAAAGGGTTGGCCATGCTCAACAAGAAATTCTTGTTGTTTATTATTTATTTGCGGTTAGCCCTTTACCTAACGAATCTGAACCCACACGCGTAATTTACAAATTGCGCAGGAGAAAAAAAAAATCAACAACGCTATATCATGTGACGTTCCAATGAGGGGGTCACATGATATGGTTTTGTTGAAATTTTTGAAAAATTTGAAAAAATAATATGTAAAAGAATAAATTTTTATATCCTCTGCGTTGGATAAAGATTTAAGGTCACTTTCAGCATCTGTGGGGATATCATAACCAAATAATACATATCAAGTTAAATTTAGCCAGTAGTTTTTCCCAATGCTTCCCATTTTTGAGGAGATCCTTCTGACAGGAGTTGGAAACTAGGTTTTATTATGCAAGTAAAACAGAGTTTGTGTATCTCAGTAATCCAGGCCGGAAGCTAGTGGGGTGGTCGGGGCATTACGCCTCCTCCCGCTTCCATGACTCTGTTGTCGGAATTTTTTGTTGTCTGTCGGAAAAACTGTTGATCGCTCAAACGACATTTTTTCGCCAGACGATTATGATATGTTTAGCGATGTGTATTGGAAATTCTAGTTCACGTCTCCACGATCTTTTGCGTATCAAATTAATAAAAATATAGTACTTTGATCATGGAAAATTGGTGGATGAAATTGTAATATTTTGAGTACTACTTTTGTTCATGTTACTTGTATAGATTATCGCATACTGTCCTGTATAGGATGTTTTATGCTAATAAATGTTATGTTATGTTATGTTATGTTATGTTATGTTATGTTATGTTATGTTATGTTATGTTATGTTATGTTATGTTATGTTATGTTATGGTTATGTTATGTTATGTTATGTTATGTTATGTTATGTTTTCCCTGAAAGCCGCTATTTTGAAAAAAAGTTGACCATTTGACAAAACCACAGTTTTCATTCTGGAAGAATACCCTTAACCCTTTGAACTCTAAGGGTATCTTCGATGCTAGTTCAATGACAGCAATTAGAAGAGTCCATATTCATTATTTGGGGTAGACCAATCAATATTTTCAACGTGCAGCCCCGAGGCTGCACGTTGGCAATATTGATTGGTCTACCCCACACATTTATTTATTTATTGGTGTTTAAGGTCACATATTTCTGCACAATGGCTAACCATGACCGTGACAGTTTTACGGGTGGAGGTACCCGGAGAGAACCACCGAGCAACGGCGAGCAACTCTCAGTTCCCCAACATAACAACTCCACATAAGCAGAGTTAGCATTGGTTGAAGACAGGTGCACCATCGACGTGCAGTACGCCTTAGTACACAGCGTCACCGTGCCCCCACGTGGGCAATGGGGGTGAAGAGTCTTGCCCAAGGACACAACGCGGTTGCCGCAGGTGGGATTCGAACCGAGGACCTCTCGGCTTGCAACCTGCACCTCTACCAACTGAGCCACCGCGCCCCCACCCCACACATTTAATGAACAGCCAGCATATTTAATGACGTTATGACGTATCATGTTCCTGGCCGGAAAAGCGGCCGCGAGGGTTCAAAGGGTTAGGCCTACTATCCATATAACCTCTGTGTGAAAGGTAGTGCGGTGTCTCAATGGTTATGGTATTGGACTTCAAGCCGAACGGACCAATGGTCACTACGTTGTGTCCGTGGGCAAGACACTTAATCCCGATTGCTTACATGGGGGCACGATGGAGCTGTGTATACTAAGACATACTGCAGGTCGATGGTGCACCTGTCTTCAACCAATGCTAACCCTGCTTGTGTGGAGTTCGTACGTGGGGAAGTCTGGCATTTGCTCTCTGCTGATCCGTAGTTCACTGCGGCTGCTCCGGCTTCCCCCACCCGTAAAACCGTCCGACACGAGGTGACCCTGGCTGTCGAAAGTGTCGTTAAAACCCCAAAAAAATAAAAATTGTGTGAAAGCGCTTGTTGTAAGTATATGACAATCGAGAAGCCGTGTACAGGGAAAAAATCGTGTTTTGCATTATTACTATTATTTTAAAGAATTATTCGTTGCACACAAGTAATTCTATAAAACAATAATAATAAACGAAGGTTTCGGACCTGTTTCGTTCATTGTAGTTTTATCTCCTTGCTGCGGATTTTCCTGCCCAGGACAAGATTTCTCTTGTCACTGAATTAAGTGTAATCTGGGCACACTTTATCAAATATTCACCCTCTAAATTGAATGAATTTTTCACCAATCATTTCTTCAGTTAAATATAGACGAATTGTTCACCAAATCTAGCCATGGCTGCTTCACAGCAGCCATGACTAGATTTGATGAAAAAATATCTTGAATATACTCAGCGGGCTAACAGTTAAAGAAGTATATTGAGTTGGGTTTCAGGTTCGCAGCGACGGTCCGCGACCCAAAAACACTGTCGGAAAATGTTAACACTCGCATCACCATGTCATAAGATTTTTTAGATCCCAGCTTCGGGACTACGGTGATCAATCACTTCTTCACCTCCCGGATTTTTCTCGAGCAGTTCAACAACAAAACTGGATCTAGTGAGTCGTGTGTAAACACACAATGCTATACTGTACAATTGCCGTGGATTGGTCGAAATCCACATGTGGGCAGTGATGTCCACGCATGCGTTTACCAGGTAATAAAAATTATCATCAGCAAAAATTTAATTAATGTACCCGGTGCTTCTTTAATTAAATTGTTGATGATTATTCGTATAATTAGTATTTGGAATCTAATATTATAGCGTCCGTGAAGATATTGCCCACCCGTGGAAAATGACCAGTCCACGGCGGTTGTACTGTAATCCCGCGTTTTCAGTTTTAATCATGAAAGTGGAACCACAGGTGGTCGAATTAAAATACCGAAACCATTATGCACATCTACAGATCTTACCTGAATACCTCAGCATACTTGAAACATTTTCGAATTATGTACCCTATGAATCTTTCACCGGAACCCAACTCTCTATATGATAGAAGTGGCGCCACCTGAGACACAAGGAGCGAAATCAAAATTCCGAAACCATTATGCTCATGTACAGTCGTTACCTGACAATATGAGCATGCGTTTGATGTTTTTAATTATATACTCTAGGAGTCTTTTACAGGAAACCAAATCTCTAACGATAGAAGTGGTTTTCCACCCGAGGCATATGGGTTCGAATCAGAATTCTGAAGCCTTTAATCAAATCTACAGACCCCATCTGAATACCCGAACACACTTGAGAAGAGAAGTACAGTACGGAATGGTCACTTTCCACGGGTTGGCAATATTTCCACGGAAGCAATAATATCAGATTCCAGACACTAACTGCAGGATTAATCATCACAAATTTAATTAATGAAGCACCGGGTACAACCCGGTGCTTCATTAATTAAATTTTGGCTGATGATGATTTTTATTACCTGGAAAACGCATGCGTGGACATCACTGCCCATGCGTGGATTAAGACCAGTCCACGACGACTGTACTGTAAGTATCAAAATTATATCTCGAAAAGACGGACGTAAGGGTGTACAGGCGTGCGGATGTTTTGACGGAGATTATCAGTTTTCCCTGCATTTTTGAAAATGCGAGGATAACCAAAGGCATTTTGCCATTCATACAACAATCTATTAAAATATTTAAAAGTTGAAATGAAATAGTCTCAATTGGACATTGTTCTTTCTCCATCAATTCCTCCCACTTTCCATCAACCATATTTCAGAATTGATCAACCTTATTGGTGGGAGGCGATTCATTTTTGCCCGAAGATATTAGGCATCCAAATGTTGCAGGATTTCACTTCTTTTGAGTGGCAGCATGGTCGGATAATTTGTGTTGTAAGAATTTCTTCACGTAGATTTGGTTCGTTGCGATTTATTTGAGTGCGCCTGAAAGCACTCACCATTAAAAAGAGACAAAACTAATTTAATTGAATAACAGTTTTTGCTTATGAAAGTAAACGATGCTCTATAAGTCTTTCTATCATGATATCGGTGTCCTTCAAAGCACTGACTGATACAAAGAGGGGAGTCCAGGAAGGGTACAACTTTATCTATTTTTTATGCAATTTAATTTCCAGTGACGGCGCAGATTTTTGTTGCTCGGGGGGTGGGGGAGTGGGTCGAGACGGATTCTACATTGGGTGGGGTGACAGGTTTGTAATTTATTTCAACCCTTCGCCTAACGCGAATAGCAGACGACACTTTTTCAGAAAGTTAAGAATTTTCATTTTCTGTTTCAAACCATAGCTTGTGGCCCCTCCTTTGAACAAGCTAGACGAGCTTGTTCCAACGAGGGACCAGAAGCTCTGTTTTGGAGACAAAAATTGAAAATTCTTAGTTTTCTAAGAAAAAAAACGTGTCGTATATGGCCCTTGCTTCAAAATATCTCAAATATTGACTTATCCGGGTACTCCGGCATCCTCCACCCGTAAAACTGTCGGACACGAGGTGACCCTGGCTGTCGAAAGTGTTGTTAAACTCCAATAAAAGAAAAAAATGACTTATTATATTCAATAGATTAACATTTTTACCCACAGTCCGTCTCGAGACCACTCTCCTAAATGATTTACATTGACGTGCACAATGAATAAAAATAAATATCGTGCTGCCGGACAAAATAGGTCTTCAGAAAATTATAGAGGGCACGGCACTCCTTCTTAACAATCTGGAAGTCACACCTCTCGTCGCCGTTGGCGTTTCAGTCCAAACAAGGCCTCAAAGATCGTATTTTATTTTTTTTTGTTTTTGGTACGTCCTTTGAAAGGACGTACCAAACCAAAGAATTAACCCTTTACCTAACATGAAAAGCAGACGACACTTGCAAATAAAATTCTTGAATAACTAATTTTTTTTCATTTTTTGTCTCAAAAACATAGGTTATGAACCTCATTGGAACGAGCTCGACGAGCTCGTTCCAAAGAGGGGTCATAACCTATGTTTTTGAGACAAAAAATGAAAAAAAAGTCATGAAAATTAATTGGCAATTTTTCTGAGTAGCGGTGGCCGGTTTTGGCCGTTGCGTTGGGTAAAGGGTTAAAATACGATCTTTCAGGCCATGTTTGGACTATTGGCGTTTACGTATCCGTCGTCGTAAGACAGATTGGTTACTGGTACGTCAACTCGACTTCCTGGGATCAACAATTTTGTTATACAGAGTGTTAAAAGAATATGGATATCCACACACGTGTATCTAAGTATCATATTTTGATACTTGATCGCATTCGTATTTGCTGATTGAATCTTAGCGAAGGAAGCCCTTTCTTTTTTATACCATCTGAATAGTTCACCAGCTGACTTACAATAGTTAATATACACTTATTATAATTTTTAATTTTTCCACTTTTTTCTTGGCGATAGAATGTCATTATAATTTTTCAATTATCGATAACAAGTAAACTTTTTAAATCACTCGAAAGAGTATAAATACCTGGGTGTTCACTTTAAAGCATCTGGAAGTATTGGCTTTGGCGAATTATGTAAAAAAAAGGCCTGAAAGCTATTTACATGTTAAAACAGAAAATGCCTCTGACAGACCTAAACCCTAAAACAACGATAAAAGTCTTTGATGCATTAATTCAACCTATACTTATATACGGGTGTGAAGTATGGGGAGGTGACGCCCTAAAACTACATCAATTAGACAGAAATAATAGTCTTTGTGATAGGTTTGATAAACAAAAATACTCTGTAATAGAATAAAAATTTTATAAACAAATTCTAGGTGTCACCCAACACACCAGTACTCTAGCTGGAGAGGTGGGTGTGTATCCTCTTGATTTACTAATTATAAACAGAATAATTAAATACTGGCTTCACCTCCAAGAACACACCCCCGAAACACTTGTGTACAAATGTAATAATGATACAGAGGCTTGCGGCCTAACAACGTGGAATGAAGCCGTAAGAAATGTTTTACAGTACAGTGGTTTTGACCATGTCTGGGTAAATAAAACCACATTTAATGTAAAAAGTCTAAGCTCAGCAATTCATAGGCATTGTCAAGGCCTCTACGCTGATTGGTGGCGGCAAAAAATATTAGCCTCCCCCAAATTCTCATTTCTCAGCCAAATCAAAATAGAGTTCAAATTCGAAGAATATCTTCTACTAAATAAAGATAGAGAAGTCAGTAGAAATTCCACAAGATGGTGAATAAGTGCCCACTGTCTAAACATAGAAGTAAGCAGACATAAAAGACCCCCTGTCCCGCGAGACCAACGTTTATGTCAAGTGTGCCCCACAGAAATTGAGAACGAGGTCCACTCCCTCTTATATATGCAAAATCAAATCAAATGGTTTTCCGCACCGAAGGCGCGCAGGGGCGATTTGGGGAGCAAGCCCCTTTCGATCCTCATTAGCTGTAGAATTTGAAAGTGTCAGACCGTGGTAAGGAGGAGAAGTTGTGGGTTGTTAGCGGCGCTTGTGTCTTTTCTGCTTCTTTTTCAGAGGTGGAGGTTTGGAAGGAGAGACAGTGGTAGTTGGTGTTGTTGGTGGGCTGCCTGATGGTGGTTGCTGAGTTTTGTAGGGTCTGGTCCTAGCCGAGTCTGGAGTGGTTGTGGGTGATTGCTGTGTCTTTTGTTGTTGTTGATTTCTGGCGTCTATTAGTTTTTTGGCTTCTTCGACTTTTTGGAGGAATACTTGGTATTGCCTGTCCATCTTTTGCCTGTGAAGGACCCCTTGTATCTCGTGTTCCCGTAAGATGTTCTCTATCCTGTCGTCCGCGTCCTGGCATTCTGGTTTAGAAGGAAGAGGCGAGTGGGGATCAGGAAGAGGCGAGAGGGCAGCTTCCATTTCCACCTCAGTCTCCGCAGACTCTTCCACATCCGACAATACCGACTGGGAAGCCGGCATTTGGATGGGCTGTCTGTGGGAGTGGGAGTGGGAGGGGAAGTGATGGCCGCCTCTGGCTCTTTCTTTTCCTCACCTTTCTCTTTCTTCATCTCCAAGAATGCCTCCAAGCGTCGGGAATCCCTCCGCTTGGTGGACGGGCTCTTCTTTCTTCTCTTTCTCCTTTCAGGGCCTCCTGACCTGCTCGGGTGAGGACCAGTGTGAGAGGGGATCCTCTCATCCAAGGTACTACCTCTCCCCGAGTAGGGTGGTGATTTCTTATCTTCCTCGATCTTGAACTCAAGAGACAGATGGACGCTCTTGCCTGTCTCCTGGATAGTCCAGGTGACAGGGCAAGAGACGCCCAGAGCTGCTATCGTTTTCTTCAGTCGCGCTGGTAGTTCCAGTGTTTCCATAATTGAGATTCTAATTAGGATGCTCGCACTCTGAGTTCAGAGGTGCGACTGTGCTTATAACCGAGAGGTGCAGCCTTAATAAGGAACTGCTAGAAATGACAGACAATGACCACTTACCTACGACTCCAGAAAAACTAACTATGCTACTCACTAATTTTGATAGAGAAATGACAGGTTGTCTAATGCAATTCGTTAATAATGTATTAAACATGCGAAAATCTTTCAACAAATAGCTTTGTATGTGTGAATAATTCGGACCATGCAATTATGGTGGCATATACTCAAGGATGATTAATTTTAGGTGCCAAGGCCGCGGCCTATAGCTGGCAGCTTTGGCATATAATTTTACTCATCACTTTACTTTGAAAATAATGTCTGTGGATTGTTTGACATATACTAGTATCCGCCTCAAATCTCATCATTGTGTGACAGTCGGTTGCATCTATGTTAGGGGAATAATTGCGGGTACGTGTTCAGGCGTATTCAGGGTGTGAGTTGCATCGTTTATATATGATCAAGAAGCTATAGTCATTGAACAATCTAGTCTGTGTGTATGTATGTGCGTGTGTTTTTATGTACGTATAGGTATGTGTATCTCAATATGTATATGTATATATGCATATGGCATATGTATCTCTGTTCTATTCTTGTACATATGTATAGTGGTATCTTAGGTATATATGTCTATATGTGTATGGGCGTTCACATATTGTGGGTGTCGTTCTGTTGGTTGATGAAGATGGCCTAAGGCCACATGTTTTGTTATATTTTTGTTATGTATTTTTGTGTACCACTTTTGTCATGTATCATCAGTTGATATTTAAGACAACAAAAGAATTATAGTAAACTGCTGGAAATTTAGTCAAACTGGTCTGGAAATTATACACTTACGTGCACTCTGACTTCAAATGATTCAGTCCCTGGGCTGTGGTGTCACTGGTATGTTTGGAATTTTGGAATGGTCTTGAGGCCTCTGATGTTCTTTTTCATCACTCGTGGTCGGAACTCCAATCTCCTATAGTTATTGAGGTTCATGGTGGCCATACTGAGGAAGTGCTGTGTAAATATGTTGGCCTACGTACTTCAAGAGTTTCCCTACATGACAGTATCTCATCCGTCTAGCATTTTGTATATTCTATAATACGTAGGAACGAGGCGTAAATAAAGGGGATGTCGGTCGGGCCCTGGGAATCTCACATTTTCGATTCGAATCGAATCTCTAATCGAATCATGCCTTTTGTTCGAATTCACATCGAATGTTGAATCAGTGGCGTCTTAAAGATGGCCGATGGGGGTTGGGGTGCTATAAACCTGATTTGTTCCGACTGTGATGGCTCAAGTCCCGACTGATGAAATAATTCAACTACATCATCAAGGCATGCCTTCGTTGAAGGCATGCCTTGATGATGTTGTTGGAATATTACAATGTAAGGATTATAGTTCATCGTCGACATTGCTTGGAAACCTTAAATTTGTATTTGACAGTGGTAGGGACTAGTGATACTGGAATTAACATGGTTGGTGGCATAACTAAAGATGTTAATGATACACTCGCTCTTTTATTTCAATACTGTTTTTGTACGATTTCCATCTGAACTATACGTTTTGTGGGACGATAAAAATGGCTGATCTGATACCAAGCTATATAGTCCTATGAAAAAGATTCGATAGGAAACGAATCAAGCAGCCGATTTCGAATCGAACCGAATATCTACTTACGATTCGAAATCGAATCGAATCTCGAAGCCTCGCAGGACGCTAGATGTAGGCGTGTATGCCCCCTCCCCTCCCCCCTTCCCCCCTCCCCAATATTTCTGCCAGTTGTGACATTTTCGTCTGGATTGGAGTATATGTATCAGTTCGCTCTTGTGGGTAATCGCGTACTTTGTTACGAGATTATAGATTTGATACTTTTGACTTCTGTCACTCACACAGTCGGTCAAATAGAGGCCACAACTACTTCATGTATTTATACACAAACAAATTATCAAGAACGACTGAACTATAATTCCAAACTGACTAATATTCCATACTGGTCACGGAAACGGAGCCAAATCCATAATGCGTATAATATTCGGTTACTGCAGAGCAGGATTCTAACCACAGTATAGTAAATGGTGTCGGGTTTGTCCAGTAATTTGTTATGTCCGACCACTACTCTCGACTAACGTTCCCTTTAACCACCACCAAATCTTACCCTTTGGCTACATTGATATCATAAAGGAGACCTTTCGTCCCTTGAGTTCCACTGTGTTCTATGTGCCTACTGGTACATAGAACACATTGGAACTCGGGGACGCTTTGACCTGCAGTTGTCCAGCATTTAGAGAATATCGGTTTATCGTCATTATTTATTTACCCTCAATTTAATTTTCAAGATGCGTTGTGTCCTGCGTTGTGTCCTTGGGCAATGCACTTTATCCCGGTTGCCTACATGGGGGCACGATGACGCCGTGTACTAAGGCGTACTGTACGTCAATGGTGCACATGTCTTCAACCGCTGTAACCCTGCTTGAACGGAGCTTGAATGTTGAGGAGCTGACAGTTGCTCGTCGATGCTCGGTGGTTTACTCCAGCTTCCTCCACCCGTAAAACTGTCACGGTCACGATTAGCCATAGTGCATAAGTATGTGACCTTAAACACCAATAAATAAATAAATATAAATAACTGATAATGGTACACGTTGAAAGACAATACAGTCACCAGCACCTTTTAGTATTTATTTATTTATTCATTCATTTTGGGGGATTTAACGACACTTTCGACGGGTCACCTCGTGTCGAACAGTTTTACGGGTGGAGGAAGCCGGAGTACCCAGAGATAAGCACCGAACAACAGCGAGCAACTGTCAGACTCCCAGCGTACTATCTCCACACAAGCAGGTTTAGCAGTAGTTGAAGACAAGTACACCATCGATGTGCTGTGCGCTTCAGTGCACAGCGCCACCGTGCCCCTGCGTGGGCAATCGGGATTAAGTGCCTTGCCCAAGGACACAAAGCAGTTTCCCCAGGCGGGAATCAAACCGTCGACCTCTTGGTTTGAAGTCCAATTCCGTAACCACTGAGCCACGACGCTCCAATCACTTTTCAGGAAAGTCCTGGTAGGGGGTTGCACATATGCAAGACTGATATGTCTGAACGAAAGTCTGTTCTTTCCTTAATATATAAGAAGGGTGATCGCAATGATCCAAACAATTATAGGGTCATTGCAGTAAGTTCCGCTATCGGAAAATTGTTCAACAAAATTATCAACCAAAGATTATCTGATTTTATATATGATAACAATATTATTGGCGAAAACCAGTTTGGATTTTGCAAAGGAAAAGGGACCACAGATAGTGCCTTTGTTTTGAAAACGGTTATTGACAAATACAAATTTTCAAAAAAACCACTGTATGCAGCTTTTGTTGATTTTCGCAAAGCATTTGATTCGGTGAACAGGGAATTGCTCATGTTGAAACTTCAACATATAGGTGTGAGTGGTGAAGTATTCAACGTGATCAAATCTATGTATGAATCTAGCTTTTATTTGACTAAAACGTCTATTGGGTTGGGACCAGCCTCCCTCTCTTCTGTAGGTGTCCGACAAGGCTGCATCTTATCTCCCTCTCTATTTAAAGTTTTTATTGAAGACACAAAAGACATTTTCGACAATTTGTGTGATCCTGTGTGGATTCGAGGTTACAAATTAAATCATCTTCTTTTTGCAGATGATCTTGTAATGATATCTGATAGCCAGAAATGGCTTCAACGGTGCCTCAATAAGCTCCACAATTATACTGAAACTAATATGCTGCAAATAAACGTTGGAAAAACAAAATGTTTAAGATTTGGATCTGCGTCAGTTAATGGAGCACAAAAGCAACCAATATTTTTTATCGGAGACAAGTTTATTGATATGGCTGACGAATTTACATATCTATGAATAAAATTCTCAAAAGATGGTACATTCTCTAAAGCCCAAAATGATTTGGTTGTTAAAGCCCAAAAAGCTTTATACTCACTTTTTCGTGCATTTAATGAAACTTCACGGGTTCCAATGAAGACAATGTTAAAGCTGTTTTACAAATTAATTCAACCTATAGCCTTATACGGGTGTGAAGTCTGGGGATCAGAAATAACGTACGGTAAGCGTTACAACATAGCCTGTGAAAAATTACACACTTCCTTTTGTAAAAAAGTCTTGGGCGTTGAGAAATTTTCCTCCAACCATGCGGTCCGCGCAGAACATGGTCGATATCCGCTATATATCGAGGCGGTAAGTAGGATGGCTTCTTTCGCAATCAAAATATCTGAGAATCATAATGACCTGATGTGAAATGTGGTAGCTGAACAAACAAATCGTAAAGGCAAAGCGGAATCCCCTTTCAAATTACTGGAAAGATACGGTCTCGCTGTCCCTCAACATCCAATTATCACTAACACTAATGTTATAGGTATAATTTGCGCTTGCAGCATGTAGACACGTTCAAGAAGTCAATGTTTGAGGACTGCAAAAAGAATGGAGATAATAAACTGAAAACTTACAGGTTGTTTAAAAATGACTATTCAATGGAAACGTACTTAGTGGAAACGAACACGGCGGAAGACCGGGAAATTTTCACTAAGCTTCGTATCAGCAATCATAAGTTAGCTATTGAAAAAGGGCGACATTATCAACCGCCGAAGCCTGTTATCGACATGATATGTACTCACTGTGAAGCAAACTCCGGGAAAATAGAAAACGAATACCATTTTCTTATGGAATGTACACATTATTCAGAGCTTCGATCAGAACTATTTGTTCTGATGAACAGTGAGATTGACGGTTTTATTGATCTGAGTATGTTTGAGAAATTCAAATTAATATTTGAAAATAGAACCCCCAGTTTATGCCATAAAATCTGTAGCGTGATCCGGGATTTTTTCGCCAGACGATTATGATATGTTTAGCGATGTGTATTGGAAATTCTAGTTCACGTCTCCACGATCTTTTGCGTGTGAAATTAATAAAAATACAGTACTTTGATCATGGAAAATTGGTGGATGAAATTGTAATATTTTGAGTACTACTTTTGTTCATGTTACTTGTAGATTATCGCATACTGTCCTGTATAGGATGTTTTATGCAAATAAATGTTATGTTATGTTATGTTATGAGACGATGTATCCAGGGGTGTAACTAAGCGTGGTTCAGGGGTGATCCCTCCCCCCACCCCCACTCCCCAGTAATTTTCCAGTTGAGAAGGCCGTGTGAGAGAGACATCTGTCCCACATGATATACAATGACCGGCTTATTAGCATATTTAACGAGTGCACGGAGTATTGAATCATCGGATGTTTTTCCGTAAGCAAACAACATGGCGTCACGTTTCGGAAATACTAGCAGACGAACGTTTGTCGAAGAAAATAGAAATAAAAACACAGACCGCAAAACCAAAGGACACTTGACTCTTCTTTACGAATTTTTGGATGAACGCCATTGTGAGTGGAGATATTCCAGTCGAAAAGTTTTGCGAATCCATTGCAGAATTCATCGGAACTTGTCAATGTTCATTTCACTACAATTCTTTAACCCCTGTCTCGCCAGCGTTGGGGTTTAATTTCGTGGTATATACCCGTACAGAACTTTTGTGCGCTCTTACCGATAAGAAAATCTTTTTTTTTCAGATATGGACAACAAAATTGTTCGATATAGATGTATGTGCCCCTGAATTACTTTTGATGAAGTCAGAGTATTTTGGTGGGGGAGAAAAATTATCCCTAATGGGAGTGGGTGGCCCAAATATCTTGCCATCATGCGAGATTTCCCCATCTCACACCCTCCACCATCAGGAATAATTATTATCCCAATAGGTGAAGGTGTGAGATGGGGAAATCTCATCCGAGGGTAAGATATTTGGGTCAGGCACGAGGCTTGCCGAGTGTCTGGACCAAATATCTTGTCCCAAGGGTGAGATTTCCTTATCGGAAAGAGCGCACAAAAGTTCTGTATATACCACCGGTATATACCGCAAAATTAAATCAAAACGCCGGCAAGATAGGGGTTAAAGATTTTTAGCGAATTGAACATTGACACATTCCGATGATGTCATATTATGAATTCTGCAATGGATTCGCATAACTTTTCGACAGGAATTCGTGCAAATCGTCACACTCATAATGGCAGTCATCCAAAAATTCATATAAAAGAGTCAAGTGTCCTTTGGTTTTGCGGTCTGTGTTTTTATTTTTATTTTCTTCGACAAATGTTCGTCTGCTAATATTTCTGAAACGTGACACCACGTTGTTTGTTTACAGAAGAACGTGTGATGTCTGAATAGTCCTGTGCTCATTAAATATGCTAATGTTCTCAGTTTGCTACATGCGATTTGACATGCCCTACTGCCAGTGCTGGCAGTAGGGCATGTAAAATCGCATGTAGCCAACTGAGGTTGGGATGTAGTGACCTGATGGCCCACAAATTTGAAAGGTTTCTCACAGATAACCCCGGATGTAGTTGTGGTTATATATATGAGAAACCGGTACACTTCTTTTTGCAGTATCCTAACTTCATAAACCAGACAGGTTTGTTGTTTCAGAATCTCGGCGACATAAATGTGTCCATCACTAATCTTCTTTTTGGCAATGCAGAAACGACCTGTGAAGAAAATTAAATTATTATGAATAGTGTGCATACCTTCATTGATAACACCAAGCGTTTCGACCACCACCAGTGATAATATACATATATATATATGTGTATGTGTGTTTTGTATACTATTGAAGACGTTGTCGTTCCACCGTGGTCTTATGTTGCAGCCATGTGCTTAATAACAACTTAAGGTCTTGGGTTTTTGTATCAATATGCATACTGAATTCTTAGTGAATTAGTGATATACCAGCCATCTCCCTTTGCACCTGCACTATTTTTTTATTTTTATTTGGGTTTAACGACACATTAACAGCCAGGGTCATATCATGTCGGTGACAGTTTTACGGGTGGAGGAAGCCGGAGTACCCGGAGAGAACCACCGAGCAACGACGAGCAGCTGTCAGCTCCCCAGCATCGTAACTCTGAACTCTGCACCGCGGCACAGGCAGGGTTAGATTGGTTGAAGACATGTGCACCATCGACGTGCACTACGCCTTAGTACACAGCGTCATCGTGCCCCCGTGTAGGCAAGCGGGGTGAAGTGTCTTGCCCAAGGACACAACGCGGTTGCCGCAGGTGGGATTCGAACCGAGGACAACTCGGCTTGCAGCCTGCACCTCTTCCTACTGAGCAACCGTGCCCCGCCTGCACCATTTAAATAATGAATTGTTTATTGATGTAGGGTGAGGCTACTTATATGCATAGCCTGTTTGCCAAACCCTTTTCTGTTTACAGAAATAAATTATTTATTAAAAAAAAATGCTAATAAGCCAATATATGTTGGTCACGTGGGTGGAGTGAGATAGCTGTCACGTGGGTGGGTAGGTGAGACAGCCATATCTCTCCCAGCTGTGTCACACGACTTTATATATGTCTCAGTACCTTAGTGGTGGGAGAAAACAATAACCTCTTACTGGTAATCATGTACTTTCTTACGAGACTAGATTTGATACTTGACCATCAGTCACATACACAGTCAGCCCTACAAATGGGGACTGTGGTACCCTATTCGGGGTATTGGGGACATATCATGATCAGTTTGGAACACGGTAAGTGCTAATTAATCCTTTATCTAACGAATCGTCCACATCCGCCCTCGTAATGTACAAAGTGAGCAGTTGATTTTTCTTTTAAATTTCAACAAAACAATATCACGTGACCCTCGGTAGCGCGGTGGCTCAGTGGTTACGACATTGCACTTCAAAGGTCCACGGTTCAATCCCCAACAGGGGTACCTGCGTTGTGTCCATGGGCAAGGCTCTTAATCCCGATTGTCCGCGTGGTGTCACGGTGGCGCTGTGTACTAAGGCGTACTGCACGTCGATGATTCACTTGTCTTCAACGAATGCTAAACATGCCAGTGTGGTGTTAGGGCGTTGTGCAGTCTGACAGTTCGTCCCTTGAGTTCCAATGTGTTCTATGTGCCTACTAGCACATAGAACACATTGGAACTCAGGGGACGAGTTGCCTGTCGTTGTTCGGTGGTTCCCTCCAGGTTTTCCGGCTTCGTCTACTCGTAAAACTGTCCGACACCAGCTGACCCTCTCTTTCGAAGGTGTCGTTAAACTCCAATACATAAATAATAAATAAATAAACCTAACGAATCGCACGCATCCGCCCTTGAAATATACAAAGTGAGCAGTTAAAAAATAATTTGTTTAAATATTTTAAAAAACAAAAATTTAATTAATAAATTTTGATATCGTCCGCATCGAGTCGCCGATATCGTTCCAATGAGGGGGGACATATGATATGCTTTTGTTGAAGTTTTTTTTAAACTTTGAAAACATAATACTTAAAATAATAAATTTTGACATCATAGGATAAAGGGTTAAATAAGAAATTAGTGGGGTCCATGTGTCAAGACCACCAAATGTATTTATCCACACATAAATTTCCAACAACTTTGAGTTTTGAATTGAATCCGGACTAATATTCCAACTACATCATTAAGGTAAGACGAAGGCATGCATTGGTGATATGGTTGGAATGTTTTTTTTCATTCGAATCTGAGATATCGCACTCGGGACAAATCATATTTGCACACCCTGAAATCGCTCATCTACGCGACGCCCCTGAGGCAATCTGAAACAAGGACCAAAATAAATAGACACATTTTCCTCTCCACTCCAAAGACGACATCGTCCCTGTGCCTCTTCCTGATATAAATTATGTTTTGTTCTCAATTTCATGAAATAGTTTATTATGGAGAATTGAGAAAAATGAAATTATCATCAACATGAACCATTCAACGGTGTAATGACCTTAAACCATTATCTCCCTGCATCGATTTCTGTAACTTTTCACTTCGAATCTAAACCCGTCGTGCGATTGAACGAAAAACGCCGCAGGTTTCTGTTTCAATTTGATGCGCTTTTTATTTTCAATATTTTTCCATCTTTTTACTGCTGAAAACTAAAATTGAAGGGAATCGATTTTGCGGTGTGTTAGTCGAGTACAGCCAGGTAAAACGGATATTCCATCGTAAAGTTATTGGCCGGTAAGCGTATCCCGACGAAATCGGAATCTGCGCTACGGTGGTCCACTTGTCGAGAGAAATGGAAAACATTCGTCCAACCACACATGGTACATTTAACCTTCTCGTACAACTACCACTATGCTAAACTTTATTAATATTCTTCTTATCGATCTATTTCCCTGGACTCACCAAAAACAACTTCCAGACGGCGGAGCCGATTCTTTCTCAAAAAATTCAAAAGTTATTGCTCAAACGGTTAGGGAATTGTGTAACCCGGCTCACCCAGGGACGTGGCTAGAGGTTTCAGATTGGGGTTGGGGTGAGGGTGGGGTGTAGGGTATTGAATTTCCAACTAGGGGAGGGACCGGGAGGGGGTTCCCCTCCCCCAGTTGGAAATTCACTACCGAGAAAAATTTTGAGAATGAAACCATGAAAGGGGGCATAAAATTGATTCTAGTAACTGAAATGCCAACACATTTATAATAGAATTATCAGGTTTTTATTATTATTTGAGTTTATTCTGGGAATTGAATATGTGCTAAACAAATGCTCAAGCTGAGAACTTTGAGCAATTCACACTCTCCTGATATTAAATCAGATCTTAAGCAGGAATGATCAATTTTCGATGTTTCATCATTTTGTTACTGTGAATGATGGAATTAACTGAGGATAACGATTTTACATGATGCGATTTTCTTGAAGTGCATTTCGAGGATTTTTTTTATTACGATAAGTAAATGTACTATATAAATCTCGTACTGATTGACATCATGCATACTTATGAAGCTCGATATTGCGTACACTGTAGTGTGAATAGTAACAGTTAGAATGTTTGCCAATTTCAAACCGAGTTGGAATTTGGGAAAGTAAAGGAGACATCAGCAACACCAAAGAATCTCTAAAATCCAGATAGATGGAATTTCCAACTACTCATGACTTGCCCTCCGAATTTCCAACTATAGAAAATTTTGGCCAGGATTTTTGGGGGGAGGGGGGTACCCCCCCCCCCACGCCCTGACGCCACGTCCATGGGCTCACCCTCCTCACTCGCAGTGATGGTTTCGAAATTAAAAGGTGGGGAACAGAGCTCATCATTTCAGCAATCATCGACGATTTGCCGGGGGTCTTCAAGGGAAAATTTTTAAATTTATTACTGAAGAATCGTATTCTCGTTGATTGTTCGCAGTGCATTTCACTACTCTGATAGCCAGATAGCCAGGATAACCACTCTCCCTCCGTTTTATGAGAAGATCGTGGAAATTTCGCTCTGGTCAGACATGGTTGAGTTACAAACCAAAACAACGCCCGTGCAACTTAGCGACATAGGCCAACCGGAAAAATTCAAAATTGATGCAGCCCAACACGTGTTGGTGAATGAAATTTTGTGAAAAATGACCAACAGGCGAAATGGATGTGATAGCGTAGAATGTCGGTATACCGAAATGCTCTCTATGTGGACTGCAATTGGAAGTGCCATTGGCAGCCCTCATAGACTTTTCCATATACCAGCAGTCTAGTCTGCATTTGATCGCTCAGATGCAAGAAAAGGTCTGTCAGTTTGAAAAAATCAAAAAAAATCTTCTATTAGGTCCACCCCACACCCCTCTCCGCCGGTGCAACCATTTGTTTTCGAATGAGCGAAGCAGATGATATAAATATGCCATCGAGGATCGCACAGATGCAGGGAAGCAGAGTCCTTTCAGTTCGAAAAATCCAAATTTTCTCCGCCCCCCCCCCCCCTCCCCCTCTCCGGTGCATTTCCCGGTAACTTTTCTTGGCCCAGTCCGCCCCTGCTTACCAAAGATGTCACTTTGTGTATTTATATCCGACCTATATAATTATTATATTACAGATTGGAAAGCGAGAAACTTACCGATAACTAAAATAGGTTTAAGGCAGCTGGCAAGACGAAAGAATGTTCACTGTTTTGAACACAGCGAGCACTCCTTTATCTTGCTAGCTGCACATTGTGATGGATTTTCATCAGTATCAAGCAATCCCGGGTCTTGTAATTGTCGGGGCACGGGTGAACGTAATAACCTTTACTTATTCCCGGTTCCTTATTCGACATTCGTTATCAACCGACACTGCCAAGTCCCCGGGGAATGGTGTTTCCACTCAGAAAAAAATAGAAGAACGACGTTTCCCCAGTGTTCCCCCGGGAAAGCATCACTACTCTCTCTTTCTCTCTCTCTCTCTCTCTCTCTCTCTCTCTCTCTCTCTCTCAAAATGTAAAAAAATTGCAAATCTTGAATAAAATACCTGAGACGGAGTACACAAATCTTTAATAAAATACTTGGGCCTGATGACTTGGCCTGAACCCCCCCCCCCCTCCCTACCACACACACAATTTATAAATATGCAAATTTTGTATAAAATATCCGGGCCTGAGTGCAAACATTTCTGATAAAATCCTCAGGCCTAATGATTGGGCCTATCGACAGTCCGTTTCCGCCCCACATGATTAACACGTGCCAGTACTGTTATCACGAGTTTGCGTGTTTGATTCAGTAAAGATTTAGAAAGATCTCCTCGATGTTTGAGAATTGGATCTAACTGAAAAATTAAAAGTCTAACTAAAAACCCCAAAATGGAAACTCTTTCCCTGCTGCTGATGGATTTCCATGCCCGGAGTGAAAGTACTGTGTTATCTTGTAGAATTATGTTGTTGATTTTGTTTACACTCTGATTTCAAAATACCGAACTTTCAAGTAGCAATGTTTTCCCATAATGCCACAAGGAATTTAACTACTTCATTCTTGTTTGTCAGATAAGCTCTGTCAAATTCCGACACGAAGTGACCGGAAGTGTAGTTAAACCAGAAGCGGACTGGTCGTATGGTATACAGGGAAAATTCCAGGTTCCCCCCCCCCCCCTTATTTGGTGGCACATGGGGGCCTCCAAAATGGATGCAACCCAAAACCTGTTGGTGCCTGAAATTTCGTGAAAACGCCCAACAGGCGAAATGGGTCTTATTGCATAGAGTGTCGGTATATTGAAATGTTCTCTATGTGGACTGCCATAAAGAACATTTCGATATACCAGCAGTATGCCACTGATCGCTCTGATGCAAGGAAACGACTTTCTTTTAATTTAAAAATTCAAAATTTTCTCCCATATGTTCGGCCCGATGGGTCCGCGCACCCCTTTCACCAATCCCCCCCCCCCCCCCACGCCCTGCTGATACCATTCTTGCCGAATGAGTGATGAAGGAAAAATGCTATCGAAATGTCCTCTGTTTGAAATGTCATTGATCGCCCAGATGCAAGGAAGCAACGTTCTTTCAGTTTGAAATATCAAAATTTTTTCCGAGTCCCGCCTTCATGCATTTCCCGTTATTTTTCTTGGCCCAGTCAGCCCATGCGTTAAACACCAATTAATAAATAAATAAATAAACTCTGTCAAACAAGATGAACTGGTTAAATTCCAAATTGCATTATGGAAAAATGTGTAGGCAGATTTTTTTTTATTTCGACATCAGTAAGCTCTGTCAAACAAGATTTAATTGGTTAAATTCCAAGTTGAATTATGGGAAAAGATTTATACAGGTTGAAATTTAGATATTACTGCACTAGTGAGCTCTGTCAAACAAGACCGAATTTGTTGAATTTCGTGGTTGCGTTACTCCAGGGCTGGCGCCGGGGGGGAGGGGGGTAGCCCCCTCACCATCAGGGAAACTGCCTCCTTTATTGTGTGCTACCCTAGCCTCCGCGCCGGGGAGTACAAGCACTCCCTGCCTGGCGCCACCACTGTGTTACTCTAACCAGTGATTTTTTACAATGCTGAAATCGATTCAAAAAGACACAAGAAGAGAAAAAAGAGGCTCCAGGGGCCTGAGGGCGCTCACTTGACATGGTAGCCTAAACATCAACCCAGAGAACTGATTTCAACAAGTTGCATCTGCCCCTCCTAAGAAAAGCTTATACCAAATATCCAAAGATTCTGACCAGTGGATCTGAAAAAATAAGATTTTTAAAGAATATTCATCATATTGAACTAAGTTATAATTCCCGAAGGGAGCCCATATATGAACCCAGGGACTTGGCTTTAACAAACTTGAATCCCCCCCCCCCCCCCCAAAGGATGCTGCACACCAAATATCAAAACATTCCGACTGCTGAATGTGAAGAAGAAGATTTTTAAAGAAAATTCCTCATTTTGAACTAAGTTACAATTCGAGCTCCCACAGTGAGCCCAAATATGGACCTAGGGACATGGCTTGAACAAACTTGAATCTCACCCCCTAAGGATGCTGCATACCAAATACCAAAACATTCCGACTGCTGGATCTGAAGAAGAAGATTTTTAAAGAAAATTCCTCATTTTGAACTAAGTTATCATTCGGTCTCCCACAGTGAGCCCAAATATGGACCTAGGGACATGGCTTGAACAAACTTGAGTCTCACCCCCACCCACCCCCCCCCCCCCCCCCCCCCCCCCAAGGATGCTGCATACCAAATATCAAAACATTCCGACCACTGGATCTGAAGAAGAAGATTTTTAAAGAAAATTCCTCATTATAACTAAGTTATAATTCGGGCTACCACAGTGAGCCCAAATATGCACCCAGGGACTTGAGTTGAACAAACTTAAAATCTCACCCCCTAAGCATGGTGCATACCCAATATCAAAAGATTCTGCCTGCTGGATCTTGAGAAGAAGATTTTCAAAGAAATTTGCCTGAAATGCACTAAGTTCGAATTCGGGCTTCTATAGTGAGCCCAAATATGAATCCAGGGGGCCGATTTGAACAAACTTCAATCAGATTCACCCCACAATGTTGCATACCAAATATCAAAAGATTCTGCCTGCTGGATCTGGAGAAGAAGATTTTTGAAGAAATTTTCCTGAAATGCACTAAGTTCGAATTCGAGCTTCTATAGTGAGCCCAAATATGAATCTAGGGAGCCGATTTGAACAAACTTCAATCAGATCCACCCCACAATGTTGCATACCAAATATCAAAAGATTCTTTCTACCTACTGGATCTGGAGAAGAAGATTTTTTTAAGAAATTTGCCTGAAATGCACTAAGTTCGAAATCGGGCTCCTATACTGAGTTCAAGTATGAACCCGGGGGGGGGGGGGGGGGGAGGGGCGATTTGAACAAACTTGAATCAGATCCACTCTACAATGTTGCATACCAAATATCAAAAGATTCTGCCTGCTGGATCTGGAGAAGAAGATTTTTTAATGTTTTTCCCATTGCCTACAGTGTTAAAAAGTGCTGACTCAGCACTTTTTCAAAGTCCTGAAAAAAGTACCTTGTGATCAAACCGATAGGGATTTTTTAAACCATTCTATTCTACTGGATAAAAGTAAGCTTTATATAAAATAAGAATTCTCTGTGCCGTGTAGTTTTGGAGATATGGCAGTTTTAAGGTTTTTCATATTTTTAGCTCCCGAGGTTCCCACGGGGCAATGAGAAAAATGTTTTTTGCATCAATCAACTACTTATGACCCATTATCATCTCATATCAAATTTGGTTCAAATCGACCTCACGGTTCTGGAAAAGAAATTTTTGGCGAGGCCAAAATCTTTGCCACTCCCATAACGAAGGCAAATAATGCCCGACAAACTTCTCTTGAACAAACTTGATTCTAAATCTCAAAAGGACTCCGTATACCACATATCAAGTCTCTGCTATTGGTGGTTCATTAGAAGAAGATATACAAAATATTTTGGCCATTTTTCCCCACCCCTCTGCTCAATATGAGCCGAAACCAAATTTGCATAAAAATCAAAATGCCCCTATATAACCACTACTTAGATGAAATTGAATTAAAATGTGGCTAATGGTTTAGGAGAAAGAGGCTCAAACACCACCTACACGCAGGACGTCGGACGACAGATGACGGATGGACGGACGACGGACGAAGAGTGATCAGAAAAGCTCACCCTGACTTTCAGTCAGGTGAGCTAAAAATAATGAAAATTGAATGGTAATTTTTGTGAATCGCGCTGGCCGGATTTGATAGTTAGTTGGGTTAAAGGGTTAAAGAGGCCCGCTTGAAGACTGGACCAAAAACGAATTGGTTGATCGATATTTATTTATTTATTGGAGTTTAAGACCACATATTTCTGCACAATGGCTAACATAGAGATAAAGTCAAGTGCAGTCAATTATTTATGCCTGCCCTGTCCACTTTAACCCTTTGAATTCTAGTGGTATCTTCCACGCCAGTTCAAGGGCAGCAATTAGAAGAGTCCATATTCATTATTTGGGGTAGACCAATCAATATGTTCAACGTGCAGCCCCGAGGCTGCACGTTGAAAATATTGATTGGTCTACCCCACACATTTACTGAACAACCATCCTATATAATGACGTTAGTTTTGTTTGGTTTAATAGTCTAATGCATAACACCATAATGGCAGTTGCACAATACAAACATAATAAATAAGAAGAATTAGTAAACATGATGTATAATATAAAGTATACTAATGACTTTTTTCTTTAACAATGTGATCTCGCTTACAGAAGAATGACCAGATCATGTTAGAAATAATATTAATCGATTTACTATCACAGTTTTTCAATATATAATAGTATTTCTCCGAATCATTTAATTGTTTAAATTCTTTGTTTTCTTTTATAATTTCTTCGAACCCCGTTTCCCTAATTTCGACATATGCCTCACAATACATAACAAAATGTTTTTCGCTCTCTGTTTCACCGGTATCGCACACCTGGCATCTCCTGTCGTTTAGGGGCGTTGGGGGTTGTTTATGTCTACCCTTTTCTATTTCTAAATTATGGTTACTAACCCTAAGTCTAGTAAACACTTCACGGGCCTTTCGAGATCTGGTGATTTTCAGATAAGGTTCAAGCTTGTATTCATTTTTAACTAATCGATACGTTCGTAACTTATTACTGCCTTTCATTTTGTCATCATTAAACATATCTTTCGTAAATCTTTCTCTATGCTGAGATTCTAGTACATCTTTCAGACATTTTCCATTACTATTGGTTAACGTATTAGCATCGGAAACTTTGATATTGTAACGAGATAACTGAGTTATCCAAGTTTTCGGAAGTTTACATTTGAGTGACTCCTTGAATGAGTTGGAGAGTATTTTATCGTCAGCAATTTCGGACAATTTATCGACATATTTATGGTGATGTGAGATAGCATCGTTCACAATAGGATATCTATCCAACTCTCCCCGTGTTGCTTGATTAGATGCGTTTCTATTCAACATTAATATTTGTTTACAAAATTCCAAGTGGACTTGTTCACAGGCTGTAGTGTCCGCAAAAGGAGTATTAAGGTCAGGGGACCATATCTCGCAACCATATAATAAAATAGGCTTAATCAGTTTATCAAAAAGTTTACATTTCACATCAAGAGTTAAGTCAAGTGACTTTCTGAGAGAATTTGTAAGGAAAAACATTGCTTTCGATCCTTTTGTACTTAAATTCTCTTGAACTTGTTTTGTGTTTCCATTGTATGTGAATTCAAGACCTAAGTATTTATATTGATCTACGATATCTAATTTCGCTGTTCCAATACAAAACGTAGGATCTTTTTTATCTTTTCTATTTTTTAAAATCATGCATTTTGTTTTATTAATATTGACACTAAGTTTGTTTTTATCCGCATAGTTTTCTAACTTCTGAACACATTTATTCAATCCGGCTGGAGACTCTGATAACATTACCAGGTCATCAGCAAAAAGTAGGTAATTGAGTCGTTGTCCATTCACATTAACAGGTGAACAGGTTTCATCAAATATTCCACATATGTCATCAATAACTTTTTTGAAAAGAGTGGGGGATATAGAACAATCTTGTCTAACACCCACTGTTGGGAGTAAAGGTATGACGTATCATGTTCCAGGCCGGAAAGACGGCCGTTAGGGTTCAAAGGGTTAGGAGTATATCCACCCTAGTAACTGGTTATCATGTCCTATTTTACAAGTAAAACGGCAGGAAAGCACTGCTTTATGCTTTACTTCCCGGGGTACCCGGGGTTCCCACGGGGGGGGGGGGGGTCGATAGAAATGAAGATTTTTAGAACGGCCGATAGGCGTGGTGGCCACGAGGCCATCAGGGAACGGTACATAGAGAAGACATCACAATCAGCAGAGAACAAATGTCGAGTGTTAGTCATAATTTGATTCTACAACCCTTCAGGTCTGTAGAATTGTTTGTTTGTTTGTTTGTTTACTGGGATTTAACGACACGTTCAGCAACTCGGGTCACATTGTGTCGGGTAGCTTTATGGGTGGAGGACGTCTGAGAACCACCGTGCCGCAACGAGCAACTGTCAAGCTCTCCTACTTACTAACCTGGCACAAGAAGAGTTACTAGAGGTTCGAGGCAAGTGCACCATCGACGTGAAATACACCTCGGTATACACAACACCACCGTGCACAACGTGGACCATTGTGATTAAGTGTCTTACCGAAGGGCACAGCGTCAAATGGCGCGGGTCACCATCGAACCGCTCACCTTTCGGTTTAACCCTTTACCTAACGTAACGGTCAAAACCGCCCAACGCTATTCTCAAAAATCGCCAATTACTTTTCATTATTTTTTTCATTTTTTGTCTCAAAAACATAGGTTATGACCCCTCGTTGGAACGAGCTCGTCGAGCTCGTTCCAACGAGGGGTCATAACCTATGTTTTTGAGACAAAAAATGAAAAAAATTAGTTATTCAAGAATTATTTTTGCAAGTGTCGTCTGCTTTTCAGGTTAGGTAAAGGGTTAAAATCTAATGCCGTAACCAATGAGCCACCGTGCTCTCATCTGCTTAAAACTAAATTATTATCTCTCCAACTGTTTAGTTAACACCAATAAATTCGTCCGTTTGCATTCTACGCCAGAAATATCGATTTAAAACATATTTTTGGCATTTCGGCATATTAATTACAGTCAAATCCGATGTGGTGAACCAAAATGGAACCTCAGAATTCTAATTTTTTTTCAACCTGTTTAAAAGGGTAGCCAGAATGTGTGATAAAATAAAAGGATTTTCTTCGCTATTTTTGGTAGCAGAGGGATACAGTTCGGTGCTAAGTTTTCTAATGTGCCCCCCCCCCCCCCCCCCCCCCCGCCCCGGGTAAGGGATAGAAACAAACAGAGAGTAAACAAGATGCAAGTCGGATTGTAGCGCAAAAAAAGTGTAAGCGTCTTATTTTGAGACGATAGAAAAAAGGCCTTCTCCCTCCCTTGTCCACCTGATCTGAAAATAAGGAGAGCGGCAAATGCCCAGCTACAAAATCTTGATAAACAAATGGATTTCAGGGGCGGACTGGGCCAAAAAAGTTACCCCCAAAGGAAGGGGCTCCGGATCTGGAGAAAAGTTTGTTTTCGAATTGAAAGAATGCTGCTTCCTTGCATCTGAACGACCATTAACATTCCACATAGAGGGCATTTTGATGGCATTTTTGTATCATCTTCGTCGTCCATTCGGCAAAAATGGTTGCAACAAATGGGGCTCCGGATTCATCGGGCCGACCGTAATTCGGAACATTGGAGAAAAATTTGATTTTTCGAACTGAAAGAATGTCGATTCCTTGCATCTGAGCGATCAGTGGGTCACTAGATTGCTGGTATATTGAAATATCCTCTATTTGGACTGCCATTTCGATATTCCCGATTTCTATGCGATCAGATCCATTTCTCCTTTTGATCATTTTCGTGAAATTCCATGCACCAGCAGGTGTTGGGCTGCATCAATTTTGGAGACCCGTAGAGAAATTTCCCGGCTTACCATATGGTCAGTCCGCCTCTGGTTCGCATAATAAAATTTAATTGGGAAGTTCTGTGTTTCTTTTAACCCTTGGGGGTCTTGATCATTTTCCAGACTTTCTACTTAACAACATCGTGTGGATGTAGTCGCTTAGGAGTGAGTCTAGCCAAGTCTTGGCTGCCTCTAGAGGCAGCCATTACTTGACAACAAACCATGCACCGCCAAGGTAATTTGACAAGTAGCCATGGGACTCTTTGGCTGTATATTAAAGTACCTGATTTGAGACAGCCATGTTTGTCAAAGTTTGAAAAGTCTGTTGAAGGTTAGCAGCTCCAAATGGATAGTATTAAAGCAAAGCCAATGGAACAGGGTTTCCTATCGTAGTGAAATGACTGTTATAATTATGGAGGCAGTCGCCTTCCTGAATCTTTTCTCGGAGGAGGAGAGATTAGTCGGTCTCCTGTGATTTTCAAAACGACAGGTCTGCAACTTCAAACTGTCGAAAAAACAATTCCCGACGCGCAATCGTCAGAGAAATGTGAAGAAAGTGAGATGAGAAATTTACCGGAAATGTATATTTTCTTTGGCAATTCAGTAATGTATTTTTAATCTTTGATTCAACCCTAAACTTTTTCAAATCGCCCCAGTTAATTAGCTGTTTCATATTTTTTTCTTCTCTGTGCTCTATGAATGATACGCGATGAATCAGTGGTTTCATTTCAACAGTGAGGATGAAAAGAAATTACTCTGTGAGATACTAGTTTCTCTGAAAAGATTTGTATTCTAACACACAAGCTAACGGGTCCATAGTTTCCTTTCCATCCTGATTAATGTTTGGTCCCTTGATTTATTTCCACACAGAAGATAAAGTGTCCTTTGACCGGTTGAAATGATATATCATTAACCTTCTCGGGGCTTATATATTTCATCTAAAATTGGGAGAATTCTCACGAAAAAGGTTGCAAGAATCCATACCTGAGTGTCCCAGGATGCCATTAGGTCACCATGGATGAACACCTGTTGTGTACTGATAACACAATATTGGCCCTTTACTCAGATTTTTAATTTTAAAAATATAAACTGGATTTGATAAATTTAAAAAAAAAACTATATTTATCAATAAACTATACAAATGTAGATGCCATTGGAACTGGCTCTTTGAGTTCCAATGACAGCCATATTTGTACAATTTTATTGACAAAGTGTCAGGATATTTTAGGTCTTGTTAGCCTTTATTGGTTAATTTGCTGCTGCTATGTTAGATAAAGGGTTGAATTGACTCAATTCTTTTCATGCGAATCTTAGCAAAGGTCCAGCGAGAATCTGCATGGATTCTCACTGGCTTTCTTGCACAAATCTTTGCGTGAATGGATTCTCGGATTCACGTCGAAATATAAGCCCTGCTTCTGCACATTCAAATTACCGAATTTTCAAGCAGCAAATTATTCCATTAATGCAACTAGAAATTTAACAAATTCAGTCTTGTTTGACAGAGCTCTCGACGAGCTCTGTCAAACAAAATTAAAGTGGTTATTTATTATTATTTATGGTGTTGAAGGTCACATACTTATGCACAATGGCTAATCGCGACTGACAGTTTTACGGGTGGGGGAAGCCGGAGTACCCGGAGAGAACCACCGAGCATCGACGAGCAACTGTCAGCTCCTCAACATTCTGTGTTCAAGCTCCGTTCAAGCAGGGTTTCAGCGGTTGAAGACATGTGCACCATCGACGTGCAGTACGCCTTAGTACACGGCGTCATCGTGCCCCCATTTACGCAACCGGGATAAAGTGCCTTGTCCAATTAAAGTGGTTAAAGTCCAAGCTGCATTTTTGGGAAGAATGTCCAGCTTGATATTTTGCTATTTCGACATCAATATGGAAAGGGTTAACCGTTTCGGCAGATGTTATTATTGATATTGCGAGTGAATCCAGAGGGTCAAGAAGGATGTGTCTCATTTTTTTAAGCCCCCCTCTTTGCCTAATATAGTGGTACCGTAGATCTTTCTCTACTCTCTGGCGTTACATCACAAGTTATTTAAAAGGTTAATCTCAAGAGACAATATTCAATTCTTATTGTGTCAAGTAACAATAATTCGTACGGTACTCTATTTCATGAGTAAAAAAAGTCGTTGTAAGTACTTAGGAAGTCGTTATAATGACCTACGTAACTCGTTATAACGACTTACTATCTCGTTATAGAGACTTAGCAAACTCGTTATAATGACCTAAAAAGGCGTTACAGCTACTTACGTAACTTGCTACAACGACTTACTAACTCGTTATAATGAGTTACGTAAGTCGTTATAACCACTTTATAAGTCGCTTAACGACTTTCTAAGTCGGTATAACGAGTTAGCTAAGTCGGTATAACGAGTCAGCTAAGTCGTTATAACGACTTTCTACGTTGCTAGAACGACCTAGAAAAACATTTCACACATGTCCTAAATATGCTTCCGTATGTTTGTTACCGTGTATAAAAGAGTGGCATTCTCCAATAGGCGAACAATGCGATAAAATAACAGGTGAAAAACAAAACACAGTGGGCGGCGTCGCTAAGGGGGTTTCGGGTCGTAATACTTCCATCCCCCGATATTGTTTCCAGTTAGGACACTTTCGTCTGGATTGAAGTCTTAGATATTGATAAGCTCTGCCGTCGTCTGAGTGCTAGAATGGGACTATTATAATCCCTGATGGGTGCGGATGTGGGATGGGAAAATCTCACCCGAGGGCAAGATATTTGGGCCAGACACGAGGCTTGCCGAGAGTCTGGACCAAATATCTTGTCCCGAGGGTGAGATTTTCCCATCCCACACCCATACCCATCAGGGATTATTTTTCTCCCCCACTATACAACGGTTACGTTAGCCAGAGGTAATCGGTGGTCACGTGCTGATATAATCAACTCATTTGGTATTCGTTGTTTTGAAAAACTAATGACACCATCGGAAAGAGCATGCAAAAGTTATGTATATACTAAAGGTATATACCACGAAATCAATTAGGAACGGTGGCATCTTGGGGTCTAAAGAGTTTTAGAGCATCAAACTTTGATCACACGGCATTCTGATGACGTCAATATGAATTAGTTGGAAGCAAAAAACTGATGCGATATGCATAACGTCATAATAACGTTACAAATGTATAACGTCACGTGGGTGGGTGGGATACATCTGTCTCTCCCTGCTATCTCACCCTGGACAGACGAATGTTACACATGCAGTGTGGGAGAAATAGAACATTCTAGCACTCAACCGACGTCTTATTTGTGCTCCGGTATACTTAAATTTCTTACGAGACTTTCTACTTAGACTTGTGTCACACACACGGTCGGTCTTACGAAACTTTGGCCGTAACACCAAATTCGGGCAGTAGTGGGGGGGGGGGGGGGGGGGGGGGGATTATGACCAGTTTGAAGTGTACAGTACATGTTAAATAAAAGGTTACGTCACGGTTAGCAGAGGCATATTTTATTTCTCCACGAATAAATTTCAAAGAGGCCTTGAGTTTTTTTTAAGTACAACCACAATTGATTCATATTTCGACTACATCATCAATGCATGCCTTTGACGAAGACATGCCCGGGTGATGTAGTTGGAATATTTTACCAATCGAGTGTTGAGCCAACGCATTCTGAACAAATCAGGTTTACACCTCCAACCACTCCAATCGGCTATCTTCGGGGCGCCCCTGGTTCGGTACACTAAAGGTGCATGTAAGTTTCGCATCATTATTTATTTTTATTTATTTATTTATTGGTGTTTAAGGTCACATATATCTGCAGAATGGCTAATCGTGGTCGCAACATGGAGATAAAGATGCGTTTAGCCAATTGTTTATACCCATATTGCCTATTTTGCCAAAGCATTGGTGACTGGGCGCTATTTTATCAGTAAAACAGAGCTTGTTTAAAACAGTAAACAAGCACTGTTTCACTGCCCGGGGTTCCCATGTGGTACTCATCATTTGTGAAAAGGTTCCCTCCAAACAATGAAGAGAGGCACGGAGGGAAGCGTCGTGTCGACTTTAAGCCTTCGTTGATGGTTTTGTCTTTGGATATAGAAGGTCACATTTCGTTTCGAGGTTTTTAACACAAACAATATTTGACAACCTTGATTCTCCAATGAAAACAAGTGAACATGGACGCAGACGAGGACGGGCGTACAGACAACGGAGATGATCTCAAGCCACCTTCAAAATGAATAACCTTTACCAAACGTGAGGACAATATCAAGCGATTGCATGCTATTTAGCTGCCCTCATCACTTCCATTTAGCTATGCCTCTGGTCTGGTGCAATATTTGTGCCCCCCCCCCCCCCCCCCCCCCCACACACACACACACAATTTCATTAAGCTTATGTTGCCTCTAGACAACTTTCTTGTTACAGGAACTGATGGGAAAGGAGAGTGATCACTCTCACTCGTCATCACTCTCCCTAAACTTTTCACAAGGAGAGCAATTAATCACTCGCCTTCATGATGTATGTTGAAATTATGTCTGAACATCAGGTTATATATTGTATTTCAATCACCCATTACCTGACCCAGCTAGGAGACGATACTTTCAAAACATTATCTCGCACATCTGAAATCTTTCATTTTTTGCTTGAACCATAGCTTTTGACACCTCATTGGAATGAGCTCAATGAGCTCGTTCCAATGAGGGGTCATCAGCCATGTTTTTGGAGCAAAAATGAAAAAATAACAAAATTTGTATGGTCATTTTCAAGTTTAGTACTGGCCAGTTTGAGATGTCACAGTAGGCAAGGTCCTGATTTTTTCACTCTTGCAAAATTAAAATGAGGAGAGTGATTATTCACTCGCCTGCATTCTCTTCCGGCAGTCAATGTTGTTGGTTGACAAAATGGTCACTCAATCATCAGAGTTCCTGTCGGCCCCACAGATATTATGATAAATAGATATTATCATAACAGTGTGTTGATCCGTGTCGTAGTATCACGTCGCGTTGAGGTGGCCAGATCTTCGGATCACACGAGCTGCCTGCAGCAGCTCGTGTGATCCGAAAATCTGGCCACCTCAACGAGACGTGATGCGACGACACGGATCAACACACTGTTATGATGCTATGTTTATCATATGACACGCAAATAGTAACATAATTTGCTCACTTCGATTCACTGGCCGTTATAAATTGGATACCCAGATTCTTCCCGGCAGACGAAACAACAACGACTTCCCTAGTTACGAAAACTATTCACGGAAACTCTCGGATATTTCCATGGGAGTGTGATATGGATTTTTGATTTCCGTAAGAGTGTGATATGGACTTTTGATCCGGAAAAATCTCACCCGGTGTGATACAACAGTTTGGAAAACATCGTCAAACAGTAGTGATATTTAGGGTAAAAATGTCATAGTCATATGATAAATAACTGAAAACTTGATAAGTTTTTCATATTATGTTTTAATGTATTTTTCAGCAACAAACTCATGAAGTCAAATTCATAATATATATTATATATATACAAAACAAACTTTGTGTGGTCACTTTAATGAGACGTATGAATAAATATACATAATTATAAATTAACAGTAACTCACAATGAAAACACACAACAACTGTACAAATTTTGTTCCCAAATTGTATTGAGCCATTTCGTGTATTTGGTACACATATTAAAAATGCAAAGTTATGCCATTTCTTCACCAGTTCTGAATACATTCTTTGTTTAAATTCTCAACATGCTATTTAAAAAACAAAGAAACCCAGAAAAAAATCAAACAATAATTTAAAAACAACACTGGATGAGGAACGGTATTGATATTCAATACATTTATTTCTAACACTTTACGTAACAATTCAGCTACATCCACCCGTAGTTGAAAAAAGAATTCGAACAATTTCAACTA
The DNA here is from genome assembly GCA_031216915.1 of Pictodentalium vernedei. Lineage (NCBI taxonomy): Eukaryota > Metazoa > Mollusca > Scaphopoda > Dentaliida > Dentaliidae > Pictodentalium > Pictodentalium vernedei. The sequence continues at coordinate 178,316,562 of CM062296.1, forward strand.
AAAAATTTCATTTTTTATCTCAAAAACATAGCTTACGGGTATGATCCCTCATTCAGACTCACTGGAACGGACTTGTTAAGTTGGGTCTGTTCCAATGATGAGTCACGAGCTATGTTTTTGGAGGCAAGAAGTAAGTAAATTTATGAAACTGGAATGGTGATGTTTTATGAATAGTTACCAACTCCACACAAGCAGGGTTAGCACTGGCTGAAGACAGGTACACCATCGACGTGCAGTACGCCTTAGTACACAACGTCACCGTGCCCCCACGGTTATGAATAGTTAAAGGGCAGGATATAATCATTACTTTGGGTAAGGGTTAACTGTGAAGATCAGCTGTCTCAGAATTTTTCATAAAGTTTCTTAGTTTCACACAAATAACAACTGATTTAGTGATAATGTAAATTTTATAACAAATATATAGAGGATAACTGTCTTATTGAATATCAGGAATTATCTCGTGAGTGTGGACCTGAAAGGTCCACACTCATGAGATAATTCCCGATATTCATTAAAATAGCGAAGATTTTCTTTTTATTATATTTATAAAAGACAATAACAAAGATATGTTGATCGTTCCTTCAATGCGACGTCATGCACCAAAGCGTAACGTCATTTAGGAAGCCACTGAAAAAAATCAAAATCATCGTGTGGACCTGAAAGTATTATTTTTCACTCGCACAAGCGCTCGCGAAAAATAAAACTTTCAGGTCCACACCCATGAGATAATTCCCGAAGCTGACTAAAATTGAGATTTTCATTTTTATTGTATGCTACGAGACATTTTATTGCACAATATTCAGCCCAGTTAGACCCCAAATGCGTTTATTTCAAAACAATAACAGAGATTAGTTGCTCGTTCCTTCAAGGCGACGTCATGTGCCAAAGCGTGACGTCATTTAGGAAGCCACCAAGGAATATTTCTCGATATCTATCGAGTCGATAGATATCGAGAAATATCTTTTAGATAATAATTCACGGGCTAGCATATAATAAATATTCATTACTTTGGATAAGGATCAACTGTGAAGATTAGCTGTTTCAGGATTTTTTCATAATGTTTCTTAATTTCACACAAATAAAAACTGATTTAGTGATGATGTAAATTTTATAATAAATATAATATGAACTCGGTCTTTGCTGATGAAAGGTTGTTGTGAGATATACATTGGGAAAGGGTCCTCCGCAGAGCCCTTTCCAACTGTGTATCACATAACATTCACTAGCTTGATGGATGAAATTTAGTTTTCTGCCAATATTGGACGGTTAATTTTCACAGTGACAGGTGAAAGCACTGTTTTTTTCTCCCACCTCCTAACTACTGAGACCAATATACCTCAAGTGATATATACTTAGCTTATAGTCAAATTTTGTTAATGACCAACCTGTATTCAGGAAGATTGGATTGCACATGACCAGTCTTTCTAATGCAAATGATGTCATGTTGGCATCTGGGTGGAATATGGAGAAATCTCACACTTGGGGCAGGATATTTGCACCACTCTCAGAAAGCCTGATGTCTGGTGGAATCCCTCATGTGGAATTTTCTCCTTTTCACATTCTCATCCCACACCCGTCAAGGATAATAATAACCCCATAAATTGGCCATCCACTACATCGTTCCAATGAGGGGTCACATGATATGGTTTTGTTGAAATTTTTTTAAAATAAATTAAAAAATGATATTTAAAATAATAAATTTTGATATCGTCTGTATTGGGTAAAGGGCTAAATGGTAGAGTGCTAAATTATTTTGGGTCATCCAAATTTGTCCACATATCTTTACCTTGTTAAAATTCATGGGAGAGTCCCACTCTGAGTCTCAGTTTTATCTTACCAAGGCTTATGGATTATCCGTTTACCTAATAAATCACCTCAGCTGCATGTGTAATTCACAAATTAAACAGTAGAGAAAAAAATTCCAATGAGGGGGGTGGGTCACATGATATGGCATTGTTGAAAATTTTTGAATATTTGAAAAAAAAAATTTCCACATAATAAATTTTGATATCATGTGCATTGAGCAAAGGATTCAATAATTAATCCTACCCATGTAACAAAATTATTTCAACACTTTACATATAATATATTTTCTTATTCCATACAAAACATTTGATCTAAGACAGTAATGCCCACAAAATCAAACCTTTCCAGTACTCATTCTAGCAGGTGCAAAGTGTAGAAGTGCCCTGTATCCTCCATGTCATTGCCTTTTATTTCTAATGTTAAAGGGTCATTTGGTCAACAACTGAGCAGGCAATGGACTTCCGTTTATGAATGGTAGATAAAAAAAAGCTATCATTGGACATGTCATCTTCAAAGGGGTAGCCATTATGCACCTACAGAAAGAGTCAGAATCAGAATAAAGTGGCAAGTAATACAGTGTGAAATTTTCCTAATTTTGTTTTCAAGAGAATAACATCCATCAGCTTGTGTACAAATATTTGCATTTTAGCTCTACAAGCTCATGAGAATGAACTTTTTTTTAAATGATAAAAGCCCTCAAGGATGTGTGAACATATTCCCCAGGAGTACAGCAAGCTCAATTAAAAATAATTGCTGAAGCTGATTGTTGTCATTTTTTATCTTCAGTTAGTTGACCTTTCACAACATCCCAAAATATTAATCTCATCTGAAGGATAGCTGGTAAGACCTCACCATAAAAGCTGAGCTCAACATTGATAAGCTAAGTAAAAAACAACACTTCTTTTGTATTACTAGTTTGGTTATGTTGGGGAGAACTGCAAGAAAATATGCCTTTTTAAGAGAATTTATTTTTGGTTGTTTATAATTTCTGGCCCCTGAAACTATGTATGGAATGGGGTTGGGGGTAGGGATGGGGGGGGGGGGGGAGGCAACAAAATGTAATCAATGGAACATTATGCATTCTGATTTTCCTACTTCTGCAAAACCATGACTCAAACAGATAAAGTTTAAAATTATTTCCCAACCAACTTGACTCCATTCACAAGAGATACCACAAAAAGTTAGCCTAACTAGTTAACCATGTGACAAACTAATCTCAAGATACTGAAATTTCAAGCTGCAACTTTTTCGCATAATTCAATCTTGTTTGACAGAGCTAGTTAAACAATAGAAAAATGGGGTGATTGGAGAAAATTCTGTTACACTACCGGCGTGCTAGGGGTTAATATAGAAGGAGGGTAGCTAGGAATTTTGATATTTCAACATCAGTGTGCAGAAGGTTAAACATTCAACATACTGACAATGTGCATCAAGTTGGATAAGTTCAAGTAAAACTGTTCATGTGTCAAGGGTTCATTTACCTTGCTTCTGTTTTAATGTGGTATGGTGGCCTAAATAATTGGGGGAATTTGTACATCAGCTATTACTTTTTCTTAACAGAAACTGTTCTTATAATGTAGTGGCATGTGTCTCTTGGAACTCTCCAAAAAACTGCAAGAAAATGTTTTTTTCATAAAAAGTAATATAAATATTAAATAAATATAAGGCACCACAAAGTAGATCTTTTGTTTCTCAGACCATTTTTTGTAAAATTGCATGTGGGTGGGCATTTTTTTATTTTATTTTTATAATTATTTCTTTGCCATCAACAGTTCATATTCTTGGTTTGTATTATGTTTTAGACCTTACTATCTACAGAATAACATGGATGGTGGTGTAATTCGTCCCTTGAGCGCAAGAAGGCATCTCAATGCTAAAGCATTGCAAAGCCTTGTTGCACTCAAGGGACAAATTTATCAATTTTATTAACTTGGGTAAAATATCAGACAATAAACCATTTAATTTTTTAAGTTTGCATTGGTTATAAAAAGAGTGCACGTGGCAGCCAAAAGGACCATGAGGGAGGGCCTGCGAAACAGATTTTTAACTTTTTTAGGCCGAAATAGCATCTTAAATAAACTAATGTTATAGGCCTGTGACTTGTAAAGATAACAGGTTTCAAATTAATTCAGCTGCAATACATACAGGACGATATCAGTTCATTACCTAACATGGGTAATGACACAAGCAAAGAATTTCATTTTTTAAATGAAAACATAGCTTCTGACCCCCTCATTGGAACGAGCTTTCTACACTTACGTATGACTTCAATTGTATCCAACATCGCAGGTGATAACCAATAAAAGTCACAAGCCATGAATGACATTGAAGGAAGGTATTTTTTTCAGATGGAGAAAATAGAGAAGAAAATCAGGTGTTGAAGTTCTTTTTTCATTTTTCTTTCTTTGAGTTAATAACACACTGATGAACTATAATTAAGTGTCATTAAGAAAAGGTAGGGTCATAAAACGACTTCCACAATGAAAGTGGCAAAATATTGCTTTTTCAAGAAACGTGGGTAATTGACCACGGAGATAGTCTTGTCAATTATTGCCTGACGGGTAGTAGATAAAAAATAATAATACAGCAATTATGGCACAAAAACTCACTTCACCATAAACTAATAATTTATCTACAAAGTTGACGGAAAGAATTCAACATAAATTTTCACCACTCATGTCTTGAAAATAAAGCATATGGCACTTATTTGAATGTTGGTCATGAGATGACCTTTATCCTTTATACAGATATATATGTATTTTAACATCAGTGTCTTCCTAAAAGGACTTGTCAGCTTGGTCTTTTGAAGATGGCGGTCTTCTTATGTTTTAAGTTTTAAGAATGTTCTTTCTATGTTGGTAAAACTCAGCATTTAACCCTTTACCCAACGCAGACGATATCAAAATTTATTATTTTAACCCTTTCGGACTTTAATTATCCTGACGTTCAAACGTCACTGGGAATTCAGTTTCTGCATCGTTTTTCAAAATTCGACGGCAAACGTCGGAAAGTACAAATAAGATATTTTTCACATTAGTGATTATCTGGTTGAGGGCTAGATTATTTTTGGTGGTCTGAATATGTTATTCAAAACTTGTTTTATTACAAATTATTGGAGAGTGCCCACAGGCACTCTCCAATAATTTGTAATAAAACAAATTTATATAAACAAAATATTATTTGTGTTTGACTGAACATGAAATATAAGCAAGGAAAGTGTTGGCCTTTTCACTGGTATCCTCATCTTTTGAAAGCCCTGATCGTGGCTTCTGGCACTCAACCAGTTAAGAAGTCTTAACATCAGGATTATGTTAGTATTTTAAGCCGCGATAACATTTGGCTCAATGGTTATCTCTGAGCACTATTCGGGAGAAAATAGGAATTTGAGATTAAAACTTTAAAAGATCGAAAAATAATAACAAAACAAATGACCACAAAGTATCAATGTGCTGTTTGATTTCGTACGTAATAATACTTACAAAAGTATCAAAGGGTTAAATTAAGCAAAAGATTTTGTACATAATAACACGTACAAAAGTATCAAAGGGTTAAATTAAGCAAAAGATTTCGTACGTAATAACATGTACAAAAGTATCAAAGGGTTAAATATAATTTTTTCAATTTTTCAAAACATTTCAACAAAACCATATCATGTGACCCCTCCTCGTTCCAACGAGGGGTCACATGATATGGTTTTGTTGAAATTTTTTGAAAAATAATATTTTTTCAACTGCTGAATTTTCATATTACACAGGTGGATGCGGCCGATTCATTGGGTAAATGGTTAAAGACCTCTTTTGTTATCTACGGCTTATATTTCATATAAATTTAGGAGAATCCATTTGGATTCTCGCCAAAATGGTTGCAAGAATCTGTACCTGTTATGAGTGTCCCAGGATCCCATGAGGCTACCATGGTTGAACCCCTGTTGTATACTGATAACACATGTTAACCCTTTACCCAACACAGCTTTTTAATTTTTAAAACATAAACTGAATTAGATATTTTTTTTTTTAAAAATAAACAATATTTACCGATAACATCGTACAAATACCGATGTCATTGGAACCAGCTCATAGAGCTGGTTCCACTGACAGCCATATTTGTACAATTTTATTGACAAAGTGTCAGGATATTTCAGGTCATGATAGCCTTGTATTGTTTATTTTGCTGTCGCTATGTTAGTTAAAGCATTAAATTATTTTTCATGCAAATCCTAGCAGAGATGCAACAGGAATCTACATGGATTCTGACTGGTTTTGTTGCAAGAATATTTGCATGAATTGACTCTTGGATTCTCATCACTATAAGACCTGGTTACCACTATGGTCAAGTAAGCAGCTTCAACATTACAGACGTTGAACCACAATTATTCATGTAAAAGGACATTGTCAGCCACAATCCCACTTTGTGGTATTGCGGCTGCAAATGATCTTGACACAAATTAGCTTTTGATAATTAATCCGGCATTTTTTCTTCAAAAGGGCAGAAGATCATCCCAAAGGGTATGCGTGTGGATCAGTTTTGGGAGAGCTTATTAAAAAAACACCGGAACAAATTTGTTGAGTTTTTTTTTATAAGGGAGAGTAAGTTGTACTGGAAGTGAAAATTTAAATTTTCTGATTATTTAACAGAAGTATTTTGTTCATGTTGTTCACTAGTTATTTCAGGAAAGGCATTAATTCTGCCTTGATCCGGTTACAGTGCTCCCACTGATATCAGATAATCAAATTCAAGCACCATTTAAGAACTTTTTAAGGAATCTGACAATGATTTTCAAGGACTATTGTAATTTTCATAAGAACTCAGAATACCATGAACAACACAAAAGAATTTCTGCCTCGAGGACCTAATTTTTGGAAAACCCAGCTAGCCAGTTATATCATACCTTAAGTGCAACAAGGTGCCATCTGCAATGCTAAAGCATTGCAGATGGCACATTATTGCACTCAATGGACAGAGAGATGTGGTTCCTGACCATTTTTGTGACATGGCATGCATGTGGGGTGGGTTGTCATGAAACTTCTCATTTCCGGAGTTATAGGTAAACTGAATTTAAGTACTTTTCAAGGGAGGTAATGGGAAATTAAGTTCTTTCCAAGGATAGAAACAAATTCAAGCACTTTTCAAGGAAGTGTCCAAAATTCAGGACTATTCATTTGAGTGGGAAACCCAGAGTTAACTCATTAGCTATATAACATAATATCTGCCCAGCACTATTCACAAATTGTCACTCACATTTTAAGATTTTTAAAAATTTTGCCTCAAAACCTTACGACCCCTCTCTGGACTGTGCTGATTGTCACTTATAATATATTCCCTCGAAGAGCTCAAAAGTTTCACTATTTGATTACAAAACATTGTTGGAATGAGCACAATTGGCAAAAAACGGAAAAAAGTGCATTTTAACCCTTTACCCAAACGTAACGACAAAACCGGCCAGCGCTATTCTCAAAGATCGCCAATTAATTTTCATTATTTTTTCATTTTTTGTCTCAAAACATAGGTTATGACCCCTCGTTGGAACGAGCCCGTCGTGCTCGTTCCAATGAGGAGTCATAACCTATGTTTTTGAGATGAAAAATGAAAAAAATTAGTTATTTAAGAACATGTTTGCAAGTGTTGTCTGCCTTTCATGTTAGGTAAAGGGTTAAAGAGCCTGGGAATAAACTGTGAATGATTGTTTCGGTGACATGGGGATTACACCAATCAGAAAATATGTGAACAAACTGCAGGTTATGACAAAATAATACAAAATATTTTGATGTTTGGCCAGACAGACTTGAAAATCTTTCGGAATGAACTCGACACAAACGTTAGGTTATGCAGTGCATCCAAATATGAATAGAGTGACATGCTGTTTACACCTTATGAGTATTTCTACCTAAATAAATAGCAACAACTAATGCGCGATCTTGTCAAAGTGAGATCGCTTGTTAGTTGTTGCAATCTATTTTGGTGAAAATTATGTTGAAATGTAAACAGCATGAGCAAGACAGGAAATAAGCAGACTGTCATCTGCAAAATGAGGTCCCCGGATGGTGAATTTAGTGATGCTACCCTGCACAGCAGGGTAGCATCACTAAATTTACCCTCTGTGAACCTCAATCTGAATCAGGTCTCAAAACTAAACAGAAACTGGCCCACTGTATGGGATAGCATCATCAAATTCACCTTTTGGGGACCTCATTCTGCAAATGTCAGACTGCTTATTTTCAGGTTTGAGCAAAAACAGAGATGGCAGAAAAGCATCACAACACATTTTTCCCATAGGTTAGGCCCCACAAAGTAGAACTTCTGTTTCTCAGGCCATTTTTGTAAAATTGCATGTGGGTGGGTTTTTGTAATTTATTTTTTAATTATTTCTTTGCCATCAAAAGTTAATGTTCTTGGTTTGTTTTATGTTTTAGGCCTTATAATCTACAGAATAATATGGGTGATGGTGTTTTTCGCCCCTTGAGGACAAGAAGGCTTTGCAATGCTTTAGCAGTCCAAAGCCTTGCTGCACTCAAGGAACAAATTTATAAATTTTATTAACTTTGGTAAAATATCAGACATAAACTATTTAATTTTTTTTTTTTTTTTTACGTTCACATTGGTTATAAAAAGAGAGCAGCCAAAAGGACCATGTGGAAGAGCCTGAGAAATAGATTTTCAACTTTTTTAGGCCTTAATCCTTTTCCCAACGCTTACGATTTCAAAATTTATTATTTTAAATATAATTTTTTTAATTTTTTGAAAAAATTTCAACAAAAGCATATCATGTGACCCCTCTTTGGAACGAGCTCGATGAGCTCGTTCCAAAGAGGGGTCACATGATATGGTTTTGTTGAAAATTTTCAAAAAATAATATTTTTTCAGATGCTGAATTTGCATATTATGCGGGCGGATGTGGGCGATTCGTTGGGTAAAGGGTTAAATAGTGTTTTTTTGTGTGGATTTGGATGGGGTGGATTTCCAATTCGTAAGGTAACAGGTTAGTTCATAAAACAGCCCATCCACTGAAAATATTCTACAGAATAAGAGTTTAGCAAAGTTTTTATAATTTCACATGATATAATAATTAAACACTTAATGGATGGGGCTGTGATGATGAAGGAGATTCTATTTCCTGAGCAGGAGATATATGTTTTGATGATGGGATGGATGATTCTTCATTGTTTTCTTGATATGAGACAGATCTGTTCATGGCTTCTTCTCGAGCATATTCTTCCATAAGCTCCTCATCAAACTCATCATCTTCCAAATCTCCATCTCCATCACTCCCAAGAGAGCTCTGGATGTCTAGAAGACTCTTCTGATCTGAAAGATTGTGATTGTCGGGACTGAATACTTCATTCTCATTCTCATTGCCCTCCTCAGAGCAGTTACTGCTGGTTCCAAGAATGCTATTATAGTCCATGCTCGAACCGATTGGATAACAATTACCTGTTTTCCAATGTGTCTTTAAACCACTAGCACTAATGTATTTACGATTGCATTTTGGACATTCATAAGGTCGTTCATTTGTATGAAGTCTTCTGTGTAATTTCAAATGTACAAACTGGGTGAATTTAGCCGGACAGAGTTTGCAATGAAACGGTTTCTCACCACTGTGCAATCTCATATGAGTTTTTAAATTACTTGTGCTACTGAATCTCTTTCCACACACTTGACACTCATGTGGTTTCTCACCAGTATGAACAAGATGATGCTTCTGTAAATGTGCTAGCTGTGTAAAACCCTTACCACATGTTTGACAAACAAAAGGTCTCTCTCCAGTATGAGTCCGTAAATGCACTTTCAAATTAGATAACTGTCCAAAGCTTTTAGCACACACATTACACTCATAGTGCATCTTACCATCTCTCTTTCTTAGAGGATATGGAAGTGATTTGTATCCTCTCATATCACCTTTATGCTTGCTCAGATTCAACACACTGTCCATAGGAAGGGGTTGTCTTTGAAATGTGGGCATAGAGTTTGGTGACATGGAGAAAGGTGAAGGATACATTGGCCACTGCATATTCTGGAAAGGACTAAAAGGATACACAGGAGACATTGGAAACATTTGTGGCACTGTAGGTAGATACGTTGGTGGAGATGGTTGCATTTTATTTGCATGCATTCCATGGAGTAACTTTGCATGGAGTTCTTCTGGTCTCACACCAAAAAATGGATTGAATGCAGGCTTGTCTGGCATAAGTCCAGGTGGTAAGAATGGATTATAGCGATATAAGAATGGATTAATTGGTTCAACAGGTGATTTCTGTTTCGATACTTCTTCAGTCTTTATTTTCAAGTCTTTTTCAGGAGAGTCAAATCTAAATGCTGGTACTGGAGGAAGAGGTGGTGGTGGTGGTGCAAGTGATGTCTGCACATCTATAGAGATATCATGTCCTTTAAACATAGAGTCAATCATTGGTTCACCTTTTTCCTTCATCTTAGTCGGAAGCAAATTTTCCAGAATTCCAGCTCTCTTTGGTGTACTGTGTAAAAATTTCATACTACCAGAAGGAAATATTTTTGTAGGACTATTACGAATTGGTGATGGTGCAGGTGATATAAGTGGTGATTTCTTATCATCTTTTACACTGTGATCTACAGGTTGGGATTTCTCAGTAATGTCAGGATCAATATCACTACTACTGTCACTATGAATACTAGCGGGACTGGGTACTCTTTTTTGTATACTATAGTCTATCACACTACTATGGTTGATCTTTCTCTCTATTGAGACACTACACTCATCTTTGAATGATTTTTCTATGTAATTGGATTTCTCTATTCCACTGTCGATTGAGTGATTACTTGGTTGGATGGGTATAGGCTTGGGTACTTGTCTTTCTAGAAGATGATTTCCTAGAAATAAAAAAATAACATATTTAGCACACTTCTGTTAACTGGATACTGGCAAATTGGATATCTGAGCTAAGTGCATAAATGTCTTCAACACCAAACCATTTATGATATATTTAGTACCAATTTATCAGAGTCATGCTTTACCTAACAGAATTATCCAGCAAGGACTATTTGCAAAAATCACCATTTAACTGGCTGAGTGCTAGAAGCCTCTATCATGGCTCTACTGCAAATTTCTGAAAGCCACTTTTGTGGCTTTACACCGTATGTAATAGCTTATTGTTTGCTCAGCAGTACATGAAATTTTTCTGTTACAATTTATTGGAGAGTACCATAGGCACTCCCCAATAAATGGTAATATAATAATTATTTATGAAAAATATCTTGCTAAACTAAGGCTCCCCTAAGGCTTACCTGGTAGTATGCCTGATGGTATCTTTAACCCTTTACCTAATGTAATGGCCAAAACCGGCCGGTGCTATTCACAAAAGTCGGCAATTAATTTTTATTATTTTTTTCAATTTTTGTCTCAAAAACATAGGTGATGCCCCTCTTTGGAACGAGCTCATCGAGCCGTTCCAGTGAGGGTTCATAACCTATGTTTTTGAGACAAGAAATGAAAATTAGTTATTCAAGAATTTTGTTTGCAAGTGTCATCTGCTTTTCATGTTAAGTAAAGGGTTAAAAAAGTACTCATGTTAAAAATCAACTCAACAAATAATTCAGCACTCCACCAGTTAAATGTTAGTACATGTTTTTCCTCAATGTTTGTCTCCAAAATATAGTTTATGACCCCTCCGTTGAATGACCTTATGAGGCTCATTCCAATGAGGGGTTGTGAGCTATATTTTAGAAGCAAAAATTTATTATTCAAAAGAATTTTTTGGCAAGTGTTGTCTGATAGTCGTGGAAGTGCAAGGGGAAGAGTTAACCATCTTCCAACTTATGTCGAAATTCTAAGATTACAAGTAGCAAATTTTTCCCATAATGCAATTAAAAATTTAACCAATTCAATCTTGTTAGACAGAGCTCAATGAGCCAGACTGAACTGATCAAATTCCTAGTTGCAATTATGGAAAAAAATTGAGGCATGAAATTTTAATATTTTGATATCAAGAGTGCTGAGGGTTAATTGCACATTGTAAAAGAAATCTCTTTTACCTGTTTCTCCAAGTAAAGACAATACAATTTTTTATTTTATTTATTGGTGTTTAAGGTCGATTTCAGCATCTTTGGCTATCTCATGACTGTAACATAAGGATGAAGTCAAGTTTAGCCAACCATTTATACCCATGCTGCTCAATTTTGAGGACTTCCACCCCAGGTATTGATTCCAGGTCCTATTTTACCGGTAAAGCAGAACTTGTTCACACTGCTCCACTTCCCAGAGTTCCTACAGGGAAAGAAATGACAATACTATATTGCTGTTGGCCATGCACTTGAAACAAAATGTGAAACTCTGTTGAATGATTTGGTAGTCTCAAATAGTAATTTTACCTGAAGTCCCCATACAATTCCAAACTGCTCGTGTTATATTTCTTAAGCTGTCCACAAATGCATTATTTCTTTAAGCTGCATTTATTTTGACAATTTTTTTACATCATTGTTGGCTGCCTATACAGGCAGCCAACAAAGATGTAAAAATATGTTAAGTCATTTGCGACTGTGTACATGTATATTTGGTAGTAATTATAGAAAACATTAATCTGAGAATTTGAGGGTTAATTTACATTCAGCAAAATAGGATTAATTTAGAACAAAACTTCTACAATAAGAAAGGTATTGCTTTTCAAATATATCTTCAATTATTTACCGATAATATATAAACCACAGGTGTGACAGTTATTGAAATGTCAAAATATGTAAATAAAGCCTTTATGCTAAGCTTCTGAATCAGCCATCATCAACTATAAGCTCCCAAATGTAACTCCTTAGAAATTTGGACAAAAAACATAAGATGCTGGTTGAGAGGTCAGAAAGTATTTTCCTTGTGAAAACTATTTACACATCATAGTTGCTCCATTTATGAAAAATAAAAAACTGTGTCTTCTCAGAAAAAAGCCTATTTAAGCATAAAAGCAAGTATCAATGCTTTAGAAAAATGAGAGAACATTCAGAATTTAATGTGCTACATTAAAATGCTGTAAAGTCGTTGTTAAATACACTCTCCTCAAAGGTCCATTATGAAAATGATGAAAGATTTACATTTTTCTCTTTAAACCTTTCAATCGAACATGTAGTCAAGAATAGTAGTTGGTGTATTTAGCTGCTGTTTGAGGATTGACCCATTTCGAACCACAAAAACAGATCAAAGGTCAATAATATATTATAAAGACTCAATTAAGCAGAGTCTTTCGTTAGACAGACTCTGCAGAATTAAGTCCATATAAAATAATGCTGACCCCAAACAAATTGACTTGTACAAAACTAAATAATGTTGCTATGTGCAAAGTATTTGTAATTGGAACTCAGTTTCGTATACAATGGGTGAAGTGACAAAATCTATATTCCCAATACCACCTGATGTTTGTGGCAAAAGAATCCTTCTGCAGATATCAGAGCATGGGTATTATGAGTGTAAAATTTAAACATTAATCAAACAGGTGACCTGCTGAGACATTCTCAATCCACCTTCGAGGAAGTTTTACTTAATTGCAGTGTCTGTATACAACACCTTAATGAGTGCTTGAGAATTGAAAGTGAAACGACATAGTTATTATTGAATTTTATTGGCAACGGGAATGCTGTTCAGGACAAGACTCTTCAACAGTACTTGAAAATCAATGGTATTCACTCTTTATTCTCCAAGTAGCAGATGCAGTTGACTTAAGAACTTTTACTTGTCTCTGTCAACACCTTTTTTATACACTTCTAAATATGTTACAACATTCTTTTCTTTTCAATTTTTAAACTGTGCTGAATGAGATAATGTTCACAGATGGACGTTTGAAGCACAACACTTTTTCCAAAACATGTTGATGCTGAGAGAAAATTATATGGATCAATATCGATACTTTCTCGCTTGCTGTTTGAAAAACTTAACTCATAGCTTCCAGTTATTGTCATTTAACTCTTAGAAGCCGAGAGTCTTGCCTGTGATGTAATACGGCAGGTAATCTGGCTGTGACTGTTCGGTTATCTTTGAGCTGGGGTAGAATTAAACACTGAGCAGGTGCTTCTAGTCAAGTGTCGTCTGCCTGAATAAGCAGACGACACTTGACTAGAAGCACCTGCTCACTGTAAGTTTGTTGCGGTATCTCATGTTCAATAAATTCATTCTGATTCCCCGGCTTCTAAGAGTTAACTCCTTGTCTGTAGCAGGATGATTTTCCTGTCCAGTACAAAATACATGTTTACCAAGTACAGATATACAGTACTGTCGCAATGGATTGGTTGAAATCCATGTGACGTCCTCACATGCATTCAAGCCGGAAAATAAGAGGACTGTCATCTGCAAAATGAGGTCCCCAGAGGGTGAATTCAGTGATGCTACCCTGCACAGCAGGGTAGCAGCACTAAATTTACACTCTGTGAACCTCAATCTGAATCAGGATCTCAAAACTAAACAGAAAGAGGTACCTAGAGGATAAATTGACCCACTGTATGGGATAGCATCAGCAAATTTGCCCTCTGGGGACCTCATTCTGCAAATGACAGATTGCTTATTTTCAGGCCTGCATGCATTTACCAGGTAATAAAAATCATCAGCAGCAAAATTTCAATTAATGAAGCATCGGGTTGTACCCAATGATTATTTGTGTGTTTGGAATCTAATATTATTACATCCGTGGAAATATTGCCAGCCCATGGAAAGTGACCAGTCCACAGTGGATGTGCTGCTGTTCTGCCTCTTGTTGATAAAATATATTGCTACAAGCACCAGCAATCCACTGATTAAATATATTTTGATGAAAGACTGTAGAGAATTTTTCATCAAGTTACAGTTACAGCAGCCATGACTTGATTTTATGGGAAATTCCAAGAAAATACTCTGTAGGTTCGGAGTTAAGAATCCATTCCATCTGCACATTTTATCAGTTCTTGATGGAATGAAACAAAACAGGAAAATGTCTGTTTTAGCCAAACAAGAGTGAACAAACCACTTCATTTGTTTAAATACATATTTTTTAAATTTAGTAATGTTTTTGACTTTTGGGGTTGTAATTTGAATTTTTTCAGGAGCTCTAAACTTTCTCTTCATATTTGTGTTGACTGATGCAGAATCAAGGTAGACGCATAGGGTTTCCAGCAAGTAAAGCAGTGCTTATTTAATGTGGTAGCCAAGTTCTACTTCACCAGTATATACAAGGACTAGGTAATTAATCTCTCAAAACCAAGTCCTCTATTGTGGGTAAGTTAATTATGATTAATTGATTAAATTATACCCTCAGCAGTGGGTTATCCTATTACACCACTAAAACAATACTTGTTAACCACAGTAATCAAGAACTGATCCACTTCCTGGGGTTCCGACAAGGATTGGAAATTGAAATAATCACAAGTAATACAACCAGAAACATGCTAGTTACAGTGGAACCCTGTTAACAGAATAGCCACTTTGCCAATGAAAATTATTCAATTATCAGGAGTATTCAATTAACATGGATTGTGTCACTTTCCTGTATTCTAGAGATAAACTTAGCATTTATTCTATTATATCATGTTTGACAGAGCTCAATGAGCTCTGTCAAACAAGATATAATAGATTCAATGCCTGCATTGAATGTACTGAGGCCAAATAGGTCTATAAACAAAGAAAAACTGGGGAGAGTCAGGGTAATTTCTCAACAGTTTACAAGATTTTTTATTCAATTAACAGGAGTGTACTCTATAATCTATATTCAATTAACAGGTCAAATTTGTACTGGAGGTATGGTAAATGGTTTTGTGTTTGGAAATTATATTCAATTAACAGGGTTATTTAGTTAAGAGATATCCAATTAAGTGGGCTCCACTGTATCCTAAAAAACAGAAATAATCAGACAGTAGAGAATGCAGTGGTAAGGGCATTAGACATTAACCCATATGTTGACAGTTGGATCCTGACCAGTGGAAAATGCATTGTGTCCTTGGGCAAGACAGGATTGTGGTGGCTCAGTGGTCACGGCACTGAATTTCAAACCATGAGGTCTACAGTTTGATCCCCACCAGGGGTAACTGCATTGTGTCCTAGGGCAAGGCACTTAATCCTGATTGCCCACATGGAGGCACAGTAGCACTGTGTATTAAGGAGTACTGCATGTCGATGGTACACTTGTCTTCAACCAATGCTAACCCTGCTTGTGTGGAGTTCGTATGTTGGGGAGTTTGACAGTTGCTGGCCATTGCTCAGTGGTTTTCTCTCGGGTACTCAGGCTTCCTCCACCCGTAAAACTGTCTGACACGAGGTGACCCTGGCTGTTGAAAGTATCATTAACCCTTTACCTAACGTGAAAAGCAGACAACACTTGCAAAAAAAATTCTTGAATAACTAATTTTTTTCATTTTTTGTCTCAAAAACATAGGTTATGACCCCTCGATGGAACGAGCTCGACGAGCTCGTTCCAACGAGGGGTCATAACCTATGTTTTTGAGACAAAAAATGAAAAAAATAGTGAAAATTAATTGGCGATTTTTGAGAATAGCGCTGGCCGGTTTTGGCCGTTACGTTGGGTAAAGGGTTAAACAACGATAAATAAATAAATAAAATGGGCAAGACACTTAATCCCATTTGCCCATGTGGGATCATGGTGATGCTGTGCAATAAGGTAATGCACGACGATGGTGCATTTGCCTTCAACCAATGCTAACTTGGCTTGTGCAGAGTTAGTACGTTGAGAAATCTGGAAGTTACTCGTTGATGCTCAGTGATTCTCTGCAGGTCAGCTTACTTCCTCCTATATAAAACTGTCCAAGGCAATGTAACCTTGGCTGCTGAAAGTTTTGTTAACCCTTTAATGCAAAGGAGCAGGTACCCTAATATGCATTGTTTGGGTAAACTCAAATCTTGTTTTCTGAGTACCTTGTCAGTTGTTTTTAGGCAAGTCTTGGCTGCCAAGACTCGACTAGAAACAACTGCAAAGCCACAGGAGGTAGCCTTTCAAAGTAAAGAGAAAATGTATAAAAATCTCCAGGCCCTTAAGGGTTAACCCTTTACCCAATGCAGATGATCTCAAAATTTATTATTTTAAATATCTTTTTTTAAGTTTTTTCAAAAAATTTCAACAAAACCATATCATGTGACCCCTCTTTGGAACAAGCTCGATGTGGTTTTGTTGAAATTTGTCGAAAAATAATATTTTTTCAGCTGCTGAATTTGCATATTACGCAGGTGGATACGGGCGATTCATTTGGTAAGGGTTAAACACGAATAAAACAACCAAACCTGACAGCATTATTCACAAGAACAGCTAATCAAATTTATTATTTTTCTCTTTTTGGCCCCAAAAACAAAGCTTATATCTTTCCATTGAGGGTTTATATGCTAGGTTCGTGGGGCAAAAAATGGAAAGAAAATATTTAGTAATTCAAGAACTTTTCACAAGTGGCATTTTCCCATCAGGTTATGGTAGGTGAACAGTTAACTGGTAGAGTGCTGGAAGTCCATATTTGGGCTTTATTCTGGTGTGCAGGTACCACAGCTTGAAGTCTCACATTCAGTGAATGTGCTTTGTATTATCTTTGAAGTGATATTAATAAGTCTGTAAAGGTTTGCCTTGTTACAATTTATTGGAGAGTGCCTATAGGCACTCTCCAATAAATTGTAACAATGCAAAGACATGTGTACAAGATTTGATGACCAAAAATAATTTAGCACTCTACCAGTTAAATGTTCATACTACATGAATGAACCAGTGGAAACTTTGGGTGAGAATAGATTTTCAACTTTGTGTGGCCTAAATTCTCTTGTCACTAGACTTCTCATGATTCAAAAGGGACAGCAAGAGTGATTTATTTTGTAATTCAACACTTGATAAAAGTGATCAGACAAATCTGTAATCAAAATTGAAACAGATGACATACTGACAACGGGTAACTGATCCAAAGCTAGAAGTTGACAAATAGCTTGTTAGCACACTACACCTGATAATCAGCATCCTCCATGATCAAAATACATCAGGTCGCAAATCTGCCACAAAAAGCGGCTTTTGCCTAATACTGGAAATTATAGCTCTGTCTCTCACTTCATAATGTAATGAATATTAATGATGAAACAAAATAATATGTTTTCAAAAGTTATAATTACGTCCATATGTCCTGCCAGGTTCACCCAGAAAAAGTAAAACCTGTTAGGATTGGAAGGTTAACACCTATTGAACAGGGTGATGTAAGAAAAAGGATTTGGTTACTGGACAGCAGAAGTTTATCTGAACTGGAAAGTGCTTCACTTTAACCTTTTACTTAACACATGTAAGTTGTAGCTAACCAAGATTGGAAATAAGCAATCAGTCATTTGCAGAATGAGGTCCCCGGGGGGGGGGGGGGGGGGGGGGGGGGGGGGGGGTGAATATGATGATGCTGTCCCATACAGTGAGCTAGAATCTCCCAATTTACCGTCTGGGTACCTCTTTCTGTTTAGGCCTGAGACCTTGATTCAAGACTGAGGTTCACAGAGGGTAAATTTAGTGGTCCAACCCTGCTGTGCAGGGTACCATCACCAAATTCACCCTCTGGGGATCTCATTCTGCAGATGACAGTCTGCTTTTTTCCAAGCTTGCAGCAAACTGAACCTAGACCAATGAAATGGCAAAATCTATGCAGTATATTTTTTTTAAAATCTTCCTAACAATAGCTTTTGCTCTCTCATTGGAAGGTGTTCAACAAGCTCATTCCAATTAAACTTGATAAATTAAGATAATATGGGACCTGTAAGTACTCAGCTGAATACAGTTAAAAATTCAGTTGAGGTCCAACAAAGTAGATCTTCTGTTTCTCAGGCAATGTTTTGGTAAAATTGCATGTGGGCAGCCTTTTTTTTAATTTTTGTAATTATTTCTTTGCCATGAAAAGTTCATGTTCTTGATTTGTTTTATGTTTTGGGACTCAAAATCTACAGAATAGCATGGGTGGTGGTGTATTTCATCCCTTGAGTGCAAGAAGGCTTCTCAATGCTAAAGCATTGCAAAGCCTTGTTGCACTCAAGGGACACATTTATCAATTTTATTAACTTGGGTAAAATATCAGACAATAAACCATTTAGTTTTTAATTTTTTATGTTTGGTTATTAAAAGAGTACATGCGGCAGCCAAAAGGACCATGTGGGATGGCCTGAGAAACAGATTTTTCACTTTTTTAGGCCTAAATAGCATCTTGAATAAACTAATTTTATAGGCCTGTGACATGTTGCACTTAAGGGACAAATTTATTAATTTTATTAACTTGGGTAAAATATAAGACATAAACCATTCAATTTTAATTTTTTAAAGTTTTCATTGGTTATAAAAATAAAGCATGTGGCAGTCAAAAGGACCATGTGGGAGGTCCTGAAAAACTGATTTTTAACTTTTTAGGCCTAATTATGTAAAAACACCATATATTTCCTGTACCGGTAAAAAAGGTTTCCAGGGAAATTGCAGTGTTAAAAATTCTGGTGCAATAATGTGACAAAATTCATAAAGATTAAAACTCGGTAAATCCTGATTTATTTCAAAATCTTGGTAATCTGAGGTCTCTAATAAGGACTACACACAGCTGTCATATATGGAAACGCATGTGGTGGTGTAATTTGCAATCTTTTTAAATAAATCAAAAAATCCCAGAATAACATTTCCATTTAGTTTTCTCAGAAGTTTTTCTTCCATAATTACAACACAAATTGGATAGAAATTAAGTTCTTCAGCAATAGATTTCCAATTTGTAACCACACTTTCAGAATGTATTTAGCTTTAAGTGAAATAGATGATGTTTTTGCTGGGAAAACGTGAGCTATGTCCCAGTGAGAATGGAGAGAGAAATGCCTTGACAAGTGTGTTTGAACATCTCATTATGGATTTACTCGGTTATTATGTATTTATCACTCTATCATCTCAGTGGAAAATGTACTAAATAGACAGAACGCGATGTGTGTTTGAATCAGTGGGTGTTTTACATAATGAGTTGGAATGGCGTAGTTATGTAAAACGTAGTTACGCCATTCCAACGAGTTATGTAAAACACCCAACGATTCAAACATACATCGCGTTCTGTGTTTATTACACAACCCATGCATTAAAATTCATTTAAATAAACAAATTTTAATCCCGATATTTAAACCCAAAGGTGAAGAGTTTGTTTTGACTGAAGCTGTACTGATCATATGGATCGATAAAAACAACCTTTTTGGAACCAGTGTTTGTTGAAATTCCTATCGCTGTTTACTAACAGTAATAGCCACCAAATGGTTAGTCGCGAATGGGCTGGTGCAAATATGTGCAGATCTGCAAAACAGCTGGGAGAAACGTTTTTAAAAGAAGTTCGAAGCATGTCAAGGTGTACAAAGATTTCCCAAAATAAAGTTGATAAACTTAAATATAATGGGATCCACAAAACGAGACGGCAACGGGACTGGGTTAATGTTCTGGTTGGAAATGATTGGGTTTTTTAAAAATATTATCTCATTTTTGGCTAACTTTTTGCGAACCGACTTTATTTTGCTTTGGACGTTTTCATTTTCACACTATGCGACAGACGGTCGATGATTGTATAACGAAATTTGTAAACTTTTCGAAGCGTAACTAAACGGTGCGGTAAAAAAGTTCCGGCATGTATATCACCTGTTGAATACAGAATCATTTATATCATAGCGGCGATTCCGTTGAATACAAGGGTTTAAAGTTTAATGGATGTGTAATAAAAAATACGGTGTCACACCAATAGAAAATACCTCCAAATACATTTAAACTGACCTGACATTGATACACTGTATGTGTTGGAAAGGGGTGGGGTGGATGGATGGTCTGGTGGGAATGTATTTAGGACCTATTTATTATTCATTGGTGTTTTAACCCATTACGTAATGAATCGACTGCATCTACCCACATAATGTACAAATTGAGCAGTTGAAAAAAAAGAAGCTTTCAACATTTCATGCCGATTCATAGGCTATTTTTTAAATTAAATTCTACCCGTTTTGCGAAAAAATTACTGTCATCTGAAACTTGCCTTAACTGGTCGAGGGCTACACAATTTTTGGTGGTCAGAATTTGTTCATCAACATTTGTTTTATTACAAAGGCACTTTTCAATAATTTGTGATAACACAAATTTATCTAAACAAAATATTATTCACGTTTAACTGAATACTAAACACGAGCACGAAAAATGTTGGCTTTTGCTCTGGACCCTCATTTCTTTTGAAAGCCCTGATAGCGGCTTCTAGTAACTAATTATAGGCATAAAATGAATTTGATAGACAATAAAATACACTTACTCCATGAGTGTATCATATCCTCACTGGTCATTGGTTGATTTACTCTCTCGGAGTAATCTCTACAATACCACACTTGTAGCTCTGTATTGGGTGGAATTGGTTTGATGGTATAGAAGTAAATGTTAAAGTCAACTTGACATGCCATGAGATTCTGGTGGTAAGGAGATGATGCCAGGTTGATGTAGTGCATCCAATTACTGTTCGTTATATCACTGTTGTCAATGTATTGGTACACAGTGTTGTTCTTGAAAATCTGAAAAAGTTATTAATTTATTAAAAATTAAATTAATTAAAATGGGTATTATGTACTGATAATATAATCATATAGGTTATTACCACCATGTGAGTTTCCGAGATTGTGTATTGAAGTCGGGACCTCATCTCTGGGCATATAAATCGATGGGTCCATTAGGACGAGTCAATATATGATCCAGAGGCGAGGTCAAGACTTCAATACACCATCTCGAAAACTCACGTGGTGGTAATAACCAATTTAACTTACAATATTCCTCCCTTTCCAGCTTCTAACTGCATCTGTTTTTATAAGCATTCAGCATCTATGAATTAATTTATGAATGAAGATCATGATGCAATGGCATTGCATTTCTGTGCTGTGCAAGACATAAGGCTACTCAAAGTAGATCTTCTGTTTCTCAGGCCATTATTTGTAAAATTGCATGCGGCGAGCGGTTTTTTATTTACTTTTTATTTCAGTAATTACTTCTTTGTATCAAAAGTTCATGTTCTTGGTTCAAGTTTTAGGCCTCATAATCTACAGAATAGCATGGGTGGTGGTGTATTTCATCCCTTGAGTGCAAGAAGACTTTGCAATGCTAAAGCATTGCAAAGCCTTCTTGCACTCAAGGGACAAATTCATCAATTTTTTTAACTTAGGTGAAATATCAGACATAAACCATTTAATTTTTATTTTTTTGTAAGTTTAACTTGGTTATAAAAAGAGAGCATGCAGCAGCCAAAAGGACCATGCGGGAGGGCCTGAGAAACAGATTTTTTATTTTTTTAGGCCTAATTCCCATTCATTGTTCTAGTACTATAACCACTGAAGTCTAGTGTTTGAGCCATGTCTTTGTTTTATTTTTCATGTTTAATGCATGGTAGGCCTACATAAAAATACAATCATGATAAAAAATGATCTAGTCTAATTTATTTGGCTAAGCAGATGATTTATTTATCACTTAATTTCTGTGCTGTGGCCTCGACATGTGTAATAACTCCTGTCAGGTAAAACAGTCTCTTTCTGAACTGAAACATCGTATGTGCAGTTGCTACCCCCAATACAGATTTGAATTTTGTCTGGACGTTTTTACTTGTATTGGGGGGAATATGTTTGTAAGATAAAGCAAACACAACTCCACTACATAATGTATGGGAAATATTAATCAAATAACCAATCTGTTAATTAGTAAAAACTAAACACTCTCTGGCAAATCAATTTTGGGGTTGTTGCAATCACAGTACAGTGAAGCGCACTTAACTGGATATAATTGTATAGCCCTGTTAAATGAATATAACTTCCAAATACAAAACCATTTATCATATCTTCAGTACCAGTTTGACCTATTAATTGAATATGGGTATAGAGATACTCCTGTAAATTGAATAAATAATTTTGTAATAAGCCACAGAATTTCCCTGAGAATCACTGAAGTCCCCTTATTTATAGACCTATTTGGCCTCAGTAAATTAAATACAGGCATTTAATCTATTATATCTTGTTTGACACAAGTAGAGCTGCACGGTATATCGATAAACCAATACATACCAGTATTCAAACCAGTTAATACCGGTATAATTGCAAAAATATCGGTTTATCGTCATTATTTATTACCCACAGTTTAATTTTCAAGATGTCCTGATTTTTTTACCTGAAGTCCTGAAAGAATAATGTTATCACTGCACCCAACAAATTGGCCGTATTCTCCAGAGCAAAACTCAAATTGTGCAGTTGCACAAATATTATTTTTCAAAAAATTTCCACAAAACCATCTCATGTGACCACTCATTGGAACGAGCTCAATGAGCTTGTTCCAATGAGGGGGTCACTTGATATGGTTTTGTTGAATATTTTTTTAAAAATTTGATAAACCAATATTTAAAAAAATGAATTTTGATATCGTCCTGACTATTCTTCTTATATCATCAGGTCTCTGTTACAGGAGGCCTGATAACAGAAGAAGAGTTTAAGAGGAGACACTTTTGTGGGTTTTGAGAACATTCTTAACGATTCAAAAATTTATGAATCACCACAGAACAATTTTGAATCAAATCACATTTCATAGCTTCACAAGGCTATCTTGCACCCATCAAATATAATAACACTACTTTCGATTATGCTATTCAGGACTGCTTAAAGCACGCTTAACACTAAAATAGATAATAAAAAATGTTGATGCTCACCTTCCAGTAATGATAGAGATCCTTAAATGGTAAAGGTTTGGAATAAACTTCTCCCAGTAATGGTCCAAATTTGGTGCCTCTAGGTATAAAATCCACACTCCAAACACCAAGGCTCTGTCAATAGGATAAAAAAATTTAAAAATTAAGATGAATGTTTTAAAAATGACGGTAGTTAATGACCCTTGAACGAATGTATACCACCAATGGAGCAAGATACACATAAAGGCAGAAATTTGTACATATTATGTACAGATGTGCAGAAGTTTAAAATCGCAAGCACAATTGAAAAGTCAGAGGAAAAAAAACTGAACTATTCCAATTGACTGTCCAGAAAAATTAATATCATGCCCGACTAAATCCTCTGAATACAATTCATAACTCAATTTAAAAGTTGATTTGTAAAAGGTGTAAATACGTGAAAATGAAAAGTTCATTTGTCACAGTCAGAAAATAAAGTTCTCTATCATTTAGCAATAACCAATTCGACTTCAACG
This sequence comes from Pictodentalium vernedei, assembly GCA_031216915.1. NCBI lineage: Eukaryota > Metazoa > Mollusca > Scaphopoda > Dentaliida > Dentaliidae > Pictodentalium > Pictodentalium vernedei. Next base: position 178,340,507 of record CM062296.1, read on the forward strand.
GAAAAGCAGCAGGACTGGGAAGTCGATGAATAGATTGTAAAATTTGACAAACATTGAGTGTAGGCACTTTTGTTAATATACAATAAGAGACATTAGGTAACAAGTATAAAATTTTTCTGACGCTGCACAAAACAACAAAGCCAGGCCTAATAATTGCAAGGAAGAATAACAAAAAAATATGTTCTGGTACTGCTATTTCCCACATCATTAACTGCAGATAGCGGAGACTTATTGAAAAATTTTGTTCGATTAAAACATTTATCATAAGTTTTAATGAAACTGGTTGACATTAAAAATTATGACCATAAAATCGTAGATTAACATTTATGCCACAAAAATCTTCTCTAAGCTCAACATCTCCGTGAAGAATTTGATGGTGTTAGACTGGAAAAAGTTGTCACATTTGAATGAAATCAACTGATAGGGCTGATTCAAGCAATATTTGACAGCCTTTGATAAAAATCAGACAAGTATTCTCATGAAGTTTTTTGTTGGCTGAATATGGGTAAAATTTTATGTAAATAAAAGAGAGAGAGATTGAGACTGTAAGCATCTGCAAACATAATACAACATTTTTATGTGCTACACTTCGCTGACTGTGAGTAAAATGCAACATATGATCGACTCAACAAAGACATTTGCTATTAAACAACGACATTTTATTATAACTTCGATCAGTGAAACTGATGCGATTTGTGACCCATTGATTGTGAACACTGAACAAGAGATTTTCCAGTAAAACAAACACTAAAATGGATTAGTCGTGAAATTAAATGCAATGAATTGTAAATGATGAACAGCAGCAATTCTATTGTGACTGAGCTACAGTATGTGGAGAGTGGATTGTAACTAAATCACCCGCAGAGTGGAGGTACCACCCAAGCTATAACTTTCAAATTGTGTACATATCGAGAAAAAACCCAAGCAATGTTTCAGTCAATGGACCTCCGGGTTTAACCCGGAGGTCCATTGGCTGAAACTTTGCTGGTGCTGGTTGTGCTTTGCAACAAATGTGCAATTATTGCTTGGGTGGAATCTCCACTTTGCGGGTGATTTAGTGATAATACACTCTCCACGTACTGTATGTGGTACAGGCTGTGCTGAGAGAATTATCACTACACCCATGGAGGGGATATTCCACTCAGGAATAGGGCTGCATGGTATATCAATAAACTGATATATACTGGTATTCAAACCAGTATCAATTGAATACCTGTGTAATTACAAAAATATCAGTTTATCGCCATTGTTTACCCAGAATTTACTTTTCAAGATGTCTCGAGATTTTAAAACTGCAGCCCTGAATGAATAATATTATCCATTTACCTAACGAATTGTCTGCATCAACCCGCGTAATATATAAATTGAGCAGTTGAAAAAATATTATTTTTCAAAACATTTAACAAAGCCATATCATGTGACCCCTCCAATGAGGGGTCACATAATATGGTTTTGTTGAAATTTTTTGAAAACTTTGATAAACTAATATTTAAAATAATAAATTTTGATATTGTCAGCATTGGGTGAAGATTTATTTGAACAGCATCATCTAAGCATACTAATTCGTTCTGACATTCAAGTCCGATTATGATACATTCGTTCAGATATCTGAACAGTCTTTCGATATACTGGTACACTGCAGCATTTTTTTTAATACTGATACCAGTATTCAGTTTCAAATACTGTGCAGCCCTACTCAGGAAAAATTACTCACACTTTGCAAGAAAGCATGGGAGCAGTGGCTCATTGGAGCACTGGCTTGGCCATACGGGAACATGGTGGGGCATGTGCTAAGGTGTTCTACACATCGATGGTATTTTGATTTGGTTCGCTTTCACTTATGAAGAAAAGCCATTGGCTGAAACTTTCCATTTACTTCTTTGCTTTTCTTAAAAAAATTGTATATTTTTATCGGCTTCAGAAACTGAAGGCATGCTGGAATGATATTAGAATCATGATTCACTGCCCTTATCCCCATCTTGAAATAAGCAAGATGAAATAAATGTCTTGGTCAGCAAGATTTGAGTATGTGATGTAAAGGTTACAAATCATATGTGCAACCACACACCCTCTCCTTATACTTTTGAATAGGTTGAGAGACATATTGTCAAAGTGGAAATTCCACTCCAAAAGTGTCTTTAGTACTACAGAATAGGAAACTGTGCCAATAACAAATTGAGAGTTGGGAGTTAACAAATTTGCCAACAACAGGCTGAGAGTTTGGAGTTACAGAAGGATCCACTCAAAATGAATATTATTTCCAAACACAAAAACATTTATAGTACCTTCAGTACAAATTTGTATGTGTAAATTGCATATAGGTTGAAGAGTAAACTCTTGTTAATTGAATAAAAAATAAAAAAATTATGCTGACAGTCACCAAATTCCCCTTGATTATAAACCTATGTGGCCTCAGTACATACAATACAAACATTTATTGTATTATATCTTGTTTGAAAGAGCTCTCAGAGCTCTGTCAAACAAGATATAATTGAATAAATATTTAGGTTAACTCTAGAGTACAGAAAAGTGACAGAATCTGTTAACCCTTTACTCAACAAACACAATATCAAAATTTATAATTTATATATTTTATTTATTTATTTATTGGTGTTTAAGATCACATACTTGTGCACAGTGGCTAACTGTGATCACAACATGGAGATAAAGGCAAGGTCAGTCAATCATTTATACCCATGTTGCCCATTTAGACTTTCACCCCAATCATTGGTGACGGGGTTCTATTTTACCAGTAAAACAGAGCTTGTTTACCACAGTGAAAAAATGCTGTTTCACTTCCTGGTGTTCCCATAAGGGGAAAATTTTTGATTTTACATTATTATTTTTTCAACTTTTTCAAAAAAGTTCAGCAAAACCATATGTGATCCCTCACTGGAATGATCTTGATGAGCTTGTTCCAACAAGGTGGTCACATAATGTGGTTTTGTTGAAATTTTGTTGAAATTTTTTTTTTCTACTGCTGAATATGAATATTACGTGGGCAGATGCGGCCAATACGTTAGGAAAAGGGTTAATTGAACATTCCTGTTACCTGAATAATTTTAACTGGCAAAGTGGCTATTCAATTAACATGGTTCCACTGTATCAGAATTGTTTTTTTCTTTAATTGTAAAATCTTTTTTATCTTCAGAATAATTAACCAGCTGAATTCATTCAACTTCAAAGCTACAAAAGGATGAATTATGATCTGAGAAAATGGACCCAACTCTGGAGTTTTCCAATGAAATGGCAAATTTCATTCAAATAAAGTGGAAAGAATGGGTTTGAACTATTTTAAAGGTTTTCACTACCATACTGAAACACTTCAGAAAAGCTCAATCAAATAGCTTAAGATTCCATTGCTTTAGATTTTTGTAATGTAAATAGTAATGGATTAACCTGTGCTCAAAAGACCAACACAACAGAAAGAGAGAGTGTCAGTGAATTACTGAATATGAGGCTATTGTGACTTTTAGTCAGGATCTGAGGTCATCCAAGTTGACTTTTATTTCACCTGGGTCAAAAATATTTCATTAACAAAACGGCTCTCACTGATTCAATGATGAAAATATTATCTGATTGACCAAGATATCAGAAAAGGCTAGTTTTCTGGTATCAGCAATGTACAAGGATGTGAATTCAGTGCTTGTCAGATCAACCGTCTCCATTCTGGAAGCCCATATTTATTTATTTATTTATTTATTTATTTATTTATTTATTTATTTGAGGTGACTTTTATCATCTTGGTCTGTATCATAACAAACCTATCATCATCATAGGTATGAAGTCAAGATTAGCCAATTGTAAATATCTGTGCAGTCCACTTTTAGAGGACTTCCAACCTAGACATTGGTGACCAGGTGCTATTTAACCCTTAAGTCCCCATCAGCCACAAACTGCGACTTGCTTTGAAAAAGTTTCTCTCAAGTTTTTGTTTCTCAAGAACTCTACTGGAAGGCTGCACTTATATTGACAATGTTTTTACATCACTGTTGGCTGCCAGTACAGGCAGCCAACAATGATATACAAACAATGTTAAGTAATCTCCAGCTGTGTATATGTATGTACATTAGTAATTATGATAAAAGTAACCTGTGGCCCTAAACACAGTAAACAGCCACTGCTTCATATTTTTGGGGTGCCCTAAGAGGGAAAATCAGGCGATAATTTCTAAAATTTCACTTTTTTAATATTTAAATGATCTTGTGTAAGCCCTTTCTAACAGTGTATCACATCATTTTATGCTTATGTTTACTGGTATTTAAGTTCACTATCAGCATCCAAGGATATATGTCATAAGCTCAACACAGGTATAAAGTAAAGTTTAGGCAATTGTTCATACTCAATGGAGAGTAGACTTGGAATGGAGTCTCTCACTGCACTGGTCTCTCATGCTAGAGGCCCTGGGATCAATCCTCTGTTGGGGAAAATTCTCGAGGTGTCCAAACACTCTCAGCATCAATGGTGGGGTTGATACTGTCAAAGCATTCTGTCCTATTGGGTGTGGGATGTAAAATGGCTGTGCCATTGGGCCTAGGAAAGGCGTTAATATAAGTTACATATCTTGCCTGCCAATCCTTGTAAAACAAATAAGCCCCCCAAAAAGCCATGCTGCCAATATTACAGGACATCAACCCAAGGCATTGGTTTCCGGTCCTATTTTACAAGTGGAACAGAACAGTAATCTAGCACTGCTCCACTGCCACTGGGAACATAGTATAATACCATGAACTTAACCTTTTACCTAACACGAAAAGCAGACAACACTTGCAAAACTAATTCTTGATTAACTAATTTATTTCATTTTTTGTCTCAAAAACATAGGTTATGACCTCTTGTTGGAACGAGCTCAACGAGCTCGTTCAAATAAGGGGTCATAAGCTATGTTTTTGAGACAAAAAATTAAAAAATAATGAAAGTTAATTGGCGATTTTTTAGAATAGCGCTGGCCGGTTTTGGCCGTTACATTGGGTAAAGGGTTAATGAAAGCCATTCCATGTTAGAAAAGAATTTGTACCTGAAGGGTTTTGTTCCCAAACAAAGATTTCCCAAATCATGCGAGAGAAAGCCTAAAGCAAACAAGATTGGCAACGATTTTCTTGACAGCAACTTGTTAGCACATGTGGCAGGCAATTGTGATTCAATAATTCACTAATAAATGACTTTTATCTAATCTGACTGGACTCCTTCAATGTATTACCTTATCTACCAATGTGTTTATAATAATGATAAATTTGTGACAAGAAGCTCTGAAAAAGACATAACAAGGCAAAGGGAGTGGGAACATGGACATCTTATTGTACTGAATTGTTGAATATTATGACAATGTTATGCAACTTCTTTGAGCTGTGTGTGATAGCAATAATATATTGAAAAGATCACTGCAGTACAAACAAGTAGATGTGGGGTGCAGTGGCGGCACCAGAAATTTTTTTGTGGGGGGGCAACTAGGGGGGCAGACTCCCATGAAGGGGGGCAAATACATAAAGGATCATATGATTCATATCATTACTTTGTTATGAGGTAGTCCAAACTTGGACCCAAAGTCCGTAATATACTTTTTTGGTTTGGTACGTCCTGTGGACGTACCAAACCAAAAAATTATATTATGGACTTTGGGTCCAAGTTTCGACTAAATGTAATGGTAATTAGCGGTCCTCCTTTCAAAAAATCCTGGATCCACGTCTGGTGGGTCTGTGCGTGAGAGAGAGAGAGAGAGAGAAATAATTGAACAGTGCAAGGAAGATAATGCCCGTCTGTCATAATGCGAAATCCATGAATTTTTTTAGACAAGGGATATGGATAGACATGCCTTTGTTGGCTCATAACTTAATTATAACTTATAAGTATCTGCATCCGAGTCTTTAAATCTCTACTGCCTGGATGTGTTCATCAGCTAGGCTGAGGCTTTGGGCTAAGAGTGTATGGGAATAAAAAAAGAGAGGGGTGTGTGTGTGTGAGAGAGAGAGTGACTGAATGTGTTTGTGTGTGAGGGTGGATGGAAATGCATGCGAGATGGTTGGGGGGAAGGGGGGCAACTGGGGGGGCAAAGCCTTCGTTTGGGGGGCAAATGCCCCCCATGACCCCCCCATAGCACCGCCACTGGTGGGGTGTTAGTTTGTTCGTTGGTAAAAGGCCATACCCAGGGGTGTAACCAGTCTAAATGAGGTGAGGGGAACAAAATATTTACTACTACTACCAATTCAACAGAAAACTATTTTGTGCTCAACCTCATTTCATCTCATGCTGGATTAACTGGTTGAGTGTTAGAAGCCACTATCATGGCTCTATTGAAAAGTGCTGGAAGCCACTTTAGTGGCTTTATACTGTATGCATTTGCTTGATGTTGACTCAGCAGTAGAATTTATTTATTTATTGGTGTTTAAGGTCACAGACTTATGCACAATAGCTAATCATGACAGTGACAGTTTTATGGGTGGAGGAAGTTGGAGTGCCCAGAGAGAACCACCGAGCAACGACGAGCATCTGCCAGTTCCCCAACATCGTAACTCCGAATTGCAGCACAGGCAGGGTTAGATTGGTTGAAGACATGCGCCCCATCTTAGTACACAGCCTCATCATGCCCCCATGTGGACAACCAGGGTTAAGTGCCTTACCCAAAGACACAACGTGGGAGTCCAAAGACTCAGCAGTAGAAGAAAAATTTCTTACATAAAATTGTTTGGTTGTAATTTATTGGAGCATGCTATTGGCACCCATGTCTCAAATCACCTTCAAAAAATAATTTAGCACTCAACCAGTTACTAGCATGTGTCCACCATAGGTGAAGGTCCAGTATATTCTTTGGAGTAAAAAAATTCAACTTTTGAAGCTGATTGGAGGTACCCATAAGTGAAGGAATAACTAGAGCAAAATGAGCCAAGAAATGTCAGGATGAGAACCAGTTTAGGGATTTTATACATGAATGTATTTATAAGTTTCATATTTTTCAGGAAAATCTGGGATAAGATATAATAGAATAAATGCCTAAATTGGATACACTAAGGCCAGATAGGTCTATAAACATTGGGAATTTGGTGATTTCTCAACACATTACAAGATTTTTTATTGAACTATATTTAATTAATTCATATTGAATTAACAGGTCAAATTTGTATTGAAGCTATGGTAAATGGTTTGGTGTTTAGAAGTCATATCCAATTAACAAGAATATTCAATTTAGCGATACCCAATTAACTGATAGAGTGCTAAATTATTTTTGATCATCAAAATTTGTTCACTTGTCTCTTTCCTTGTTACAATTTATGGGAAAGTGCTTATAGGCACACTCCCATAAATTGTAACAAGGCAATTCCAACTAGATGAAATCGGTGCGTGGAGGCTCAGTGATTATAGTATTGGACTTCAAAACAAAAGGTCCACAGTTCGATTCCCACCAGGGGTAACTGTGTTGTGTCCTTGACAAAGGCACTTAATCTTGATTGCCGATGTGGGGGTACAGTGGTGCTGTCTACTAAGATGTAGTGCATGTCGATGGTTCACTTGTCTTCAACCTTGTTTGTAGATAGTATGTTGGGGAGTCTGATAGTTGTTTGCCATTGCTGGATGGTTCTCTCCATGTACTCCAGCTTCCTCCACCCATAAAACTGTCCCTCCTGAGGTGACCCTGGCTGTCAAAAGTGTCATTAAAACCCAATAAATAAATAAATAAATAAATAAATAAATAAATAAATAAATAAATAAATCATTTTATGAATATAATGTGAAGCACATCTACCAATTATGAAACCTTCAAGTGGTGGTACCTGCACTTTGGAGTAAAGCCCAAATGTGAGCTTCTAGCACGTTACCAGTTAAGAGGACTCCACAGTATTTTAAATATGTGTGTTTTGGTGTGAAACACTGGGTGGATTGGGAATTTTCCTTCAAAAAGGGTTAGTCAAGAAGAAAAGTGTGGCAATTCTTTGCATGTAGAAAGGGAGTATGACAAACTGATTAGAATTTCATAAGCTGACTTCTGTGTTGAAGAAATCATTTTCATTCATTTGATTGCTTCATCATAATTATATATATGTAAGCTGAGAAAACTCTGACAGGTGTGATAACACAGGTTATGCCTCAGAAAGCTACCCTCACAACATGCAGTCTGGTGGAAACTGAATCACATCCTGTTTTCGATTTAAAATTACATCAGATCAGACCTAATGTATTGAGAAAATGAATCTACAGAGCAGTCAAATTGTTATTTGCTTTCCTTTAAAGATATTTTCCTCAAAGTGATCATTGATGAATAAATTTCTTTCTGAAGTTTAAGGGATAGAGCCAGAATTTTCTCGGAGGAACTTCTAACCGATCTCAGTCCCATGATTATTTTGTCATTAATCCAGCCCCAGTTTTCTGACAGTACTGACAGTACTGTTACCACAAGACTGGTCTCTTTAATGATGAGATTACAAGTCAATCACAACATACATACTCCATTGGGCTGAGATTTCCTAAACAGAATATTTAAAAATCAAGGACGTATCAAAATTTTTGCATCAGATTCAATGTTCTTTTTCAACAAGTAAGACTCTTTATTGTTGCATAGAGGAAAGAGGACTGTGAATCATGACTCATGTCATGTAATCACAAGATCTTACTAAAATTTATTCATATATCTTTGCCTTGTTACAGTTTACGGGAGAGTGCCTTTGTAACAAGGCAAAGATATATGAATAAATAATAATATTACTTCACTGAATATGAAGCTGTTAAGCTGTGGTACCTGCACTTCAGGATAAAGCCCAAATATGGGCTGCCAGACCTAACAAATTAACCATCTACCCATATCCGACCAACACTATTCACAAATTTATTTATTTATTTATTTATTTATTTATTTATTTATTTATTTATTTATTTATTTAACTTTCAGCATCTAGATGCACATCATGACTGTGACATAGGTATGAAGTCAAGTTTTAGCCAATTGTTTATACTTACTTGTGCAGTCCACTTTTAGAGGACTTCCACTCTAGACATTGGTGACCAGGTACTATTTAACCCTTAGGTCCCCATCAGCCACAAACTGTGACTTTCATATTGCTTTGACAAAGTTTCTCTAAAGTGTATTCTTTCTCAAGAACTCTTGTGGTAGGCGAGACTTATATGGACAATGTTTTTACATCATTTTCAGAATCAATGTTCTTTTTCAAGAAGTGAGAAAGCCGACAGTGAATTCTGGCTGGATCACATGACTCAGTCGTGATCTGGTTGAAATTCATTACAGTACAGCCGTCACTGGTCACTTCCACAGGTGGGCAATATTTCCACGGATGCAATAATATTAGATTCCAAACACTAATTGTACGAATAATCATCAAACATTTAATTAATGAAGCACCGGGTACAACCCGGTGCTTCATTAATTAAAATTTTTCTGCTGATGATTTTTATTACCTGGTAAATGCATCACTACTCACACGTAGATTATGACCAGTCCTCAACGACTCTACTGTAACTACTTTTGTTATCACAAGCTCTTACTTATACATCTTCCATAATGCTCATATCTGACCATTACTATTCACAAAATACTTAAAAGACAGAAAATATGGCATTCATTTCACCTGGAATTATGACATTGACAGGTAAAATGTCTATTGAATGTACGGTGAATCGGCTGAAGTTTTTCAGACATGTGAAAAATCAAGTGATGTGGATTGAAAAGAAAAGAAATTGAACAAATTGTCCAAGGAAAAAAATCAGTCCTTCCAGATTCAGTCAATATTTCCAGAAGTTGACAGGACATGCACTTTCATATTATATCAGTCACACCCCTTTCTTGATTGAAAAGGTGAAAAAATGTATGAGAAAATGAAAATTGATGGTTATGTAAGTGAAAGACTAATAATATTAATGTGAACACTTCTATCACAAGAGGTAAAAAAATGTGTAATTTGTGTCGTGTCCATAATTTTCTGGAGACGCAAATCCTTAGATGTGTTTGACGTTTACGCCAATATATAATTACATCTCCTATTTGACAGGCTGTGTTCGCACCGAGATCAGAATAGCAACAATGCAAACAAGAAAAAATTATATTGTTGTCATGAAAGCGAAATGCTGAGCACTTTCACAAAAAGTCAACAGTCAAAAGGACAAAAAGATATTGAGAAAAATGAAATGGGGGAGAAAGTGCCCACAGCCAAATAAGATCGCGGAACACAAAAAGAGCATATTAATTTTCACTAAAAAGGGATACAGAAATGGTAGTATGGAAAAGAATGTCTTTACAGGTGAGTACATCAATGAGCTGGGCAAAATGATTGGCAAATGTCAACAGTTCTTTTATCTGTGACACAGCAGGCATGGAACAACAAACTGTAACACAAACATGGCTCTCCAATGAGTAAAGTCCCAGTCAGAACGAGTTGTAAATATTCCAAAATTTCTTATCATTAAGAATGATAATATAGCCTGCTATTAAATTTTGGAAAGCTCCCTTTAGGAGCTTTCCAAAATTTAATAATAAACTCTAGTGTTAACCTGAAAGCAGTTGAAAAAAGTCTTATTTAATTTTTCATCTTTTTCCACCGTGAACTATCATTTGCCGATCATGTTCATTTCGAATCAATGCCACAGGAGAAGCGAAAGCATTCCATTTTCAGCTTTCATTCAATTTGATAAATATTGAGTTTTTATTTTCAAACACCAGTTTGAAAAGAGAGGCGAAACTCAGTTCATTTCACCTTCGAGCTGTCTATACGTAACCGGCTCTGGCAAGTGTCTGAGTGTTTGTTGAAGCGCTTTCAATGACTTTGAGTCAACGGAGAAATGGCAAGCTGTGAATTGAATGATTCAAAACTAAAGAGAGAAAGAGAACAACGATTTGCTTTTCAGGGAATTGTTCACTCGATGTTCACACAACTGCCTATTAAAAAGTATTTCTTTCAAGTAAAGAAATAAAAATTAATTTCATTTTCCTGCAATTATGCCTTATTTCTACTTGCTTTCAATAACAGGTGATTACATAGTCGTTTTATGGTACTTTCTATAGGGGAAAAGTGACCAAGTACAAACTATTTTATGTCACAGAAATTTAGTGACAAATATTCTAGTTTTGTAAGTCGTAAGAAATTTCTATATTATATGCCTCTTAAATTCAGTTGCATGTTTGACGCGGTAATCGGCAATTATCATTGAAGAGAGCCTATTTGAAAGCAAGTTTAGCGTTAAATTGTTAAATGAGATAATAGAGGGAGGATTAAAGAAAGCAAGTGAACTGAGAAGAATAACTGATCATCATTAGATTATCAATTTTTTTAATTTTTAAACTATATTTATTGATTATAGAGCTTTTGAGCATGTGACACTCTAAGTATAGACTTGGGCAATTTGGTTTCACATTCTCACCCTGCCTTTCATAAAATCTGTTAAAATGAACAAAGAAAGCTAAGGTACTCTCAAACAATAGGGTTGTACCATACTCAAATTGATGTTATGACTAATTAACTGGTTGAGTGCTGGAAGCCCATTTTTGGGCTTTATCCTGAAGTGCGGGTACCACAGCTTAAAGGCTTCATATTCTGTGAATGTACTTCAATTAATTTTTGATGCGATATTATTTAGCCTGGGTGGATTTGCCCTGTTACAATTTATGGGAGAGTGCCTACAGGCACTCTCCCATAAATTGTAACAATACAATAGCATGTGAACAAAATTTTGACAACTAACAAATCTTAGAACTCTACTAATTAAGAGAGGGGTACGCTATGGAAAGACACAGTGGTGGTTTTGGGTTGTAAATCAGGTGTGGCAAACAGGCACATAAATGCCCAATGGTTAGAAGTTCTGACACATGTTAAGTGACAAACAATTCCTCATTACATTACGGAAAAGATTTGATTCTGCCATCAGTGTACAGAGGGGAACAATTTACCTTATGAATCGGCCGCATCTGCCTGCATAATTTACAAATCAAAGCAGTTTAAAAAAATAATGTTTCAAAAGATTTCAATGAAACCATATCAAGTGACCCCCATCATTGGAATGTGCTTGTCAACCTCGTTCCAATTACTGGGGTCAGATGATATGGTTTTATTAATTGTTTTTTTTAAATTTGAAGAAAAAAATAACTAAAATAACAAATTTTGAGATTGTGTATGATGGGTAAAAGGTTAAAGTAATTCACTCTCTTTGCTCAATATATGCCATGAAGAGGGATGTGGAAATGAGCAGGACAATAACATGATTGCCCTGAATTTTTTGGATACGAGGTGTACATTTAGATATGGGTTTTGTGTTTAGATGCTATTTTCTGAAGCATTCAAATTGATGTTTGAAATGTGGGGCACACTTAAATATAATCAAAATGATGTGCAGATGCAGCAATAAGTAATGTTACTTTTTTCTTTAATTATCTCCCCTTCTTGGATTTGGAAGTAATTTTGTGTCTGATCAGAGTTTTGTTTACCCTCTGCACTCTGATGTAAAAATACCAAAGTTTTCAGCATCTAATTTTTCCTACAATGCAACTGAGAATTTAGTAAATTATATTCTTGTTTGACAGAGCTCCCTGAGTTCTGTCAAACAATGTGTAATTTGTTAAATTTTTCATACTGCATGGGCAATATGGAGTCAGTGACGGAAATTTTGAAATACAACCAGAGTGCTAGGAGTTAACCATTTAAAATAATATTGGTAAATTACAACAACAACAAAATTAAATTGTACTCACATTTGAATAAGTCTGTGAAGGTTTCAATGTGAGATTTCTGGGTAATGTGGCTTGTGCTCTGTTTGGACAAATTTTTTCACAAGGACGGTCATTAACTACATATACACAGAATTCTTCAAACTCATCTTCCTTCAGATTTGATATATCCCAACTTTCCTCCATGGTGTCTAAGAAAAAAAAGGAAGTAAAAATCATATAAAATGTGAGTCATCAAAATGTCACAGAACTTTTAAAACTTAGAATATTGGTACTTTTTACCTAGGATTTTTTCTCAAATTGATAAAAAAAACATTCCACAAATTAATTGGACAAGAAACTGAAACAAAACAGTTAACTCTTTACCTATTATGACTAGCTGGCAGAGGTCGCAATATTTTAGCCTAAAAATTAGAAATGCCATTTCAACAGAGTAAAATGTCAGTAATTGTTTCAAACTGATGTAAAATAAATATTATTCAGACTGCACTGAGACCACAGTGCAAACTGAAAAGATTTGTTTCATTAGAATTGTTATCAATGATTACATGCTTCACCCTGTCTTTGTTTTACAGCTGGGCTCAGAGTACATAGCTTACACTATGTCAAATCTGCAAACTGAGAAGAAACATTACTAATAATGTAAACCCTTTCTCAAAAGTAGTAGCGATATCTGGAGAGCATTATTTACAAAAAATTGTCATTTTTTTTTCTATTTTTGCTTTCCAAAATCTAGCTTAACCCTCTGCACTCTGATGTCAAAATGACAAAGTTTTCAGCAGCAAATATTTCCCATAATACCGATTGATATTTAACCAAATATACCTTGTTTGACAGAGCTCAGTGAGCTCTGTCAAACAAGATATAATTGGTTAAATACATAGTTAAACAGGAATAAAACAGAGTGAATGGAGGAAATTCTGTTGCACTACCTGAGTGCTAGGGGTTAAGACCCCTCATTGGAATCAGCTCTTTGAGCTCATTCCAGTGACTATGTTCTGAGGACAACAAATTAAAAATCTTCGTTATTTAAGACAATAATTTGGCTTGTGCCATCTGATAGTCTATTAGGGCCTTAGGTTAACCTTTTGCTAGCATTACTCACATTGCACCAAGGGTGTAACAATATGGTTTCCCCTACTCACGAAGAACAAATTCAAGGACTTTCAAGTACCTTTTCAACTAAAAATCAAGGATATTCAAGGGTTTTCAGGTGACTGAAACAGATACTATCAGTGGAAGAGAAAGAGATATACTTCCTGCTCACCACCTCTCTCCAAATGTAGATACACATTCTCCAGTACAAGTCAGTCAATTTATTTATTTATTTATTAATTGGTGTTTTAAGGTCACATATTTCTGCACAATGGCTAACCTTGACCGTGGCAGTTTTATGGGTGGAGAAAGTCGGAGTACCTGGAGAGAACTCCCGAGCAACGGTGAGCAACTGTCAGCTCCCCAACTCCACACAAGCAGGGTTTGCATTCGTTGAAGACAGGTGCACCATCGACGTGCAGTATGCCTTAGCATCACTGTGCTCCCATGTGGGCAATGGGGGTGAAGTGTCTTGCCCAAGGACACAACGCAGTTGCCGCGGGTGGGATTCGAACCGAGGACCTCTCGGCTTGCAGCCTGCACCTCTACCAACTGAGCCACCGCGCCCCACAAGTAAGTCAAGCATATGTTTCGATGCAATCATACAAATATGGATGTCATTGGAACCAGCTCAGAAGGCTGGTTCCAATGGTATCCATATTTGTACCATTGCGTAAAAATGTGTTTGGCTTAGCCGCTTACTGGAGAATACATGCAGCTATAAGCACAGTGTTGCAGCTTTTTTAATTCAAGCACATTCAAGTATCTTTGGGGTTTATGGGTGATTTTCAAGGTCTTGGTAAGCAAGTTTGGAATTCAAGGACTTTCAAGGATTTCAAGGACCTGCGGCTATCCTGAACAACATGTGTAAAAGTGTAAACCTGAACAAAAAATTCTAAATTATATTTACTTACGCTGATTTTATGCAACTGACTAATAAAGTCCCAGAATTTGATGCAATAATATCAAAAATACTATTATTAAGCGATGAGATATATAACGATTCCAAAGTTAATTGGACAAGAACACACACTTCAACATGATGCTGCAACAAAAAGTCAATATCGAAAACATTAAAAGAAAAGTTTTCTTATCTGTATATACCTACCACACCGGGATGTCCCATACTGCTGTGTTACCCAGAAAAGCTTTTTAAAACTTCAAAAATAAAGAACTTCATACAAGAACTCAATTTATTATGACTTTCCGTTTCAGCCTTATCAATATGTGTTACAGTTTCAATAATCATAAAATGCTGGGGATATCGGTCTCCACATGCTTCTGATGCCTGATACGGCTTATAACATGTGTTGGTTTTTAAAAGTTATTAGTACCAACACTTTCAATGGCAATACTTCTTTTAACATCTAAAACATAAGCAAGTGCCCCCTGGTGTGATAAAATATACAGTATATAATGTTTTACGACTCCTACTCTTTTGCAGGCCCACTGTATTCCTGCTACATATTGATGAGTTTGAACTTATCAGTGATAAAAATCAACAGAAAAAAATCCAGTGGTCCCAAAACTTGATAATAATGTCAAGAGTAGTAATATTTTTTCACTGATATCTTCAAAAATATAATTATTTTTCCTGCTTTCAATCAAACCACCTGCAGTTAGGTCCAAAGGCTGTGCTCTACTGGAGAGAGGGCAATCTGTGTTTAGATGAGACATGAGGCACTGAATGGGAAGTTACTGGAGAAATAAGTGATAAGGCTCTATAAAAAGTGGTAAGTAAAAACTGGAATCCCCTGTACTGTTTATCTGATGCTTTTTTTAAGACGAAAAACCACCAGGTCATATTTTATCTTGGAAATATGAAGGTGGTATGGTTGCCATCAAAATAATTTGTTATTTGGTGGCAAGCATCCTAACTTTAAGTTAAACAGTTAGAAAAAAACAGCAGGTATTAGGAACATCAGGAAGAAAACTTCTTTCGTAGGTTGCTGGCAATAGCAATTTAACTTCTTTAGAGAAATTGTCATTTTCTATTGCAGGTGGATGACCCATGATTTTGATGCTCACTGTTTATGGACTTGATTGGATTCTCTGGTCCATTCATATTTCTTTTTATATTTCCTTTATCTATCAATGAATATCATTTTTGTTGTAAACACATCATTTTACAATTAATAGTAAAATATTGAGAAAAAAAACATGTCTTTATACTTTTTTTTTATAGTTTTATACATTCACAGTACAGGGAAAGTGTATTTCTATTAAAACACTGTGGAAATTGGTTTTCCAATTAACATATGTTTACAATTTCTGAGGAAAAAAAGCACTAGAAATGTTTAGCCAATTTTCTCAGCCTATCGGCCCTGGGTATGTACCTAGAGGTCCATGAGCTGAAAGTTTGATTGTGCTCCTATTTGAAAAACACCCACAGAATTAAGAAATATTATTGGCCTTTTTTAAACTGGTTGAGGGCTAGATTATTTTGGGTGGTCTGAATTTGTTATTCAAAATTTGTTTTATTACAAATTATTGGAGAGTGCCCACAGGCACTCTCCAATGATTGTAATAGAACAAATTTATATAAACAAAATGTTATTTGCATTTGAAACATAGGTAGCAGGTGGCTCAGTGGTTATGGCATTGGACTTCAAACCAAAAGGTCCTGGTCCGATTCCCACCAGGGGTAACTGCGATGTGTCCTTGGACAAGGCACTTAATCCCAATTGACCACGTGGGGGCATGGTGGTGCTGTGTACTAAGGCATACTGGACGTCAATGGTGCACTTATCCTCAACCAATGCTGATCCTGCTTGTGTGGAATGAGTATGTTGGGGAGCCTTACAGTTGCTCACTTTCAATCTTTTCCATCAATACAGTGAGACCCACTTCATTGAATATCTTCTAAATATTCAATCTGGTTAACTGAATATACACAAAACCATTTGCCATAGTTTCAGTACAATTTATTGGTGTTTAAGGTCACATATTTCTGCACAATGGCTAATCATGACTGTAACATGGAGATAAAGTATAGATCAGTCAATCATTTATACCCATGTTGCCCATTTTAGAACTTTCACCCCAAGTATTGGTGATTCGTTCCTATTTTACCAGTAAAACAGAGCTTGTTTATCACAGTAAACGAGCACTGCTTCACATCCCAGAGTTCCCATGGGAGCGTTTCAGTACAAATTTAACCTGTTAACTGCTTATAGGTTATAGAATAAACTCCTGTTAATTGAATAAAAAATCTTGGAATATATCAAGAAATTACCGTGACAATCACTAAATTTCCCTTGTTTATTGACCTATTTGGCCTCAGTACATCCAGTACAGGCATTCAATCTATTATATCTTGTTTGACAGAGCACCATGAGCTCTGCCAAACTAGATATAATAGAATAAATATTCAAAGTACGGGAATCCCTGTTATTGAATACTTCAAGTAATTGAATACTCCTTTTAATTGAATAAGTTTCACTGTGAATGTGGCAAGTTAATTAACATGGTTCCACTGTAATGGAAAGTTTTCATTTCCTTGCTTTTGACTCCTCATTGGAACAATCCCATTAACTCCTTGCATTCTGCTGACAGATATTCCTGCCCAATACACCAAATCTCTAGCTATTAAAATAAGTCAAATTTGAGGATATTTAGCCAAATGTTCCCCCTGTAGGTTGTACAGACTTTGCAACTAATGATTTCCTGTATAAAATTTTCATGAATTTTTCATCAAATCTATTCATGGCTGCTAAGCAGCAGCCATGACCAGTTTTGATGAAAATTATTTCAAAATTTCTCAGCGGGTTAAGAGTTAACTTGATCCAATGTGGTTGTCATATGCAATAAAGAAGAGAAGCCAGGCTTTGAACTGTACCTTGATGGCACCTTTGGGGGGGGGAGGGGAGGGGGGTCACTGTTTAAGATGAGGTCGCGTTTGCTGGAGGTTAGGAAAAAAACTGGGAAAGACAATTAAACGGAATGCCAAATGTGTAATCTAGGCATAGTAAAGACCCTGGAACACTTTCTATTGGATTGTTCAAAATACCAGTCTTACAGAATAAGATTCACTGGGAGTATGATGGGGAAGTGGGTGGGAGAATGAAGGACATGTCGTTAGTGGGTGACACAAAGGAGAGGGTTAGTATGCTTATCAGAGAGATTGGGAAGAATGGGGTACAGGATGTCAGCAAGCAGTTTGTCTCAGTGTTGGGAGGAGAAACGTGGGGGTAATGAGGCATTTGGGAACACGGGTCTAATCAAGGCCTTCTCACCTGACAAGCACAACAAATCAGCAGCCAGCCAAAGTGTTTTGTTCGTCGCAGAGTGTTGGGAGGAGAGGGGAGAAGTAGGGATTTATTATTTATTTATTTGTGTTTAAGGTCACATACTTATGCACAATGGCTAATCGTGACCATGACTGTTTTATGGGTGGAGGAAGCTGCAGTACCCAGAGAGAACCACCGAGCATCGATGAACGAGACACAGGGATAAGGAGGCATTTGGGAACACAGGACTAATCAAGGCCTTCTCACCTGAGAACCGAGACAAATCAGCGGCCAGTCAAAGTGTTAGTATATTAATATCTTGGCAGCAAAATTGAAAGGGTAACAAAATTTACATGGCAACTGTTATATTTGTCACATAGGGGTGGCCAATTCATTAAGTGAAGGGTTAACCATTTAACCAGTTTTTTTTTAAATCTAGAAGAAAGATTTTGAAATTCAACTTCAGATGTTTGTGAATTTTCTGCTAGAAAAGAAGCAATTATAAATCTCAGTTTAATACAAAAGGTAAATCGGTATTTCCCATTTGAATCTGATGGCAGTGTGCTTCACACCTGTAAGGTCATATATGATGGGTCATGAATGTTTTTATAAAAATGGAAAGCTGACAAGAGGGAAGCAATAACTTTTCATCCCCTTTTATCGCAAGAGCAATCAATGTGCAACCAGATATCTTCAACATTAAAGAGAAAGCCAGTGAAAGCAATTTGCAGGTTGAAAAATGCAATGCGCTGGACAATTAAATCTAAAGTTTCCAAAATATAATAGAAAAAGGATTGCATGGTATGTCATCAAACCCAATATACACTTAACTTCAAAATTAACTACCTCAAATCATCTAAAATTTATCTTAAATATTTAGAGCACAGTTGTCGTGGAGTGGTTATAATCTATGCATGGGCAGTGTTGTCCACGCATACGTTTACCAGGTAATAAAAAACATCACCAGCAAAATTTTAATTAAGGAAGCACTGGATTGAACCTAATATTATTGCATCCATGGAAATATTGCCCATCCATGGAAAGTGACCAGTCAGTGGTGGCCGGACTGTAGATAACAGTGGGGGGTTTTAGCAAGGTAGATCAGCTTTCGTAAATACTACAGTACGATACGGCCACCGAGGACTGGTCACTTTCCATGGGTGGGCAATATTTCCACAGAAGAAAAAATATTAGATTCCAAACACTAATTATAGGAATAAGCATCAAAAATTTAATTAATGAGGCACCGGGTACAACCCAGTGCTTCATTAATTAAAATTTTGCTGATCATCTTTTTTATTACCTGGTAAATTCATCTGTGGACATCACTATCCACACGTGGATTATGACCGGTCCATGGCAGCTGTACTATAATGACAAATTCCAATTCATTTTTTATTAACTGTTAAGTGTTAAACAATTTTTGATTATCAAAATTTCTTCACCTGACTTGGCCTTGTTACAATTTATGAGAGTGTGCATACAGGCATATTTTTACAGATGAAATAATTTTTACTTCAAAGATATGTTGCACATCCACAGATAATAAAGCCATTAAGTTGTGGCACCCGCACTTCACAATAGAGCCCAAATATGGGTTTCCAGCACTCAATCGGACAAATATCAAACAACAAACCATCCTACCCCATCTATCCATCTTTATCTACAAAGGAACAAACTCATTAATATCCTTCATTTAACTCTTAACCCGCTGAGTATTTTTAAAATATTTTTCATCAAATCTTGTCATGGCTGCTGTGTTGCAGCCATGACAAGGTTTGATGAAAAATTCTACTAAATTTAAAGCAAGAAATCATTGCTAAAACCTTCCATTCAATTTACAGGTGAGAAATTTGGATAAATGTGCCAAATTATACTTGTTTTAGTGGGAAGAAATTCTGTGTCCTGGGCAGGAATACCTGCCAGCAGCATGCAGGGAGTTAATGGGTCAAGTGATACTAAAAAGTGTCTTTGAATGTGTTTTTTTTTTAAAATAGCATATTCAGGGGTGGGGGCCAGGATTTCACCTGACAAGGGGGCTTAAGCTCCCTGAAAGGAGTACTTTCCAACAAGCTCACAATTAAGGAGGCAATCATTCTAATGGCAGGGAGGAAGGGCTAGAATTCCTTAACTCTGGGTGCTATGACCTTTCCAACATTGTATATTGTTCATAATGGTGACTAGAGCCCGACAGGATCGTGACATCAGAGTTCCATTGCTGATGAAAATGCTGCTAAAAATTTGAAAGCAAAACAGTCCTAAAATGCTACTGCAGTCCCAACTGTTATTCTAACAATGATTTCCTTATTTTCAAGTGTGTATTCTTTGTAAAACTATTTTCTTACAATAGTAGAAAATGTTTTTTATGAACAGAAAGTTTTTGCAATCAGTACTAAATAATCAATGAAAAAATTTTCCAAGCCCAAATAAGTACTTCCTACACTTTTCAGCAACTGACAGATATAGTGGAGCCCACTCAGTTGAATAACCCTGTTGATTGAATATAACTTCCAAACCCATATTTATTTATTTA
Source organism: Pictodentalium vernedei (assembly GCA_031216915.1). Taxonomy (NCBI): domain Eukaryota; kingdom Metazoa; phylum Mollusca; class Scaphopoda; order Dentaliida; family Dentaliidae; genus Pictodentalium; species Pictodentalium vernedei. The sequence goes on from CM062296.1 coordinate 178,361,022, forward strand.
TTTATTTATTTATTTATTTATTTATTTATTTATTTATTTATTTATTTATTTATTTATTTATGTTTAAGATCACATACTTATGCACAATGGCTAATCATGACCGAGACAGTTTTATGGGTGGAGGAAGCCAGAGTACCCAGAGAGAACCACCGAGCATCAATGAGCAACTGTCAGCCCCTCAATATTCTAACTCTGTTCAAGCTCTGCTCAAGCAGGGTTACAGTGGTTGAAGACACGTGCACCATCGACGTGCAGTACGCTTTAGTACACACCGTCATTGTGCCCCCATGTAGGCAACCGGGATAAAGTGCCTTGCCCAACGACACAATGTGGGTCGTCCCGGACGGGGATCGAACTCGGGACCTCTAGCATAGAAGTCCAACAGTCTACCACTGAGCCACCCCGCACCCCCCATATACCATACCTTCAGTACAAATTCAACCTGTTAATTTTATATAGATTATAGAGAAAACTCCTGTTAATAGAATAAAAAATATTGTAATATGTTGAGAAATTACCATGATAATCACCAAATCTCCCTCATTTGTACACCTATTTGGCCTCATTGTATCTAATACAGAGATTTAATCTGTTACATCTTGTTTGACAGAGCTCCATGAGGTCTCCATGATGCATGGGTCATTATAGTAACAGACGATCATGATTTCTTAGATATAAGTACAAATATTGAGAACATATTTTGAAAAAAATGTAAAAATTAATTTTGAGGAAACTGCAAATATTTTTCAACTCAAGTTTGCCTTACAATAGAAAAACACTCAATAATTTTTTTCTTCCAAAACTTAGTTTGACACCATGCTGGGAGGAGCAATGAGCTGTATTGTAGTGGGAAAAACAAGACTTTCAAAAATGTACTTGGAATTGAAAATTATCCTTAATTTTTTTTAGATGAAAATGTCAACTCCTGATGCAACAAAATCATTAAGACTGATAAGAAAGAATATGGCAAATGCCAGTGATTTATTTTTCTCTTCCACACACATTTAATACCCATCACTGTTTAGCATTGAGAGATAAAGAATTATTTTCCTAATGAAAAATTAAAGTTTTAATTTTTTTAAAAGTAAGTCTCAAGATTTTATTCTGACACTTGTGCTGAGTAAATTCCATATTGCCACGGTGGGAATCAGTATTTTTTTCTAACTGATAGAGTGCCGGAAACCCATATTTGGGCTTTACTCTGAAGTGCAGGTGCTGCAACTTAAAGACATCATTTTTGGTGGATGACCTTCATATTACCTTTGAAGTTAAATAATTTTGTCTGTTGGGATTTGTCTTGTTACAATTGATGAGAGAGTGCCTATAGGCACTCTCTCATAAATTGTAACAAGGCAAAGATGAGCGAACAAATTTTGATCTCCAAAAATATTTCAGCACTCTGCCAGTTAAGTCTGGAAATATTTTCAAAAACACAAAAAAAAGGTTGGAGATAGCACTCACCATTAGCTTTGCAAAATTTGGGTAAAAATCTCTCAAATGAAGACGAACTGCTCAATTCCTCAAGCTGAGCCATATTGAAAAGTTTTCAGTTCCAAACTTAAAAATGTTGATGTCATAAATCTATGAAGAAACACCTTGCACACAGTCATAAAAAATACAATCTGTTCTCTTAACATTTGAAAACTGATTTAAAGTAAAAATATTATTATCACACAAGTTAATATAGACCAAGCTTTAAATCCTTTTCTTTTTATCACTGATAAGAAACTGTTGAACTTTGGAACATTTCCATTGGCCAATCACAAAAATCAATTGTTTTCACTAATTTTAATCCCCAATGATGAAATAAATAAGTAGCTGGAACAGTAGTTGATGATATGGCTTTCACAAATAATTTCTCACTCATTGGTCAATTTCAGTAGATCACAACCCCTTAACTGATATGAATGGGAGGAGATTAGAGATGTTTGTGTTCACAAGAATCAACAAGGTAGAGGTGTTTATTATGATAATGATGATGCCATGTGCTTCTGTTTATCTATAAACCAACAGGAGAATAGACATTTGCCTAATCAGTAGGTGTAGTGACAATAATCTTGTAGATTTCTGTAATTAGAAGTTACTAAAGGTACAAGAATATTGTCAATGTAGCTACTGATGGTAATGCACACATCATGTTTTTGTCAATTAATAATTGCCAATAAACAGATGCCCTGGAACCATGGAAGGTGTGACAAATTCCCAATTAATACTGTGTTGGTCTTCTTCAGAGATAATCCCGATCAGATATGGTTTTGTACTTTGATCTGACTAATCTGTTGATTTTAGTATTTTAATCTACCTAACAACAATGAACTTATGATCACTTCTTGTGACTGTAGATTTTGAATTTGTACAGGTGCTTTCTGTTGGCTTTTTTTTTCCTTTTGAATTGCAGCCAGTGAAAAAAGTGACCAGTTGGAAAAGCCTAACAATGTTAGTGCACTTTCACATCATTTCTCAGAAAGTTCTCTGAAATTTTGTTTTTGATCTTTCTGACTATTAAGTTAGGCCCCACAAATGAGATCTTCTGTTTCTCAGGCCATTTTTTGTAAGTTTGCATGTGGGCGGACGGTTTTTAATTTTATTTTTTATAATTATTCCTTTGCCATCAAAAGTTCATGTTCTTGGTTTGTCTTATGATTAGGCCTCATAAGCTACAGAATAGCATGGGTAGTGGTATAATTTATACTAATGCCTTCCAAAGCCTTGTTGCACTCAAGGGACAAATTTATGAATTTTATTAACTTGGTTAAAATATCCGACATAAACCATTTAATTTTTATTTTAGTTTGCATTGGTTATAAAAAGAGAGCATGCGGCTGTCAAAACGACCCGAGGAACAGATTTTTAACTTTTTAGGCCTTAGTTAACTTCTTGTAAATATGAACAGAATATTTATCCACTGATGTTTATTTACCCTTTTCCTATGTACACAGTATCATAATTATTTAAATTTTTTATTCAAATTTTTAAAAAGTTTCAACAAAACCACATCATGTGACCACTCATTTGAACATGCTCGATGATCTCGTTCCAATGAGTGGTCACATGATATAGTTTTGTTGATTTTCTTCAAAAAGATATTTATTTCAACTGCTGGATTTGTAAATTACAAAGGCAGATGCAACCGATATATTAGGTGAAGGGGTCATCCCTCAATCCAACTCAAATTGAAGGTAGGGGTAGCAACAGGTGTAAAGTCAAGTTTAGCAATCAATCATTCATTTCTATATCTATGCTCCCCACTTTAGAAGGACTTCCACTGCAAGAATTTGTTACTGGATCCCAGTTTAGCAGTAAAGCAAATTTGTTTACCACAGTTAATGGTGAGTGTAGGTGTGGGGAGGGGACAGGGGATCACTAGCAAAACACACAGAGTGGAGTTTCTACTCAGAGGGAGATAAGGATCACAAGAAAACACATGGAGTGGAGTTTCTACTCAGAGGGGAGATGGGGATCACAAGAAAACACATGGAGTGGAGTTTCTACTCAGAGGGAGATATGGATCATTAGTAAAACCCATGGAATTGAGTTTCTATTTGTTTCTGCTCAGAGGGAGATGGGGATCACAAGAAAACACATGGAGTGGAGTTTCTGCTCAGAGGGGGATGGTGATCATTAGTAAAACACATGGAGCGGAGTTTCTATTTGGAGGAGGACAGGGGATCACTAGTAAAACAAATGGAGTGGAGTATATTTCAGGTGACAGGTTACAGTTTTTTTAACCCTTTACCTAATATCAAAAGCAGACGACACTTGCAAAAATAATTCAAAAGAATTGGCAATTTTTTAGAATAGCACTGGCCGGTTTTGGCAGTTACATTGGGTAAAGTGTTAAAAGAATAAGGAGTAGAAGCAAAGTGTCAGTCATCTCTAGGTTCAATCCACACATTCTTTGGCTGAAACCATGCTTGTGGGTCTTAAGTTTTTTTCACTAGGTTTGGAAGTTACTCTCTCTGCATGAATTTCCATTGCTAAGTTTCAAAATTTGATTTTATTCAAAATTGTTTTGATGATTAATTTGAAGTGACACTAAAATTTTGAATCATTTAATTGTTTTCAAAATCTTAGGAAGTGTATCTTCTTGAACTCTCCTTCTATCATCATTTATTTATTTATTGGTGTTGAAGGTCACATACTTTTGCACAATGGCTAATCATTTATTTATTAGGGTTTAACGAGACTTTAACAGCCAAGGTCATATTGTGTCAGTGACAGTTTTACGGGTGGAGGAAGCCGGAGTACCCAGAGAGAACCACTGAGCAATGATGAGCAGCAGCCAGCTCCCCAACATCGTAACTCTGCACTGCAGCACAGGCAGGGTTAGATTGGTTGAAGACATGCACACCATCAACAAAAACTTCTGTCTGATTCAATTAGGGATTTAATTCAACCCAAAATTAGATTTTTGTCAAGCACAAAGTGATAATCCACAGACCATATACTGTAGCTGGACAACAAATTTGTACTTTTTAAAAATATATTTACACTTAATACAGAAATAACCATGTGAATTTGTAATAGTCTGATCATGTAATGACATCATTTTTTGTAAAGTTCTAATAGAGATTTTAGTTTTCCATTCTGCCTGATGATACTTCCTTACAACTGATTGAGTGCTGGAAAATAAGGGATCCATTCTAAAGTGCAGCTACCAGAACTATTTATTTATTTATTTATTTATTAATGTTTAACGGCACTTTAACAGCCAAGGTCATATTGTGTTGGTGACAGTTTTACTGGTGGAGGAAGCCGGAGTACTCGGAGAGAACCACCGAACAACGATGAGCAGCTGCCAGCTCCCCAACATCATAACTCCACACTGCAGCAGAGGCAGGGTTAGATTGGTTAAATACATGCGCACCACTGACATTCAGTATGCCTTAGTACACCATGTCATCATGCCCCCATGTGGGCAATCAGGGTTAAGTGCCTTGCCCAAGGACATAATGTGGGAGTCCGAATCGATCACTCAGACGGGCACCCATCCAAGGACTAACCAGGCTCAATGTTGATTAACTTCAGTGATCTGATGTGGACTGGTTACTGCAATGCCACCGTGCCACCAGCTACCACAACTTGCAGGTTTTTGAGGTGCTCCATATTATATTTGAATAGAAATTACTCATTCTGTATGTATTTGCCTTGTTGCAATTTATCTGAGATTTTCGACACACTCTCTGATAAATAGTAACAAAGCAAAGATATGTGTAGAAATTTCAACCCTTTCTCTAACAAAATCAGAAACATTCATCCATGTAATTTACAAATTAAGCAGTTGAAAATAATTTTTTTAACACAACCATATCGTGTGACCTCTCATTGGAATGAGCTCATTGAGCTCATTCCAATGAGGGGGTCACATGATATGGTTTTATTGAAGCTTTGTGAAAATTTTTTAAAAACAATAGTTAAAATAATAAATGTTGATATCCTGTGCATTGGGTAAAGGGTTAACAGCCAAAGATAATTTATCATTCAATCTGTTAATAAAAAATCAATTTTGGAAAACTTTGGTTAAAAATATTCAAGGGGGTGTTTTTTTTCCTTTTAATTTGCAACTCAAGTGGCCTCTATAGACTGTTCCAATAATATTGGGAAAATAGAACAACTGGTACAGAAATTCTTGTTACAAGATTATTTGGCAAAAGATTCTGTGTTTTAATGTGTTTGAAGATTTTTTGTATGGGTGACTTTACCAGCCATCACTTGATTTGACCACAATTCAAAAAGAAACAAAATGTAGGGGAGAAAATCAGTGATGAAAATTGAAGGGTTACGTAAGATTATGTTTACAGCACAAAAAGGATATCAAGTGACATCATAAACTTCTGGGAGATTATCCCAAATAAAACCATATTTCGAACCCATACCCCACAAGGCCACCACAGAGGTTGTAAACAACTTGAGTGATATGTTTAGTACTTTCTCTGAGTATACAAATGTATTTTATCAAAGTTTTCACTTTAAACACTGCCTTATCACCTGTGCGGAGATCTTCCTGGATTTACCTGGAGATTTTCTTATCACCGAAAAGGCTTTAAATGTTTTCATTTCTATCACCTTTACCGGCATTTATAGATCACATGGACTATTCTAATCACTTGTATTGCTCTTAAAACACCCTCTGTGGGAGATGTAACCCAAACAATTGCAAACTGAAAATGTAAATTTTTTCTACATTTAAATTTAATTTCCCAACAAAAAACTTCTGTTTTATGGAAAAACAGGGTTTTTGCAGTCTGGGGAGGGGCAAATTCAAAACTTTTCAAGACTCTTTTCAATGTGAATTCATTTCAAGACTTTGTGTTCTAAAAGACAGGCGTTGCAAAACACTGATTCCGGAGAGTCAATGTTCACAATTTACAGCACTTTGGACATATTTCCCGACTTCTGTCAATTTAAGACTTTTCAAGACTGGAACTTCAAATTCAAGACTTTTCAAAGGTCTTAAATTTTTTTTTTCAAATTCAAGACTTTTCAAGCTTTTTAAGACGGGAACCCCAAAAAACAGTATTCTTGAGAGTAAATTTCCAAATAAACATATTTTACTTTATTCTTCAATCAAAGGCATCAGGCTATAATAAGGCAAATAAAAAGATATTAACTGATTGAGTGCTAAAGTATTTTTCAAAGGTGATTTGAAACGTATTTTTTTCAAAGATGCCATGCAAACAGCGAGGGAAGCCTTCCTCAGTTTAGCAATATTTCCTCCATGAACAAATGTTTTGTTACAATTTATTGGAGAGTGCCCTTTGGCACTCTCCAATAAATTGCAACAAAACAATTTTATAAAAACATTTATTTTCTCCTGCTAAGAAAACAAGAAGCCTATGAAAACAGTGTAATGCCATTGCAGTGGCTTTTGACACTTTTCAGTACAGCCATGATAGTGGCTCCTAGTAATCAACCAGTTAACCCTTTTCTCAGCACACAGTATATCAAAATTTATTATTTTAATTACTTTTTTTTTTTTAATTTTTCAAATGGTGAGCTCGTTGCAATCGAGAGGTCACATGATAAGATTTTGTTGAAATTGAATGAAAAATTCTTTTTTTTCGACTGCTCACTCTGTTAATTACGTGAAGCATATGTTGCTAATTTTTTAGGTGAAGGGTTAAGGAAGCAAAAATAGTAAAATCAACTATCATATCTCTATTTTTTACTCACTTCATTGCCTAAAAAAAATGAACAATGATGAAGATAATATATTTCATGGTGATAAACATACACCTTTTTTCTGTTCAACCATATCTTAAGACCCCCTCACTGGAATGAGCTTTAACTGGTTGAGTGCTGTGAGCCCAAATTTGGGCTTCACTTGGAAATGTGGATACTACAAGTAAAAGGCTCCATAATCTGTGGATGTGCTTCATATCATCTTTGAAGTGAAATTATTTGGTCTGTAAGGATTTACCTTTTTGTAATTTATGGGAGAGTGCCCACAGGCGCGCCCACAGACTCTCTCCCACAAATTGTAACAAGTTAAAGAAATGAGACCAAATTGTGCTGACCAAAAATAATTTAGCACTCTATCAGTTAACCCTTTACCCAACGCAGACGATATCAAATTTTATTATTTTAAATATAATTTTTTTAAATTTTTCAAAAAATTTCAACAAAACCATATCATGTGACCCCTTGTTGGAACGAGCTCGATGAGCTCGTTCCAACGAGGGGTCACATGATATGTTTTTGTTGAAATTTTTTGAAAAATAATATTTTTTCAACTGCAGAATTTGCTTATTACGCGGGCGGATGCGGGCGATTCGTTGGGTAAAAGGTTAAGGGAAAATTAATTAAAACAAAAATGTCTGTGTACAGCAATAGACAGTTCTGATATTTATACCAAGAAAAGGGTTACTTTTTTTCAAACATAGGAAAAGGTAAACATGACTCAGTCATAAAGGTATCAAAATTTTTGAAAAATAGTTATGGCCCTGCCTTGGATTGAGCTCATACCGACAACAATTTCAAATTGTGGATTCCAATAAAATAATGGGAAAAATGACAAGAATTTAATGGTGTGTTCCAATAAGATATAGCTTATCTGTTTGAATGAGTTTTGAACCTTTTACTTCACACGAAAAGCAGATGACACTTGCAAATAAAATTCTTGAATAACAAATTTTTTAAATTTTTTGCATCAAAAACATATTTCATGACCCCACATTGGAATGACCTCAACACACTCATGCCAATGAGGGGTCATAAGCTATGTTTTTCCCTGAGCTCTTTCAAACAAGATATAATAGATTAAATGCCTGTATTGGATCTACTGAGGCCAAATAGGTCTATAAACAAAGGAAAACTGGGGAGAGTCAGGGTAATTTCTCGACAGGTTACAAGATTTTTTATTCCATTAACAGGAGTTTACTCTATAACCAATATTCAATTAACAGGTCAAATTTGTACTGGAGGTATGGTAAATGGTTTTGTGTTGGGAAATTATATTCAATTAACAGGGATATACAATTAAGAGATATCCAATTAAGTGGGCTCCACTATATTAGAAACGCCAAATAAATTAGGATGAAATAATCTAAGCCACTTATGGTGAACTGTAAAAAGTGTTAAGGCTGATCTGAATTGTTGACAGGGTGGCAGAAAGTGTACAGGGTGGGGTGGGAACAAATGACCTTAAAGATACACTGGACTACCATGGTTTGGTGGGGTGGGAAATTTTTTTAAAATGGCGCCACAAAAAATGCCATTTTATCATTTGTCAGGTCTTGATGAGTGTGACCTAAGTATGTGGTGGCAATGAGGAGACAATTTCAAATTTTAATTTTTTACCCCCAGAACATAGCTTATGACCATCATTAGAATTAGCTCTGTGAGCTCATTCTAAATGAGGGTCATAAGCAATGTTTTTGAGCCAAAAAATGAAAAAATAATAAAATTTAAAAGGTGATCACTGTGAAAAGCACTGGCTGGTTATGGCAGCTATATTTGGTAAAGAGGTTTGCTTGGTGTTCATAAATTTTGTTTGGCATATAAATTTCAAATGTCTTAAGTAGTCTTTAGTGAAGAGTTAACCGTTTACTGTCAAAAATTGTACAGTGATAAAATCCAAATTTGTCATTTTGATATAGTTATTTTTGTTATATTTTCTTCAATCAAAACTTACAACCCATCACTGGAAAAGCTCATCCAGGTAATTTCATTGGGGGCTCATTAGCGAATGTGTGGAAGAGTAATGTCTATTTTGTTTCACTGAATTCTTCATCTAACAGTACAAGAAGATGACACTTGCCGACAAATTTTAAATAATTAAACGATTTCATTTTTAGATTAAAAAATATAGCTTATTACCCCTCATTGGAATGAGCTCATAAAGCTCATTCCTATGATAGGTCATAAACTATGTTTTGGAGGCAAAAATTAAATAAAAACAATAACCGTTGAATAGAGATGAATAGTGATTTGGGGGAATAGCATTGGCCTGATATGGCTTTTACATTAGGTAAAGGTTGAGTGTGGGGATATAAATTTGTTACTGTTTACCTAATGAATTATACAAATCTAGAAGGGGGACTGAAGCAGGGGAGTAGCCTTATCATGGGAAGGGTGCTCAAGGATTGCAATAGAAACTAGAAAGCGGGAATTTGAACCAAGAGCTCTTTAGATGGGTTGTAGAAAAAAAAAATGCCCAGCATTTGAGGTGTACCTAGATGGATCTTTGGTCTTTGTTGTTCAAAGTGAGATCCCAGTCACTGGAGTTGAGGGGGAGAATCAGGAAGTGTGAGAAAAGAGTGTGTCAAATGTGTAACTTAGGTGTAATGTAGATCCTGGAACATTTGATTTTAGAATGCTCTAAATATTTGCCTAGTAGGACAAGATTTCTCAGAATACTAATGAAAAAACATGATGAAAACATGAAGGATAAGTGGATCGGGAATGACATGAGAGAAAGGGACAATTTCATAGTTAGGGAGAACGAGAAAGCTCCGAGGAATTATGAAACACTTTTTGACTGAATGCTGAGAGTTTATGAGGGAGAGTGGGGAGGAATAGCCCGGTGGGGGACTGGGTTAATGTAGGCATCCTTGTTAGAAGACAACAAATCAGCGGAAGGTCAAAGTATTATTATTAAATTCATTTAGTGCTTTTCACTTAACTGGTAGAGTGCTGAATTATTTTTGGTCATCAGAATTTGTTCATATATGTTTGCCTTGTTACAATTTATGGGAGAGTGCCAATAGGCACTCTCCCATAAATTGTATCAAGGCAAATCCTAACAGACTAAATAATTTCACTTCAAAGGTGATATGAACAACATCCATGAAATATGAAGCCTTTAAGTGCTGGTACCGACACTTCAAAGTAAAGCCCAAATATGGGCTTCCAGTACTCTACCAGTTAACACTTAAAGGCCAAATTCTGACTTTGACACATTTTTATTGCAACAAAATGGGTGACCCAATATGCCATCTTTTCATACATTTGCATGTTACATTAGAAGTACTTTGACAGTGGTTTCAAGGCAAGTCTTGGCTGCCTGTTCAGGCAGCCAAGACTTGCCTAAAAACAACTGCAAAAGCACAGAATGTAGACTGTCAAACCACAGCAAAACTGTGTAAAACAAATCACCAGGCCTTTGAGGGTCAACACACATGTTACTTTCCTTTTTGTGACTTTTTCTTCCAAAACCTAGCTTATTGCTCTACATTGGAACACACACTTGTTGCATCAGCGACAATAAGACCAAATTGATTTATTTATATATTGGTGTTTGAGGGCACATATTTTTAATCATGACAGCAATGGGGATATAAAGTCAAGTACAGCTGATCATTTATACCCATGTTGCCCATTTTAGAGAACTTTCATCACAGGCAATGGCTACCTGGTCCTATTTTACCAGTAAGACAGAGAGAATGTTTACCACAATAAATGAGCACTGCTTCACTTCCCAGGGTTCCCATGGGAAACAATGAGTTCAAAAGTTGTGTTTTGGAAGAAAAATTCGAAATTTTTAAATATTTAAGAAGTATATTACAGGTGTATAAATCAGGTTATGTAAGGGTTAAAATTGTAAACCCACGCAACATATCTTCAAAATACTCTAAATATATGCCATGAAAGATAAGTGTTAATAAAAGAAATTGTCTTACCGGATTGAAAACCATTTTTTGCTGTGATAATACTTATAATTGTTTTTTTTTTCTCCAGATATTCTTTCAATATTAAATTCCCCCAAAACCTCTTGACAAAGATATCCCACTGCTATGTTGAGTTTAAACAGCAAAATAAAAGCCCCACACAGTTTCAACTTTCTTTCATATTCTGCGACATTAATCGGCGTCAATAAAACCTAATAAAATCTCTACTGCTAACCAATGGAAGCCCACATAAGTGTGTGCAATTGTGGGCCTCCCCATTTAACAAGCAGATCAGATTCATTTGAAAGAATGCAAATGGGAGGAGTGAAAAGACCAATGATCATGGAGAATTTCAGCATCATTGGTTTTATATTGTTGAGTGTTCTGGTAATTCACTGAATTAACAGGGCCAGCATGAATTTGATTTGATTAAATTTGCTCAGTGTAACACTTAATGGGAGGAGCATACTTCATTGAGGTCTAACATTTTCATTGCTTTAGTATCCTCCCTGTGGTATGTAACAAATGAGTTTAAATATCTTCTTTTAAATGAATGGGCAGTAGTGATAAAAGTTGACCATGGGCGTCCAGTGAAATAGATAGGACTGCTTGATAATGATCTGTTAACTGCTGGAGTTTTTGTAGTGTTGTGCTCTTTAATATGACTTCAGTCAACTTCATTCATTTGGCAATTTTTCCACTGAATTTATTTATTTATTTATTTTTGTAATTTATTTATTTATTTGTTTTCTTCAAAGTGAAAGTGTTTCCACTGAATTTATTTATTTATTTTTGTAATTTACTTATTTATTTATTTTCTTCAAAGTGAAAGTGTTTACAGTTTTACTCATCCCTTCAGGTAACACAAGACAACACTCACTTCATTTTTTCATGAAAATTAAAAAAAAAATCATTTCTTGCTTCCAAAACATAGCTTATAACACCTTACTGGAATGCGCTCAGTCAGCTCATTCCAATAAGTGGTTAGAAGCTATTTTGGGGGAAGCAAAAAATGAAAAATTAACAAAATTTGAATGATAATGTACATGCATTGCCCATTCGGGGCACGGTGTTGCCATGTACCAAGTCATACTGCACGTCAATGGTGCACTTGTCTTCAACCAAAGCTAACCCTGCTTGCACGGAGTTAGTATGTTGGGGAGCCTAACAGTTGCTCGCCGTTGCTCATTGGTTCTCTCTGGGTACTCCGGCTTCCTCCACCCATAAAACTGTCCAGCAGGAAGTGACACTGGATGTTGAAAGTAGGGCTGCACAGTATATCGATAAACCGATATATACCGGTGTTCAAACCAATATCAATTGAATACCGGTGTAATTACAAAAATATCGGTTTATCGTCATTATTTATTTACCCACAATTTAATTTTCAAGATGTCTTTAGTTTTTTAACTGTAGCCCCGAATGAATAATACTATCCCTTTATCCAAGGAATCGCCTGCTTGTGCCCTCAATATACAAATCCAGCAGTTGAAAAAATAATTTTTAAAAATTTCAACAAAACTATATCATGTGACCCCCTCATTGAAACGAGCTCGTTGAGCTCGTTCCAATGAGGGATCACATGGTATAGTTTTGTTGAAATCTTTGGGGAAAATCTGATAAACTAATTTTTAAAATAATAAATGCTGATATCGTCTGCCTTGGGTGAAGGTGTTTTGAACCGCATCATCAAGGCATGCTAATTCTTTCTGACTGTAATGCCTCGAGTGTCGATTGTGGTACTTGTGTTCATATATCAGAACAGTTTTCGATATACCAGTATACCGTGGTATTTTTTTGAATACCGATACCGGTATTCAGTTTTGAATATCGTGCAGCCCTAGTTGAAAGTGTCATTAAATCCAAATAAATAAATAAATAATACTGATGTTGCCAACTGCTGATTTGCTGCGATCCTCTGATTGTGCTGAGCAAATTTGGCAATTTCATTTCAAATTTGATAGTTGTTTTCAGGATGCCTGAATATTTTTACACATTTATTTTAAAACAGATTGATTAATTAAGAGTCAACCCTTCAAAATTTTCATAGAAACAAACCAACTAAGAGTGCTCAGGTACTTATGTTAAAAAAGATACCAAAACAAAAAACACTATTAGGCCCCCAAAAATTAAAAATCTGTTTCTCAGGCCATCCCGCATGGTCCTTTTGGCTGCAGCATGCTCTCTTTTTATAACCAATGTAAACTTACAAAAAAAATTAAAATTAAATAGTTTACGTCTGATATTTGACCCAAGTTAAAAAAATTGATAAATTTGTCCCTTGAGTGCAAGAAGGCTTTGCAATGCTTTAGCATTGCAAAGCCTTTTTGCTCTCAAGGGATGAAATACACCACCACCCATGCTATTCCATAGATTATGAGGCCTAAAACATAAACCAAGAACATGAACTTTTGATGGCAAAGAAATAATTACAGAAATAAAATAAAAAAACGCTAGCCCACATGCAATTTTACAAATAATGGCCTGAGAAACAGAAGATCTACTTTGTGTGGCCTTATCAAATAATTTTCTATTTTTTGAGAAACAAACACATATTTAACCCCAACTCACTGATGTCAGAATATCAAAATTTCAAGTTGCAAATTTTTCCTGTAATGCAACTAGGAATTTAACCAATTCAATCTCTTGTTTGACAGAGAACTCATTTGTAATGCAACTTGGTTTGAACTCTTTGCATGCTGCTGGCAGATATTCCTGCCAAGGACAGTATTTCTCTTGTCACTGAAATATGTATAATTTAGACATATTTAATCAAATTTCCACCCTTGTACCAAGTAACTGTTTATCGTGTTATATTGTCTTACTGTTTATTTATTTTTGAGTTGATAATACACTGATGTCTTGATTATGTAACAATTAACACTTATTGAATAAAAATATTGTTTAAACTAAATTTCTACTCTGTAAATTGAACAGATTTTTTCGCCAATGATTTCTTGAGTTAAATTGAGATGAATTTTTCATCAGATCTAGTCAAGGCTGCTTCACAGCAGGCATACTAGATTTGATGAAAAATGTCTTAAAAATACTCAGCGGGTTAAGAGTTAACCAACTCAGTCAAGATAGCATTGGCTAAATTCCTAGTTGCATTGTGGAAAAATGATATTTTGAATTTTGGTATTCTGACATCCGAGTGTGGGGTTTAAAGGAATGAAGTATATTAAGCCTTATTGTTGCAAAGTATAACTATTAATTGGCTTACTCTGTAATTAGTTTGTGCAACATTTATTACCAAATGATATTTATTTATTTATTTATTTATTTATTTATTTATTTATTTATTTATTTATTTATTTATTTATTTATTTATCAGAGTTTAATGACACTCTCGACAGGCAAGATCACCTCATGTTGGACAGTTTTACGGGTGGAGGAAGCCAGGGTAGCAGAGAGAACCACTGAGCAATGGCAAGCAACTGTCAGACTCCCCAATGTACAAACTCCACACAAGCAGTGTTAGCACTGGTTGAAGACAGGTGCACCATCAACGTGCAGTACACCTTATTACACGGTGTCACCATGCCTCCACATGAGTAATCAGGATTAAGTGCCTTGCACAAGGACACAATGCAGTTACACTGGAGGGGATTGAACCGTGGATCTCTCAGTTTGAAGTTCAGTGGTGTAAACACTGAGCTCCCTTTATAATATTAAACTCTATACCTGACATGATAAGAAGACAACACCTGCAATGTCTTGAAATTTAACCTAAATGCAGTGGAGCCCACTTAATTGGATATCTCTTAACTGAATAACCCACTTAATTGAATATAATTTCCCAACACAAAACCCTTTACCATACCTCCAGTACAAATCTGACCTGTTAATTGAATATAGGTTATAGAGTAAACTCCTGTTAATTGAATAAAAAAATCTTTTAACCTGTCGAGAAATTAACCTGACTCTCCCCAGTTTTCCTTTTGTTTATAGACCTCTGTCAAACAAGATATAATAGAGTAAATGCTAAGTTTATCTCTAGAATACAGGAAAGTGACACAATCCCTGTTAATTGAATACTACTGTTAACTGAATAATTTTCATTGGCAAAGTAGCTATTCAATTAACAGTGTTCCACTGTATCGCTATTAGGGTCACAGACTTTATTTATTTATTTTTAAAGTGACTTTCAGTATCTATAGCTATATTAATACCACAACCCAAGTATTTTATCTAATTGTTTATACCTATGCTGCCCACTATAGAGGACTTCCTCCCAGGCATTGGTTACCAGATCCTATTTCACCCCAGGCATTGGTTACCAGATCCTATTTCACCAGTAAAACGAGTACTCATTCAACCACAGTAAACAAGCACTGCTCCAGTTCCCAAGGATGGGCTTTTCTTGCTAAAAATGGACAAATGCATAAAACCATCAAGTGGCCGACTTTCCTTGTCTGAGACAACCAACCAACACATTAAGATTAACCCAGCAGGCAGCAGAGTTTTTCCAACTCATTTCACTTCTTTGATTCAAGCATAAGTTGCATTCTAAATTTATTCTAAATGTATTAGGTCCATAGACTATATTTGCTTAAAATGGCCTAATGCATAAAAGCAAAAATGGCAGACTATACCTGCCCAGGTCTGCAAATAACCCGCAAATTATAGTTTAGGTCATGTGGGGTGGGGATTAGGTCAATCAGAAAATATGCAAACGAACTACAGGTTACGACAAAATAATACAAGATAATAAAAAAAATTCCTAATCCTGCATGTTTCGCCAGTGAGACTTGACAATCTTTCAGACTTAACTCGACACAAAGGTGGTGCATTGCATCCAGATAGAAAAGAGTGTCTTTCAGTATCTATGGCTATATTAATTCCACAACACAAGTATTTTATCTAATTGTTTAAACCTATGCTGCCCCCTATAGAGGACTTCCTCCCAGGCATTGGTTACCAGATCCTATTTCACCCCAGGAATTGGTTACCAGATCCTATTTCGTCATTAAAAAGAATACTCATTCAACCACAGTGAACAAGCACTGCTCCAGTTCCCAGGGATGGGCTTTTCTTGCTTAAAATGGACAAATGCATAAAACCATCAAGTGGCCAACTTTCCTTGCCTGAGACATCCAACCAATACATCAACCCAAGACAGCCAAGAGCACCTTGTGTCGGACAGTTTTACGGGTGAAGGAAGCCGAAGTACAGGAGAGAACCACCAAGCTACTGTCAGACTCCCGAACTTAATAACTCCACACAAGCATGGTTAGTATAGGTTGAAGCACTATTGACATGCAGTACACAATGCCACTGTCCCCCCACATGGGCAATTGGGATTAAGTGTCTTGCCCAAGGACACAACGCAATTGCCGCAGGTGGGATTCGAACCAAGGACCTCTTGGCTTGCAGGCTGCATCTCTACCTACTGAGCCACCATTCCCCCAAAGCTATCAGAGATTGGTACAGCCGGTCAATTGGACATTGGTGAACAATTAATGCCCCCTTCATATTAACTGGTTGAGTGCTGAAAGCATACATTTGGGCTTTACTCTGAAGTGTGTGTACCACTCTTTAAAGGCTTCATATACTGTGGATGTGCTTCATATTATTTTTGAAGTGAAATTATTTAAACTGTAAGGGTTTGCCTTGTTGCAATTTATGGGAGAGTGCCATTAGGGACTCTCCCATAAATTCTAACAAGGTAAAGACATGTGAACCAACATCGCTGATCAAAAATAATTTAGCAGTCTACCAGTTAATACAGCAGGGGCATACAGGGACATGGCTAGAGGAGTCCAATTGGGGGGGGGGGGGGTGTAGGGTAGTGAATTTAAAACTAGGGGGAGGGATCGGGAGTGGAAACCCCCTTTCAGTCCCTCCCCCTAGTTGGAAATTCACTACCAAGAAAAATTTTGAAAATGAAGCCATGAAAGGGGGCATGAAATTGATTCTAGTAACTGAAATGCCAACATTTTTATGATAGAATTATCAAGTTATTATTTCTTATTATTCTGGGAACTGAATATGTGCTGAACAAATGCTCAAGCTTAGAACTTTAAGCAATTCACACTCTCCTAACATTAAATGAGATCTTATGCAGGAATGATCAATTTTTGATGTTTCATCATTTTGTAACTGTGAATGATGGAATTAACTCAGTATAACGATTTTACATGATGCGATTTTCTAGAAGTGCATTTCACGGATTTTTTTATTACGATAAGTAAACGTACTATAGAAATCTTGTACCGATTGACATCATGCATACTTATGAAGCTTGAAATATTGTGTACACTGTAGTTGTAAATAGTAACAGTTGGAATTTTTGCCAATTTTAATCCGAGTTGGGATTTTGGGAAGTAAAGGAGACATCAGCATCACCAAAGAAGCTCTAAAATTCAGAAAGATGGAATTTCTAACTACTCATGTCTTGCCCTCCGAATTCCCTACTATAGGAAATTTGGGCCAGGATTGGGGGGAGGGGGGTGAAACCCCACCCCCACTCCCCACCTGTTGCCACATCCCTGGGGGCATAACAAAACCTAATGGAGGTACAGGTATGAGCAAATGTAGCTGCTTGATACGGTGACAATTAGAGATTCATATACTAAGTGTTAAAACATCAAAAGTGGGTGACTCTGAGTGCAATTTTTATCTTTTTCACTTCTGGACTTGTGCTCTAATAATAAAAAATTAGTTGTTTGCAAAATATTTACTCAATTTCAATGAAAAGTAAGAAAAAGAGGAGTGAGCCTGCAATGTTATCTTTTTCAACAAGAAGTGATAACGTAGGTCCGTTCATTGATTTAGAAATCAATGCCAATAATGGAAGAAAGTGTATCAAAGATCTCAATCCTTTTGTTGCTCATTTCTGAGCCAGTCATCACTTTCTATCTCAAGATGTTTGTTTAAAATCTGTTCGAAAGTGTGCAGGTGTGAATGCGGTGCAAATATTGCCCACAACCTTGTATGAAATGCTCTAATGAAAACACATTTCTTATTCTCTTAATTCAATATTTATCAGGCAAAGAGCAGTCTCGCAAGTGATTATATGCTGACAGTAAACATTCAAATAAAAAGGTCTTGTCAGATTTGAAAAGAAAAAGTACAAATATAACCCACTGTTCATTTTTTTCATTTGTATCACTAGCAGGTTGGCACTACAGAAATAAGATTTGCGCTCTTTGTCGAGACGGAAACAGGGAAAAATTCACTTAACCCTTTGCCTAACATGAATAGTAGCTAACTATTTATTTATTAGAGTTTAATGACACTTTTGACACCCAGGATCACCTCATGTGGAAGAGTTTTACAGGTGGGAAGCCGAAGTACCCGGAGGAAACAACCAAGCAATGGTGAGCAACTGTCAGACTCCCCAACGTACTAACTCCACATAAGCAGGGTTAGCATTGGTGGAACAAAAGTGTGCCATCGACATGCAGTACCCATTAGTACACAGGGCTACCATGCCCCCATGTGGGCAATCAGGATTAAGTTCCTTGCCCCATTAAGGACACAATGCAATTACCAAGGGGATCATACTGAGGATCTTTCGGCTTTAAGTCCAATGCCATAACCACTGAGCCACCACATTCCTGAAAAGCAGATAACACTTGCATATAAGAGCACCTCTGAACATGCAAAAATATAACTCACATATTTCAAATGCATATTAATTTACAACAAGAACTAGAAAAATGGCATCGATTAGTCTTTGATTTTCAAATTTTTACACAGACAAGCAAAAATCACAAAGAATCCAAGATGGCTGCCATATTAAAAAGCCAGAATACTGATTGTCAAAACCAACCTTCTTGTAGCAGGGATTCTGTTGCCCTCTTTGGGAAAGGGTCATGGGCCCATGCCTCTTGGTAAATTTGTATCAATTGGGAATTTGTTTTGGAGAGTAATGAACATAAAAAGACAAAGAAAATATACAATCAAATTGAACAGAGAACATCAAGACCGTTACCTAAGAAATGGCATGTGTACTACAAGTAAGTTTTAGAACAAATAGTTATATGGAATCAAATTTACCCCAGTTTCTGTAATTTCTATTAATCTGTTCTTAACCCTTCACCCAACACAGATGATACCAAAATTTATTACTTTAAATATAATTTTTTTAAATTTAAAAAAAAATTTCAACAAAACCATATCATGTGACCCCTCGTTGGAATGAGCTCGACGAGCTCGTTCCAACAAAGGGGTCACATGATCTGGTTTTGTTGAAATTTTTTGAAAAATAATATTTTTTCAACTGCTGAATTTGGATATTACGTGGGCAGATGTGGGCGATTCGTTAGGTAAAGGGTTAAACTGTTAAAGAAGAACTTGTTATTTGTCTTTGAATTCAGACAATTTCTGAGCTTCATGACATAAGCAATTTAAATTTAACTCTTAACCCGCTGAGTATTTTCTAGATATATTTCAGCAAATCTAGTCATGGCTGCTTAAAAGCAGCCATGACTAGATTTGATGAAAAATTAAGCTAAATGTAATACAAGAGATCACCAGGGAAAAAATTAATTCCATTTACAGGGAGACAATATGATTAAATATGCACAAATTAAACTTATTTCAGAGACAAGAGAAACCCTGTGCTGGGCAGGAATATCCGCCAGCAGCATGCAAAGAGTTAATGTACAATTGGTGTCCTGAACTGAGTGGTCATAAGGCCTCAGAAAACCAATGGTTTTTGAAGGCCTTATGGCTACCCAGTTCAGGACACCAATTGTGCACTGAATGTTTGTTTTTTTGAGTGGGGACTGAGATTGGGAAATTTGGGCTTGTTTTGGCTCGTTCCAATGAGGGGTCACATGATATGGTTTTCTTGAAATATTTTTATAAATTTCTTTTTTTTAACCCTTTACCCAATGCAGACGATATCAAAATTTATTATTTTAAATATCATTTTCTCAAATTTTTCAACAAATTTCAACAAAACCATATTATGTGACCATTTTTGGAACGAGCTCATCGAGGTCATTCCAAAGAGGGGTCACATGAAATGGTTTTGTTGAAATTTTTGTAAAAATTGTATTTTTTCTGCTACTAAATTTGTATATTACACCGGTGGATGTGGCCGATTCGTTCAGTAAAGGGTTAACTGTTCAATAACCAATTAAGTGGATGGATGCAGGTGATTCAGGTGAAGAGTTAACATCAAAATGATGGTTGGATGATAGAGGAAGAGCAATAAGAGTGCTCTGCCTCTGTTTGTTAAGAGGACAAGATCATGTGCTGAATGCACATCAGCAACAAATTGTTTCTGAACATAAGGTGAACAGAGTAACTGAGATCATGTTAGTAGCACACTGACAAGCTTTCCACAGCTCAGACCATATGTCCAGCTACATAAATGATTAAAGAAACAGTGAGATTTGTCATTCTCATGCTGATACAAATGGAAAAATTAAGTAAAATATTATTTAATATCATAGAGAGTTGAGAATGCTTTTATTTTTTTTAAACTTTTCTAAAATAGTTTTCAGTGAACATCCGGAGAAAAGATGTTGTCTTGTCAGCTTCAGTGTGACAAGCAAATAAAAGGATATCACTGCAACATCACTCAACATGTTACTGCAGTGTTTGAGAGAAATTGATTTTTCACCCTATCTTTTCAACGCTTTCAGTTTATGACAAATTTGAGAGTTTTCTCAAAACATGATTGGTAATTAATTATTGAATGTGATACAGTGGAACCCTGTTAATTGAACAGGCACTTTGCCAGTGAGAATTATTTATTTATTTATTTATTTATTTATTTATTTATTTATTTATTTATTTATTTATTAAGGTTTAACAATTTACCTAACCTGAAAAGCAGACGACACTTGCAAAATAATTCTTGAATAACTAATTTTTTTCATTTTTTATCTCAAAAACATAGGTTATGACCCTCGTTAGAATGAGCTCGACGAGCTCATTCCAACGAGGGGTCATAACCTATGTTTTGAGACAAAAAATGAAAATTAATTGGCGATTTTTGAGAATAGTGCTGGCCTGTTTTGACCGTTACGTTAGGTAAAGGGTTAACTACACTTTCAACAGCCAGGATCACCTCGGGTCAGACAGTTTTACAGGTGGTGGAAGCCGGAATACTTAGAGTGAACCACTGAGCAATGGCAAGCAACTGTCAGGCTCCCCAACATACTAACTCCACACAAGCAGGGTAGCATTGGTTGAAGACAAGTACACAATACCACCGTGCCCACACGTGGACAATGGGGGTGAAGTGTCTTGTCCAAGGACACAACAAGGTTGTCGCAGGTGGGATTCGAACCAAGGACCTCTCAGCTTGCAAGCCTGCACCTCTACCTACTGAGCCACTGCACCCTCATATGGTTTCGTTGAAATTAGTTGAAAAAATAATATTTAAAATAATAAATTTTGATATCAGGTATGTGTTGGGCAAAGGGTTAAGCACTGTACCAGTTAACTCTTAACCCGCTGAGTATTTTCAAGATATTTTCTTCAAATCTAGTCATGGCTGCTGTGTAGCAGCCATGACTAGATTTTATGAAAAATTAATTTAAACTAAATTTAACTCAAGAAATCATTGGTGAAAAAACTATTCAATATACTGGGGGAAAATTTGATACAAAATGCCCAAATTATACCAATTTCAGTGACAAGAGAAACCCTGTGCTGGGCAGGAATATCTGCCTGCAGCATGTAAGGAGTTAAACACCACCAGCCACATAATAGTAACCGCAAAAAGTAAAGATGAACCTTGCCAGAGTACACAAGACGCAACCTGTAGTGTCAGCAAGAACAGGAATAACATTAATAACTTTTCAAATGATAAATGAATTTGGACAAGATATTTAACTGTGTGTAAACACAATGAAATGTATCCTATCGAATTCGACACTATGGCTGCAATACACAGTTAGACTTTTACAGGGATCAGTAGTTGCTGTTGTTCCATGACAACTGATAGTTTGTATCAGATTAACATCACAACAAAAGAAAACCAAGCGATTTACCTCCATAGGATCTGACATATTTCTACTATTTCTCATTGGCCATCTATTCTTGATTTGAAAATATTTGAATTATTTGAAATAAAACTTTTTTGTTTATTGATGAGTTGTGTCATGTTCTGCACATGTAGTAATTTCAATTGACACTTGTTTGTCTACCATCTGATGTCAAACTTTTATCTGTACCAAATATTTGTTAATTACCTAAATTATTATAAATTTTTTAATGGATTTGCAAGGTGGGGGAGATGGGGGGGGGGGGGGGTGGGGGAGTGTTCAGGTGCCAATTTAGCCAACTGCACTAAAACTTTTGATTTGGCACCACAAAAATCTGCATTGGCTGAACTTTTGTAACTAAAAAGTTCCTTTCACTTGTGAAGGAAAACTATAGCAGCAGTGAAGAGTGTAATCAATGATGAGAAATACAAAAACAAATATTTTATTATTTATTACATGCCTGTTCTATGAAATCCCCATTTATAGCAACACTAAACCATGTGGAAAATTAAAATCCATTCCACACACGTGTGGAACGAAATCATTAACAGACCAAAAGGCTCATATGTGATGTTTTTGAGACCAGGAATAAAATTTTTTGGTTATTCAATAATAGTTGAATAGTACTGGCTAGATATGATCATTATGCTCATTTAAGTCATTCCAAGGAGGGGTCATAAGCAAGCCCAGAAATAAGCAGACTGTCATTTGCAGAATGAGGTCAGTGCCAGAGTTTGTTTGAGCTCTGTCATACCAGATTTAATAAGTAAAGTTTCAAATTGCATTATGGGACAAATCTGTAGCTTGAAATTTTGACATTTTGACATCAGAGTGGAGAGGGTTAATTGAACATTGCCTAACAGAACAACCATGTTAATTGCATATCATTTTCAAACACCAAACCATTTACGATTTCTTCAGTAGAAATTTGCCTTGTTAATTACATATGGGTTATTGAATAAACCCCTGTTAATTGAACAGAAAATAGTATAATCAACCCTTTACCCAACAAATTGGCTGCATTATCCACCCTCATAAAGTGCAAAGTGAGCAGTGGAAAAAAAAATCTCAATATTTTTCAAATAATTTCAACAAAACCATATCATGTGACATCCTCATTGGAATGAGCTGGTCAAGCTGGTCAACTGAGGCCAAGAAGAAGAGAAAGAGAAAGAAAGGACCCTCCACCAGATGATGTGTTGCCCGCCGAATGACAGAGTTCTTGGAGAAAAAGAAGAAGAAGAAGGAAGAGCAGGAGGCAAGGGAGGACACTGAAAGGTCAATACCTGACACTCTTGTCCAATCCAATCCAAGTCTGGAACCTGTGAAGCGTGAAGGACATTGGATCACCAGGTAACAAATCTATCTCCAGCTAATCACCCTCGTCAAATGAGATGGAGGAGGGCAATCAGTCTATGGAGGAGAAAGCTGACTCGGACGACAATCCATCCAACCCTTGACTCTTACTCCTCATGATTCTTCAAACCAGAGTTTCATCAGGAGGTACGCACCATGCAATCTGTTGAGGTGTTCCTTGGAGTGGAGATCAAAAATGAAGCACTACGGCTGAGAATACAGAAAAGACTCTAGAACTTCACACTGTCAATGGCGTCACAGAATCTAATCAAATGCTACATACTGTCTGACTTTTGCTATCAGCAACAGGACAAACAGTACAGAAAAAGGACACTTACATCAACGATCACAATCACAAGGACTAGGCCATACGAAATGAAGCCAGTCACCAGACTCTCTTCCAATACCAACAACACCTCCATCATCGATCTTTCCATCTCGTCCACCTCCTCCAGAGAAAAAACAGTTATTGAGGGTCGAAAGGGGCTTGCCTCACACTGTCCCTGCATGCCTTTGGCGCACAAAAACCATTGGTTCATCTCACCAAAACAAGCTTGTTCAACTCATTCCAGTGAGAGTATACTAAGCTAAGGTTTTAAAAAACAAATTTGGATTACAATGGAACTACTATGAATTGAACAGTCACTTTGGCCATAAAAGTTATTCAATTAACAGGAGTATTCATTTAACAGGGATTTGATCACTTTTCTGTATTTGACAGATATACTGAGCATTTATTCTATTATATCTTGTTTGAAAGAGCTTGTGGATCTCTGTCAAACATGATATAATGGATTAAATGCCTGTATTAGATTACGGAGGCAAACTAGGTCTATAAACAGGGGGAATTTTTTGAATGTCATGGTAATTTCTCAACATATTACAAGATTTATAATTCAATTAAAAGAAATTTACTCTATTACCATTTTGCAATTTACAAGTCAAATTTGTCCAGAAGGTATGGTAAATGAATTTGTGTTTGTGTTTGGAAGTTATATTCAATTAACAAGGTTCAGCGATTCTTTTGGACATTTACAGGAGTTGTTAATGAGGCCCTTTCCCAATGACATTTGGACATGATTTTTCCCAATTTTTAACCCCAAATTTTCCAATCTCAGTTCCCACTCAAACAAAAATTTAATGCACAACTGGTGCCCAGTGCTCTGAAGCAGCCATGACTAGATTTGCTGAAAAAATTCATCTAAATTTATCTCAAGAAATCATTGGTCAGAAAGTCCCTACAATTTACAGGGGGTAAATCTGGTTGTGTCCAAATTATACTTATTTCGGTGGCAAGAGATTTTGTGTCCTGGGCAGGAAAATCTGTCCGCAGCATGCAAGGAGTTAATTAAGAGATATCCAAATAAGTTACTACATGTGAAAATCTTGTATGTTAAATTTTAGCTTTTAACCCCACTACTGGTGTAAAGTTTCTACTGTGGTTAAAACGTTTTCAACAAGAATTCCATTGCAAAAAGTTACACCTACAGTAGGAAATACATCCAACTTGACCTTGGACATGACCCAACATGCAGCTGGATGTACTGCCTATCAGCGCAGATGTAAACAAAACAAACTCATGTGTTCGCTCGTCTGCCAATTAAAAATATCGTTTTTTCTCCATTTTAAGTGACAAAATCGATTATTTATTAAGGTATAAATAGATACAAGAGCCGGTAATCAGATTTAAACCACTCATAAAATAAGGGTTTTAACCCTTTACCCAATGCAGATGATATCAAAATTTAGTCCTTTAATTTCTATTTTTTAAACTTTTTCAAAACCATATCATGTGACCCCTCATTGGAACGAGCTCGATGAGCTCATTCCAATGAGGGGTCACATGATATGGTTTTGTTGAAATATTTTGAAACATTTATTTCTTTCAATTGCTGAATTTGCAAATTAAGCGGGCGGATGCGGGTGATTCGTTAGGTAAAGGCCTAAAGGCTCGTTGTGAATCAAATTCATCAAACTTGTTTCAAAAAATGTTTTATCTGATAACCATAGAGTATAACAACCGTTGTATATACTTGAAGTATATACAACGGGTGTTGTATATAATTATAATTTATGCGAACGACCTCTGACCTCTTTCAATTCCATTTTCATTCATTCATTCATGAAACATCGTTATATCACAGGGCAGGTTTTAATTGTACGCTTATTGCACTTTGTCAAAATCCTCTGATGGTGTCATTTCTTATTTATTTTGCTTCAATAAAGGCAACCTAAAATTTTGCTTCAAAACATTGTAGAAATTACTTGAATGTTAATAGTAATTAGTATGCGGCGACTGCGAACTATTTATAGTCACGGACTCGATCAAAAATACTCGCGGAACTGCGCTAATTAAAAGTTCGTCTGCTCTACCTGAAAAAAAAACACTTCATAAAAATTGTAAACAGACGCAAAATTATTTGTTATATTGGGACTACAGCATAAAACACGGAAGAAAACTGGAACTATGTCAAAAAAAGAATAACTCTACTGAGACACCGTTTTGTTACTGTTAATAAAATTGTTGAAATTTATTTTGTTCCAGCGCAGTTACATGATGCAAGAAGTGCAATCGCACTTTACAATCGCCGTCATCGATTTTGTAATGTAAGGGACACAACTCTATGCGTCTTGTCCTATTTCTTTTGTCTCGTAGACTGGTTTTCTTTGGAGGCCCGTGGGAAGCATATATAAGTCGGGTAGACGCATGAGACGGGTGTCTGTTTGTTATCAGATAAAAACAATAAACATATAGTGTGTTTTTATATCTGTGTTATACAACTCGTTGAAATATGGTTTATTTTTTCGCGGCGAAGCCTCGAAAAAATAAACCATATTTCAACTCGTTGTATAACACAGATATAAAAACACACTATATGTTTATTGTCTATATATCTAAACATCACTCGTTTGAGATCCTTTATATATGTACTATATTAGTAGGTAAAAGGTTAAACCTATCAGGTTAATGTAGATGTTCACATTAATGTCACCAAAACATCATATTATTGACACTATTATTACACTTTTAGACTTCCTTACTCTTTTGTCACGGTTTTCTAATAAACTATTTCGTTCTTGTTGAACCTCATAAAAACCTTACTTGGAATCGTTTTCAAAAAGGAAATGATGTCTTAACTTACAAATATTTTTCAACCTTTTTACATATGAAATTCTGAATCATTTCGAAATGAGTCAGAGAAAACAATTTTAACTCTTTAACCAACATGACAAGAAGATGATACTTACAAAAATATTTATTGAAAATCAAAAAAAAGTTGTTCTTGTCTCAAAAATATCACTCATGACTCTTCATTGTTGTGACTTCAGTCAGTGTAATGATCATATCTGGCCAGTAATATTCACAAAAATATTATTGAAGAACCAAAAAATCTTATTCTTGGTCTCAAAAATATCACATATCAGCCTTCATTGGAATGAGGTCATTTCAATCAGGGGGAATAAGTCATGTTTTGAAGGCAAAAAACAGAAAAAAGCAATAAAATTTGAATGGTAAATTTTAGTAAATAGAACTGGCTAGATATGACCATTATGTTTCGTAAAGGATTTTAAGATCCCCCTTACCAAAAGCTACTGACTGCTGTAAGTGACAGTGTGGAATATTTTACCCCAAAAAACTGCCAATGTGTCGCTGTCACTTTTTATTCATAATCGGGAGTTAAAAAACTGATGAGATTTACAGTATCCGCAAACGTTCTATTGATACAGAGAGCAGATATCAAGAAACTTTGGTTTCAACATCATGGATTGCTCAAAATGAATTTCCACCTCCCCAAATGATCCCCTGTACAAAAATGGACAACTGGTATCAGATGTGTAGCCAGGAATTTTGTTGGGGGGGGGGGGGGGTGGGGGGGAGTGTGGGGGGGAGGGTAACTAAGTGACGATTGACAATCACCAAAATTTTGAAAAATGAGTATCAAATGGAGCTCCGTGGACTGGTTATGTTTTATAATTCATTCGAGGTGAGGGACTATATTGTAAAACACTTGTGCGCATTCGTGTACTCGTGTTTGTACAATGTCCCTCACCTCTCATGAATTATTTTACGTAATCAGTCCAGTCAAGCGATTACTCTCTATGTTTTTTCAGACTTATTAACTCTTGAAATTTTGTAAAATTACTTCACAATTTGCTTTCTGTTGTTTCAACAGGTAAGCCCCATACCATATACCTAGTTTTGTGAAAGATGATCAAATTATATCCTAAAGGCCATAAAATTTGGCATAAGTATTTTTAAACAGAGCTGAGTTTGGGAACAATGATTACCATATTGTATTTGAGAACAGCAAGCATGCACATTTTGAAACCAGACAATCCGAAAAATGATTTTTTAACGAGCCCTTTCCAAAGTAAACTATTTTTTAGATCTTTAGTAAGAGTAATGACAAGATAACATTGATAAATTTACTATTAACCCTTTACCTAACATGAAAAGCAGACGACACTTGCAAACAAAGTTCTTGAAGAACTCATTTTTTCAGTTTTAGGGGTCATAACCTATGTTTTTGAAGCAAAAAAAATGAAAAAAAATAATAAAAATTAACTGGCGATTTTTGTGAATAGCGTTGGCCGGTTTTGGCCATTACGTTGGGTAAAGGGCTAACTATTTTTGGTTCAACAAAATGCTTGAATAACTATTTTTTTCATTTTTTGTCTCAAAAACATAGGTTATAACCTATGCTTTTGAAACAAAAAATGAAAAAAATAAAGAAAATTAATTGCCGATTTTTGTGAATATGCCTGGCCGGTTTTGGCCATTACGTTGGGTAAAGGGTTAGTTCTCTGCACACTGATATCAAAATACCAACATTCCAATCACCAAATTATTCCAATAAAGCAACTAGGTATTTAACAAATTCAGTCTTGCTAGACAATGCCCAGTGAACTCTGTCAAACAAGATTGAATTGATTCCATTCCTAGTTGCATTATGGGAAAAAACTGAAAGTTGAAATTTTGATATTTTCGATATCAGTGTGTGGGGGGTTGACAGTGCAAAAGGTGAGATTAGAAATGCACAATGTTGCAGCTTATTTCATTATTTATTTATTGGTATTTAAGGCCACATACTTATGCACAATGGCTAATCGTGACCCTGACAGTTTTATGGGTGGAGGAATCTGGAGTAGCCCGGAGAGAACCACCAACGAACAACTGTCAGCTCCTCAACATTCTAACTTTGTTCAAGCTCCGCTCAAGCATGGTTACAGCAGTTGAAGACATATGCACCATCGACATGCAGTACGCCTTAGTACACGGTGTCATCGTGCCCCCATGTAGGCAACCGGGATAAAGTGCTTTGCCCAAGGACACAACGTGGGTCGTCCCAGATGGGAATCGAACTCGTGACCTCTAGCATAGAATTCCAACAGTCTACCACTGTGCTCAGCTTATTTCATTACTTTTTCTCATTAAGCCAGTATGGTGCACTGTAATATACTGTTCGAAAGGGCTCAGAGAGTCCGTTCCATCAGTATATTACATCACAGTATTTCAAAAGATACTTGTCTTATAAATTCCATCATGGTGTTGGAAGATTTAATGATTGTACACCGAGGCTTTAAAAAAGTTAAAAATCTTTCTCAGGCCCCTCTGCATAGTTCTTTTGGCTGCCACATGCTTTTTTTTTATAACCAATGCAAACTTAAAAAAAATAATACTTAAATAGTTTATGTCTGATATTTTACCCAAGTTAATAATCAAATTGATAAACTTGTCCCTTGAAAGCAACAATGTTTTGCCATACTTCAGCATTGCAAAGCTTTTTTGTACTCAAGGAACGAAATAGACCACCACTCATTCTATTCTGTAGATTATGAGGCCTAAAATATAAAACATACCAACAACATGAACTTTTGATGGCAAAGAAATAATTACAAAAATAAAATAAACAAATGCCTGCCCACATGCAATTTTACAAAAATGGCCTGAGAAACAGGAGATTTACTTTGTAGAGCATAAAGGTAATTTATGTTAACTTGCTCACTATTTGTATGATCTGGAGGTCTAGTGATGTAAATCTAAAACCAAATCAATTGATTCTGAGAGGACATATGGTCTGGTTATACCTAATAATGTTGCCTGTAGTGCCTGTAGTATTGTTCAGAGTAGAACTTCATCAGAGGCAAATTGTGCTAGCAGTCTTTGGGCTTTTATATGCTTTTAGCTTGGTCTATGCTACTTTGGCAAATGCATTGGTAGGTTATGAATGGCAAAAGCATTGGTGAATCCACGTGTCAAGAGGGGGGTGCCTGGTGAATACATCATGAAGTGTTCTGGTGAGTGCATTGGCAAATCCATTTGAAGATGTAAGTGAATGAAAAATCAGTTGCCCTATTTCTCGTTAGGCGAGTGATAGAAAAGTGTATCACTCATTCGCCGAATTTCTGCAGATCTTGAACACTGTTTAGCATTGCTCATTTGGGGGAATTTAGAGGCATGTACCAATTCGTGCAGACCTGGTGCTGAAAGCTGTAAGAAAAACCCAGGCAAAAAGGTTAACATTACTCAAAGCTGAAAGGGTTTAATAAACATCCTATCATTTCAATAAATGAGAAATTTAATTGCCATAAGTATTGTATACATTTCTTGAAATATCTTTTATATTTCCTCAAAGACTGTATCAGTTTCTCTGTCATGTAACGCACGACAGCATTTGACAGTGAGTCAGAGAACATCTGAGGGTTTCACCTGACAGCAATATCATTTTAATTATTATGTCAAATTTGGTCAATCAGAAATTATTGTAGTTTTCTCCAGGTGATAGAAAATATTTTACATTCATCATGAGTTTGCGTTACGGAATCTGGTATTATATACACTGGCATGTGGATGAATCACTGATGAGCTTCATTAGATCTGCCTGTGTTAATTGTTGGAAATGCAATTATTATTCACATTAAATATTTTTTTGATATCTTACACCAGCATTTAGTCAGTAGCTTTCAAATGCTATATTGACTGCCATTTGCAGATATAGAGAAACATTCTTGCACTTTTGGGGGAACTGAACCCCATGTTACCACACAAAAAGTTATTTAAGTACACTTCCATGATTGAAATGCAAAATATGGTAAAACCCTGTTAATTGAATGGCCACTTTGCCAGTAAAAATTATTCAATTGACAGGAGTATTCAATTAACAGGGATTAGCACTACTTCTTGTATTCTAGAAATAAACTCATGGACTTCTGTCAAACAAGATATAATAGATTAAACCTTTACCTTACGAATTCGTCCGAATCCGCTCACGTAATTTACATATTAAGTGGTTTAAAAAATATATATTTTTCAAAATATTTCAACGAAGACATATCATGTGACCTCTCATTGGAACGAGCTCAGTGATTTTGAATTTTTTGAAATATTTGAAAAATTTAAATTAATAAATTTTGATATCATCTGCATTGGGTAAAGGGTTAAATGTCTGAATTTTATGTACTAAGGCCGAAGAGATAAATTTATTTATTTATTTATTTCTTAAGGTTTAATGACACTTTATAGCAGCCAAAGTCATATCGTGTTGGTGACAATTTTATGGGTGGAGGAAGCCAGAGTACCTGGAGAGAACCACCAAGCAACTACGAGCAGCTGCCAGCTCCCTAACATCCTAATTCTGCACTGCAGCACAGGCAGGGTCAGATTGGTTGAAGAAATGCGCACCATCGACGTGCAGTACGCCAATAGTGCAAGGCGTCATCGTGCCCCCATGTGGACAATCAGGGTTAAGTGCCTTGCCTAAGGACACAATGCCAGAGTTTGAATCGGTCACTCAGGTGGTCACCCATCCAAAGACTAACTGGGCTTGACGTTGCTTAACTTCAGTGATATGATGAGAACCGGTTACCACAATGCCACAACACCTCTAAAGAGATCAATAAACATGGGGAATTTGATGGCTGTCAGGGTAATTTATCCACATATTATGTTTTATTATCTTTTGTTCTTGTACATCTTATATAATAGGACCAAGCCTGAAATAAGCAGACTGTCATCTGCAAAATGAGGTCCCCAGAGGGTGAATTTGGTGATGCTACCCTGCTGAAAATTTACCCTCTGTGAACCTCAGTCTGAATCAAGGTCTCAAGCCAAAACAGAAAGATGTACTTAGAGGATAAATTGGCCCACTGTATGGGATAGCATCAGCAAATTCACCCTCTGGGGACCCTATTTTGCAAATGACAGGTTACTGATATTCAGGCTTGAGTAGGACCCATAGATTCCAAATTTGTATGGCAGATATAACCTTTTAGAATCCCACTGGAGTGTTTGCATTCCTAAAGATGGCATAAATATCTGCCATTTTGAACAAACAAATGAACACACATGCCGGCTGACTCAGTTAACTTCGTCCAGCATACCCAATTAAGATGTGCAATATAAAAATTATTCAATTTTCTGCTTCCATTCAACAAAAAGTATTCCCTGATGGGCATTGGGGGCGTTGTTTCCATTTCTCTGAGGGGGAACTTGGGGTGCGATACACTGATGTCTATAACAAAAGAATGGGGAGTGTAATGGAGGTACAAGGGCCATTTACCAACCAGCCTTGTTGGTCTGGATATCAGACAAATTTTATTCAATTTACAGGAGTCTGTTTTGTGACTCATAAGCAATTAACAGGTCAAATTTGTACTGAAGGTGTGGTAAATGTTTTTTTGTTTGGAAGTTTTTCTTCATTTAACAGGATTATTCAATTAAGAGATATCTAATTAAGTGGAATCCACTGTATACAGAATATAAAGCTGGTCATATGAGCTCAGTTGTCATAAATCTCTGTGAATGTATTCCTTGTGGACAGTATTGACATGGCAACCCAGAAACTAATTTTTGGTTAATTTCCCTTTGTAATTTCTGCTTGTTAGTATGGGGAGCACTGGCAAAGTGAGACCGGTTCTCGTTAGATCATTGCAGTTAAGCAACGTCGAGCCCGGTTAATCCTTGGATGGGTGACCATTCGGCAATTAATTCGGGTGCTTCCCGTAGTAGTGGCTGGTGTGCGATCGGCGAAGTTTGAGTGTGTGATTCTGTGATGTTGCATCACATGCCAGCTGTGGACATTGGGAGTTCACCAGTACTACACAATCCCCACCGTACCTAGGTGTAAAATAAAATGGGACCTGTCGAGGTGCTTGCCTTGTGTGCCCGTCTGTGGAGCACCAGCAGTATGCTCCATTGAGTTGAGATGAGAATGTCATAAAATGAACAAAGGGTGTGAACACCTGTAATACAGGGTAATAATGTAAGTCAGAGAGCACTGCGGTGGAATATAGATGTTAACATTGCATTATTAGTACACCCATGTCGGAACCTTAATTAAGTGGTAGAGAGGTGGAAGCCCATGTTTTGGCTTTAATCTGTAGTGCAGGTAATTAAGGATTTGCCTTATTACAATTTATGGGAGAGTGCCTATAGGCACTCTCCCATAAATTTTAACAAGGCAAAGATATGTCGACAAATTTTGCTGACCAAAAATAATTTAGCACTCTACCAGTTAATCTTTTGAAGAGAAAATCCCAAAATTTTGCCCACCAGGCCAAACAAGACTCTTGAACAATAAAGTGGTGCCCTGATGCATGTTTTTTCCCATTAACTTTTTTCAGACCAGTCCACTGTTTGATACTGAGGTCATTCCACATAACCTGTGCAATGAGCCAAGGAGTAGCATGAATATAAGTTGTAGAACCCGTTTTTCAATCCATGTAAAATTTATGGTAAAGCTGAAGAATAGGATATTCAACATTTTATTTTAAAAATACCAGTTTTCCTCAATTTTCCTATGTTTATTTTTATTCATATCATGTTCCCGGCAAATATTAACTGTTTCTGGTTCAACAATATCATATTTAGGAAATTATTTTAACCTTTATCATTCTGTAAACTTAACATACCAGTACTGAGAAATGGAATCTCCATCTTGAACTAAAATGTGAAACATCCCTAATTTTTTTTTTTTGTATTGTTTGCTCGTTTCAGACCTCAGAGAGTGGTCCTACAATGAAAGACTCTTGAACCATAAAGTGGTGCCCTGATGCATGTTTTTTCCCATTAACTTTTTTCAGACCAGTCCACTGTTTGATACTGAGGTCATTCCACATAACCTGTACCATGAGCTAAGGAGTAGCATGAATATAAGTTGTAGAACCCGTTTTTCAATCCATGTAAAATTTATGGTAAAGCTGAAGAATAGGATATTCAACAATTTATTTTAAAAATACCAGTTTTCCTCAATTTTCTTATGTTTATTTTTATTCATATCATGTTCCCGGCAAATATTAACTGTGTCTGGTTCAAAAATATCATATTTAGGAAATTATTTTAACCTTTATCATTCTGTAAACTTAACATACCAGTACTGAGAAATGGAATCTCCATCTTGAACTAAAATGTGAAACATCCCTAATTTTTATTTTTTTGCATTATTTGCTCGTTTCAGACCTCAGAGAGTGGTTATTATGATTTACCTAACTCTTAACCCACTGAGTATTTTCAAGATATTTTCCATCAAATCTAGTCATGGCTGCTTCACAGCAGCCATGACTAGATTTTATGAAAAATTAATCTAAACGTAACATAAGAAATCATAGGTGAAAAAATCCATTCAATTTACAGGAAAAAAAATTGTTTAAATGTGCCCAAATTTTACTCAATTCAATAACAAGAGAAACCCTGTGCTGGGCAGGAATATCTGCCAGCAGCATGCAAAGAGTTAAAAAGTGTAATCCTACACAGTAGCATGAGGTATGTATATACTTTATAATAACTTTTGCTATTTTACTTTTGTTAATTAACCTATACAAACCCGACTAGAGCGACGCTAACACATGTGCTGATGCCCCCGAAAGGTAGCAAAGTCAGACTTGCATGTAAATAAATAACTTCTGAATGTTTGAAGAGAATTGGTTCATCCAAACAACTTTGAATGAACAGAATTAAAAAACACTATGATTCTTTTGTCATCCATATTTATATGAATATATCGATATGTAGTAGGTTAAAATGACATGCAAACCTGCCCTGCAAACACTGGGCAGTACAGAAATAGTGGACTAGAAAAAATTGGGATAATGGACTAAAAAAAAAATTGGGCAGCACTTCCCCTGTAAGACACTGGCCAGTAAGAATAAAGCTGAAATTGGCATCCATATTTATATGGTTATATTGATATGTAGTTTAAAATGACATGCAACCTCCCCATCAAGCACTGGGCAGCACAGAAATAGTGGACTAAAAAACATTGGGCAGCACTTCCCCCATAGGCAGTGGCCAGTAAGAATAAAGCTGAAATTGACATCCATATTTATATGGTTATATTGATATGTAGTTTAAAATGACATGCAACCTCCCCTGCAAGCACTGGTTGTGTAGATGGAATGTGTAGACGTTGTACTAGAAACATTATATAAAAGAATTATTTTATATGCTTCAACACTAACATTTTAATCCTTTATCTAAAGACATTATGGCTCAGACTTTTCCACTATGCTCCTGAATAACAAGAAAAATCTAGCATCACCTAAAGAAAGCTGCAAATGACACCACAGTATAGTGGATTGAATGAGCTCGCATGAGTATTTCTAAGCATCAATGTTATAAGATGAGTGGCACCAAGAAACTTACAACAGATGGTCTAAGCTGTCTGATGTCAGGTGGGGTGCTGGGTGGGGTGTTGGGGATACACAAAGACTCCCTGGACCGACCATGTTTTGGTCCAGTGTAAGAAATTTTGAAAAATAACATGTGAAACTATGATGATGCCTTAATACTAAAGTTGTACAAATATAATAATATAATACAAATAATCTGAGTTTTTCAATGAATGTTTCCAATGTTAGCCATCTTTATTATATGACTATGATATTTTTACCCTAAATACCACTACTGTTTGACGATTTTATCCAGACTGTCGGATCACACCAGGTGAGATTTTCCCGGATCAAAATTCCATATCACACTCCTACGGAAATTTCCGAGAATTTCCCTTTGATAAACGTTTGGCTATTTATCCGTTAAAAGTAGACTTCGTAACTAGGGAAGCTGTTGCCGTTGTTTACAAAGTTTCATCTGATATTTTTATGTTCGGCTTTCAACGGAATAAGTAAATCGAGGTAAGCAAATTAAGTTACTGTTAGTGTGTCAGTCATATAATAAACCTATCATCATAACAGTGTGTTGATCCATGTCGTAGTATCACGTCCTGTTGAGGTGACCAGATTGTTGGATCACGCAGCTCGTATGATCCGACATTCTGGCCACCTCATCTCAGCATGATACTATGACACGGATCAACACACTGTTATGATAATATGTATATATATTGATTATACCAATATTTCCACATAATTTATGGGTGTGAGCGCCTTACTTTGACTCCATCTCAATCCCCCCCCCCACCCCCTGGCCCTGACAGGAGTGTTTTTTCTGTTATTCAGGAGCTCAGTGGAAAGTTTCAGCCCATAATATCTTTAGATAAAGGATTAACATGTTATCGTTCAGGCATATAAAATAATTTTTTTATATGATGTCTACACAATCAATCTACACAACTCCCAGCAGTTTATGTCATAATGTTATTTTGTGAATATTGAATTTTGTTCTCATATACAGTGGAACCCTGTTAATTGAATAGCAACTTTGTCAGTAAAAATTATTCAATTAACAGGAGTATTCAATTGGTATTTGATCTGGTAACTTCCCTGTATTCTAGAGACTGCCTGACCATTTATTCTATAATATCTTATTTGACAGAGCTCATGGAGCTCTGTCAAATAAGATATAATAGAATAAATGCCTATATTGGATGTATTGAGGCCAAATAGGTTAATCAACAAGGGGAATTTGGTGGCCAGCAGGGTAATTTCTAAACATATTACAAGATGTTTATTCAAATAACAGGAGTTTACTCTTTTACCTGTATACAATTAACAAGTCAAATTTGTACTGAAGGTAAGGTAAATGATTTTGTGTTTTGAAATTATATTCAGCAGGATTAATTCAATTAAGAGATATATAATTAAGTGGGCTCCACTCTCTATATAAAACTTTAGGACTCAACCAGCCAATTATACAGCCTCTTCGTTTAATGATTATCAAAATTGTGTGCACCAAATTGGTCATTGGCACATACAAAAATATGATAAAATAAATACTTGAGAGTTTCTCAATCACAGTTCTGGAAAAGTCTCTTCAACTGGTGTCCTTCTGGAGTAAAAGACCATGCACTGTCCACCCCAGTCTTAGGGAAAGTGGAGTAGCAGCTCCCCCCCCCCCCCCCCACCCTTAGCTGTTACATTAGCCAGTGGGGTTAAATACAGGGCTGAAAGCAAGGTTAAAACCATCCTTGCAGAAAAATTAAACAATTTCCATTTCTAAGTGCACTTAAATACTTTTTAAACCTTGTGTATCATTTCATACAACAAAGTAACATCAGGTCAAGATAAACCTTTGTGAAAATCTAGGATCCTCTCAGCTGATGGTGACAACCCTTTTAAAGCTCATTTTTTTCAAATTCTCTTTCAGAAGAATATCCCTGTGTAATTATATGATATAGTTGTCAGTCTGGATTATACAAGCTCCATCAGTAGACCGTGGTAGGATATCAGCATCAAATACATTCCTTATATCCAAGCTCTTTCTTGTGGCAACTAAAGGAATCTGTTAACCCTTTGGTCACTGATGATCAGAAGATATGCTTTAGGCATGAACACATTGGTAAGCCTGGAAATAAGCAATCTATCATTTGCAGAATGAGGTCCCCATAGGGGGGATTTGCTGATGCCATCCCATGAAGTGGGCCAATTTATCCTTTGGATACCTCTTTCTGTTTAGGCTTGAGACCTTGATTCAGCTCAAGGTTCATAGAGGGTAAAGTTAGTGATGCTATCCTGCTGTGCAGGGTAGCATCACCAAATTCACCCTCTGGGGACCTCATTTTGCAAATGACAGTCTGCTTATTTCTAATCTTGCACATTTGGTTGATGACTGATTTGTTCACCCTTCATTTGCTTAAAAAATTAGGATGGCCAATTTTTAATTTGTCAATGTTACTTTATGTTTACAAAAAGTGTTGAGTTGAGCCTTGTAAAATCTCTGTGCACTAATGTACAAGATATGAGAATTTCAAGCTGCAAATGACTCCTACAATGCATCATGGAATTTAACCAATGCAGTCTTGTTTGACAGAGCTCATAAATTCCTAGTTGCATTATGGGTAACTTTTGCTACCTAACATTTTGGTATTCTGACTTCAATGTGCACAGGAATTTTTAATTAATGTGTCAATGACACTGTAGCTCAACTTGACAAACCTGAACTTGGTAAGTTATAAGTGAAATGGCAAAATTGAAGATCACTGGTACCAATGTTATTTGGTGAAATTTCAACATAACAGCATTGTGTGTGCACAACATCAGAGTAATCCTTGCATTTTTAAATGTAAATTGTAAGACTGGCTAAAAGAAGAATGTTGAAACACAAATGCAGTAAGTTCAGAGGTTATTGTAAATGGCAACTTTTTTCACAGAAATGAATGCTAATCAATAGCTCTTATCTAAAGGTATCGACTAATGAGCACACCTAGTTCAAAAACAATCCCCTGATAAATGTGGTCTGTAGACCATGTCAAAGAAGAATGCCAAAGAAGTTGATGCACAAATGCAATAAATTCAAAGATTGTTGCTAACAGCAACAGTTTTCGATGGAAATGAAACGAAAATTGATAGCTCCTATCTTTGTCACCCTGCATAAGCATACAAAGTTTCAAGACAACCTGATAATGAATACTCCCTCTGAGGCATGCCAAAGGAAGATGTTAATGCACAAATGCAGTAAGTTTGAAGGTCACTGCTTGTGGCAATGTTTTTTTCTCTCTTTTTTATGAAAATTCATAAATATACCCTGCAGAGAGTGCAAAAGGGATAAGTTGCTGCACAAATGCAGTAAGTTCAAAGGCTGGTGATAATGACAATAATTTTTTATGGAAATGAAAAAAAATCAATAGCTCACATCTAGAGGTCACCCCGAACACACATACCAAGTTTCAAAGTGATCCATCATAAATGTGCCCTGAAGGATGTGCCAAAGGGAAATATTGAAGTCTGACTAAACTAAGTTCAAAGGTTATTGCCAGCGGCAACATTTTTTGACAGAAATGGAAGAAAATCAATAACTCCCATATAGATATCACCCCACACAAGCACACCAAGTTTCCAAGTGATCCAATCATAAATGTGCCCTGCAGGGTGTGTCAGAGGGAAATATTGATGTATAACTGCACTAAGTTTTTACTAAGTTCATCAGAGGCCATTGCCAATGGCAACAATTTTTTAGGGAAATGGAAGAAAATCAGTAGCTCCCATCTAGGGGTTACCCCAAACAAGCACACCAAGTTTCAAAACAATCCAGTCAAAAATGTGCACTGCAGGGAGCCCCAAATGGAAATATTGTTGCATAATTGCACGAAGTTTATCGACGGTTGTTGCCAGCGGCAACATTTTTACATGGAAATTGAAAGAAAGTGATAGCTCCCATCTAGAGGTAACACCAAACAAGAATACCAAGTTTAAAACCGATCTGATCATAAATGTGGCCTGCAGGCCATGCCAAAGGAATATATTGATGCCTGACTAAACTAAGTTCAAAGGTCATTGCCAGCGGCAACATTTTTTTATGGGAAGGGAAGAAAATCAATAGCTCCCAACTAGAGGTCACTCCAAACAAGCATGCCAGATTTCTAAGCAATCCAATCATAAATGTGCCCTGTAGGGTGTGCCAAAGGGAAACATTGAGGCCTGACTAAACAAAGTTCTAAGAACGTTACCAGCGGCAACATTTTTTAACGAAAATGGAAGAAAATTGATAGTTCCCATCTAGAGCTTACCCCAAACATGCATACTAAGTTTCTAAGCAATCTGATAATAAATGTGCCATGCAGGGTGTGCCAAAGGGAAATTTTGAAGCATAACTGCTCTATGTTCATCAAAGGACATTGCCAGAGGCAACATTTCTTGGCAGATATTGAAGAAAATTGATAGCTCCCATCTAGAGGTAACCCCAAACAAGCATACCAAGTTTCAAACCAATCTGAGAAAAATGTGCCCTGTATAGTGTTCCAAAGGAATATATTGATGCCTGACTAAGTTCAAAGGTCATTGCCAGCGGCAACATTTTTTGGCTGAAATTAGAGGTCACCCCAAACAAGCATGCCAGGTTTCAAAGCAATCCGATCATAAATGTGCCCTGTAGGGTGTGCCAAAGGGAAATATTGAGGTCTAACTAAACTAAGTTCTAAGAACGTTGCCAGCGGCAACATTTTTTGACAGAAATTTAAGAAAATCGATAGCTCCCATCTAGAGGTCATCCCAAACAAGCAACCAAGTTTCAAAGTGATCTGATCATAAATGCGACCTGTGAGGTGTGCCAAAGGAAATTGTGTACGTACGTATGTATGTATATACGTACATATGTACGTACGTATGCCTGGACATACATATGTACGCCGATGAACGAGAAGTGATGGCAATAGCTCAGCTTGACTTTGTCAAGTTGAGCTAAAAATCATTCCTGTTCAGACAGAATGGAATTAGTGTTTTCAACGTAAAGGTTCAATGTAGATCTGCACTCATCTCCTTGTGGTGGAAGTATGACTTTAATTATGTAACTAAAAAGATTACTTTATGCTCAACAATACAAGCAATCATGGCACATCTAACAGACTGCTACAGGTAGTTAAATGTTACCACCAAAATGATAAGACAGTGCCGACACATAAAATTCATAATAAATTCTAATGGTACTCTCACATTAAAAAATGGTACTGCCACACTAACAAGACAGAGACAAATGGAAGGTAACAACAGGCCATAAGAAATTATGCTAACTCCACATCAAAAGTTATATAAAGGAGCTGACAGGGGAAACTAAATCACTTCTGTTGAGTTCAAATCAGAACGAAACCAGTCAGACACAATGTAATACAGAAAATAGAGCAATGCAAAGCATTGCATATGCCCTCCACCCCCCATGCAATACCAATAGCATATTAATGTTGTATCTACAAATTTTTAACTATTCAGGAGAGGTAAAAAAAACTGAATAAATCAAATATGGGGAACATAGTACAGAACAACTTTGGTTCCTGGAGCAGGAAGACACATTCTTTGTTTCAAAGATCATTTCGAGTGTATATATTGATGGTGTTTTCAATGAAAAAATGACTTTTAGGTGATGATATGATATTAGAGAGTCAACTTACTGTAATGGAAATTAAACAACATTTTTGAGTTAATTATACATGTGACACTCATAAATAAATTTCTTGAATAACTGAACATTTTTATTTTTTGCCCCAAAACATGACTTATGACCCCTTATAGCATGAGCTGCAAGCTCGTTCCAATGAGTTTTTATGTTTTAGACAAAAATTTTAAATTTGATAAATCTGAATGATGAGTTTTGTGAATAGAGCTGCCATTTTTAGGTAAAAAGTTAAACAACTCTTAACTCTTTGATACTTTTGTACGTCTTATGACCGCTGAAATCAAACAGCGCATTCATACTTTGTGGTCATTTGTTCTGTTATTATTTTTTGATTTCTTAAAGTTTTAACCTCAATTTCTATTTTCTCCAAAATAGTGCTTAGTGACAACCATTGAGCCAAATGTTATCGCAGCTTAATACAGTAGAACCCTGTTAATTGAATAGCCACTTTGCCAATGAAAATTATTCAATTAACAGGAGTATTCAATTAACATGGATTGTGTTATTTTCCTGTATTCTGAAGATAAACTTAGCATTTATTCTATTATATCTTGTTTGACAGAGCTCCATGAGCTCTGTCAAACAAGATATAATAGATTAAATGACTGTATTGGATGTACTGAGGCAAAATAGGTCTATAAAGAAAGGAAAACTGGGGAGAGTCGGGGTAATTTCTCAACAGGTTACAAGATTTTTTATTCAATTAACAGCAGTTTACTCTATAACCTATATTCAATTAACAGATCAAATTTGTACTGGAAGTATGGTAAATGGTTTTGTGTTGGGAAATTATATTCAATTAACAGGGTTATTCAGTTAAGAGATATCCAATTAAGTGGGCTCCACTGTATAATCCTGCTGTCAAGGCTTCTTAACTGGTTGAGTGCGAGAAGCCACTATCAGGACTTTCAAAAAATGAGAATACCAAAGCAAAAGACAACACTTTCCTTGCTTATCCCTTTACCTAACATGAAAAGCAGACGATAATTGCAAAAATAATTCTTGAATAACTAATTTTTTTCATTTTTTGTCTCAAAAACATAAGTTATGACCCCTCGTTGGAACGAGCTCGATGAGCTCGTTCCAACAAGGGGTCATAACCTATGTTTTTGAGACAAAAAATGAAAAAAATAATGAAAATTAACAGGCGATTTTTGAGAATCGCGCTGGCCGGTTTTGGCCGTTACGTTGGGTAAAGGGTTATATTACATATTCAGCCAAACACAAATAATGTTTTGTTTATATAAATTTGTTTTATTACAAATTATTGGAGAGTGCATAATTAGCGATTTTTGTGAATAGCGCTGGTCGGGCTTGGTCATGACTTTGGGTAAAGGGTTAAAGTTTCAGAGGGTTAACTGGTGGAGAGAATTACATTTGTCATCAAAATTTCACATTATTATTATTTATTTATTGGTGTTTAAGGTCACATATTTCTGTGCAATGGCTAATCGTAACCGCAACATAGAGATAAAGTCAATGTTGTGAGTCAATCATTGATATTCATGTTGCCCATTTTAGAGGACTCCCACCCCAAGCATTGGTGACTGGCTCCTATTTTACCTGTAAAACAGAGCTTGTTTACCACAGTAAATCAACACGGCTTTATTTACCAGGGTTCTCGTAGGGGTAATTTTTTCATAGGTCTTTGTCTGGTAACAATTTATGGGAGGCTGCACTCTCCCATTAAATTGTAACATGGAAAATTCATATAAACCAAATAATTTCTCTTCAAAGATAATTTGAAGCCTTTACGTTGTGGTGCTTGCACTTCAGAGTAAAGCCCATATATGGGCTTCCGACACCTTGCTGGTTAATGCAAAAAAATAATGTGATTCCGGTCATGACACATTCACACCAGTGGTTCAAGATTTCATAAAAAATTATTGCAACAGATAGACTGAATCAAGAAAAAGATATGAAAACATCATCTTCTGAGATGCAGTGGCACAATCATGAAGAATATGGGGATTGGGGTGGACCCCCACCCCCTCTCCTTCCCCAACTATTCCTGTAAAATGTGAAGCTAATACACGTGTATATGTTCCTGACTGAAATTGCTAAAACCAGTTCATGTACTCTCACCCTAAATTTTTTTTAATTATAATATTATTTATATGGTTATTCCCCCACTTTCTGGGTACTGGAAACCAGTTTAGTGGCTTTACACTGTATGCATTAGCTTGATGTTTGTTTAGCAGTAGAGAAAACATTTTTTATATAAAATTGTTTGGTTGCAATTTATTGGAGAGTGCCAATTGGCACTCTCCAATAAATTGAAACAAAATTATTTCTGAATAAAATATTGCTAAACTAAGGGTACTCTTGCTGGTAGCATGGTATCTTTGAAAAAAAAACACCCATGTTTCAAATCACCTTTGGAAAATAATTTAGCGCTCACCCAGTTAAGCCTTTGAAAAGTACCCAGGGTGCTCCAACTAGCATGAGAATTTAATTTTGTTCCACGAGGAAGACTCTAGGGCAATACTTAATCTTAACGCAACAGGAGGTGTCATTGTCAGCAGAAAAATATTTTTTCTCCTCACACTTGATTTAGTTTTGCCACACCCCTGATGAGATGCAGCGTTTCTCCATTTCTTTTTTTGAAGAAAGGTGTGATTCTAGTTTTGAGGCCAGGGATGCAGACAGAGAATTGTTGTTCGTTGAGTGGATAAGTGTGCTGGTGTCTCGTGACAGAGGCCCCAGGATCAATCCTCGGTCAGGGAAAGTTCTTGAGGTGTCCAAAATCTCTTTGTCATCATCACTTGTGGGGCTGATGCTGTCACAGCATACTGTCCAATCGGGTAGGGATGTAAAATGGATGCCCTCTGCACAGAGAGAGACACACTCTGTGCAGGCTAAAGATCCCTCCATAGTATTCGAGAAGAGCGAGGCTACGAAGATGCCACTTTGAAGGTCATCCCACACAATTGCACCACTGGGCCAAGGAGAGGTGTTAATATAAGTTGCATAACGTGCTCACCAATCCTTGTGAAACAAATAAGTTAAAATAATAAAAAAAATTAAAATAAGACAGAGAATTTAACCCTTAACCCTTTGAACACTGGTGGTATTTTCCATATTAGTTCAATGACATCAAATGGAAGAGCCCATGTTCATCATTGAGGGGTAGACCAATTAATATTTTCAACATGCAGCCTTGTGGCT
The DNA here is from genome assembly GCA_031216915.1 of Pictodentalium vernedei. Classification (NCBI taxonomy): domain Eukaryota; kingdom Metazoa; phylum Mollusca; class Scaphopoda; order Dentaliida; family Dentaliidae; genus Pictodentalium; species Pictodentalium vernedei. Next base: position 178,404,884 of record CM062296.1, read on the forward strand.
GCACCTTGAAAATATTGATTGGTCTACCACACACATGCACTTAGCATCCATCTTATTTAATGAAATTATGACGTATCATGTTCCTGGCCGGAAAAAATGGCTGCTAGGGTTCAAAGGGTTAAGGGCTTGGAGATCTTTATACACTTTTGCTATACTTTGAAAGTCTACCTCCAGTGGCTTTGCAGTTGTTTCTAGTCAAGTCTTGGCTGCCTACATTGGAGATCTTTATACACTTTTGCTATATTTTGAAAGCCTACCTCCAGTGGCTTTGCAGTTGTTTCTAGTCAAGTCTTGGCTGCCTATGTAGACAGCCAAGACTTGCCTAGAAACAACTGACAAGGTAGTTAGAAAACAAGTTTTGAGTTTACCCAAACAATGCATGTTGGTGCACCTGTTCCTTTACATTTAAATGTTATCAAAGTCGGAATTAGGACCTTATGGATTAAACCACATCATAACCCAGTCAGATCTAGACAAATTTTTCTGTCCACTTTTGTAATAAATTTACTGTATGCATATTTAGTTGGGAGCAGCTGCCTGTTGAAACAGAGTGTCATATCACAACCTTAATCAGAAAGGTTTTCCTTTCTTGTAATAATTATGCTAAAAGCTTCAATTTTCCCCAAAAGAAACTCGAAGTTAAACTGTTTCAATTTTCTCAAGAGAAGACATTTGAACACCTTAAGACTGACACTTCTCAATAGAAAACAGATAATGATATATTTTTTTCAAATGCTGAGATAACATCTGAATGAACAGCAAAGATCAAAGCAATACTAGGTTTACAATATGTTCAAATACTACTTCCCTGGTGACTAATGGGGTGATTTTCATGCAGTTCAATTATCTAGCGATTGCTACAATTTAAACTGCCAAAGCTTGACAAATGACACAATAGAGAGAAAAACTTGGAAAGGGTTTATAAATTAAATATACAAGATATTGATTCCAGTAGATATTTTCCTGGTCTTTTAAATAAGTTTATTAAATAGATGATACTGATCACTCAATTTCTCTTCACTGAAAATAATCTGGATGATGTTCAGATAAAATATGTGTCTACACATGATAGTCAAACTAATAATTTGAACAACCTTTAACCTTTCTGGGAAAATTAATCCTATCACGACTTTTCAATTAATTATAAATTGCCAAAATGTTCCAATGAAGACAAAATACTAGATTTTATCTATATTTTATTCTGTATTTTCAATTTTGCTATCAATTTCAAATGTTTACCCCTTTACTAACAGACTGCAAAATCTGTCATGCAACTTCCACACAAAAATTGACATTCAAAAGTTACTTTTACAGTCTTTGCTTCCAAAATACAGTGGAGCCCACTAAACTGGATATCAGTTACCTGAATTACCCTGTTCACTGAATATAATTTCTGAACACAAAACCATTTACTATACCTCTAGTACAAATTTGACCTGTTAATTGAATATAGGTTATAGAGTAAACTCCTGTTAATTCAATAAAAATTCTTGTAACCTGTTGAGAAATGGCCCTGAATCTCCCCCGTTTTCCTTTGTTTATAGACCTATTTGGCCTCAGAACATCCAATACAGGCATTTGATCTATTATATCTTGTTTGACAGAGTTCAGATTTTTTATTCAATTAACAGGAATTTACTCTATAACCTATATTCAATTAACAGGTCAAATTTGTTCTGGAGGTATGGTAAATGGTTTTGTGTTGGGAAATTATTTTCAATTAACAGGGTTATTCAGTTAAGAGATATCCAAATAAGTGGGCTCCACTGTACTATCATTACAATTTATGATACATTGTTAACACCCAGTATTAGCTTATTCCCAGATTTGAGTGCGCTTTTTGATACCCTTGCCCCCTTACCCTCTCACGCTTCTGATGCCCATGATCATCCAATTAATATTGATCATAAAAAATCATTTTAAATAATTGAAGTACTTTCAGTGTTTCTAATATTTTCTGCACAAAAAACAAACTTACCTGCACTGCAATTCGGGCCAATCACCTGTTTGAAATCATTCTAAACAGATGTATTTATATGAGATGGTACTCTTTGTTCACAAACAATTTTTTATGCAGCAGAGTACATATTAGTCAAATGTTCTGCAATAACTCTATGAACTTGAAAAATAGACTCCCTGCTGAGACACATGACCAAAAAGCATTCTAACTACTTAGTCAAGTTGGATAACAAATACATGATCATGTCATTTAATTTTGTCACAAAACATAATTTGAATACTCCAATACACATTAATAAGCAACAAGGGCTGATTTAATAGAAAAACTAAAACAGGGGGTGATAATCCTCTTTACTCTTAAATTCAGAATGCATCTCTTTGTTGGGCAGCTGCCTTTCTACTATCTTAACCCTCATAGTCCACAAGGGAAACTGTTTTATTACACGCCTGTTCTATGAAATCCCTATCTACAGCAACACTAAACCATGTGGAAAATGAAAATCTGTTCCGCACATATGTGCAGAATGGAAATCGTTGACAGGACTATTTTTAAATAGAAGCGAAATTTCATTGAAATTTTCTACAAATAGTGCAACGCAATTACAATTTGAATCGCTTGCGATAGCTGAAAATCATACCCCTGAGTTCCAAAGTGTTCTATGTACCAAATTTGTGGGGGAAACATGTGTTACAGTTTCATCCCCCTGCCAGTAGGCACATAGAACACATTGGAACTCAGGGGACGAAACAGTAACACAGGTTTCCCTCACAAATTTGGTTGGCGATAAAATGTATTGTTTCTGTTGATAATTGTCAAATGAATTGCTGGGTGTCCTTTTTATAATTGTTTTTTAAAGACGTGAAGGCATGTACTAAACACAGAATGACATGCATCTGTGAATGGGTTAATCGATATGGCACTTGTGCCATCGCGGAAGGATAGAACTCGAGGCCTGAGGCCTCTTATTTTATCTTACAGGCCTCGAGATTTATCCTTCTGCGCTGGCACTCGTGCCATATTGATTAACCCATTCACATGCATGTGTCGTTCTGCGTATTTATTTATTTATTTGGGTTTAACTCCTTGCATGTGGCTGGCAGATATTCCTGCCCTGGATAGGCTTTCTCTTGCCATTAAAATCCGAATAATTTGTGCCTATTTAATAAAATTTTCCTCCTGTAAATTGAATGGAATTTTTCACCAATGATTTCTTGAGTAAAATTTACTTGAATTTTTCATTAAATTTAGTCTTGGCTGCTTAACCCTTTACCCAACGCAGACGATATCAAAATTTATTATTTTAAATATCATTTTTTGAAATTTTTCAAAAAATTTCAACAAAACCATATCATGTGACCCCTCGTTGGAACGAGCTCGTTCCAACGAGGGGTCACATGATATGGTTTTGTTGAATTTTTTTGAAAAATAATAATTTTTCAACTGCAGAATTTGCATATTAAGCGGGCGGATGCGGGCGATTCGTTGGGTAAAGGGTTAACAGCAACCTTGGCTGGATATGATGAAAAGTATATTGAAAATACTCAGCAGATTAATAGTTAACGACACTATCGACATCCAGAGTCACTTCGTGTTAAACAGTTTTACAGGGAAGGAAGTTGGAGTACCCAAAGAGAACAACTGAGTAAAGGCAAGCAACTGTCAGACTCCTCAACATACTAACTCCACACAAGCAGGGTAAGCAATGGTTGAAGAAAAGTGCACCATCAGTGTTCAGTATGCCTTAGTACACAGCACCACCATGTCCCCATGTAGCAATCAGGATTAAGTGCCTTGCCCAAGGACACAACACAGTTACCCCTGGCAGGGATCAAACCATGGACCTTTTGTTTTGAAGTCCAATGCCATATCCACTGAACCACCATGCTCCCAACCGTAGGAGTTACTTTGTCAAAACTACAGGCCTGAAGCTACAATCTCAAAATATTTCTGACATGGTGGGGGTGGGGGGGGGGAGTTAAAATTTTCTGATAGTGTTTCCTCATGGACTGTTGAGATGAAAATTTTCAGCACAAGCTTAATCATAACTTGCTATGCGAGTTATGAAGCTTGTGCTGAAAATTTTCTGTTTATATTGCAAAGGAAAACCGAAGGAAAACAACAGTTATTTCTTAAATATATAAAAAGAATTACTTTTTCTTTCAAATAATAATAAGGCCTCACAAAGTAAATCTTTTGTTTCTCAGGCCATTTTTTGTAAAATTGCATATGGGTGGGTGTATGTTTATTTTATTTTTGTAATTATTTCTTTGCCATCAAAAGTTCATATTTTGGTTTGCTTTATGTTTTAGGCCTCATAATCTACAGAATGGCATGGGTGGTGGTGTATTTCATCCTTTTAGTGCAAGAGCCCTGCTTGTTGCTAAGGCATTGCAAAGCCTTGTTGTACTCAAAGGACAAATTTATCAGTTTTATTAACTTGGGTAAAATATCAGACATAAACCAGCATAAACCATTTAATTTTTATTTTTTTTAAGTTTGCATTGCTTATAAAAAGAGCATGCGACAACCAAAAGGACCATGTGGGAGGGCCTGAGAAACAATTTTTTAACTTTTTTTTAGGCCTAATACACGATTTTTTTCATGTGGGTGACTACTCATTTGTCATATACATATAACACATGCTTTCATACAAAGGATATATGAAATACAGGGGTATTTTGGATCATGAAAATTGTGGTTTTGTCAAATGGTCAACATTTATCATATTATCAGCTTTCAGAGAAAATGTCAGGTTTCGAGAGACAATTACCACCACCCCCAACCCCACCTCCTTCCCACCCCATCTCAACTTGCTTAACCCTTTACCCAATGCACACAATATCAAAATTTGAAATTTTAATTGTATTTTTTCAAATTTTTAAAAAAAATGTCAACAAGAGCATATCAATTGACCCCTCATTGGAATGAGCTCTATGAGCTCATTCCAATGAGGGGTCACATGATATGGTTTTGTTGAAATGTTGAAAGGCTTTCATTTTTTTACTGCCTATTTTGTAGTTTACGCAGATGATGTGTCTGTTTCGTTGGGAAAGTGTTAAGACCTGCAAACCATGAAGTAATGACGTCATGCATGCAAAAATTGTGTGAACAATCATCTCATTTGCCTATCATTCATCTCAAAAGAAATATAGTGTAAACTATAACATAAAAGTCAACACAGTATTCATTTGTTATATTTTCAAGAACCATGATTGATTTTATAATGAAGATAAACTTCTAAATTCATTTTTTTTAAATTTTATTTTAGCAATGAAATGCTGTGATGAGGGAACAACATACTGGAAAAGAGCTTTCTGATCTGACATGTTTTTTCTGTTGCTGCAAACCCAGCCCCCAATCACTTAAGGAATAACCAATCAAGGAAACAATACCCAATACTTAGATAATGTAAATCTTTTTATGGATGGATGGATGTACAGATGGATGGATGGATGGATGGATGGATGGATGGATGGATGGATGGATGGGGATGGATGGATGGATGGATGGATGGATGGATGGATGGATGGATGGATGGATGGATGGATGGATGGATGGATGGATGGACACTGTTACAGACCCTTATTTATTTATTTATTTATTTATTTATTTATTGAAGTTTAACATCACTTCTGACAGCCAAGGTCACCTCGTGCCGAACAGTTTTACAGGTGGTAGAAGCCAGAGTACCCAGAGAGAACCACCGAGCAACAGATTTTCCAATTCACTATAAAAATACTGGCACTACATTATCAAGTAGAAGTATATTCCAGGGGTTTGTTAGCAAACTATACTCCTATAAATAGAAGTACTCCCTTTATCAGTGATTTTGTGATGCATGACTCAAGTAAAATTTTCACTAAATTTTATGAAAAATTCAAGAAAATACTCAGCAGATTTAAAGTTAATACAAAGTCAGTTTATTTCGTTTCTATTTGACGAAACATTTTCTGCTGATGAAAAAAAATATTAGAAAGTGCAAAGAGGTACTCCTCATTAAACTGTGAGGAAACAATGTGATTGCACTGTCCATATTGTACCTGATACAGTGGAACCTTGTTAATTGGATAGCCACCTTGCCAATGAAAATTATTCAATTAACAGGAGTATTCAATTAAAAGGGATTGTTTCACTTTCCTGTGCTCTAGAGATAAATTTGGCATTTATTCTATTATATCTTGTTTGACAGAGCTCCATGGGCTCTCTCAAACAAGATATAATAGATTAAATGTCTGTATTGGATGTATTAAGGCCAAACAGGTCTATAAACAATGAAAAACTGTGGAGAGTCAGGGTAATATCTCAACAGGTTACAAAACTTTTTATTCAATTAAGAGGAGTTTAAATAACCTATATTCAATTAACAGGTCAAATTTGTACTGGAGGTATGGTAAATGGTTTTGTGTTGGAAAAATTATATTCAATTAACAGGGTTTTTCAGTCAAGAGATATCCAATTAAGTGGGCTCCACTGTACATGAAAATAATGTATTCAGGATTTAACGGGTAGTGTGCGAAATTATTGTTGGTTGTCAAAATTTGTTCTCATGTCTTAATGCTGATACAATTTACAGAAGAGCACTCACTGTAACACACTCATCACTACAGACTAAATAATTTCATTTTAAAGATAGTACAAAACACATCCACGGACATATGAAACTTTTAAGTTGCAGCACCTGCACTTCAGAATAAAGCTCAAATAATGGCATCCAACATTCAACCAGTTAAATTATCATAATAATGTAAACTGTGGCAGTTGAAGATGGGAAATAAATTATCTTTTAAAAAAATATATTACAACAGAATAAATTTAGAAAAATTACTGTTCCTCCTTTTTACTAAATACTTTTATTAATTTATTTATTGATGTTTAAGGTCACATACTTCTGCACAATGACTAATCACAACATGGAGATAAAGTTAAGATCAGTCAATCAATTATACCCCATGTTGCCTATTTTAGAGGACTCGCACCCCAAGCATGAGTCACTGAGTCCTATTTCACCAGTGAAACAGAATTTGTTTACCACAGTAAACAAGCACTGCTTCACTTCCCGGGGTTCCCACAGGGGATTAAATACTTAACTAACACACCAAGCTCTCACCCGACAATGGACACACTTCAGTACATATAGTGCATATTCAGCCACTATCATGACTCGATTAAAAAGTGCTGAAAGTACTTTAGTGGCTTTACACCATATGAATAAGCTTGAGATTTACTCAGCAGTGGAACAAAAAATGTGTACCCGGTATATGAAATTGTATTGTGCCAACAGGAACTCTCCAATGAACTGTAACAAATCAATTATTTATCATGAATATTTTTCAAAACTAAGACTTGTGGCAATAAGATCTGTGAAAAAAATACACGTTACAAATTGCCTTTGCAAAATAATTTAGCACTCTACCATTTAACCTTTTACCTAACGAATCGGCCACATCTATCCGTGTAATATGCAAATTCAGCAGTTGAAAAAATATTAATTTTCCGAAAATTACAACAAAACTATATCATGTGACCCTTCATTGGAATGGGCTTGTCGTGCTCATTCCAATGAGGGGGTCACACGATATGGTTTTGTTGAAAAATTTGAAAAAATAGTTTTTAAAATCACAAATTTTTATATCGTGTGCATTGGGTAAAGGGTTAAAGGTAATGTGAAGCACACCCACAGAATGTGATGCTTTTAAGTTGCTGTTCCTGCACTTCAGAATAAAACCTAGATATAAGCCTTCAGAATTCAACCAGATAAATTATCATAATATTGTAAAATCCAGTACTGAAGCATTTAAAGATAGGTGTAAATTAGCTTTAGCTTGAAGTGTGCTCAGCAGTAGAATAAAAATGGTTATATGCAATTGTATTGTTACAATTTATTGGAGAGTGCCAACAGGCACTCTCCAATAAATTGTAACAAATCAATTATTTATCATGAACATTTTGCAAACCTTAGGTTTGAGGCAATAAGATATGTGAAAAAAAAGCACATTACAAATTGCCTTTGCAAAATAATTTAACACTCTACCATTTCAAGATGATATGAAGCACGCCCATAGAATTTGATGCTTTAAGTTGCAGTCCTGGAAATAAGACGGGTGCGAGTGCAATTGCTCCTGTCAGCATCCGTGTATAATATGAAGCACGCCCATAGAATTTGATGCTTTTAAGTTGCAGTGCTGGAAATAAGACGGGTCCGAGTGCAATTGCTCCTGTCAACATCTGTGTTTTCTATTTTATGGGAAAAAAATGCATTGTTGAAAAATATTGTGGAGCACTAATATAATGTGAGGGCACTCTGTGACCAGTGGCAAGGTAGTGTTATAGTTCAGCAGGTCTTTATTTATTTATTTATTTATTTATTTATTTATTTATTTATTGGTGTTTTTAAGGTCACATATTTCTGCACAATGGCTAATCATGACTGCGACAGTTTTTTACGGGTGGAGGAAGCCGGAGTACCCGGAGAGAACCACCGAGCAACTGTCAGCTCCCCAACATACCAACTCCACACAAGCAGGGTTAGCATTGGTTGAAGACAGGTGCACCATCGACGTGCAGTACACCTTAGTACACTGCATCACCGTGCCCCACGTGGGCAATGGGGATGAAGTGACTTGCCCAAGGACACAACGCTGTTGCCGCAGGTGGGATTTGAACCGAGGACATCTTGCAGCCTGCACCTCTACCTACTGAGCCACCGCGCCACCATTTATACCTTTAAAGTTTCTGGTGTTTGGTGACAGAATTCCCTCAAAATTCATGTACTAACATTTTACGGGTGCAATTTACTCCCGTCTCTGATTTCACGGGAGCTTAAAGCTGCACCCGTCAATTTTTTCATTTCCAGCACTGAAGTTGCTGCACCTGAACTTCAGAATAAAGCCTAGATATAGGCCTTCAGCATTCAACCAGATAAATTATTATAATATTGTAAAATCCAGCACTGTAGAAGGTTAAAGATGGGAGTAAATTAACTTTTAAAAAATATATTACCACAGAATAAATTTAGAAAAATTACTATTCCTCTTATTTACTAAATACTTTACACCTAACAAAGGATACACTTCAGTACCAGTACATGTAACAGATTAAAATGCTCACAATAATACAGAGAGGTAACTTACCGTTATACCAATTTCAGCTCTTGATGTCTTTTCATCGGCTGCTTGGCAAAGTGTGAAGACAACTGAGAAATACGATCACTATTTAATATACTTATGTCGCTATTGTCAAAATAACGGCAGATTGACCCTCAGATAGAAAAATGATCTCACATTTTATTGTGCTTGCAAAATAGTAAAGATAACATTGATAGATGAACCAGATCACCGCAGATTAGGGTTTCGCTTACCATTTTTGTCATTTTAAATGAGTGATCAATTTCGAAACAATGACCTACAACAATTCGGGAATACAGTCATATAAGTTTATAGTGATTTAATCTTGTATTAGCAGTATTTTCTTCAAATTTCCATTGTCTGCACACTGGGCTATTGTCCAATTGTTGACAAGGGCTAGTGATTTTAATAACACAGAAATCTGATCATTTTATCTCCTGCAAATTCAAATACTGAATGTTTGAAATCACTTGTATGGTATGAGTTGTAACTTGTTAATACATCTATCAAAATTTATACCAGAAAGTTTAAATTGTTTTCTGATCAATTTATTGAAGTTCGAAAAAAAAACAATATCTTGTTATCCTCTGACAGAAATGACTCAGTTAAATAGTTAAAATATTTGTTTGAAATAAAAAACTTTTAGAAATTTAGGCTTATAAAAATTTTTTTCTTGTTTCTCAAGAAATTTTTCCTCAATTTTATGATTAGTGAGGAAGGCTTTTTTTCTATTTTTTTTTGTTTATTCACAAAACAGTTCTGAAAATAGTTGGAATCGGGAATTTAACTACTCACACTATGAAGCAAACCAATGTTTTCATCAGTTAAAATTTCCCATAATGCAGTTGACATTTTAACCAACTACAGTAGAATCCTCTTAATTGAATATCCATTTTGCCAGTGAAAATTATTCAATTAACAGGAGTATACAATTAACAGGGATTTGGTCAGTTTCCTGTGTTCTGGAGGTAAACAGAGCATTTATTCTATTATATCTTGTTTGACAGAGCTCATAGAGCTCTGTCAAACAAGATATAATAGAATAAATACCTGTATTGGATGTAGTGAGGCCAAAAAGGTTGATAAATAAGGGGAATTTGGTGTGTGTCACAGTAATTTTTTCGACTTATTACAACAATTTATATACAATTAACAGGAGTTTACTCTACAACCCATATGCAATTAACAGATCAAATTTGTACTGAAGGTATGGTAAATGGTTTTGTGTTTGAAAATTATATTCAATTAACAGGGATATACAATTAAGAGATATCCAATTAAGTGGGCTCTACTGTATATCCTGTTTGACAGAGCTCTGTGAACTCTGTCAAACAAGGTATAGTGGGTTAAATATTTATCATATGACTATGACATTTTTACCCTAAATATCACTACTGTTTGACGATGTTTTTCAAACTGTTGTATCACACCGGGTGAGATTTTTCCGGATCAAAAGTCCATATCACACTCTTACGGAAATCAAAAATCCATATCACACTCCCACGGAAATATCAGAGAGTTTCCGTGAATAGTTTTCGTAACTGGGAAAGTCGTTGTTGTTTCGTCTGCCGGGAAGAATCTGGGTATCTAATTTATAACGGCCAGTGAATCGAAGTAAGCAAATTATGTTACTATTTGCGTGTCATATGATAAACATATCATTGCGGCAGCTTGTGTGATCCGAAAATCTGACCACCTCAACTCGACGTGATGCGACGACACGGATCAACACACTGTTATGATAATATCTATTTATCCTACGAGTGCAAAAGAGCATCATGGAAGAGATTTCCAGGTGAAAAAAAGGTGCCTGAGAAACAAGAATTTTGCTTTTTCAACCAATTAGCCTGAGTAAACAAACCCTAACAAAACAAGAAACTAAAAAAGGAAACAAAATTTTTCTAGCAATTAATTAAGCTTTAATTATCTATTTAAATCTGTCATCGTATATTACAACCCACTAAAAATAGTTTGTTTGCCTTCTTCAATAAATGTAATATACTGAAACCTACTTAATGTAATACTGGTTAAAGGAATAGCCCTGCTAACCCCATGCACACTGATGTGAAGATATTAAATTCAGTCTGTACATCTTCCCATCATTTAACTGGGAATTTAACCAATTAAATCTTGTTTGACAGAGCTCATTGAGCTCTGTCAAAGAAGATAGAATTGGTTAACCCTTTACCCAACGAATATATGCAAATTCAGCACCTGAAAAAATACTATTTTTCAAAAAATCTTAACAAAACGATATCATGTGACCCCTCTTTGGAACGAGCTCACTCCATTGAGGGGTCACATGATATGGTTATGTTGAAATTTTTTGAAAAATTTAAAAGAATGATATTTAAAATAATAAATTAAAACCGGAGGTCCATTGGCTGAAACATTGCTTGTGTTTTTTGTCCTTATGTATAAAATTTGAAAGTTATAGTTTGGGTGATAACTTCACTCCATGGGTGATTTAGTTACAATCCACTCCCCACATACTGTAGAGTCATCAAACCAGAGGAACAGCTTTGAAAGGGTTTGAAAAACATTTCAAAGAGGCAATAGAGGGAGCTATGATGACAACAATATAACACTAGTTGTATACAATTTTTTACAGCATAAAAAAATCTTAGTCACACATTGTGATATATTAGAACTTCACTAATGAGATTTATCAAGAAAGTTCAATGTTTTCCATGATCTTAGAGTCAACACAAGTCTGTATTTGAACACATTTCTTATTCATGTTTTCTATCTGATAGATTTTTACTCAATTATATTCAACAAAGAATCTTAATTAATAAATTAAAAATGAATTAAGTTTTTGATTGTAGTATTTCTTTTTTTAATGCCCAAATTTAAAGTGTGGATCAGTCTTGTTATCAAATTACTCATCTAATGTCATCTATTTGAGTTTATTTGTGATTTTAATGAATTTTTTATTGCAGCTGCTTTTAATGTCTGTTACATTCGATCTTCACCATGACTGACTACATTAGTTAAGTATAAATAAGACACAAACGTGAGGTCACAAACTAGAAAATACTTGAATATTATGTAGAAATTATTTACAGTTATGTGTCCTGTTCAGGATTATTTATTAATGACACTAAGGTGTCACTGGCAGAGTTTACAAAAAAAAACATGTACAATTATTGATTAATTAAAACTGAAATGTCATCCCAACCATTTCACCATGATATATACACTATCCTTGTTAACAGTTCACCCAACATAACCAGGAGACGACACTTCCGAAACTAGAATAAAACCAAGAATGGCTATGCCCTGGTGCCCCAACAACATAGATGTTCATCCTAGAGCCCTGCAAAGCTTCGAGATTTAATTCAATTTCAAATCTTAAGTTGATACTCAATTCGATTCATAGCTTGGTATTAGTCATTGTTGTGGTAGCACGGTGGCTCAGTTAGACTGTTGGACTTCTATGCTAGAGGTCGCAAGTTCAATCCCCATCCGGGACGATCCGCGTTATGTCCTTGGGCAAGGCACTTTATCCCGGTTGCCCACATGGGGGCATGATGACGCCGTGTACTAAGGCGTACTGCACGTCGATGGTGCTCATGCCTTCAACTGCGTGTACTAAGGCGTACTGCACATCGATGGTGCTCATGCCTTCAACTGCTGTAACCCTGCTTGAACAGAGTTAGAATGTTGAGGAGCTGACAGTTGCTCATCGATGCTCAGTGGTTCTCTCTGGGTACGCCGACTTCCTCCACCCATAAAACTGTCATGGTCACGATTAGCCATTGTGCATAAGTATGTGACCTTAAACACCAATAAAGGGGAAGAAAGTCATTGTCATCATCTCACAAAACGTATAGTTCAGATGGAATTTGTATGTAAATAATGCTGAAAATAGAGAGATAGTGTAATTTCCTCTATATTAACATAAATAGCGTCTGACCATACCACCTAATTCCAGTCTCACTAGTCTCTACCACTGTAGAAAACAAAGCTAAAGTTTCCAAACAATGTTGATGATAAGCTCTTGCTAGTGACAAGTCCTGTGCAGTGCTTAGAGCTGGTAAATCTCGCATCCCGTTCCTGGGTAATATTCCAACTACATCATCAAGGCATGCCTTCCAGGAAGGCATGCCTTGATGATGTAGCTGGAATATTTTATTAGTCAGGACTTGAGCCGTTAGAGTCAGAATAATCAGGTTAAAAGTCCCCCCTCCACCTCCTCTTATCTGTCATCTTCAAGATGCCCAGAATTCAATTCATGATTCAATTTGATTTTGAATAATGGACCCTATTCGCGATTCAATTCGAATCAAAAATGTGTGATTTGCAGGGCCCTAGTTCATCCCCTAATTCACAAACCACTCAGTCTAACAGCCCAACAAAGTTGTTTCCATAGGACAACAGTAGTATAGTAGCATATATCTTTATTTAAGTGATATGTGCATGACTGACAATAAAATACATTATCTAAATCAAATATACGAAAGCACCCGGCCATTCAGGCCTATACGTCACCACAAATAAAAATAAGTACCGAAAGTGCATGCTCGTTAACTTGCTCGCTTACCCTCTCGTTAATCCACTGACCACACCCAACCACTTGCACACTCACTCGCTTTCTCACTCACCCACCCAAAAATGCCTGTCCACCTTCTTGCCTGCCGGCCATTCAATAGTATCCCTGCTTCACCACAAACATTTATGAAGGCAAACATTATATCTAAATACAATAGCATTTAAAATTTTGCACAAATTCGAGGGAAATAACTCAAGAACTGAGAATGTGGTGAAATAAATACTTGCTCTGTATTTTGTCATTCTAGACAATGTGTGAACATTTTTTAAAAATTGCAAAATGCATAAAGTTGTCATCCGGATGGATGGACATACGTAAGGAGGGGCATACATGTAGGTAGACAGCGATAACACTTAATGCACATTTGCTTAGCCACGTGGGCATAAAACCTTCTTAACTTAACCCTTTACCTAACATGAAAGCCAGACGACACTTGCAAATAAAATTCTTGAGTAACTAATTTTTTTTTCATATTTTGCATCAAAAACATAGCTAATGAGCCCTCATTGGAACAAGCTCAATGAAACGAAAATTGAATGGTGATTTTTGTGAATAGCGATGGCTGGTTTTAGCCGTTATGTTTGGTAAAGGGTCAAATAACTAAAAATATTAATTTTTTAACCTCATAAACATAGCATATAGCCCAATGGGCTCATTCCAATGAGGGGTCATAAACTATGTTTTGGAAGCAAAAATTGAAAAAAAATTTAGTGTGGGCAACATATGGCCATTAGGTTAGGCAAAAAGCTGACAGGGCATTACACTATAACCAATATGCAATTAACCCTTAACCTAACAAATTGGCTGCTTCTGTCATTATAGTTAACAAGCTGAGCCATTGAAAAAAGCAGAGGTGACGGAGCCAGGGGGCACAGGAGGCATGTGCCCCTCCACTTTTTTCCACAGATATGTTTCACAGTAACACAATGAGTTAAAATGGGTGCATGCAAATGTGTCAGTATACAGACATTAACATTATTTGCAAATCCAAACAATATTTAGCCAAAGAATCTCACTTTCGGTCCGTTCCTTCTATTATCTTCTAACCTGAAAACTGGCCTTCGGGATGGAAGGTGGTTGAAGAAGAAGAAACAGACAGAACAGTCACCACACAGCAGCATATTCATCTAAACAAGACACTATAGCGAGTCACGGTGCATTTACCGATATACGATTGTAACCTTTCTCATACTGGGTCGAACCATGGTAGCATTGTAAATTTGTGCCCCTCCACTTTTATCAAGCTTCTGCCACCCCTGAAAAAAAGTTATTTTAAAAAAAAAAAAAAAAAATATCATGTGACAACCTCCTCTTTGGAACAAGATCATTGATCTTATTCCGGTAAGGAGTAAATAGATATGATGTTTTGGAAATTTTGTGAAAAATGTTAAAAACTATAATTAATATAATACATTTAGATATTGTGTGCATTTTTTATTTATTTATTGGTGTTTAAGGTCACATATTTCTGCATAATGGCTAATCATGACCACGACATACTAACTCCACACACGCAGGGTTAGCACTGGTTGAAGACAAGTGCACCATCGATGTGCAGTACGCCTTAGCACACAATGTCCTCACATGGGCAATGGGGGTGAAGTGTCTTGCCCAGGGACACAATGCGGTTGTCGTAGGTGGGTTTCGAACTGAGGACCTCTCGGCTTGCAGCCTGTACCTCTACCTACTGAGCCACCATGCCCCTATTGTGGATGTTGGATAAGTGGGTAAAATGTCAATTGTGTACTGAAGGTATGGTAAATGGACATTTAGTGGGTGTATTACACTTATTTATTTCTCGTTTTAGGTCGCTTTCAGCATCTATGGCTATATCATGTCTGCAAAACAGGTATAAAGTCAAGTTGAGGCAATCGTTTATACCTATGCAGCCCACTTTAGAGTACTTCCACCCAGGCCTTAGTTTCTGAGTCTTATTTTATCAATAAAAAGAGAATTTGTTTACCATAGTCAATAAGCGCTGCTGAACTTACTGCAGTTCCCAGGTGGGAGTTAATAAGCACTAGTTTTAAGGAAACTATTCAGGGAGAACCATGTTAACCCTTTACCTAACATGAAAAGCAGATGACACTTGCAAAAAAAATTCTTGAATAACTAATTTTTTTCATTTTTTGTCTCAAAAACATAGGTTATGACCCCTCGTTGGAACGAGCTTGATGAGCTTGTTCCAATGAGGGGTCATAACCTCTGTTTTTGAGACAAAAAATTAAAAAATAATGAAAATTAATTGGTGATTTTTAAGAATAGCTCTGGCCGGTTTTTGCCATTACGTTGGGTAAAGGGGTAAATGAATAGCTACTTTGCCAGAGAAAAGTTTTGTTTAACAGGTGTGTACATTTAACAGGAATTGGGTTATCTTCCTATCTTCTATTTATAGACTGAGTATTTATTCTATTATATTTTGTTTGACATAGCTCATTTTAAAGATCATTCCTCATATTGGACTCATTTGAAAGATTCTGACTGGTTGTTTTCTATTCTTAGCTCCTGGGTTTTCGTGGTTCCTGCAAGCAAGGATAAATAACATTCAGGGCTATTCGAGGCTGTTTTGCAATATATTTCAGCATTTTTCAAGGCACTACAATAGACATATTCAAGGATTTTTAAGGCCTTGCCTTCACTAGTCCTAACTAAGACGTCTGGTCATTACCCCCCTCCTCCCACTTCCCTACAAAGTCCCAATTAGGACTATACCTTCACAAACTCTTGCATATAAAACTAGATAGTTATGATTACATGCTTTCTCAGAATTTATATTTCATGAATATTCAACATTGTTCAAGGCCCTCTGACACATTTTCCAGGTTTTCAAGGCCTTGAATGAGCCTTAGTCAAATTCAAGGCCATGCCTTCAATCCAAGACCCCTGGTTTCCTACGGTCATCAAGGATAATTTTTTTTTGCATGCATCAAGTGCTTATATGACTTAACAAGGGCAACGCCAAGCCTGGGTCACGGTCCTTGACCTACAGGCATGTTCGAAGTAGCCTTAAGGTATTGTGGGATATAAAATATAAACTATTTCTAAGTCGAGAGAGTGAAAAAGGGCATAAACTCTTGGAAAAATTATTAGACAGAACTCATTCCTTGTGCATATCCGTTCTCCTATGCAGGTCTATCAGCATACCAAAGGAGATCCGAATCCAACCAATGGCTTTGAAATTACAATGCAAAATGTTTGAATGGATGGACGGAGGACTTCACTAGATATCCCCGAATCCTCCTTGAAGGTTGGGGCCATAATAATACCACACACCAAATTTGGTACAAATCAGCTCATCAATTCAGAAAACCGAAATTTGGAACAGGACCAGAAATCTTACCCTTCCCATTGCAAAGGCAAATATTGCGATACAAACTTTGTTTGAACAACTTTATTCTGCAACTCAAAAGGAAGCTCAGAACCAATTATCAAGTCATTGTATCATTGGTTCATGGGAAAAAGATTTTGTTTAAAATTTGCACGCATTTTCCTCCCTCCCCCTCCACGCCCCCTCCTTATGGGGCAAGTAAATTTGAACAAAATCAAAATGTAACTGAAATTGGTCCACACAATGGATGTTGGATGGAGGGTGATCACAAAAGCTCACCATGTCCTGACTTTCAGTCAGGTGAGCTAACAAGCTCCTAGAGATTGCTCCAACAAGGTGTCATTAGCTATGCTTTGGAAAAGAATGAAAATATTTAGTCATTGAAGAACAATTCTTGGCAAGTGTGTCATTCTATTTGGAAAAGGCTTTAGTTAACCCTTTACCCAACACACACAATATCAAATTTTATTATTTTAATTTTTCTTTTTTAAAATGTCAATAATACCAGATCATGTGACCCCTCAATGGAACGAGCTTGATGAGCTTGTTCCAATGAGGAGTCACAAGATATGATTTATTAGCCTTCAAACTGAAAAGTCCATGGTTTGATCCCCACCAGGGATAAATGCGTGGTGTCTTAATCCAGATTGCCCATTAAGGAGGGGTGGTGGTGGGGGGGGGGGGGGGGGGGGGGGGGGGTCTGGGGCACTGTGACCTTGATCTTTGGCACAATGACCTAAAAATATGTAGGGTTCTTCCTCTCATCATGCTCAACCCACATGCTAAGTTGGGTTTCGATCAGGAATGTATAATTTGAATAATTAATTAAGAGAGCCAAAACCAGCTCTGATCGATTTAAATTTCAAGGTCACTGTGACCTTGACCTTTGGCGTAATAACCTAAAAAATAAATAGGATTCTTCCTTTCATCACGCTCAACCCACATGCCATATTGGGTTTCAGTTGGCCAAGCAGAACTTTAATTACAGAGCAGAAACCAACAGTGATAAAAATTGAAATTCAAGGTCACTGAGACCTTGACCTTTGGCACAGAGATCCCAAAATGAACAGGATTCTTCCACTCATCATGCACAACCCACATGCCAAGTTTGGCTTCAGTCGGCCAAGCAGAACTTTAATTTTTATCAGTGTTGGTTTCCACTCTGTAATTAAAGTTCAAGGTCACTGTGACCTTGACCTTTGGCACAATGATCCCAAAATAAATAGGTTTCTTACTCTCATCATGCGTAATCCACATGCCAAGGTTGGTTTCAGTTGGTCTAGCAAAGTTTATTTACAGAGTGGAAACCAACTCCTTCTACAGATGGACAGACGGATGGATGGATGGACGTTCTTATACGTTCTTACTTATGAGGTTTTTCCCCATGTTAAACCCTAACCCCACAAGGTCAAAAAACTAACCCCACAGTGCAAAAAATAACCCCACAAGTGGCCATTGTACTAACCCAACCCCACAACTACCACTGTCCCTAAATTGTAAACCCCACAATGTACCTCTGCTAAGCCTGGATGGACAGACAGATGGATGGATAGTGCCACAGCTACATCCCCCAAAATTTAAATTTCAGGGAGATCATAAATAAATAAATAACTCAGGCAGATGTGGCCAATGTGTTATGGAAAGGGTTAAACAAGTACATATCATTCATGCAATCTAAAGTCAAATAGAAAACACTTTCTTTTATGGGTGTCATTGTGCTGAAAATGTTGAACAAGTGACAAAAAAAATTCTAAAATTTAAATGTTAATAGCAGATTTTAATAGTTGCAGTAAAAAACATGGCATGACAAGCTGACAATGGATATGAAGAAGTAAGTTGAAAGCATATCTAAAATGCTCACACCTATGTACTGCGCTTTTCAATAACACACCGTTGAGTGATATAATATGTAGTTAATTTTTGAGATACCAGTGAAAGAGAAAGTTAATGAAGCAGAAAAATTACAGGGGAGTACATAAACTCATTGATTGTGGTAATCATCGAAAGCTAAAATTATCTTTTAAGAAGATTAAAATGAAAGGTTAGTAGGTGGATTGACTTTCTCCATGGGGAAGAAATTAACTAATTACTCTAAAGGACAAAGTTTTCAGAAGGAAATTTAATTTCTTTGACCTCAATACACCCAAACTTTTAAATTATAATTGATTTTATACAGAGGCAGACTGGCTGTATGGTCCACCGGGAAAATTCCTGGTGGGCCCCCTATTGGGTTTCCTCTGGTGCCCACAAAATTGATGCAGCCCACCATTTTGTGAAAATGACCAAAAGGCAAAATGGATATGATTGCATAGACTGCCAGTATATCAAAATGTTCTCTATGTGGACTGCCATTGGCAGTCCACAAAGGGGTCATTTCGATATACTGGCAGTCTAGTCTGCCATTGATCGCTCAGATGAAAGGAAACAGCATTCCTTCAATTTCAAAAATTGAAATTTTCTCTGATCGGGCCGAATTATGGTCTTCTCGATGAGTTTCCCACCCCCGTCGGTAGAACCACTTTTGTCGATTGATCTATGAAGATGATATAAAAATGCCATCAAAATGTCCTTTATGTGGACAGTCACTGATTGCTCAGATGCAAGGAAGTCACGTTCGTTCAGTTTGCAAAATTCAAAATCAAAATTTTCTCCAGGTATAGGACCCCCTTGGTGCATTCATCGGTAGCTTTTCTAGGCCCAGTCTGCCCCTGGTTTTATAGGATATAAGAAAGGATTCCTTTACGGTGATGAGTGTGACATGTTAAAACTTTCACCCATAACCCAACAAAAACGTCACAAATCGAAGTGAAAATTTGAAGGAAAAAATTCTTTTATCAGACTGTTCCCATGAAAATCGACCATTAGATGATTATTAATTTATTTATTAATTTTAATAAATAAATTAATTTATTTATTGGGATTTAATGACACTTTTGACAGCCAGGGTCACCTCGTGCCAGACGGTTTTATGGGTTGAGGAAGCTGGAGTACCCAGAGAGAATCAATGGGCACTGATGAGCAATAATCAGACTCCCAAGTGTACTAACTTCACGCAAGCAGGGTTATTTATTGTTTATATGTTGGTTTTTAAGGTCACATATTTCTGCACAATGGCTAATCATGACCACAACATGGAAATAAAGTCAAGTTTAGTCAATTGTTTATAACCATGTTGCCCATTTTAGAGGACTTCCACCCAAGCATTGGTGAGTGGGTCCTATTTTACAAGTAAAACAAGCACTGCTTTACTTCTCAGAGTTCCCATGGGCATTAAAAGCAGGGCTAGCAATGGTTGAAGACAAGTGCACCATCAACATGCAGGACATTTTATTAGGTGATTTTATAGATTAGGATAGTGGTGGCTCAGTGGTAGACAATTGGACTTCTATGCTAGAGGTCCCGAGTTCGATCCCTGTCCAGAACGGTCTGCATTGTGTCCTTGTCCTTAGGCAAGGCACTTTATCCTGGTTGCCTACATGGAGGCATGATAATGCCGTGTACTAAGAGGCGTACTGCACGTTGATAGTGCACATGTCTTTAACCACTGTAACCCTGCTTGAGCGGAGCTTGAACAGAGTTAGATTGTTGAGGAACTGACAGTTGCTTGTCAATGCTCAGTGCTTCTCTCCGGGTACTCCTGCTTCCTCAACCTGTAAAACTGTCACGGTCACGATTAGCCATTGTGCATAAGTATGTGACTTTAAACACCAATAAATAAATATTATATGGATTGATACTCATATTGGGACCCAATCATTGTTGAGAATCTTTTTGTTGTTGACAAAGTGAGGCAAATTGGGAGAAACTTCAAACTCTGTGAGTGAAGACATCAATGTAAATGCAAATTATTTCCTTCAGTCCAAAGAACATTTTCATCCTAAGCCTATTAACCCTTTACCTAACATAAAAAGCAGCCGACACTTGCAAAAAAAATTCTTGAATAACTAAATTTTTTCATTTTTTGTCTCAAAAACATAGGTTATGACCCCTCGTTGGAACAAGCTCGATGAGCTCGTTCCAACGAGGGGTCATAACCTATGTTTTTGAGACAAAAAATGAAAATATTTTGAAAATTAATTGGCGATTTTTGAGAATAGTGCTGGCCGGTTTTGGCCGTTACGTTGGGTAAAGGGTTAACCCGTTTTGCACCTGTGTGTAGGCAGCATAGTTTTCTGCTCTTCAAAAAAATTGTTCGTTTTCTGCACTTCTTCAGTTGCTTGGACTTTAATATTACTCTATGATATTTATGATGGTGTATAGAATAACAGGGAAGTGCTCTTTTCTGGATTTTGGTAGCTTTCTTGGAGAAAAATCGGTGTTTCTGCTGAGTTTTTGTATATTTTACTTCACTGTGAATACAACTCATCACAAAAGACCATCGACTTATATGAATATGTCACACACCAGTTACAACGCTGTTACCAGTGTTGAGTCAGTGAACAGTGTTGAGTCAGTGAACAGTTCATGTGTGACGTGCGACAGACATGTCACATACAGTTCGGAATTATTAAGAAATTTCAACATACCATTTATCAATGGTGTTTACAACAGTGCACAATTTCATCTAACAGATGAAAATATCGCTATCATTAAATCTATTGGCATATTACATCAACGCAGAAACAGGAGAGGCAGTCGAGGATGTTACAAAAGGCGTGAAACCAAATATCTGAATACAAACAATTTAGTCACCATAAACATAGCTGAACCATCCCAGACCAAAGGCAATGAAATAAAAATGTGTTTATTAAATACAAGGTCCATTGTTAATAAAACTAATACAGTACATGGCTATCTCGATGACAACTCCATCTCTATAGTAGTGATAACCGAGACTTGGCTCACTGCAGAAGACGCTCTCACTGTAGGCGAATTGCAGCAGAATAACAGACAACTCTTGCATAACCCACGCTTGACTAGCCGGGGTGGCAGAGTAGGAGTACTGGCTGATAACTGTCACATTCTCAAGAATCTCCCCACACGAAAATTCAAATCATTTGAGACCTTAGAGGCCTAGCTCTCTGTCACATGCGTCCAAAACACTGCTCATCTGCGTAGTGTATCGGCCACCTCCCAAAGCTAAATCCAATACAACAAATAATCTGTTCATTGAAGAGTTTGGAGTTTTTCTTAGGATGCCTTTTAGCTTCACTATCGAAAATTCATAGCGGCTGGTGATTTAAACTTTCATGTTGATGTAGATAACGATAATGATGCCTGCAAATTTAACGATCCTCTACTTTCAATGAATCTTTTCCAGCATGTGACAAAACCAACCCACAAAGCCGGTCAACGTTAAACTTGCTGATAACCAGAGATGTGGAATGCGATTTAGTTCGCGAAATTAACATCACTGACATGGCATTATCTGACCATTTTGCTGTTGAGTTTAAAATCAGTTGGCCACAATTGGCACCACGCAGGAAGAACATATCCTACCGCAACTTTCGCAAAATATTGATGTGAAAAAATTCTGTGAGGTGATTTCACTCAACGCACATGAAACAAGTTCTCATGAGACTGTTGATGGAATGTTCAACAACTTTACATCGTCCATGCATAAACTTGCTGATCAGTTTGTCCCTGTTCAGACCCGGACAATAACTATCCAACCCAACACACAATGGTTTACGGATGATATAAGACAATCGAAGACTCTATGTCGTAAACTCGACCAACATTGGTGGAATTCCAAATGCCTTATTCATAGAGAAATGTACATTCACCAGAGAAATCACGTTAATAAGTTAATTACTGAAGCCAAGAAAAACTATTTCACAGGCATTATTAAAGACAACATTAATAGGCCAAACAAACTAACCACGGTCATAGATAAACTATTGCACCATAATAAAACCTCTGTGCTACCAGAGCATACGTCTGTGTCCTGCTTAGCAGAACGTTTCTCAGAATTTTTCGACCAAAAGATCGAGAAGATAAGAGCAGGTCTAAGCACTGACCATGATGACTGCGGGAGTTTACTGACCGACACCAGGAAATCCCCACAGTCATCAGCCACGGCTGGACTTGATTCTTTTAAGCCATTAACACTGGAAAAATTCAAGTGCATCGTGCTAATGGCCCCTTCTAAACAATGCGCTCTGGACATTGTTCCCACTTGGCTGCTCAAGGGATGTTTACCGGGCCATAGGGTCATGGCTTTTAGAAATTGTGAATTCCTCTTTAGTCTCCGGGGTTTTTCCATCAGAAATGAAAAAGGCCTTGGTTACCCCGCTACTGAAAAAACCTGGCATGGGTCCGGAAATATTAAAGAATTACCGACCTGTGTCCAACCTGTCATTCATTTCGAAGGTTGTTGAGCACGCGGTGGTGCTTCAGTTAAATCAGCATCTGTCAGAGTTTGGACTGTCAGAAATTTTCTGTAAATACGGTCTTCAATACCACTTTTACACTGACGATACTCAGCTGTATATACACTTCAAGTCAGATATGGGAGCTGTGTCACGTAAACAGTAAGAAGAGTGTGTTGTTGATATCAATCACTGGATGAACAGTCATTATCTGAAATTGAACGCTGATAAGACTGAGGTTATATACATAGGTCTGCCTCACCAACTCTCAAGCTTTGACAAAACATCTCTGTTAATCGAGGGAAATGAAATTTCGCCCAATATTGTTGTTCACAACTTAGGATATTTCTTGGATGAAAACCTTGCCGCAGACAAGCATGTTATGCAAGTTTGTCGCACAGCATTTTTTCACCTACGGAATATCAGCAAAAGACCTGTTATTGACCTGCAAACTGACGAGCAGCTTGTGCATGCTTTTGTCACCAGTCGTCAGGATTACTGTAACTCTCTGCTGTTTGGGTGTAAAAAATCTTTACTTGATAAGCTTCAAAATATCCAAAATTGTGCGGCCAGGGTTGTTACTCGTAATCGTAAATTTTCTAGAATGACACCAATTCTTAGGGACCTCCACTGGCTTCCTGTCCAACAGAGAATACAATATAAAATTATATTTATTACTTTCAAATGTATTAACAACATCGCACCATCATACCTGGCAGAGCTGACATCACATCATGCTCCAAGCCGTAATCTACGTTCATCTGACTCAAATAATCTGGCTCAGCCAGCTTCTAAACTTGTCTCAGCAGGTGATAGAGCTTTCTCGGTTGCAGCCCCTGCACTCTGGAATTCCCTGCCGAGTATTTTAAAAACTAAACAAAGCATTGAAACTTTTAAATTGGGATTAAAATCCCATCTATATCGTGAAGCATTTCATCGGGAAATGTGATATGAACCTATATATACTTATTTTAATTACTTCTACTGTAAAGCCAAAGAGCACCTTTAGGTGGAATTTAGGCTTAAACATTATTTATTATTATTATTATTATTATTATTATTATTATTATTATTATTATTATTATTATTATTAATACCGACTTTGATAACTTTTAATGCAGGTTCCCCAACATGCATTGTTTTGGTAAACTCAAAACTTGTTTTGTAAATACCCGGTCACTTGTTTCTAGGCAAGTCTTGGCTGCCTCTGTAGGCAGCCATGACTTGACTAGAAACAACTGCAAAGCCACAGAAGGTAGACTTCCAAAGTATAGAAAAAATGCATAATAATCTCGAGGCCCTCAAGGGTTAAAATATACAATTATTTATTAGATTTATTTATTGGTGTTTAAGGTCACATATTTCTGCACAATGGCTAATCATGACCACGACAGGAGGAAGCCGGAGTACCCAGAGAGAATCACCGAGCAACGGCAAGCAACTGTCAGCTCCCCAACATACTAACTCCACACGAGCAGGGTTAGCATTGGTTGAAGACAAGTACACCATTGACGTGCAGTATGCCTTAGTACATAACACCACCATGTGGGCAATGGGAGTGAAGTGTCTTGCCCAAGGACACAATGCGGTTGTCGCAGGCGGGATTCGAACCAAGAACAAGAAAACATTGCTTATGACCCCCCCCCCCCCCCCCCATCAATACAGTGTAACCTGGTTAATTGAATAGCCACTTTTGCCAATGACAATTATTCAGTTAATGGAGTATTCAATTAAAAGGGGTTTGGTCACCTTCCTGTATTCTTAAGATAAACTAAGCAGTTTCTCAGGCCATTTTTTGTAATATTGCATGTGGGCAGGCGGTATTTTATTTTTTATTTTTGTAATTATTGTTTTGCCATCAAAAGTTCATGTTCTTGGTTTGTTTTATCTTTTAGGCCTCATAATCTACTTATTACACTCAAGGAACAAATTTAGCAATTTTATTAACTTGGGTAAAATATCGGACTGAAACCATTTAAATTTTATTTTAACCCTTTACCCAACGTAACGGCCAAAACCGGCCAGCGCTATTCTCAAAAATCGCCAATTAATTTTCACTATTTTTTTCATTTTTTGTCTCAAAAACATAGGTTATGACCCCTCGTTGGAACGAGCTCGTCGAGCTCGTTCCAACGAGGGGTCAAAACCTATGTTTTTGAGACAAAAAATGAAAAAAATTGGTTATTCAAGAATTTTTTTTGCAAGTGTCGTCTGCTTTTCACGTTAGGTAAAGGGTTAAGTTTGCATTGGTTATAAAAAGAGAGCATACAGCAGTCAAAAGGACTATGAGATGGATTTTTAACTTTTTTAGGCCCAATGACCATAACTTTAATAACCATAACCAGAAGAAATAACTTTTGCAGAGCCAGATAAAAGATGCAGTTTGGGAATGTATGGGGACTCAAAGGTTGATTGGATATCTCTTAATTGAATATCCCTGTTAATTGCACATGACTTTGAAACAACAAACCATTTACTGTACCTTCAATACAAATTTAACCGGTATAGAATACACACCTGTCAATGTAATTTTGTAATCTATCGAATAATTACTTTGACCACCGTGGAATTCCCTACACTTATATAGACATTTTTTTTCCCCAACATACATCCAATATAGGAAATTAATCTATTATATCTTGTTTGACAGAGCTCATAGAATAAATGCTCAGATTATCACAATTATTACTGTAGCTGGGGGCACGGTGGTGTCGCGGTAACTGGTTCTCGTCAGATCACCGAAGTTAAGCAACGTCGAGCGCGGTTTACTAGTAGTTGGATGGGTGACCATTTCAGCGACTGATTGTTGTGTCCTTGGGAAAGGCACTTAACCCCGATTGCCTACATGGGGGCACGATGACGCTGTGTACTAAGGCGTACTGCACGTTGAAGGTGCGAATGTCCTCAACCAGTCTAACCCTGCCTGTGCCGCGGTGCAAAGTTCAGAGTTACGATGTTGGAGAGCTGACAGCTACTCGTCGTTGCTCGATGGTTCTCTCCGGGTACTCCGGCTTCCTCCACCCGTAAAACTGTCACCGACATGATATGACCCTGGCTGTTACTGTGTCGTTAAACCCTAATAAAAAAAAAAAAAAAAAAAAAAAAAAAATACTGTAGCTTCAATAAAAATTCAACCTGTCAACTGCAAATAGCATTTAAAGTAATGTTCTGTTAATTAAATAAAAAATACCGTAAAGTAGATCTTCTGGTTCTCACATGGTTTTCAGACCATTTTTTGTAAAATTGCATGGTGGAGGGGGGGGGGGGGGGCGGTATTTTATATTTTATTTTTGCAATTATTTCTTTGCCATTAAAAGTTCATGCTCTTGGTTTATTTTATATTTTTGACCTCATAATCTACAGAATAGCATGGGTGGTGGTGTATTTCATCCCTTGAGTGCAAGAATGCTTTGCAATGCTAAAGTATTCCAAAGCCTTTTTCCACTTAAGGGACAAATTTATCAATTTATTAACTTTGGTAAAATATCAGACATAATAAACCATTTAATTTTTATTTTGTAAAGTTTGCATTAGCTATACAAAGAAAGTATGCGACAGACAAAAGGACCATGCAAGGGGGCTTGAGAAACAGATTTTTAACTTTTTTAGGCCTAATCTGTTGAGGAATTACTCCAGATTCCACTGAATTCCCCACATTTTTAGACATTTTGGGCCTCAGTACATCCAATATAGGCATTTAATTTATTATATCTTGTTTATAACTAGAATATAGGAAAACGACCCAATCTCTGGTAATTGTACATTTCTGCAAGCCTGAAACTAAGCAATCTGTCATTTGCAGAATGAGATCCCCAGAGGATGAATTTGCTGATACTATCCCATACAGTACTCTGGGTACCTCTTTTTGTTTAGGCCTGAGACCTTGATGCAGACTGAGGTTCACAGAGGCTAAATTTAGTAGAGCTACCCTGCTATGCAGGCTAGTACAGTGGAGCCCACCAACTTGGATATCTCTTATTGAATAACCCTGTTAATTGAATATAATTTCCCAACACAAAACCATTTACCATACCACCAGTACAAAGTTGACCTGGTAATTGAATATAGATTATAGAGTAAACTCCTGTTAACTGAATAAGAAGTCTTGTAACCTGTCAAGAAATTACCCTGACTCTCCCCAATTTTCCTTTGTTTACAGCCCTATTTGGCCTCAGTACATCCAATACAAGCATTTAATCTATTGTATCTTGTTTACAGAGTTCATGGAATAAATGGTAACTGTATCTCCAGAATACAGGAAAGTGACACAATCCCTGTTAATTGAATACTCCTGTCAATTGAATACTTTTCATTGGCGAAGTGGCTATTCAATTAACAGGGTTCCACTCTATCACCAAATTGACTCTATTAAATTAACATTGTTCCACAGTAATTGTTTCAGTGGGAACTCCACAACACAGAAGTGTAAGTGATAATCCACTCATAAAGCATTGTATATACTGAAATCCCTGAAAAATGAAAATTTATTATTTGAATATTTTCTTACCTTCATGATAGTGTCTATGTTATGTGACCATAATCTGCCACTTTTTGCAAACACTGCAAGACCTTCACCTGAAAAAAAAGAATGATCAAATGAGAATGACTGCACTATATTGTTTAACTGTTTTAGAGACAAGGTTGATTTGAGGAGCCAAAGTTCACTCTTACAATTTTCATCTACTTAGCTGGTGAAAGATTTTCATTTGACATGATGTTGGAAAGGGCTCTATGAGCCCTTTTCAGCATCAGGTCACATGACACCATTCCATCAGCAATGTCAAAGGGTGGATCAAAAGTTTCGTTGAAAGATCATGGCACTTGAAAAGTTAAGCTATGAAAGTATTGTGAAATTTGCTTTAAATAATGCACAGTTTTGGCAAGAAAACAGTGAAATGATTTACGCATGTGTACTCCCGATCACACACTTTCCATACAGATTAATCTCTGATTATCAATAATCTTATTTAATCCAAAAGATTAATATACCTGAACTAACCTCATTGACAAGTGAACTAATATAAACAACAATATATAAAAGTAAAACTGGAGAAACTGAAAAATTTGTACTCAACAATTAAATTGGATATTGAGACTTTTTTCAATTACAATTTCCAGAAGTATATTACTCCCCCCCCTCAAAAAAAAATAAGCCCCCACCCCACCCCTTATAATACCAATGGGTATACAGGAAATGGATAAACTCTTATAAGAGAAAACCTGCTATTTGTTGTAGCGGAATATGCCTTATCAGTGAAACAATGGCTTCTAGAACATTTTTTTATTAAATGAAAATTAGACACCACAGATGTCATCACAACATCAAACTAGAGGGGGTGTCATTTGTGTGCAAAGCACACTATAGTGTATCCCCGCATTTGCATTCTTGACTTTGTATGAATGCTTGATACAAAGATGAAATGTATTATATGACACACTAAAATCATATTAAGTGGCACAGGTGACACAGCTTCGTGCGCATCTACAGACCCCACTGTAACATTTGAGCATGGTTTTTAGCATTTCGAATTACATACCCTAGGAGCCTTTTGCCGGAAATGGTCTAAGAAAACACGAAAGTGGCAACGGTGGCACAGCCACATGGCACCCAAAAAATCCAAAATCTTCGTGCGCATCTACAGGCCCTACTGCAACATCTGAGCATGCTTTTAGCATTTCAAATTACATACTCTAGGAGCCTTTCGCCGGAAACGGTCTAAGAAAACATGAAAGTGGCAACGGTGGCACAGCCACATGGCACCCAAAACCTTCGTGCGCATCTACAGACCCTACTGCAACATCTGAGCATGCTTTTAGCATTTCAAATTACATACTCTAGGAGCCTTTCGCCGGAAACGGTCTAAGAAAACATGAAAGTGGCAACAGTGGCACAGCCACATGGCACCTGAAAAATCCGAAACCTTCGTGCGCATCTACAGACCCTACTGCAACATTTGAGCAGGGTTTTATCATTTCGAATTACATACCTTAGGAGCCTTTTGCTGGAAACGGTCTAAGAAAACACGAAAGTGGCAACGGTGGCACAGCCACATGGCACCTGAAAAATCTGAAACCTTCGTGCACATCTACAGATCATTTAGCAACACACTAGTGCAGTTATAGAACTCTGAATTACATAGGTTGGGATTATTCGAAAGAAAAGTGAAAAATTAGCGCATTTTTCAAGTGGCTGCACAGAAGCCACCTGGTGGCACAAAACTTTAAAAGTGGAATTTTTGCATTGCACAGGCCCTATTGAACAACTGTAGAAAATTACAGTGTTTCGAATTACAAAACCGGACGTACGGACGTATGGACGTATGGACGTACAGAAGTACGGACGTACGGAAGGAGATCACGACAATATCCCCGCATTTTAAAAAATGCGGGGATACTGTCGTGATCTCCTTCCTAACACATTTTAATCGGTGTGGCATGCTGTTGAAGACTTCCAAAATCTCTCAATGTGATGCTGTCACATTCCTCAATAAGCGCATGATGCAGACTGTCAGTGTCATGAGGTGAAGGCAGTCTATTAACCACTGTCCTGTCGAGCATGTCCCACACATGTTCTACTGGGTTGCAGTCTGGGCTCTTTGCAGGAAAATCCATCCAGGTCACATCCTGTTACATATCTTTGAATTCTTGCTCGGTGCATGAGGCCTGGCATTATTGTCCAAATAATGAAATCAGTTTTCAAGGAATGTGGTCCCTGTACATTTGTGCATTCATGTTTCCATCGACGATGTGCCATGGAGTTTTGCCTTGAGAGCAGACACCAGCCCCATACCATGATGCTTCGACCACCACCAAAATGGTCAACAGGCTGAACATTCCTCAGAAGTGCAACAGAGAGTGACGTAAACAGTCTCCTCAGAATTGGACTTAACATTTACAGCATGTGTCAGATATGAATGACAGTGAAGTGGTCAATAGCCAGCAAATTTTCACCAGCTTTGAGGATCTATGCCATAGGGGAATAGGAATCATCACAATATGCTATATTTGTATACCACAGGTATCATGGGGGGGGGGGGTAGTTTTATTCGGTGACAGTTTTACGGAGTGGAGGAAGCCGGAGTACCCGGAGAGAACCACCGAGCAACGACAAGAAGCTGCCAGCTCCCCAACATCGTAATTCTGCACTGCAGCACAGGCAGGGTTAGATTGGTTGAAGACATGCACACCATCCATGTGCAGTTCGCCTTAGTACACTGCGTCATCCTGCCCCCATGTGGATAATGGGCTTTAAGTGCCACACAACGCGGGAGTCCGAATCGATAGCTCAGATGGTCACCCATCCAAGGACTA
Source organism: Pictodentalium vernedei (assembly GCA_031216915.1). NCBI lineage: Eukaryota > Metazoa > Mollusca > Scaphopoda > Dentaliida > Dentaliidae > Pictodentalium > Pictodentalium vernedei. The sequence continues at coordinate 178,435,473 of CM062296.1, forward strand.
ACCGGGCTCAACATTGCTTAACTTCAGTGATCTAATGAGAACCGGTTATGGCAACATAACCACACCCCTGGGGTGGAGGGGGGGGGGGGGCTGTAAGTGGACAGTATATTTACTCCATTAAATCTTCTTTACTTAAAACCAACAGCAGACAGGTGTCTTTGTTTCACTTTTGCTGTTATCCAAAAGAATCGCCGCTACAAACAATAATTGTGTATAATTTTTAAGAATAACTTGGCATTATCTAACAAAATTACCAGGCATTCTTTTAAATAATACACAGTTATTGTTCTATTACATATAGGTTATTACCAACATGTGAGTTTCCGAGATGGTATATTGAAGTCGAGACCTTGTCATTAGGACGAGTCGATATATGTAAGCCAGAAAATAAGCAGACTGTCACCTGTAAAAATGAGGTCCCCAGAGGGTGAATTTGGTGATGCTACCCTGCACAGCAGGGTAGCTTCACTAAAGTTACCCTCTGTGAACCTCAATCTGAATCAGGGTCTCAAACCAAAACAGAAAGAGGTACCCAGAGGATAAATTGGCTCACTGTATCAGATAGCATCAGCAAATTCGCCCTCTGGGAACCTCATTCTGGAAATGACAGATTGCTTATTTTCTGGCTTGGATATATGACCCAGATGCGAGGTCGAGACTTCAATACACCATCTCGGAAACTCATTTGGAGGAAATATCCAATTCATCTTACAATATGCCCCCTTTCATGACCTGTTCACATATATTTTGACAATCATTCAGCGACTATGAACTGATTTTTTATGAATGAAGATCATGACATCATAGTATTGCATTCTTGCACTGTGCATGACGTAATCCCCGTTAATTTTTCTACCTGTACTCTAACCACTGTAGTTTATTGTAGTGTTATTCCTCATCAGTGGTAGGCAAAAAAGATCATCACATCAAAAAATGATCTCGTCAAATTTATTTCGTTGAGCTGCTGATTTATTTTCCATTCAATCGCTGTTATCAAAAACAGTGGCCTTGACATGAGTAAAGTAAGGGGGCGCGGTGGCTCAGTTGGAAGAGGTGCAGACTGCAAGCCGAGAGGTCCTCGGTTCGAATCCCACCTGCGGCAACTGCGTTGTGTCCTTGGGCAAGACACTTCACCCCCATTGCCCACGTGGGGGGCACAGTGGCGCTGTGTACTAAGGCATACTGCACGTCGATGGTGCACTTGTCTTCAACCAATGCTAACCCAGCTTGTGTGGAGTTGGTATGTTGGGGAGCTGACAGTTGCTCGCCGTTGCTCGGTGGTTCTCTCCGGGTACTCCGGCTTCCTCCAACCGTAAAACTGTCATGGTCATGGTTAGCCATTGTGCAGAAATATGTGACCTTAAACACCAATAAATAAATAAATACATGAGTAAAGTATGCTGACATGGATTGGTCAATTTCCACTGGTGGGCAGTATCTCCACGGGTGTAATAATATTAGATTCCAAACACTAATTATAGAAATAATCATCAAAAATTAAATTAATGAAGCACCGGATACAACCCCGTGCTTCATTAATTAACATTTTGCTGCTGATGATTTTTATTACCTGGTAAATGCATTCGTGAACATCACTGTCCACGCGTAGATTATGACCAATCCATGGCAACTTTACTGTGATAACTCTATGCCACTTGAGTACAGGTAAAAAAAATTTTTCACTTTCTGAATCAAATGATTGCACATGTGGTTGCTACCCTCCATACAGGTTTTTACTTTGTCTAAATGTTTTTACATATATTTCGGGAAATACATTCTTGTTGCAAGACAAAAACATTCAAAGCAACGTGACAAAGTTTTCATTTGGTGTTTCTGGGGGCACGGTGGCATTGTGGTAACTGGTTCTCGTCAGATCACCGAAGTTAAGCAACGTCGAGCTCAGTTAATTCTCGGATGGGTGGCCGTCTGAGCGATTGATTCGGACTCCTGGTGTTGTGTCCTTGGGCAAGGCACTTAACCCTGATTGTCCACATGGGGGCATGATGACGCGGTGTACTAAGGCATACTGCACGTCAATGGTGCGCATGTCTTCAACCAATCTAACCCTGCCTGTGCTGCATTGTGGAGTTACGATGTTGGGGAGCTGGCAGCTGCTCATCGTTGCTCAGTAGTTCTCACCAGGGACTCCGGCTTCCTCCACCCGTAAAACTGTCACGGTCAGGATTAGCCATTGTGCATAAGTATGTGACCTTAAATTCCAATAAATAAATAAATAAATATTTGGTGTTAAATCTACTGAAACATCTATAATATTGCCTTTGATGAGTTATCTCGAATGATAACTCATCACTCATTCGTTCATACTAGGAATTTTAATTCTCTCTAAAATGATAAGATAAGGCCTAAAAAAGTTAAAAAATCCATTTCTCAGGCCCTCCTGCATGATCCTTTTGGCTGCCGCATGCTCTCTTTTTATAACCAATGGAAACTTAAAAACATAAAAATTAAATGGTTCATGTCTGATATTTTACCCAAGTTAATAAAACTGATAAATTTGTCCCTTCTGTACAAAAAGGCTTTAGCACTGCAAAGCCTTCTTGTACTCAAGGGATGGAATTCACCACCACCCATGCTATTCTGTAGATTATGAGACCTAAGACATAAAACAAACCAAGATAATAAACTTTTGATGGCAAAGAAATAGTGACACAAAAACATAAAATAAACCAAGAACATAAACTCTTGACAACAAAGAAATAATGACAAAAATAAACAAGAGGCCCCAAGGGGCCTGAGGGCACTCACCTGACATGGTAGCCTAAATATCAACCCAGAGAATTGATTTCAACAAGTTGCATCTGCTCCTCCTAAGAAAAGCTTATACCAAATATCCAAAGATTCTAACCAGTGGATCTAAAAAAAAAAGATTTTTAAAGAATATTCCTCATATTGAACTAAGTTATAATTCAGGCTCCCACAGGGAGCCCATATATGAACTCAGGGACTTGGCTTTAACAAACTTGAATCCCCCCCCCCCCCCCCCCCCCCCCAAGGATGCTGCACACCAAATATCAAAACATATTCTGACTGCTGGATCTGAAGAAGAAGATTTTTTAAAGAAAATTCATCATTTTGAACTAAGTTACAATTCGAGCTCCCACAGTGAGTCCAAATATGAGCCTAGGGACATGGCTTGAACAAACTTGAATCTCACCCCCTAAGGATGCTGCATACCAAATATCAAAACATTCTGAAGAAGATTTTTAAAGAAAATTCCTCATTTTGAACTAAGTTATAATTCGGGCTACCACAGTGAGCCCAAATATGAACCCAGGGACTTGGCTTGAACAAAGTTGAATCTCATCCCCATAAGCATGGTGCATACCCAATATCAAAAGATTCTGCCTGCTGAATCTTGAGAAGAAGATTTCAAAGAAATTTGCCTGAAATGCACTAAGTTCAAATTTGGGCTCCTATACTGAGCCCAAATATAAACCCAGGGGGCTGATTTGAACAAACTTGAATCAGATCCACCCCACAATGTTGCATACCAAATATCAAAAGATTCTGACTGCTGGATCTGGAGAAGAAGATTTTTGAAGAAATTTGCCTGAAAAGCACTAAGTTCGAATTCAAGCTTCTATAGTGAACCCAAATATGAATCTAGGGAGCCGATTTGAACAAATTTGAATCAGATCCACCCCACAATGTTGCATACCAAATATCAAAAGATTCTGCCTGCTGGATTTAGAGAAGAAGATTTTTTAAGAAATTTGCCTGAAATGCACTAAGTTCAAATTTGGGATCCTATACTGAGCCCAAATATAAACCCATGGAGGGCCGATTTGAACAAACTTGAATCAGATCCACCCCACAATGTTGCTTAACAAATATGAAAAGATTCTGCCTGCTGGATCTGGAGAAGAAGATTTTTTAAGAAATTTACCTGAAATGCACTAAGTTCGAATTCAAGCTTCTATAGTGAGCCCAAATATGAATCTAGGGAGCCGATTTGAACAAACTTGAATCAGATCCACCCCACAATGTTGCATACCAAATATGAAAAGATTCTGCCTGCTGGATCTGGAGAAGAAGATTTTTGAAGAAATCTGCCTGAAATGCACTAAGTTCGAATTCGAGCTTCTATAGTGAGCCCAAATATGAATCTAAGGAGCCGATTTGAACAAACTTGAATCAGATCCACCCTACAATGTTGCATACCAAATATCAAAAGATTCTGCCTGTTGGATTTGGAGAAGAAGATTTTTTAAGAAATTTGCCTGAAATGCACTAAGTTCAAATTTGGGATCCTATACTGAGCCCAAATATAAACCCAGGGAGGGCCGATTTGAACAAACTTGAATCAGATCCACCCCACAATGTTGCTTAACAAATATGAAAAGATTCTGCCTGCTGGATTTGGAGAAGAAGATTTTTTAAGAAATTTATCTGAAATGCACTAAGTTCGAATTCAAGCTTCTATAGTGAGCCCAAATATGAATCTAGGGAGTCGATTTGAACAAACCTGAATCAGATCCACCCCACAATGTTGCATACCAAATATCAAAAGATTCTGCCTGCTGGATCTGGAGAAGAAGATTTTTTAAGAAATTTGCCTGAAATGCACTAAGTTCGAATTCGGGCTTCTATAGTGAGCCCAAATATGAATCCAGGGGGCCAATTTGAACAAACTTGAATCAGATCCACCACACAATGTTGCATACCAAATATGAAAAGATTCTGCCTGCTGGATCTGGAGAAGAAAATTTTTTAAGAAATCTGCCTGAAATGCACTAAGTTCGAATTCGAGCTTCTATAGTGAGCCCAAATATGAATCTATGGAGCCAACTTGAACAAACTTGAATCAGATCCACCCCACAATGTTGCATACCAAATATCAAAAGATTCTGCCTGCTCGATCTGGAGAAGAAGATTTATTAAGAAATTTGCCTGAAATGCATTAAGTTCGAAATCGGGCTCCTATACTGAGCTCAAATATGAACCCAGGGAGCCGATTTGAACAAACTTGAATCAGATCCACCCTACAATGTTGCATACTAAATATCAAAAGATTCTGCCTTCTGGATCTGGAGAAGAAGATTTTTTAATGTTTTTCCCATTTTCCCATTGCGAACAGTGTTAAAAAGTGCTGACTCAGCACTTTTTCAAAGTCCTGAAAAAAGTACCTTGTGATCAAACCGATAGGGATTTTTTTTAACCATTCTATTCTACTGGATAAAAGTAAGCTTTATACAAAATAAGAATTCTCTGTGCCATGTAGTTTTGGAGATATGGCAGTTTTAAGGTGTTTCCTATTTTTAGCTCCCGAGGTTCCCACGGGGCAATGAGAAAAATTTTTTTGCATCAATCAACTACTTATGACCCATTATCATCTCATATCAAATTTGGTTCAAATCAACCTCACGGTTCAGAAAATATAAATTTTAGGCGTGGCCAAAATTTTTGCCCCTCCCATAATGAAGGTAAATAATGCCTGACAAACTTCTCTTGAACAAAATTGATTCTACACCTCAAAAGAAAGCTGCATACCAAATATCAAGTCTCTGCTACTACTGGTTCATGAGAAGAAGATTTTCAAAGATTTTGGTGCCCCTTGGGGGCGTGGCCCCACCCAGGAGGAGGGGCAACTTCATTTGATCAAATCTGAATTGACATTAGGTAATAAACATTTACTCAACATTTGAAAAATATTGGGCCAGTGGTTTCTTCAGAGAAGTTGGTTTTGTAAAGTTTATGCCGGACAATGACGGACGCTGGACGGAAAGCGATTAGTAAAGCTCACCTTGAGCTTCGCTCAGGTGAGCTAAAAATTAAAAAAAAAAAAATGCCTGCTGCAATTTACAATAAATGGCCTGAGAAATAGAAGATCTACTTTGTGGGGCGTAAGATAAATTTGATTTTTAGTCGGATAACATACAAACAAGCTATATATAACACAAGCTTTATGGAACTTTTGACCTGGGTGGAGTGAAACTCAAGCCCAATATGGAATTAACTCATACATTATATATACAGTGGAGCCAATTTAATTGGATATCTCTTAACTGAATAATCCTGTTAACTGAATATAATTTCCCAACACAAAACCATTTACCATACCTCCAGTACAATTTTGACCTGTTAATTGAATATAGGTTATAAAGTAAACCCCTATTAATTGAATGAAAATATTTGTAATCTGTCAAGAATATACCCCAACTCGCCCCAGTTTTCCTTTGTTTATAGACCTATTTGGCCTCAGTACATCTAATACAGGCATTTAATCTATTTTATCTTACAATCAACATGTATTTTGTCTGTATTAAATCTGCAACTGTCGTGAAAGTGGCACAATCCTTAATTGAATACTCCTGTTAACTTAATAATTTTCAATGGCAAAGTGGCTATTCAATTAACAGGGTTTCACTGTACCATATTATATCAGGTCACCAACAATCTGTGTTATTAAATTATTATTTATTTAGGCCTAAAAAAGTTAAAAATCTGTTTCTCAAGCCTTCCTGCATGGTCCTTTTGGTTGCCGCATGCTCTCTTTTTATAACCAATGCAAACCTTAAAAAAATAAAAATTAAATGGCTCATGTCTGATACTGTACCCAAGTTAATAAAATTGATAAATTTGTCCCTGGAGTGCAAGAAGGCTTTGCACTGCTATCATTGCAAAGCCTTCTTGCACTCAAGGGACGAAATACATCACCACTCATGCTATTCTGTAGATTTTGAGGCCCAAAACATAAAAACAAACCAAGAACATCAATGTTATTTATATTTATTGGTGTTTAAGGTCACATATTTATGCACAATGGCTAATCATGACCGTGACAGTTTTATGGGTGGAGGAAGCCGGAGTACCCGGAGAGAACCACTGAGCAACGACGAGCAGCTGCCAGCTCCCCAACATCATAACTCCGCACTGCAGCACAGGCAGGGTTAGATTGGTTGAAGACATGCGCACCATCGACGTGCAGTACGCCTTAGTACACGGCGTCATCGTGCCCCCATGCGGGCAATGGAGATGAAGTGTCTTGCCCAAGGACACAACGCGGTTGCCACAGGTGGGATTCGAAAACATAAATGTTTGAAGGCAAAGAAATAATGACGAAAATAAATAAAAAAAATTAAAAAAAACCCCACCCACACGCACTTTTACAAAAAATGGCCTGAGAAACAGAAGATCTACTTTGTGAAGACTTATTTATTTATTTTTTTTTTGCTTTTAATCAAGCATTTTGTATAAAGTGCATTTAATTTAAAATAATACACTTGAGTCAGGATGTTCAGCCAGATAATGGTCTCAAGCTTCACCCTCAATCATTATCTGGCTGAATACCCTGAGCCTCATATATTATCATTAACCCTTTACCCAACGCAGAAGATATCAAAATTTATTATTTTAAATATCACTTTTTTAAATTTTTCAAAAAATTTCAACAAACCCATATCATGTGACCCCTCATTGGAATGAGCTCACTGAGCTCGTTCCAATGAGGGGTCACATGATATGGTTTTGTTGAAATGTTTTTAAAATTTTTTATTTTTTCAATTGCTCAATTTGCATATTATGCGGGCGGATGTGGGCGATTCGTTAGGTAAAGGGTTAACAGAATAGATACAATATAGGACCCTGCAAATCTCAAATTTTGTCTCAAATCGAATCTCAAATTGAATCAGGCTGCAGATTTAAAATGAAATCAAATCTCGGATCGAATCTCACGCTTTTCAAGTTGTGGCTATTGCACCTTCTTTCAACCGTACATATTGTAACTCTCCACTCAAGTATTGTGTGCAATAGTGACTCGTGCAAATCAAGCAAAAAAGCAGAATATTCCAAAATAATTTCGGAAGTGGAACCTTCTTGAACTCTTCTTCTGTCATCAGGTATCCTGCACAGGAAGGAGGGGGAGGGAGGGTTGTCCTGCACAGGAAACCTGATGATAGAAGAATTTTCAAGTGGAGACACTTTGTTTGATTTTAAGCACATTTGACGATTCGAAAAAATTTTGATTAAAATCTAATTGAATTGAATCATGGGAACTATTTCAAATCAAATCAATTTTCGAAGCTTTGCAGGGCCCTAAAACAATGGCTTAATGCTCATTTTTTAAGTATGGACCCTACATTTGTACAAATTTACCATCGTTTCCAAACTGGAACAACAGAGAAAAACATGTGTGTGTCCAAACATTTCCTCCTAAAAACTTGGGATGTTCTAGTTTTCTCTGAGGAGCTGCTCACAACTTTGTATGTTGGAGGAGGGTGGGGGGGGTGGGGAGGGGGAGGTATAATAAAATTAAGAAAATGTTGCAGTTATTGTGTTAAAAGCCTCCTTTATTAGGTTAGGCTTTTTCTCATACCCTCTGTCATGAACGGTTTTACCATATTTTATTTTGAAGATGTGAAATAGGATATTTATGGAACAAACTTGTCAGAATTTTTCATTTTGCCAAGCCTCTGGCTCAGCAAACTGAAAAATTCTGAAAGGTTTCCTAAATATAGTATGAAAGAAACACAAATTCCACAGAAGTGGTCAATGGGGACAAACCATTAAAAAAATTATGAAAATATATTTAGATTATGAAAATTAAAAAAAACTATGCTTTAATATAAACTACCAACATATGGCCATACTTTGGTGCTATAAATAAAAAGTTAAAAAAAAATTTAAACGGGTAGAAAATGTGAACTTGTCCAAAACAATCTCTATTCAGTTTGTAGTATCTATAATCTCTGAATTACCACAAGTTGCCTGCACAGAATACTGTCTTTCACTCATTGTACCTCATTTATCTTCCCCCACCTCCTTCAAAGGTTTCTAGACCCACCACTGAAAATATACACCACAAACTTTACTTTTAGGAGATGAAGGTTCAGCAAAGTTTTTCAAGTGCACATTTTTAAATAGTGACTGAAACAGCAAGGAATGTGCAAGACTCAATTTCTGACATAAAAAAACAAATAAAAAACATCAAGAGCAAAAATCTTCTCAAATTTCAAAATAGTTTAAATGAAAATTATACACCCCACCAGCCGGGATGACATAACTCATTACTTATACCCCAATGACAACCAATGAATGGTACAAAATGTCTTTTAAGTGTTGACTTCTCCAAGATTCATATAATTCTACCCATTAGTCACTTCATAAATACTTTTTGAGTTCTTTGATTTCCCTCACTAATACGAGCTGTGCCAGTATTGAGTAAATTGAAGAACAATCACTTCAGAAATGACTTGGTAATGAGTTTTGAGAAGATTTACAGAACAGAAGCTTTTGTGTTGGAAGCGTGCACTGAGTCACTCCCAGAATATCTGTATCAAGTCAGGTTAAGCAATTACAATGCCAATTCCAGGTCTGGGTCCTGAGCTCAAGTACAGTACAGTGAAGCTCACTTAATTGGATATCTCTTAATTGAATTACCTGTTAATTGAATATAACTTCCAAACACATAACAATTTATGATACTCTCTGCACAAATTTGACCTGTTAATTGCATAAAGCTTAAAGAGTAAACTCCTGCTAGTTAATAAAAAAAATCTTGTAATATGTTGAGGCATTACCCTAGCAACTGCTGAATTCCCCTTGATTATAGATGGAGTTTGGCCTCAGTGCTTCCAATA